>CM056606.1:9926467-10113949 GCA_029721355.1 Tegillarca granosa | reverse complement strand
ACTTTGCAGAGTTCCCATTTTGCAAACATTTTAAACAGGTATTGAACATGAGATACACATGTAAACCCTATTTTCAATTATGTCTTTTGTTTGTGCACTAGATATAATTCGATTTGGGTTACTGTGTGATTTAAAAATAGATATAGTTACTTACTCCACTCACAATTGCTTGAGAGTGGAACACACACACACACACACACACACACACACACACACACACACAAATAAATTCTAAAATAAAGCTGTCATGTCCTCAGCTGCATTTGGTAACAGCTATTAATCATTGACAAATTAAGTGGTTAAATTACTCAAAATTGAGTCAGAATGAGAAAGAATTGTATTGGCATCAGTCAGATTAACCAAGAATACTACTTATAAGAAAAATGTCAGAAAAAGAAACAAAACACAATATTTATTTATTTTCTTCGTAAGTAAGTTGCGGATAAATGCAAGTTCCGGTTTTATGTTTGCCTGTTTGCAGTTTAGCTATTTGTGATCATTTAGTCAGCTGGAAGCTTGTCTTTTCATATGTATTATAATGTGTTCCTGTGAAGCACTCATTTGATCGAGAAGTTGTAGCTAAGGAAGCCTAGTACGACGAGGAAACTTCTAAGTTTCAGAACAATTTTAATGAACGATGGCAGGCGCAAAAGCCTTTGTCGATAGCAAACTTAAACAAAGGAAAGTCCTGCTTTTCTCAAAAACCTATTCGCCTGAATGCAAAATGATCAAAGAAATAATGAATGGATACAAATTGTCACCACAAACATATGAAGTTGTCGAAATAGAAAGCCGACAGGATTGTGCGATGATTGAAAATTATTTTCAGGTGTTATGTTTGACAGATACAAGATCGGTAAGTAATGGAAAATACAGGATATACTCAGTGACATTTAAAACGTTTTAAATGTCGTAGGTAATTTTTATTATTATTTTTTTTTTTGCAGTTAGTCCGGATTTCGTCTGACCCTAACACACTCTACAGTAGCCTATGCCTATGCGACTGTGTGTAGGGTAAGAACAATTTCTAGGAATATATATATATATATATATATATATATATATATATATATATATATATATATATATAAACCTGGGTTTTCTTATACCAACAGGTGTCGCAAGGGGCACTGCATCATTTCGCTTTTTACTTTGTGTGATAGGATAAGAGGAAATTCGGACTAACTTTTGCTTCAAATGGGCAATGTAAGTGATTGTGTGTTTTAACCTATAGTTGAGTTTAATAAGGTGGCATAAACTGAGACAACACTTGATAGACCATTTAATATGAATGGAATTCCCCAGAACTCCACTTGATACCTCATAGCATTTGTGCGGGGCAATTATTTCCATTGGCAATGGGATAGCATAAAGTGACGTTTTGCCATAAAAATGACATTTTTTGGGAATATTTGATGTAAATGTTATTGATTTCATTCCGCACAAACGTTAAGAGGTATTGATCACTTGGTATGCTGGCAAGTTCCATTAAGGCATTGTCTTTAACCGAGTGAAGCTTTTCAATGGTGAATCCAACTCTGTTTTTATCTGTTACTATATGTGCGAAACTATATGTACTTATCTATGTATCAATTTTAATTCCAAGAGTACATTTATATTATATTACCTTTATTAAAATAGATAATCTATTATTTGGAATTCTTTGTTTAAAATGTACATTAATTTGCACCAGGCAAGGATATGTTCCAATTGGGATTGAAATCAATATATCCTTGAGCCTGGACCACATACTCTACTTTAGGCCACAAAGATTCTTCCAGTTACATGTATATTGAAGGGCTCATTTCTAGAATAATGGAGAAAATCAGAGTACCCAGAGAAAATAAAAAAACTTCAGCAAGTGAACTGACGATTTGTCTTACACTAAAATATGCTAAATCGAGATTTGAACCTGGAGTTGGGTGGGTGCTGCTATATGTGAACATGTGTTTTAAATCATTTTGTCATCAAGGTCTTTGATAGAAAAGTTGTGATTTGACAAAAAGGAAACTTGAAAAAATCTGATTTTGTTTGTTATTGAAGGTTCCACAATTATTTGTCAATGGGAAGTATATTGGTGGAGAAAAAGAAATACCACAATTACATGAAGCTGGACAACTTGGTAGCATATTGGTGTCTTGATGTGAAGATAAATATAAATGATTAAATGTTTCCTTGTTGTAGTTCCAATGCCAAAAGAAACATTTTTATTATACATGTATATTGTGTAGGAGAAGATTACCCTGTCTTTTATTGTGTTTTCTGGTCAAAACCTCGATAATAATCAGTATTTTACTCTATCTATATATGGTAAGCATCCTTTGTTGCCTGTCATCTCTTTGCAACCTGGCTTATCATCAAAGTATTTGGATGCTCAATTACGTTTATTTTGTTTTCTTTCAGCCTCCCTGGATTTTACACTAAACCGTTCTATAATGCCAAAATCTGATTTAAGGAATTATTTTATTGAATACATGCAATTAAAAAATGAATTCTTATCTTACCATTTTGAAAAGTGTTAGTATGTAGTATTACCATAAATGGAAACATAAAGGAATGAAATCAGTCTCAGGGTTTAAAATTTTGACCAGTCTGCTCCATGGTTCTGAGAATTTTAAACTTTTCAGTAGTGACTCTTGTTCTCTGTTTTATAGTAAAAGTTTTAATTTTTAGATTTTGACCAGTTGGAATTCTGACCTCAGGGTATGATCAGTGTCTACAGTTGTGTATGGAGATACAAATTATATATAATGTACTTAAATATTATATTATTATTATGTATTAATATGATTTTTTTTTTTTTTTTTCCTTTTTTTTTTTTTTTTTTTTTTTTTTTTTTGCTTACTTGTTACTTAAGTTTAATGTCACTGAGTGAACTTATTATTGTATTTCAGTGTAATTTTTATATTTTTTCCTTAAATACATATGTACAATGTATTATCATTGTAAAAAGTCACTTCCGTTTATTATAGCACAGTTTCAAATACAGTACATGTATATATAATTGTTTTATATGAAGTTTTATTGTAGGTATAATGAAGTTAAGGGTTTTCTTTTTGTCTTTTTTTTTATTGTTTTCAAAAGTTTTTCTGTACATGTTATAGGTTAAGGGTTTTGGATATTTGTTGTGTAGGGTTTAGGGGTTTGATGAATTTTTAGGTAAAGGGTCAATCAAGTATCTAGATTATTTGTTCAGTGCTTTGTGGGTATAAGTTAAATGATTTGAAATGTTTGCTATCAATTTTGTTCTAGTTTTTAATATTAATATATAATGATAATTCAGTATTTTTTTCAAAGGGTAAAGGGGATTTTTTTTATTGTGATCTAAAATATTTTACATGAGTTATTTTTATTATTATTATTATTTAATACCAGTTCTTTCACAAAATCTTTGAAGTGTTCTACAATTTTAACATTGTTATCTCCCTTGTCCTTCCACACTTAATATGAATGACTTTGATACATATATTCTATATTCAGATACATGCAATTTTTTTTTGTTTATTTGTTTGTTTATTATCTTTTATACTTCTGATATCTAATTTAACACAAAATGTATGTGGATTTTTATGTTTATCGTTATATTGTTTGCTTTCTTTTATTCTGCCAGTACAAGTATGTTTGCATTACTCTGTTCTGACAAGAAAGTTTCCATATGGTATGAAGCCCCTCATGATTTTGGAACAAATTTGAAAATATACCAGTGGCTTTATTTCATTCTTATCAAATCAAAATCCACCCATTTAATTGAACAAAGTTATACTGTCAAATTTTTTTTTACTGATTGTTGGTGGTTTTTGTCCAGGTAGTGTGGTTTCTACCTCCAATCTAGAACTGACTGCCTCAATATAAGTGAACAATTCCAAGGCTCGACTTTGTCATAAAATCCAATTACCCCATTCCAATCTAGAATGTTTCTCTAACAGAAAAAATTCATGGTTACATAAATCATCATTTTCTTTATTCAGACGATTTAGGCTTTACAAACATAAACACCTAAAGACTCCTGGCTCTGATGAAGAGATTTGGTGCAACATAAAATGTAAGGATTTTAGTATAACCCAGACATTATAGAGTTCTGCCCACTTTCAACATCATCATCAATACTTACTGTAACAGAGACCAGTCTTATAAACATTTTACTCATAGACTGAGCTTGAGCATTCTGTCAACTTTACTGAAACATTTCATTACTAGTACTAATCAGTACTTCTGCTCTACCTGTGGTTGCCAAAGTAAGTATTTTGGTTGCTTATGTACTCCTGGAAGTAACCGATATTCAAATTTATGAGAGAAACTTGTTGTTCTCTTTTAAACATTTAAAAACTGATATATATAAGAACTCAAGAATGGAAAACCCACAAATTAACTCTTAAAATACAGAGTTTAAGAAAATTTGGTTCAGTTATTACATTCCTTATATATAGTTAAATGATAAATCTTGAGTGTTATAAAGAAATGTGTTGATGGCAGTTCTGTTCTGTTTTTAAAGATTTACTGATGTCAGACAGTTAGATTATATTTTTTATTTATTTTTCAGTACTTTCATTTGTTGTTAAAGCAATATGGTTTATCATTTGATGCTGTTAACTAGTGATACAGATAGTGTCATATTAAGCAATAATGACATCATAATAAGCAATAATGACATCATAATAAGCAATAATGACATCATAATAAGAAATGTTTAATTAAGTACAGACTATTTAACAGTTATAATTCATGTTACATATATAAACAACAATACAAAGGGTTCACTAAGGTACCATGTAATCACATAATCCTTGGTATGGAACTATTTAAAAAATTTTCATTATTTAGCAAAATTCTTAAATAATAAGGTCATTTTGATGGGAAAAGCAGATTTTTGTTTGATTCCTATGGTGGCACAGAGGTGACATGAAATATATTTTTGCTAATACGTGCGCACATATTACCTTTTACGTGCGCACGTAATACCTATTACGTGCGCACGTAGTAACCAATACGTGCGCACGTATTAACTTTTACGTGCGCACGTATTACTAATAGGTAATACGTGCGCACATATTGGTTAACCTATTACGTGCGCACGTACTACTTATAGGTAGTACGTGCGCACGTATTGGTTACTACGTGCGCACGTATTGGTTACTACGTGCGCACGTAATAGGTAATACGTGCGCACGTAATAGCTAATACGTGCGCACGTAATAGCTAATACGTGCGCACGTAAAGAGTAATACGTGCGCACGTAATATGAAAAATATATTTCATGTCACCTCTGTGCCACCGTAGATTCCAATAGAAATAATCGTTCTGCACAAACTTTATGGGGCATCACAAATTATGCTGGCAAGTTTTATTAAAAATATGATTTTATAGGCATTCTTCTAAGTTTTATAGATTTTTCCTAAAAAAATATTTCATGGGTTAATTTTAATTTAAGAATATACAAATAAAAAAAAATACAAAAACAAAGTGATCAAAATAAGATTATCAAGGTATTAAAAACAAGTTGCTTATAACGTCTTTGCATTTACAGTAACTTTATTTTGAGTCTGACATATGTTCTTGCCTTGACATCTGTTAAACTTTATATATACTAATATATATAGGGTACCTTTTCATCCCTGAAATGCCCAATGCAATGTTCAGATCCTCAGATTTTTTTTTACCATTTCATTTATATGAAAAGTGATTAAGGTATCCAAAAGAATATTTTCACCTTAAGCATTCTTCAAACAAAGTTTATACAAAATTACATCAAGATCTTCCATTGAGTGCAGCAAATGCTCTCCTGTTTTATAAATACAGTAGATATATATAAAGACAAAGGGTTTGTTAGTAGTTTGTGATTTTGTTTTTTTTATCTCTATGATTTATTTATTAAGCACACAATTTTTTTCTGTTATACTTTGTTATATTTCTAGAATCTGTGATAGTTTATGGTAAATTTGATGTGTATTTAGTGATTTTTTTCTTTCTTGTTATACTGTTATTTTTATATTAAAGTTTCTCTCTTTACAAAAAAAAAGAGTTATTTATTTTTTTCAGAGGTTGGTCCAGTGTTTTAGTAACATGTGGTGTATAAGATGAGAGCCAGTTGTTTGAACTCTTCTAGGGAGTAAGATCAAGAGAAAAACTTTAAAAATGACATAAAATTCTGCATGTGCATTAAAGGTAAAAATATTTGGATGCTTGAATCATAGTTTCAGGAAATTAAAAAGGTGCATTGTATTATAAGTAATGAAAAAGAGTTATTCACTCCTTGTTTAATCTGCCACAGCTTTTCTTTATAATTTTCTTCTCAGTCTTCTCAGTGCCACTTGTAGTGAGTGTTTTATTTAACAAACACTTAGACCTATTTGTTTTAATCTACAGACATGTTTTAGCATACACAGAGAAAAGGGGATTCTGTTTGAGTATGCATTGGTGACCCTGTAGTCTAAAACAATCAACTTACAGTGCCTAGGTTAAAAAATACATGAAATACAATTACTAAACATGTAAGTCCCGCCTTTGACATGAAACACCATTACTCCACATCTCCTAAGTTTCGCATTTGACATGAAACACTATTACTCCACATCTCCTAAGTTTTGAGTTTGACATGAAATACAATTACTCCACATCTCCTAAGTTTTGAGTTTGACATGAAATACAATTACTCCACATCTCCTAAGTTTCGCATTTGACATGAAACACCATTACTCCACATCTCCTAAGTTTTGAGTTTGACATGAAATACAATTACTCCACATCTCTTAAGTTTCGCATTTGACATGAAACACAATTACTCCACATCTCTAAAGTCCGACTTTGACATGAAACACTATTGCTCCACATCTCCTAAGTTCTAACTTTGACATGAAACACCATTACTCCACATCTAAGTTCTGACTTTTACATGAAACACCATTACTCCACATCTAAGTTTTAACTTTAATATGAAACACCATTATTCCACATCTTCTAAGTTCCGACTTTGACATGAAATACAATTACTCCACATCCAAGTTTTAACTTTGACATGAAACACCATTACTCCAAATCTCCTAAGTTCCGACTTTGATATGAAACACCACTACTCCACATCTAAGTTCTAACTTTGACATGAAACACAATTACTCCACATCGTTTAAGTTCCGACTTTAACATGAACCATCATTACTCCACATCTAAGTTTTAACTTTGACATGAAACACCATTACTCCACATCTCCTAAGTTCCGACTTTAACATGAACCACCATTACTCCACATCTTAGTTTTAACTTTGACATGAAACATTATTGCTTCACATCTCCAAAATTATGATTTTGACATGAAACATCATTACTCCACATCTCTTAAGTTCTAACTTTGACATGAAACACCATTACTCCTCATCTAAGTTTAAACGTTGACATGAAACACCATTACTCCACATCTCCTTAGTTCTGATTTTGACATGAAACACCATTACTCCACATTTTCAACGTTCTGACTTTGGCATCAAAAGTAAATAAGCCAAGAAAGAAAGATCATGCACTGCTTCTATATATTATTATGACCAATGGAGATGGGGGATGATGTCACGTGGCTGTTGTATTCAACTCAGTTAACCTGGTTAGGGAATGATGATTAGCTGAGTCCCATTATTATTAAATGAGTGGTTAAAACCGTTAACCAGTTTTGTATAGATAAGAGATTGGGGAAGATGTACTCATTGCAAACAGCTTGAAATTAAAGATTTAATATTGAACTGTTGTAAATTTGGATATTTTGTTTCATTTCAAGTTACTTGCACACTTTTCCAGTAGTCGGATGACAGTCAGGGCAATTTCATGTGAAATATTCGCCGAAATATTGATTTCACATTTTGTTATTATCATCAATTTTTATAAAAATTTTTCTGACTTATGCTACCTACAAACTTTTAACAAAAAAATAAGATAACACAACATTCTTTAGTTTGAAGTTTTTATATAAGGCGAGCAATGATTTAATATTTAACACAATTGAAAACAATATGGCAACATTACGACCAGCACAATGTACTGTCATCTTTAAAGTGATCTTTAATATTTGCATTTAAAATCTTTGCCCTAAAGATACACTTTGAAAGCCTCTCATTCATATGCTCGTGAAAGAATCATGACTGGGGCGTAAACACCATTACTCCACTCCACTCATTCATATTCTCGATATCTGAGCCCCGGGATAAATTCTGATAGGCTCTGACATATGCTCTGTATCTAAGCTCCAGGATTTTGACTGCCTCTTATTTATATGCTTAACATCCATGCCTCTAGAATGAAT
Organism: Tegillarca granosa; assembly: GCA_029721355.1. NCBI lineage: Eukaryota > Metazoa > Mollusca > Bivalvia > Arcoida > Arcidae > Tegillarca > Tegillarca granosa. Next base: position 10,105,668 of record CM056606.1, on the reverse strand, counting down.
TCCAATTTCTCTACCTACTTACTATCCATGCTGCTATGACCAACATAGATACCCTTATACATTAAAAATCTCTACCCCAGGATGAATTTACAGTAAATTAAGATGACTTACTTAGCTTTGCAACCTTGTTTACCATCAAATTTTTCTGTGTCTCTATATTTTTTTTCAATTTTATTCTTTATAAGTCTACCTCACTAAACCCCCTTATTACATCTAACCAATAAACCAAAAGTGACCATGAATCAAGATTATAATGTATTCCAATCCATTTCCAAATCAATTCCTGTTTTGTGGTTAACATTGAACATATACACACATAATACTTAACAAATGAAAAACAATATACAAGTAGAGACTTATAAGATATATATGGTAAAAAAAAGACCCAATATAGTTCTGAGGTTTGAAGAAGTGTACAATTAAAATTATAAACAGAAAATACTCATCATTTTCTTGTAAATACTAAATTTCAACAAAAATCATTTACTTTTCTTTGAACACATGTTCAGAGTGAAACAGCAAAAAATCATTTCCATAAAATAATTGAGCTCTCTTCCACAAATATTTCTACTTGTACAATATAAAGCTTATCATTGAGCTTAAGACAAACACCTGCTGGGCACTAATAGAATTATCCTTAAAATATTAAGTTCAAAACTGATAACGACGGTTGTCTAAAGGCAAAAAACTAAAATAAATTTGTATCAAAATACATAAAACTGATTTATTTGATCAAAAGTATTTGGAAAAAAACATGAAATATCTGTCAGTTGAGGAAAAATGTCAATTGGATGCTGATTCTGATGCTTTTCAGCACTTGATTATACTGAAGAGGATTAGGATTAAAACATTTGGTAAAGGAATGATGTCACAAATGATATCACAACCAAAGCACAAACAATGGGATTGCATGAAAACCAAACCAGTAACAATGGAATTGCATGAAAACCAAACCAGTAACAATTGAATTGTTAACAAAGTAAGTAAAACAATCGTGTATTATTTATAAAACACATGTTGCTAACACTAAATATGTTCTAATGTAAAAAAAAAGTGTGATTGATTTTATTACATATACAGTAAGGTATAAAAGATCTTTTAAGATTATTTAGCAAAATTCAAGAATTATCTCCCTTTTCAATAGTTACAGACCTCAGTTGCGAATCAACACCTAAAATAAATCATGGTTGTAATACCCTTACTAAAAACCCTGAATTATGTATAAAATAGCAAACAAATGATTTAAAGTCATAAAAACAATTCTTTTTTCTTTGACAACACAATTCAGTGTCATGTACTAGTCTCAGTTTTTGAAAATTTGAACAATGTGTCAACCATGCTAAAAGCACATGACAAAGTATACACCCAAAATGTGTTCCTGGCATAAGAAGTGCAATGTCCGAACAAGTCTTTACCTTGGAAATATATTGCAAAAGTCAAACGATTCATGTTGAAGTTTTGCAAACATCAGAAACTCTCACCTTGGCAATTTGCAAAATACTATCTATTAAAATATTTATGTAGCAAGACCTGAGTAAGGATCTCGGGTTTTTTTTATAAACACTACTTTTGACAGTCCCACATCTGGTTTTATCAGGAATAAGGACCGATACCTATAGGTCCATCATGATCTGACGACAGAGTGTTTATAAACAGTTTTAACAATAACGGCATCATACCATTTGTATGTAACCACACTGTTTTATCCGATTCAACAATAATTACCCATTATATAAAAACTGAATGGCTGTAATTAAGAGTGTAAATAAGGTATACTAGTCTTGAAGTTTTGTGACTTCTATAGTTATCTCCCTTACTTATTATGTTAGCAAAGGAAGATTTTGCATGTTTAATCACCTTTAAATTTATTACCACAACCTTTACTCCCTTTTATTAGCCAAATAGACTGACATGTTGACCTGCAACATTTTTAACTGATTATAACATACAAAAGAAATGTAGTAACATAGATTTTTAAAAATAATTTAGATAAAAAATTTATACCGGTAGAAATGCAAAACTACCACTCATAAAGTTTTGATTATCTGAAATGGTTTAAAACTTTGAGCAAAACAGACAGAAAAATAATGTTTTAACAACATAAAAAGCTCTTTAAAAATCATTGGTTAACTTTGGATGAAATAATTCATTTAATCTTTTTCTTGACTGGTTATTTTACATCACATGATGGATTTTCAAAGCAGGTTCCATTGGGTTTACCACTGTATGTCTCCTGAAAAAAGATTAAAAAAAATTTAAATTCACAATTCGAAGTAAGGTGATTAACGACAGATATTTGGAAACGTAGCCATTCACGAAAACATTCACAATTGTCTGTAATGGCGATGTTGTTGAATGCCACCTACACAAGACCAACCCCCCTCCTTAAATGATCTTTAAGGATCCTTAAATATGCCTTTTCATCATGTGCTAGCATGTTCAATGATAAACAACTTAGACAAAAAAAAAAGAAAGAAAGAAAATAAACATCCATTTGTAACTGGTTAACATGGTTAATGAATATTAATATCTTTTAATAAAGTAGGTTGTTTGCTATTAGGATTTCCAATAAAGGTAGTGTATCGTCAACAGAGGCAGAAAATCAACAGAATTGTCAAATGATGCAAAAAAATTAATTTTGACTTTCTCTTCTATTGATTCTTAAAGGCTTATATCAATCATTCAATAATTAAAGTTGCCATAATTGTATGAACTGTTTAATTTTCTACCAGATATTTAATAACAATCAATGATTCTGATTTTCATTAGGTTAATCCATAAATTAATTGGAATGGACAATACCAACATGTTTACAGTGTCCTTGATAAGCAGGTGATCTTTATATAAAGGCTTACATACCATAAAGAGGATTTTTTTTATCTAGGTACAGATGAACATTATACATATATAACGAAAATGTCTGACAACATTATTAACTTACATCTATATCTTGTAGGTGACCTTTAGTAGAGACACTCTTCCTCTTGGTCAGCTGAAAAATAAAACAAGAATTCCACGGATTTAAATGTCTCGCCTGGTTAGAGTAGTACTATATCACAAACTTCACATTTTGACACGCCGTATGGCGGCCGCCGCCACCAACGAACCTGAAAAAGTAAGACCTAAGTCTCGCCTTATGGCTATGCCATGTTCGACAAAAAATCATAACATTGTAAATAAATAATAAATAAATAAATAAATAAATAAATAAATAAACTTCACTGTATAATAACCATGATATGAAGTAAAACACCAGTTACACAAACTGAAATACAAACCATAAACACTCCTTCATCAGGTATAATTCAGGTTCCTTGATAAATTTCCTGGTAATGGCTTCCAGGACAGAGTTGTCTGAAGTATGCAACCTTCTCTGCCTATGTTTATAATCCACTTATATCAACCTTAGTATGTGGAAGTTTGTCAGTGGCTTTCTCTGTTCCTTCTTGTTTTTTCAACCATTCAAGAACTGATTGTCTCAATGAAGGAAAAAATATTGAATGGATAATAAAATTTCCATTTTACTATTCTCATACCAAAAAGTTTAATCTTTACTTAACCCCAATAATAGATTTTTAGTAAGAACTTACAACAACAACAGCTATAACAAGTATGACAGCAACAACGTCAACTATGACAACAGTGATAATTATAATTGTATTCTTGTCTGGACCAGGTTCTGGTTTGCTGACTGGTGGTTCTGGTGTTGGTTTTGGGGTCGTCTGGGTCTGAGCTTCAAATACAAAGCTCTGGATAACAGAAGTTGGATCTGCAGTAAATGTTTCACCATCAAAATCCACTTTTAAATCTCCCATTTCAACCTGTAAGATAATTATAATTTATATTTTTCTTTTTAATTTCTCTAGAATAAACGACAAAAACAAATCAAAATTAAATAACTAAGAAAAATCTTTAATTATGGCATAAATATAATGGTTATTCTGATAAAATAGAGAGGTTAAGATCCTAATCGTGTACGCGTACGCAAAAGTATAGTTACACGTACACGTTATATACGTGTAAAAAGATTTAAGATCTTACATAACGTGTACATGTAACAAGGAAACATATTATAACCAATCAAATTCAATGTTATTTTTTACCCTAATCATATAAAATGACAGCGGATTTTAAACTTTTGGCGACATTATCAGCGGAAGGCGAGATTTTGCTTTAACTTTACTTAAAGACAAGGATGATTTTAGATATAAAAACACTCCGGATTTACTTTCAATGGAACTCGCCAGTGTACCACATGATCAATACCTTCTAACGTTTGTGCGGAATGAAATGGATAACGTTTACGTCAAATATTCCCGAAAAAATGTCGTTATTACGGGAAAATGTCACTTTATGCAATTCCATTGCCAATAGAAATAATTGTCCCGCACAAACGCTATGAGGTATCACGTGGTAAACTGGGAAATTCCATTTTAAATTTAAAAAGGGTTTTCATGATGTTGGTTGTTTTTGGACATTTAAATTTACTTCTTGTGAAACAAATATTCATAAGAAATTCATCATTTTCTTTCAAAAATGCATTTAAAACCTTGACGTTTTTATAAACTTGTACTTAACGTTTAACAAGTTCTTTAATACGTGTACGGAAAGAAGACATCATGTGACATCACTGAACTGGTGACATAATCACAACAAATCTGAATACACGTACACATTCACATACCCGTTTCAGATTCTTAACCTCTCTAATATTAAACAAAAACACCAGAAAATACTGGTGTTAATGTACATGTGAACTTCATATACATTATATTATTGTAAGTTTTTGTGGGGTGTTATGACATGTTTTATTAAAATACTACTACTGGTCACTACAGCATTGTTTTTACTATACATAAAGGTTGTCTGTATATTATATACTAGTGGTTGTTGCAGCCAGAAAAATTGCATAGAGCGGTGGTCTTTATATAGAGGTGGTTGTAATAGTAGCTACACAGTATATAGAAGGTACATACAAGTAGTACCTATATCTGTAAATAAAGGTGGTTGTTTTTGGTAGCTTTAATTGTAAAGAGACCGCTAAAGAGTTGTTCCTATAGCAGCTTTTGTGATATAAACAAAGGTTTTTTATATGGAAAAGATCATTGTAGCAGGTTTTTCAGAAAACAGTTTTTATATATAGGTGGTTACTATATCAATTTTTACTGTACAAAAAGATAGACTATATATAAACATAGTAGTTATTGCAGGTTTTACTATGAAGACAGTTGATTTTTATGTGGAGTTGTTGATATAGCAGGTTTTCTTAACAGGCTTGATCTTAAAGGTATCAACTATAACAAGTTTACAATTGACAGATGGTCTGTGTGGAGTGCTGGTCACTATAACAGGTTTCACTGTGAAGACATGTGGTCTTTATGTTGAGCCGGAAGGATTTACTGTATTTGATAAGTATTTGTTGTTAACCAAGAATTAAAAACAATATTGCTCTTGGCATTGTTGAGATTTTCCGTGACTTTGAAACTTAGAACGTTGTATTAGCTTGCTTCAAGGATTTCATAATAACACAAAAAGAAAGAAAAGGGAGTTAATTCCCATGATAACCTACCACAGTCTTAAAGTATTCTCCCTTTGCCACAACATCTGCATCCTCTGTGTCTTTAAATTGGAAATCCACATAAACACTTCCAAAACGGATCTGTTACCAAAAAAAAAATTACACCAATTAGGGCATAGCACATTACTATGAGGCTACTGAGGTAACTGCCTCGGTAAAAATCAGATCGTATGACCTTTTTAAATTTGATACACGAAGAAAATAGAAAACAGAAACATAAAGAAAATAGAAAAGGAAAACACAAAGAAAATAGAAAAAGATAAAAAATAATATTTTATTATAAACAATATAAAATTTTTTTTTTTCTTTGTAGCACAGACTTGATTATTCAAAAGGTCTTTCAAATATCAGGTTCAGGTATCGCTAGAATGCATCATTTGACTTTTTTTAATATATATATTTTTTGCTGGGGGACATGCCCCCTGAACCCCTTAAATCTGAGGCTCTTTCAGCATTTCAATTTTTGCCTCAGTTAAAACTGATTGCTATCTACACCCCTTCTAAAATTATATAAAAAACTACAAAATCAAACCATGTGTATATAAAGAACAACCATAAAGCGGATTGAGCCAAAGTGGTCTTACATATTCATGATTATGGTTGTAACTCTCTGTGTCAATTTTTTAAGAAAGAATGTTTCAATTTATCCACTTTATCTTTTATGTAAGCATTGATAAATACAAAAATCAATAAGAGGCCCTGTGATTCATAGGTCAATGAGAGGCCCTGTGTCCATAAATCAAAGAGAGGTCCTGTAATTCATAACTCAATGAAAGGTCTTGTGATTCATAATTCAATGGAAGTCCTTGTGATTCATAAGTCAATGAGAGGCCCTGTGATTTATAAGTCAATGAGAGTCTTTGTGATTTATAAGTCAATGAGAGTCTTTGTGATTCATAAGTCAACGAGAGGTCCTGTGATTCATAAGTCAATGAGAGGCCCTGTGATTATAAACCAATGAGAGGCCCTGTGAATCATAAGCCAATGAAAAGCCTTGTGATTCAAAAGACAACGAGAAGCCTTGTGATTAATACGTCAATGAAAGTCCTTGTGATTCATAATTCAATGATAGGTCATGTGATGCATAAGTCAATTGGAGGCCCTGTGATATATAAGCAAACACTTTAGACTGTATAGCCACTGAGGTCAGAGCCACTCAAATTTACAGTATAATAAAAACAAGGAAGTTTTTATTTACCCTGGTAAATATCATAAAACTAAAATGGTCATTCTAAAAGGAATATGTTTAAAAATTCAGCAAAATCTTTAAACTGTCACATATATTAATTTCAATTCCATCATATTTTTCCATCAAGCACCAGATAATCAGTTCTTAATGGTGCTTCGTCAAGTGAGCTTACTTTTTAACTGTCAATTATAATATTAAATAATATTTTAAAAAACTATATCTAACCTTTGCATTTACAAAATGGTCTTTCAGGCCTGGAACCTTCTCCATAGCTTTCTTGACTACATTGCTAAAAATAATTTAATTAAATTAACTTTCAATGAATCAACACAAAAGCTGAACTTCAGTAATTTAAAGCTTGGAGACCAATTCATATCATCATTGTTGAGAGGTTATGGGTTTGTTAACTTGTATTTACTTGACAATAGAGAGGGTCCAGCTTCTCAATCACTGATAAGTTTGATCATCAATTAATTTAACTTTAAACCATCAATAAGATTTTAGGTGTCATTTTCAAATAAAATTTCGATGCCTTTACGGAATACTAATTGTCTGTTGATATATAATTAAAAAACTCTGACTTAACCATTTAATTAAAAGCTAGTCAAGCTGTAAACGATAATTATAGACCGTTTAAGGAAAGGGTTCCAAAAAGGCTTTGTCTGGTTATACCTTATTCACGACCTAAAGTGGCATTTTCATCTCAAGGTTAATAACTGGTATTAAAATACATCAATACATAACTCCTTTTAGATCGAATAACAAATGTCACTGATAGATATTTAATTATCTCAGATATTAATACATATTGAACATAAATAATAATGATATATGGTTTTATCTCAATACAAAAAGTTATAAAAAGATTCTTTGTATGCAATTTTCGTATATCTGCTGCTTAACCATATTTTTCTGTTCTTCCTTTTGACCTACTGTTAACGGATACGTTTTGTAATTTTTATTTGATAGATAAAATAAACAACTTTAACATTAAACGTTTTGAGTCCTTTACTAATCCAACACAATAGTAGCCAATTGATGTTACTATCAATATCTATATTCTATAGTAATATATTATAAATTTTAATTTTTAAAATAACATTTTATATAGATAATATATCAACCTGCCAATGATAGTCCTAAAAAAAATTATTAAATTTAGCTGGATTTGGATGAATATAATTTTGGAACTTTTGATTCATTAATTTCCAACTGTTTGGCTTATGTTTTTTATTATCATCCTTTTTGGTCTTAGTGTCACTGTTGAGGAATGAATTTCCGAAATGTGCACATCTGGCACATCACAATTTAACCGGTATTTGTGTTATATATTTACTACTCCTGAGCGGGTGCCGCTGCTGGTGGAGTAAAACTCCCCGAGGGTATCCATAACTCAGTAGGCAGTTCTTTGTGCTGTCAGAAAATGTACCATTTAACCAAATTTTCAGCTGCCTTAAATTGTAAAATTTATTTAAAACTAAGGTTTGTTCCCTCATGAAAAGCATTCCTTAGCTAGATTTGGATTAATATAATTTTGGAACTTTAGATTCATTAATTTCCAACTGTTTGGCTTATGTTTTTTATTATCATCCTTTTTGGTCTTAGTGTCACTGATGAGGAATGAATTTCCGAAATGTGCACATCTGGCACATCAAAATTTAACCGGTATTTGTGTTATATATATATTTGTGCAATTATGTATCAGAAACGTGACTGATTATTTATTTGAAAATGTTCAAGTATCACTTTCCTTTAAAATGTAAGATTTTAAACGTAACACATTGTGGCAAAGCAAAAAAAAAAAAAAAAAAAAAAAAAAAAAAAAAAAAAAAAAACCACAACCTTAAGTTACAATTTACCTTTCAGAAAAACACAAGTTGAGCTATTAATTTACTCCCCCCCCCAAAAAAAAAAAAAAAAAAAAAGAAAAAAAAAAGAAAAAAAAAAACCATTTAACTTACTCTGTAAATTTCTGAGGATTTTTCTTAACCATGGATTGTGGGATATTAAACTTTATAGTAAAGTTAATCATTTCTGTACGATTTTCAGCTGAAAAAATATATACTTAATGAAAAAATTGTTAATCATAAAATGTTCATGGCAAATAATTTTTGCTTTTTTTTAGTTCAAGTGTTTAAATGTGTTTAAAGACAGATTAGATGGCCGTTTTAAATGATTTTTATAACTCGATTCTGCCATTTTGGAAAATCTTTTACATATACATCAATTCTGCAGATATAAAACACAATTAGACGAAAATGTGTATCTTGATATTGTATGTTCATTATACCAAGGAAGATGTTTGTTTTCATTGTATTCATACCTTACTGTAAAATATTACCAAAAAGGATGTAAATTGATCAAACATGATTCAATGTCATCGATACTGTGCTGATTAACTAACAAGTTACCACCAAGAAGCAAGCCTACCTGTTACTGAGGTTTAAAGGTCAAACTGCATAGCTGACACTTCAGTTAAACCATGCATTAACAACTCCAATAAAATGTTATTTTTACTGATTTCATGAAAACTGTGCCCCACAAAATAAAAAAAACCCCAAAGTATATCAAAATTTCATTTTGGGATGGTGGAGAAAACTGGAGTGCTTGGAGAAAACTACTGACAACTGACAAACTCTTTGAAAAATAAAACATATTACTTCATTCCACTCCACTCAACTCCACTCCAGGAGTAATGTTAATATGTTATATGTTTATGCATGTGTGACTGCTTGTCTTTCTACATGTGTATGATAATATGTACATGATTGAACATTTTGTGCTTACCACATCCAATATCTTGGTTCATGTCATCTACCTTCACTTTTTTTCCATTTTGTGTCCCCCTGCCATCAACACACCAACAATGCCCTCTACCATCACATTGTTGTTTAACAAACTTTCCGTGTTCATCACATTGATGAGGAAGTCTCCCTTGATTACCTTCATTTGATTCATCCAGTGAGTACTGACTTGCATCACCCATAGGCGGCTGACTTCTATCACCCATAGAGTGCTGATTTTCATCACCCATAGGGAGCTGATTTTTATCATCACGAAGGGGCTGATTTCCAGATCCTCCACCAGGTGTTACATCACCACGGGTAGGAAGAGTAGGTGGGGGTTTTCTGGCATCATCCATACTCCCCTGACTACCACTAAGTAGTTCACTTTGTTCTTCAACCGAGTTCATTTCATTGTCTTCAACTAAATATTTGCTTTCATTTGCACGCCTTATCACACACAGAGGGGCAACTTAAAATAAATTTAATACATTATAGTAAATTCAGCTATAGCATTCACTTTATATACAGAAACTCTGTCCATAAAGACTAGTGATTTAAGTTCCTTTTGATTCATATATCAACTAAGACTGTCTATAAAAAACCATATTTCTTAGGTCCCATGGGTAGTCTCTATGAAAAAGTGTTTGAAGTCACAATACATCTTGTGTACCACTACAGAAGCTAAGTTGGTAGAGTGCTCACTTCATATGGGAGGTAGGGGTTCGAACCCTGACCAGTTCTAACCAAGACTTAAAAATGGAAGTGACTGTTCTTTTGCCAAGCACTCTGCATTTAGAAATGAAAGTCACAAGGTCCTTCGGGTAGACATTAAAAACTAATGCCTCGTGTCATGGCATGTTGAAGACCCCCATTGTACACTGCCGTCACTGGTGATGTTTCGTTATAAGAGAAATATTCTTAACTGGGACTTAAAACCCCTGTTTAATCAATCAACTTCATCCCATGTAAAATTCACAAATACATTATCTATTTAACATTGCCAGAACATCACCTTTTTAACTATTTACTACACTTTTCCCAGGGTTGTCATACATTTTCCTTATGGGCAAATAAGGAAGTACAGGATTAAAATGTGCTTATATATAATTATGTGGGTTCTTTTTCATTTCTCCTTTTAGTAAAAACATATGTTCAGAAGGACAGACACCGTAATAACCTAATAATTTATCACGTTTACACTAAAAAGTAAATAACATACTTTTGTTACAATCTGCTTGGTCTCCTGTTGCAACATCAACAAAAATATTTTACAAGTACATGGGTCTATCTGACATTCTGCGGTTGGGTTCCCCTTACACTTTTGCTTAGAACACTCTCCGGTTGCACCTAGACACATCTTTGGTCCCTTTCCATTACACACTGACCCTAGAGAGCAAGATGGTACGGCATTTACACATATAAAGGATTTTATACAATTTCTATTTTATTCAACCATTAATATGTATAGTACCTGAAATCAAACTGAATTTTGTATTACAATTACCAAATTCCTAATTGAGGGTCCTAAGGTTTTTGTTTAAAGATTCTGTTACATAAAATAATTTGTTATTCATATGAAATAATTACAGTAACAGTACAATCTGTCTTAACTGAACAATTTATGAGCTGAAGATGTTTTCAGTTAGACAGAGTTTTGGTTTATACGAGTTTATTATACAATACACTAAATATTTCTTAGTTTAAGTTGAGTTGAGTAATGGTGTTTTATGCCCCAGTCAAGATACTTCTGAGGCGGTCAGTTTTGAGATGGTGGAGGAAACTGGAGTACCCAGAGAAAACTACAGACCTCTTGCAAGTGTACTGACAAACTTTCTTACACTAGTATCTGTCCTGAGTGGGATTCGAACCCAGGCAGTGAGAGGCACTGTGACCCGTAAGTGCATGGTTTAGACCAATTGGCCAACGATGCCAACTTGTTAGTTTGAGTAGGTTTGGCTTTTAAAACCTTACATGTCAAAAGTCAAAATCAGTTGCTTTTGCATTACATAGGTTTGTATTCCACTTCCTAGTGTGAAAAGCTAGTCAGTATTATTGCCAAAGGTCAAAGGCTTACTACTGGTATTCCAATTTCTTCCACCAATACATCACTCTACTGTTATTTTCAGTTTTTTATACAGGTGTAATAATAATAATAATAATAATAATAATAATAATAATAATAGATATAATAATATTATTTACCTGTACATTCTGACTGGCATTGGTAGAGACTTTTGAAGTATTTATCATCTTTTTCACAGTAGCTAATATTAAACTTTTGACAGGTTCTTGTCTGCTGGTCATAATAGAATCTCATTTGCATATTTGAGCAGCCATATTTAGAATATTTTTTCATCATCATTGGTTTTCCAAGTTTACAAGGATCAATCTCTGTAAATAATATTCACAAATTATATAATATACATATACTACACTGATGGGCACTGTACACTGGGATTAGAGGCGTGGTGACTGGTGTGTGTGTTTTGGGGTTTCAAGAAAAAACAATTTTGTTGTTCAGAAAGGGCCCTTGGGATAGCATTAGGGAAAATTAATTGCTCAAATCCACACTTTGGAAAAATTAATAATGCCTAATGTACACTGAATACACATCACCTATACATAAATGTAGCTTCTTATAAAATTATTGAAGATATGCTAAAATACGGAGCTTCTGTTATTAAGTAAGTCAACTGGAAATTTTACCTACAACACTGGGAACTTAATATGGTTTTTTGAATTAGAAACGGGTCATTTTACAGGTTTGTTGACTTTAGCACCTCGCATCAACTATCACTGTTTAATAGTATCGTATATTAATGTTTAACTATGTAAGAAAAAATCCCGCTTTTTTAAATATAGATGTTGGAATACATATGATAAAATGGTGATATGGTTTGACAAGATATAACCGAAAGTGATTTCCGATAGGCATGTACAAGTTATTTCCTTTTGCTATTTTGTAATATCATTTATTATCTCGAACTCCAGATAAGTTGAACTTTTTGCATTTCCTGTGGAGTTCGAGATAACGAAATTCAATTGTAAATAAATAAACAAATAAACAAACAAACAAATAAATAAGTAAGAAGTTAAAATACAGATATGTAAACATCTGAGGATACATACCTTTACATGTGACTGGCTTTTGTAGTTTGTCCTTGAATGAAACTGTACAATTGCTGCAAGGATCAGCGAAACATGTTGCTTGTGGATGGGCTGGGCATTTACTCTTCATACACTGATGCAGACATGGCTGCGGAGAATTACCATTAGGGCATGCTGTAAAATATAATGGCAAATAATAAAATCAGTTACACTTGTGCTCTGTAAAATCTTGAATCAAAATCAATAGGACTAGAAAGATACAGATATGTCAAGATATGATATATAACAATATACAAAATGTACTGCTTGTGATAGGATATGGTTCATGATATTTTGAAAATAGTTGTATATGCATAAGTCGCCATGCATGAGGCACCATTAAACAATTGTAAGAAAGTTTATTTTTAAATCACATTTAATTTTTTTAAATCTGAGTCTCTAGCATAATTGTTTTCATGCAATTTTCAAACTTTATCTAATACAACACTCCAAACCATCTACGTACCTGTGAAAACTAATAAAAATTTTGTAAAACATTTACGGCACATTCCAGGGAAAAAATAAGTAAACTTTTTTTTTCTAAACAGTCACTGCATTAGTCAAACTGATTATCATAACAAACAGAAATTAGCTGAAGTTTACTTACTGAGGGCTCCTCCAGCCATAGCAAGTTCAGCTGAAATAAAGGAAACAAAACAGAATTAAATAACAGGTCACTAATGCTTCTTAGTTCCTTTAATAAAAGAACAACACATATTACATTTTTAAAACAGTAAGTACTTAGAAGAGTCAGAATTATGTCTGTTCATGTACGAAAGGATTTGTTATTTCTTTTAATTGTAATATTCCCCCTTCTCCCACTTCCTCTCTCTCTCTCTCTCTCTCATACTAAAAAGTTTCTAAAACCTATTTTTCTTGACTGATATTTCTGCAAATTATTCCCATGATTTTATCTCTCTCTCTCTCTTGAAAAATAAAAATAGCTTACTTTTATTACAGATGGCATGACCAATTCGGACAGTACCATCGATAAAATCACCAGTACTATCCATACAGAAGCACAAAGATCCGTGACATTGCTTCTCTCCAAAATCTCCCGTTGTAGTACAGTTAGGTACAAATGGTCCTTCTGGCATATCTATTGTTTTCTTACCTGTAACAACAAGAATACAATAATTTCATTGGCCAGTTCAGAAGTCTAATTAGCCCATATTAAACAAAAAGTAAAGCAAAAAAATGTTTTCAATTAAGATCTACTAACTGCTAACATCACTATAAATGCTGACGATACTTATGGAGTGTTAAAAATTGACTCATGAAATATTGCAAGTGTTGAGGGGTCTTGGGGCTACTAAAGGCCCTCAGTATGTCCAGGGCAGAGCCCTGTTGGGGGACAAGGGGGCAGAGCCCCCTGGCGAAAAATGAAATTTTAATATTTCTGGGTACCTTTTGACTCCATTTTTCTCTCTCTTTTAAATTTTCAACCCCCCCCCCCAATTTGAATCCGCCAATGATAGTAGGTAGCCAACTTTGTTCTTGTTGCTAGAAATACCTCCTCTTATGTACGTATGGATTACATACATTGTTAGTGCCGAATCTTAAGAAAAATGCCATGATAATTGACAAAGAGGACTAAGTTTTTTTGAAATTATTCTGAAACTCTTTAGAAAAAAGTTCAATGGAAACATCTGAATAATGTTTATAAACATCGTTCCGAAAGATTTAAGTTATCACAAAGTTAGGTTTTCACTTTTTTTAAGAAAAAAATTACCATATAAATCCATAGAAAATTTATACTGGAAATCCATAAAAAATTTGACAATTCTGTAGTAAAAAAGCTGCAAAGTCATTGTGCAAAGAATAAAGATTTTATCTTAAATATTATACAAAGTATAATGTGTACCAACAAATAGGAAAAAATCATACTAGATGTAGTAGTCAAAAAAAAAAAAAAAAAAAAAAAAAAAAAAAAAAAAAAAAAATATATATATATATATATATATATATATATATATATAGAGAGAGAGAGAGAGAGAGAGAGAGAGAGAGGGAGAGAGAGAGAGAGAGAGAGAGAGGGCTATTGCTATATCCCCTGAACTTTTATTACTTCTGTTGGCTAGGGTGGGATGGGAAGGATGTTATCGCCAGGTTCAAACCTTCAACATAAACATATATATAAACATACTTACCACAAGTGTTAAAACACTCAATCATAGATGAAAACCTGTTGTCATTTCCCCCACATCCACTGTAAGAAAATTTTTCACATTTACGACTGGTCACATCGAAGAAGAATTTCAACTCTTTACCACTACACTCACCAGACACTGGTTTTTGATTACATTGATCAGAAATACCTGGAAATATCAAAAATAAATATAAAACTGGTCTTAAGAAATGTACAAAAATATTATATTCACTAAAAAAAACAACCAATGTTGAATAGAACGCATACTTCGCCTGGTATTAAATTTTGCCTTTCATGGGTGTCCTATGTTTGTTACTAACTAGGTGTGTCATTTCTCTGCTGTCTTGTTAAGTAAGGGACACTATATTATCTTATGTGATGGGAACTTTGTGGCTAGAACACCTGTAAGTATAGGGAATTCCATGTTTGGAACACTTTTGTGTTGGAGGTAGAAATGACATCATCACCTGACTATGTTAGGTGTGGCATTGTAAAACATGCATACATTACACGACATTAAAAAGTCAGATCAACATTCAATTTTATGTCCAAATACAGAGGTCCTTCAAATGGGACTTTAAAAACCAATATCTTGTATCACTACAGATATGGCACATTAAAGAACCCTCCCTACACATTACCCTAAATGGCAAAGCAAAATTCAAAATTTCGCCACTTCACCTTTAGCTGGTGACGTCTTGATATAAGTGAAATATTTTTTACTGGGACGTAATACCATAATCAATGAATCAATCAGTTAAAATATTATATCTCATAAATTTTTCTAATAAATACATTGATTTTACTCCGGGAAATATTTTGCAATACAGACCAAAGGCTCCGGTTGGTATTATGTTTGCTTACGTCACTCAATAATCCTCTATGAAGTAATATTACACTAACAAAAAGTAAATCTTAACCCGAATCAGTGGATTAACTCAAATACATGTACAAAGTTACAGTCAGGAACGACAACTATAATATGTAAACTAATCATCATCTTACAATGAATTATTTATTTGGTATCCATTTGGTATTATATAACAAATAATTTATGGAGTTTAGATATTCATTCAGGTCTGTATAATATTTTCAAAGTGCCTGCCCGGTCCATAAACTGAGATATAGCCTGCAACCCAATAGGTCAACATATTATTTATTATATTCTATCAAACTACATGTAGTTAGAAATTTCTGTTGAGAAAAGCAAAAGTGAACAGAATATCAGTGAAATTAAAATCTTTAAAATCTGTTGATTTAAAAACCATACATTAACATTGAATGTTGTTTAAAAATGTATTAATCACCAATTAAAACTATCCAAACTTCGATCAATAGGGTGTAGATATCACTAATATGTTCAAACTCACCACAAATTTCCTGGCATTTTTCCCAAAGTTACAAAATTATTTCCGTTGCTACCACAACCGCCATAGATGAACTGATCGCATCGTTCTGATGTCACATTATAGAAATATCGTTGAAAAAAAGCTTTACACCTTCCTGTTTTGGCAGGTCTGCTACAGACATCTTTATCTTCATCTGGAAAACAAAATGATTTTTATCAAACTTTGATATTTAATTCAAATGTCATTTTTGCCAAAAATATTGTGGCTTCCACCTTGAATCGGATAGATGGCATGATAGAATGGTAAAGAAACCAGAATAC
The DNA here is from genome assembly GCA_029721355.1 of Tegillarca granosa. Classification (NCBI taxonomy): domain Eukaryota; kingdom Metazoa; phylum Mollusca; class Bivalvia; order Arcoida; family Arcidae; genus Tegillarca; species Tegillarca granosa. The sequence continues at coordinate 10,089,150 of CM056606.1, read as the reverse complement.
ATGTGTTTAATATTGAAGGAGGAACATGTTTTCGCCCCAAATAAAAATACAGATAAAAAATTAAGTCAGTAGCTTTGGTGTCAATTCAGAGCTTAGAAAATACTACACTGCTAACATAAGTTTGACAAACTACAAAACTGATTTTTTTTAAATATAAAGTTGATCAGTATATTGTATTGTTCATCTCTTTCTGAAAATATGGCCCCTTTTTTCCAATGACCTTGACAATATGGCCTCCTTACCACAGTTGTTGACTGGGCACTGAGAGTTTTATAAGAGAACTATTAACTTAGTCAAACGACTTTTAAACTTAATAAATACCAATAAACCTGTCTTCGTTCAAATGTTTATAAAATTTATTCATGGTTGCAAAAAGAATTAATGGCAACATAAAAATATCCATTGTCCTATGAGTTTATGGTTTCTCTTGAGATAGATCGTATTAACTATGTTTAAGTCTGCAGACCGTTATCATGTGGTTCCATTGCTTTATTTTTTCTTTCACTTGCCATTCCAGCATTCATTTTCTGTGCTCCTTTTGTTTCATTGTCAATATGGTCCATCAAATCGTCAGCCATGTTGGTGATGCCGGCAAAGTATGGATATGACATGGCATGGCTACGTAATAACTGACATTTAGTCAGCCCTGTAATTTAATGAAGACATGTAAATTTCACTTCATACTTAAAAACATTTAGAGATTATCCAAACATAAATGCTAGTGTGGTTCCATTTGTGAAAGTGTTTCTGAATTTTTTGTGCTAGCACTGACTGGCATATGACAGCATTAAGAATGCTAGTATACTGGCCTACAATGTCACAATATTACTATGATAAGATTTTACTACCCAAATTGAATTGGTACTGAACTATTCCAAGGACAAATATAAGGTAATTTTTTACAATGGGATTTACTAGAATACCAAACAATAACACATATTGTTTGCAAGGAACTATTGTTTCCATTGAATATGGAATATCTAATCTGATGTTTTCCTGTAAAAACAATGTCAGCCAAGAAATTTGAAGCATAAGCTTTTTTCAAAACTTTCTGAATAGTTATAGGTTACTCATATGTGGTGATCACCTTTAGGATATTACATGTATCACATTTGACTATTCTATTCTCTTTACACAAGTATAGTGTCATTTTCATATAAAAACATCAATATTCTCACCAAAATATAATAAATATCTAAAAGTACCAAAAATGTACCAACCTTGAGTACAGTTGACCGTATTATTCAGATGGTCAAAGAACATGACTTTACAGCCCTTACAAGGATTAAGGCGACAGACAGCTTGAGGATTACTTGGACATTTATGGAGGACACACAGGCTCATATCACAGCATTGTGGTGAAGATCCATCTGGACAAACTGAAAATTTAAAAATATATATGTATACTAACATATTTAATTAGAATATATTAAAACATCTTCCAATTCTCAGATTGTTCAACCAAAACATTCTGCAAGACAGAAAAACAGAAATTCTTAAGAGACTTCTAAATCAAACTATCAAACTGCTTAAACCAAACATTTCCAAGAAAACTTAATGAAACACCTCCCATAGTGAACTTCAAAAAGCTTATTAGAGTTCTGTCCCTTGAACTTTTATGTCACCTTAACTATAAACCCAAGTGTTATAATTGCATTAATCAGTCAAGTCAGATACAATGTTATATCTTATTTACAATATAATAGATAATTACCTTTTTCCTCTCTTTGATGCGAGTCTGAAGTACCCTGTGAATTTTGACCTGAAATTGTAAAAAAATCAAAATTTGGATGATTAAGAATTAAAAGGTATGACAATGCCCCATTACCATTTATAAATGTCTCGAAACAGAAAATGTTGGATACTCCTGAGGACAAAGACTATCACAAAACATTCTGTATTTTCATATCTGGCCCCAGTTTCACAATCATTCTTTATCTAAGATTGACCTCAACTGGCAAAGATGAAACCTTAATAATTTTTTAAATGTTGAGATATTTAGTAATTTAAGGTGTCATTTTGTAGATCACTTTCAAGCTTGTAACATCTTTATTTTGTTTTATGTTTATTTGTAACTCAGAAAGAGATTTCTTAAATTTGCTTAATTTAAGTTATGGAAAATCATTGTAAAAGAGTGATTATAAAGCTGTGGCCTGTACTTTAATGACAAAAATTTTGTCAACTGTCAACCATTTTTTAACTTTTTTATTATTATATTTTTATACAAATGATTTTTTATTTAAATCTTACATTAAATGGATAAAAAAGCTGTAAGTTCTATATCTGAATAAATACGTCAGTGCAAGATCATTGAGCATTAGACCTTATATTCACAAGAAAACAATTACAAAGTTTGTTATTGTAACAGCAAAATATAAAATAAATGGTGTGGACAGAAACTGCCATTTATATATATATATATATATATATATATATAATTATAATGTTGTTTTACCTGACGGTTCAACACAAACATTAGCACAGCCATTAGCACAACATTTCTTACTTCCTGTACAGTTAAGGTCCGATTTACATTGTTGGTCAGCTGGTGGACATACAACATCACCACGTTATCAACTAACCGTTGATTGGTTAAAATGTCATGTAATTTTCTATCTATTGATTGGTTAAAATGTCATGTTACCTCCTAACTGTTGATTGATTAAAATGTCATGTTACCGTCTAACTCTTGATTGGTTGGAATGTCATGTTACCTCTCAACTGGGTTTTTTTTTATTCATATTACAGCAGTATTGTGAAAACCATAAAAAACAACAACCTTTGGCAAGCAAAATGATAAAGTTTCCAGCATTTGATATTCTACACAAGTGATGATCATGTCTTCACAAATGCCAATTTTTTGCAAAAAAAAAAAAAAAAAAACAACACTGATTTCAACTTAAAAAAGCGAATAAAAATATCTGAATCGGCTTTTTCCCAATAATAGTAAGACAAAATCTGATTAAAAAATTTTTAATGTCGGCTTGTTAACAATTAAAATTATTCAGGACAGTGGCATGATTCACTGTACTTCCCTATTCACAGGTAAGTACCTAATACCTTACTAGTGGCTTTACGTGTTCACATCGTTTCTACTAGAGTATACAAACACATACACGTGCCTGATCGATCCAGTTTATAGATAGTTGATAATCTCCCCTGAATTTTATAAACAAGAGCTGACTAAATTGGTAATGACCGTTTTCGGGTTACCAACAACATTATCACGACATTACACATGGTTTTTGTAACTGTTATAGTTCGATCTATTTAAAGGATTTTGGCAAGATATTAAAAGCGGCACTTATGAACATTTATCTATATATATGCGATATTGTAACACATCAACTTATAATTTATAATTTAAACGACAGATATCCCGATGTACCAAAACAGAATTCAGTTTAACTGTTTATTGACGTTTTGTTGCATTGCCAATGACTGGGCAGTTACGGAAAGATAAAAGAGTACGTTAACACCATATTTTCAAATAAAATTTTTTGTTTATTTCTTAACCTATCTGATGTGTGTTAATTAAAAAACAGAAACAGATAATTGTTCCAGGGGGGTACCCTTTGCCGATTATTGGGAGGGGGGGTTGATGTATCCTATGCCTATCGCCGATTGACGTTAACGGCGTTTGTGGAGCCCTGGTGATGATCTGGTTTTTCTGAAAACTTGGTTACTAAGTCACATTATTCCAGGGGGATAAATTATTCAAAAGTTTATCCGAAATTTTAAAATTCCAAACCTTTTGAACAATCAATATTTCCACGAGATTCTGTTCGATTTATTTTTGTTCCATTTTCGTGTGAGCACCAACAGATTCCCATTTGATCATAACATTGTATCTTGCTGTAGTTACCATGCTCATTACACCTAAATAAATAAATAAATAAATAAATAAATAAATAAATAAATAAATAAATAAATAAATAATAAACTGGTTTTAATTTAGTTCATCATTACATTGTATACTGTAGTTGTTGTCAGGCCTTCAAAATGCCGATTTTGTGACGAAAAATATGCTGATTAAAACTTTGAAAAGCTGATTAAAATATATCCGAATTGACTTTTTTAAATGAAGACTAAGACAAAATCTGATTAAAAAATCTTTAACATTGGCTTGTTAACGATTAAGAGTAATCAATACAGTGTCACGATTCACTGAACTTTCCTATTCACAGGTAAGTACATTTAACAATACAAGTAATGTGATGACTAATTATTTTATGAAGTGGCTGCACATCATTTTTTTACAATATACAAACTCACACAGTCGTACACGTCCTAATTGTTCCCGATTGATGTAGTTAATAACCTTCTCTAATCTCTATGTACAAGAGCTGACTAGATATATTACAACTGTTTTTAGGTTACCAACAACAATATAATGCACATGGTTTTTGTGTATCGGGATATTTGTCGTTTCTGTTATATGTTGATATATTTTAAATTACCAGTGATTGGAAAGTAATTCCGTGAATGGGGGGGTTAACCCTTTGCCGATCGCCGTGGGTGGGGGAAAAGTAAATTAATGAATAAAATAATAAATTAATAAGTTTTAATTAAGTTTTTGACCTTGGTAAATGTACAGGCATACAGGTATCGTTGTTCTGTAATTTGTGTATTAACTTCATCTTGGCTTCCTCTCTCTCCTTCTGACACTTTGTTTTAGTATCTATGTAAATAAATAAAAATAAATAAATAAATAATTTAAAGAAATACATGTATACATGATTTTTTGCTTGTAGTTTATATGTTCAACAACCTTCATCAAATAGTCAAATTAATACAACATGATGAAATTTTATAATTTATCAAAACACGGTCATTTCATCTCCGTGAAATGTAAGGATCACTAAATCAGTCATTTTAAATATTTGAAATATTAAGATTGTAAAACTATATGCTTGTTAGGTGCAACAAAGATTTCATGCTGACTAACACGATAAATATATCTCCAATCAAACAGGAGATGGAAAGATAATAAAAAGCTGGACCAATGATAGTAAACTAAACAGGAATACACTCTTTTTTGCAACTTGACATTCGAAGCTGCATTTCCTGTGTAACATGTAACTATGCATTCAGGACCACATTCCATTTTACTACAAAACAGTCCCTCAGCGTATGTTTTTGGAGAAATATCCACCTTATAATTACAACACAACATTTATAATCACAAGACCTGTATGTGTTTCAGAAGGGTAATTATAACAAATACCTGAAAGATTGAAGTCTTTGCATACGGAAGTCCAAACCCCAAATTTCAATATAATATTATTAATTGATTGATTGATCGATTTTATTTTTGGGCCTCAGTCAAGAATATTTCATTTATATGCAGACAACAACAGCTATAGGGGAAGTTGTAGAAATTTCGACCTTTCCAGTGCACTCATGACATGCCTATGGTGACTTAGGCAATGCTTTATAAGGTCTTCTCCGAAGGACCCCGAGGCTTTCATTTCTAAATGCCAAGTGCTTTTCAAATGAACAGTCACTACCTATCTTAGCCAGACCTGGATTGGGTTTGAACCCCAACTTCCCACATACTGAGTCATAGCTCCTGTGTGTGTGTGTTTTCAGAGATACATACCTGGAACTATACATACAGGACCACATCCCATATTACAACATAACATTTTAGGACCACAGTCACTGTCATATTTACACTTTTTGTACTTTCTGTTGTTATAACAATCGGACACCATTGATCTCTCGGGACATTTTTCTTCTGAAACGATAAAATCAAACAAGCAAGATAGAAATATATTAATAAAAATGTTATAGGGCATGTAATGTAACACAGAAATATAGTTATCTCATCATTTTTGAAATTCTGTGATTTGTCAGAAATCATTGTTTAACTTTTGATAAATTTCATATTAGGTCAATATTTTTTATGGGTTTGAGGCATGAACGTATGCAGTAGACCATCTTGATGGTTTTTATTGTAAAAAACATTATACACATCAGATGGTTTAGGTAAATGACTGATAAGAGTTACTTTTTCTTTATTATATTTGGCTCTATTGGTTTACAGATTTTGTTTATTGTAAGATAAAATCATTACAGAGTGTGTCAGTCACGGACCTAATATTGGGTATATGTGTTAGTAAAATTTATATTGATGACAACTTTGTTGTTTCTTCCAATATAAAATTTGATTTATTAAAGTAATTTTCTATTCACTTTAATTCGAACCTCAAATCGAACTAGTATTAGACCTACAACTTCCAGTCAATATTAGATATAAATGATTTGTTACTTACGTGGAATTATTTCAAGATATATCTCCCTTGTTCTACTTTCTTCGGAATTACTAACAATACATTTATATTCTCCAACATCCTTTTCTTGTACTGAGTATATGTTTAATGATCCCTGAGGTGTAAACTTGTATCGTTTATCTAAATATGAAATTAATTTATCATCCTTCATCCACTGGACAGTTAGTGTTGAAAGTCCATTTGCATCACAAGAAAGTAATGCATTGCTTTGAATGTTTGTTACAACTCTGATTGATCCTGGTCCAACAACTGGCAGCACCAAAACAAATAAATTAAATATAAATGTTTGATAGAAATTTAAAAATCAAATCTTTTAAATAAATCTATCACATACATGTACAACATGTAAGATCTTGAGAATCTGAATTGAATACATCAATTGAATTCAATACTCAATGTCGGTTGTCATTAAAAAATTTAGAACTCTGCAAGTCAAACTTTAAACACATGCTGTAGGTTTTCTTGAGGAATTTGACTATAGAGGCTGTATTGACCAAGTGATTAAAGTATTAGCCCTAAATCAACGGCATCTAGATGGAAAGAATTTAAACCACAATGTGCTGGGCTTAACTAAAATACTTTATTGCTTGTAAAATAAACAATATAGTGGTCTGGGTAGCTTATTTGCTTGTAAAATCTCCTATATTGTGGAAGGTCCTTGGGGGTTATTCCGTCAAGCAGTCTTATCCTGCTCTATACTATTACAGTAAAACATTGGCAAATTCAAATACCATATAATATATAATAGTTCTAAAACTCATTGTTTTATCATTTGTCTATCAATGTAAAGTATTGAACAAGAAGTAAAATTACATCACACCAGCTTTCAGGTTATCTAAGATTCCCTATAAATTCAATAGCTATAACCATTTTTTTAAAGTCATCATTCCTTAAAAAACTGATCAAACATACTTTTAGGACAACAAACTGCAAATTTATCTGCAGGCTCAACATGGCAGTTATATCCATTAGGACAATCCACACGGTTATCTCCCCGACCACAAAACAACTTGGTACCATTCTGATAGGATAGTGGTTTGACCAAACCATTGCATTCTACAAATTCTGAAATTTATTAAAAACAAGTGTTAATATATATACTTATCGGACAACAAACAGTACAATGATTAGCTAGGCATATATCACGTTTTGACATTGGTAGAGTGCTCGCACTGAAAGTGGGAGGTCTTGGGTTCAAACCCCAACCGGGTCTACCCAAGATTTGAAAGTAAATAGTGACTGTTCTTTTGCTAAGCACTGGGTATTACAAAGTGAAAGTCACTTTTTGGGAACTAAAAATAAACGATGTCCTGTGTCATGGCAGGCGTGGCATATTTATGATCCCTACTGCATAATGTCATTAGTGCAAAGGACAGTCAGAATTTCTGCACTTTCTCCAATAGTGGTGACAATATTTTTGACTGGGACGTGAAACACCATTACTTAACTCAATTCGTTTTTGCAATCATCTAGAGTTAGAACCATTCCACTCAAATTTCAGTTTTAATGCACTTATTGAACACTTTTATTTTTTGAATTTTGAAATAAAATTATCAGTTCACCGAATATTATTTTATTATCTTACCTTTGCTATTTTGTTATTAGTTACCATTATAAAGCTTACAAATGGGAACTGATAAACGTACTGGGGTAAACTTTTAAATGGACCAGCAAGGGGGATGGAATTGGTAAGTGGATACCGGTAGAGATATACTGTTAAAACCTAAGACTTGACAAGGGTCCCACCAAAGACAGGGGGAAAATTGTAAACATTCACTGGTAGATATACTGGAGTGAGCCTTTTAATTTACCAGTATCTAGTGATGTCGCGATTATTGCCGATGATTGATTGTCGGTCGTTGTCAGGGCAGCTATCTCAATAATCGATCACAAGATAAATAATCGATCATCGCTGACATCGGCGAATAATTTCCTGATTGTAGTCTATTTCTTTTCCGGTTCTTGCTACTATAAACAACAACGACGGACGGCGATCAGATAATTTATTCGTATCTAGGCACTTTTAACACCAATGAGATGCTTTGGCCACTGTCACTCTGTCAGGGCAAGGAACTATCTGGCCATTTACTAAGCAAGAACACTTGGCTTTCACAATAAAAGTACTTATATTCAGCTTATTTGTTACTGATTATTGTTATACAGTTACTAAGTTATTCCAAATATTTATCCAATGCTTGATCGATTATGCCTCTCCAATTATCGATTATTAATTTTTGTCCGATTTGACATCACTAACAGTTTCTGACTAAAGGGTAGCTGGTCTTGTACTGCAGTAGTTTCAAACCACTGAAAACAGAAAAAAGTACTGTAAAGACTGGTCCGACAAGTCTACAGGTTCTGGGTAGACTATTACTTGTACTTTAACAATAACATATACATGTACTATAAAAGCAATCACTAAGAAAAGTACAGGTTGTACCACAGCCATTTTTACAACATTTATCTAGTACTCACTGGGAAAGATACAGGTTGTACCACAACAATTTTTACAACATTTGTGAAGTACTCACTAGGAAAGGTACAGGCTGCACCACAGCCATTTTTACAACATTTATCTACTACTCACTGGGAAAGATACAGGTTGAACCACAACCATGTTTACAACATTTGTTAAGTACTCACTAGGAAAGGTACAGGCTGCACCACAGCCATTTTTACAACATTTATCTAGTACTCACTGGGAAAGATACAGGTTGTACCACAACCATTTTTACAACATTTGTTTAGTGCTCACTAATAAAGGTACAGGCTGTACCACAGCCATTTTTACAACATTTGTTTAGTACTCACTAGGAATGGTACAGGTTGTACCACAACCATTTTTACAACATTTGTTAAGTACTCACTAGGAAAGGTACAGGCTGTACCACAGCCATTTTTACAACATTTAACTTGTACTCACTAGGACAGGTACAGGTTGTACCACAGCCATATTTACAACATTCGTTAAGTACTCACTAGGAAAGGTACAGGTTGTACCACAGCCATTTTTACAACATTCGTTAAGTACTCACTAGGAAAGGTACAGGTTGTACCACAGCCATTTTTACAACATTTGTTAAGTACTCACTAGGAAAGGTACAGGTTGTACCACAGCCATTTTTACAACATTTAACTTGTACTCACTAGGACAGGTACAGGTTGTACCACATCCATATTTACAACATTCGTTAAGTACTCACTAGGAAAGGTACAGGTTGTACCACAGCCATTTTTACAACATTCGTTAAGTACTCACTAGGAAAGGTACAGGTTGTACCACAGCCATTTTTACAACATTCGTTAAGTACTCACTAGGAAAGGTACAGGTTGTACCACAGCCATTTTTACAACATTTAACTTGTACTCACTAGGACAGGTACAGGTTGTACCACATCCATATTTACAACATTCGTTAAGTACTCACTAGGAAAGGTACAGGTTGTACCACAGCCATTTTTACAACATTCGTTAAGTACTCACTAGGAAAGATACAGGTTGTACCACAGCCATTTTTACAACATTCGTTAAGTACTCACTAGGAAAGGTACAGGTTGTACCACAGCCATTTTTACAACATTTAACTTGTACTCACTAGGACAGGTACAGGTTGTACCACATCCATATTTACAACATTTGTTAAGTACTCACTAGGAAAGGTACAGGTTGTACCACAGCCATTTTTACAACATTCGTTAAGTACTCACTAGGAAAGGTACAGGTTGTACCACAGCCATTTTTACAACATTCGTTAAGTACTCACTAGGAAAGGTACAGGTTGTACCACAGCCATTTTTACAACATTTAACTTGTACTCACTAGGACAGGTACAGGTTGTACCACATCCATATTTACAACATTTGTTAAGTACTCACTAGGAAAGGTACAGGTTGTACCACAGCCATTTTTACAACATTCGTTAAGTACTCACTAGGAAAGGTACAGGTTGTACCACAGCCATTTTTACAACATTCGTTAAGTACTCACTAGGAAAGGTACAGGTTGTACCACAGCCATTTTTACAACATTTAACTTGTACTCACTAGGACAGGTACAGGTTGTACCACATCCATATTTACAACATTCGTTAAGTACTCACTAGGAAAGGTACAGGTTGTACCACAGCCATTTTTACAACATTCGTTAAGTACTCACTAGGAAAGGTACAGGCTGTACCACAGCCATTTTTACAACATTTAACTTGTACTCACTAGGACAGGTACAGGCTGTACCACATCCATATTTACAACATTCGTTAAGTACTCACTAGGAAAGGTACAGGTTGTACCACAGCCATTTTTACAACATTTATGTGACTCTGCACAATCAGTATCGGTACTACAACCCTGTTCACAGGTTCCAATCAGATTTGATTGTACATTGGGACAAACTCCTTGCTTTATTGTTATCTTATGATCTGGTGGATCTGAAAATAAAAAATTAAAAATAAACATTTAATACATGTAGATTATCTTTGACTTGATGTTAGAGCATTTGTAAATACATACTTATACTTTATAACACAAAATCCATATAATACATGTAATTATAATATTGTCTTGTATATTATCAGGTAATCTGTACTTACTTATCCTTAGCTGGATTTGGATTCATGTAATTTTGGAATTAATTATTTTCAACTTTTTGGCTTATGATCTCTATCTATCAAACTTTTCGGCGGGTACCGCTGCTGGTGGTGTAAAACTCCCCGAGGGTATCCATAACTCAGTTGGCAGTTCTTTGTGCTCTCAAAAAATATACCATTTAGCAAAATTTTCAGACGTCTTAATTTTTGAAATTAATTCAAAACTGAGGTCTGTTCCCTCATGCAAAGCATTCCTTAGCTGGATTTGGATTCATATAATTTTGGAACTTTAAATTATTTATTTTCAACTTTTTGGCTTATGTTTTTTTATCTATCAAACTTTTCGGCCCCTAGTGTCACTGATGAGGAATGATTTTCCGAAATGTGCATATATGGCACATCAAAATTTAGCAGGTATTTGTTATATATTTACAACAAAGTCTCTTCCAAAACTACATAAATACGTCATCAGATCATGAATAATCTACATGTATATAATACTGGCACTAATTTACTGTAAACTGGGAAACAGGCATGTTTTCATTTTGTACATTGTAACTATAGTTACAATATGTGTCAATAAAATATTCAGTTTAATATAATTTACTTGCATTTATTCTTTCATCAAAAGAGAGAAAACTAAAACTATACAAATTAATAGGAAAGTCATTTCTTACAAAATAAATTTACACAAAAATTTTTCCAATTTATAGTCTCATAAAGAACTCTTAGCAGGAGGGTGGGTAGATGAAGTAGGTAGACGAGTTTTGAAGCAGGTGGATGACTTGTTAAAGTAAGAAAGGTTATCTTTGTTTAATTTATTCATCATTTAATATTTGGACAAATTTAGCACAATATAAGCCTTTGTAAGTGACAGATTTGTCTGCTTTGTAAATATGCACACTTAATATGGAAACTTGAAGTTTTAAGCTCTTAAGACAGCAGTCCCAGAAGTTCTACTTTTACTGAGACATTTGATAGGCTAACACGAATGTTTTCATAACAATACAAACTATGTCTCAATTGCCTTTCATAATTATATTTATTCAAACTCTGAATATCCAATTGTTCTTTGTTTTTATTGATTTCAAAATGAAGAGATTTGGCTAAATATGTCAAAAAATATTACCAACAGGTAACAATGGCATTGATTTGGAGTGGTCTGCTGCTTAGAATGTAGCCATCACTTTTGAAAAGTATAAAGTTATTTTCCATATACTTTTTACACAAGTGAAATGTTTGGAATCTATTATCGTTGCCTAGAAAACCGTGGTATGTACACATCTGTTTCCTAGGAAACCTTGATATTTACACATCTGTTTCATAGGAAACCTTGATATTTACACAAATGTTGCCTAGAAAACTTTGATATGTACAAAAATGTCGCCTTGGAAACTTTGATATGTACACAACTGTTGCCTAGGAAACCGTTGATATGAACACAACTGATGCACAGGAAACATTGATATGTACACAACTGATACTTACCACAAATCTTTTACAATGTTCTATTGTTTGAAATATTTTATCGTTGCATTGGAAGCTATAATTATGTACACAACTGATACTTACCACAGACTTTTTCACAGTGATCTATTGTTGGGAATCTATTAGCATTGCCTCCACAACCTCCATAAATAAACGATTGACACTTCTTTGTAATAGTATTAAAGTAATAGTTTTTCAGAGCTACTTTACAAGGTCCTCTGTCTGGTTTGTGTTTACATTGATCTGGAAGACTCCAATTTCCTGCCGGTGGCTTGGTTTCTAAACAAAACAAGATGATTAAACTGAATTTTCTTTGCAAATACATCAAACAAGAGTTAGAGAACATCTTAACCATAAAGTTGTCTATGCCATTAGATAGCTTACTTTTATGCATGCATCATCAAATCAAAGGTATCACCACAATTATAATTATTATTATTCACCCTGGCATGCGTAATCTCACAGAGATACCGCGAAGGCAAGAAAAACACATATTAGGACAACTAAGAACTTAGAATTGACATTGGCGTTACTGTCAAATGTTGAGGTACTATAACAACATGTAATAGAGTGATCATATGATCTCAATTGCACAAAGGAGTTTCTAAAACTTGTTCATTTTTCTTAACAAAACTATTATGACTTTGAGATAATAAAATGATTAACATTAGATGTCAATAAAAAAAACTGTTAAATATTTGCACATCTAATGTCACAAAATCGTTAACACTAAAAACCATGCTAATATACATGACGACAAACAAGCTGATATGTGAATACCCATGCTGACAAAAATGATGGTACCTGTGCTCTCAAAAATGTTAATACCCATGTTGACAAAAATGCTGGTACTCATGTCCTCAAAACTATGAAAACCAATGCTGACAAACATGCTAATACCTATGCTTTCAAAAAGCTTCATTGATAAACTAGTGTGAACAGATATTAACTAAATTTTAAATCATGACATAAACACTTTTTGCGTTACTGTATTGTTATCCATGCATATATGAAAAAATAATTAAGCTATAAGGTTTTTTTAATTACAATCACTGAGTTTGTCTTGTTTAAGAAATGTTTGTCACTGTTGAAATGTTGGACAAAGAAGAATTTCTCATTGGACAGTTGGGTTCAAATTTCTTCTGAAAATTGATTTTTACTAAAATGATAAAAGTACAGCTGAATGTCCAATATCAACTATCGTTTAAAGCCAGTCAAAGTGACAGTAAAGCTAACCAGGGTGACTGGTCAAAAGCAGCAACCTACTGTAAGCAAACTGTCAAACTATGTCAGACCTGGATTTAAACCTAGACCTGTAAAAAGGTGATTTTGACCAATTTAAGCCTGTGAGGCCCACAAATAGAACTTATGTTCTTGTATAAAATGTAGATCACTTTTTGCGACCATTCACCTGTAATTTTGCAGTTGAAAATTTATTATACTTCAAATGTTCCTAAATGTTCTATCTTAAACAATTCTGATTTAAGGATTCGGTCTTTTGCATAAATTATATTTCCAGTGACCTTATCTAAAATTTTTCTTAAGACCTAAGCTGATGAGCTGGTGATGTCTCAATATAAATTTGTACTTACCAGTTGTGTTAAGTGGCTTCATACAAACCATACCACCACAGATATTTTTGCAGCATTTCTGGGAGTCAGGGCATTTAGTATCGTCACCATTACAGATATTAGAACTTATCACAGTTACTTACATTTCCTGATGGTGCAGGACATATTCCCATTTTACCACCTGTAAATTAAAGCAAAAACAAAACCTATTAAAAATCAATTACACTTGGACATTAAGAGTTGTCATAGTAGAAGTTACTGCATCTTCTGATGACAAAAATGAAGGTATTGTTTAAGCAAGAAATGGAGATGTTATTATGGCAAAAAATGAAGATAGTGGTTGAGCAAAAAGATCTTGGTATTGCAATTAATGAACCTATAAGCTGAGCAAAAATGGAGATGTTGGTATTGCAATAAATTGAGGTAGTCGTTAAGCAAGAAATGGAGTTGTTTTATGGCAATTTATGAAGGGAGTGGTTGAGCGAGAAATGGAGATGTTGGTATGGCAAAAATGGAGGTACGTGACGGTACATATTGTCGCCGGCGACAATATGTACCGTCCCTGACTGTTTATATTTACGCCCATCGGTACATATTGTCCCCGGCGACAATATGTACAGTAGCGACAATATGTACTGTGATGAGGCTTTTTTTTCCTGTAAAATGGGCGTTTTTGACACATCCGGCACATATTGTCGCCGGCGAATCAATGATACTATCACGACAAATGAAGTTATGGAAAATGTGTTAAACATTGATATCACTAAAATATGAATGTTTCAATTGGTTTTATACGTAGTTATTAAGTAAAACTAGCAGCATTTTATTGCTCTCTCTCTCTCTCTCTTTCTCTCTCTCTCTCTCTCTCGTTGAAGCTTAAGCAAAATAAAAAACAAAACATTTCAGTATCTTTTAAATTAAATGTATCAATAAATAATATTGTTAATAAACAATTTTACAAATCATTCTACTAAAACCAAATGTCAGATAATATCCTTATAACGATCTTAAATCGTACTTTTCAACTAAATACTTTTAATCTGCGTACACTTTAAATAATGGATATAATTCTTTAAATATAATCATAAATTACTCCAATAACAGAATTTGTCGATGGCTGAGTGGTTAAGGGCATCGATTCTTTGATCACAGCGCCTCATTTACGTTCCGTTTGATGATGGTTGTCTCCGCGCTCTTCAGTTTTCCTCCATCAAAGACCAAAAGACTTGACTTGAGTGTAAAATATCATTATCCAATCCACTCTCTTGGTTTCAGATTAGTCTAAATTAAAAGCTCGTCTACGAATTACAGTACCTCTCACCGCCTAGGCTCGAATCTCACTTGGGAAGATCCTAGTTTGAGGAAGTTTGTCCTTTGCTTGCCCTAAGATAGGTGGTTTTCTTTGAACACTCCGGTTTCAACCACCATCCCAAAGTTTACACGGTATATTTAACTATCCGAACATTTTACCTTTGAAGCATGAATTCTGCGCAAATGCTTTTAGTCGTAGCTTTCACCAGCTGTTAATTATTAATATAACATTAAAGGATATCTTGGTTAAAAAAGCCAAGTCATATTTAAATTTTGTTTAGTTACTACTGTTTATATGAACTATAGTAACAATTTTAGGTACAATAAGTCTTGATATGTCTCTGATTGTACAATCATCGTTATCATAATAATCATCAACAGTAAAGTCCAGCATTGTAAGCAATTTCATATGGGCGACAATACGTTCAGGGGCGACAATATGTATGTCTATGACTGTCTATGACGGCACATACTTGTTGTCCTTTACATATTGTCGCCGACGACAATATGTACCTACAATGCCTGTACATATTGTCGCCCATCGGTACATATTGTCGCCGGTGATAAAATAAATCGAGTTGAGCCGTTTATTTCTCATGTAGAATGTGAGACAAAATGAACATAACATATTGAACGAAAATAAGCAAAGTTTTTTTAGGGTATAGGTTCAGCTAGTATTTTTTTCTCCGTCAATAATATTTGAAACAAGACAGAATTGAAGTTTTTGGTTTTGAGAAAAATCTCTCTTACAGTCTAGTTTCGCATTTCACTCTATCAGATTCTGTCGAGGAAAAGTTTGCCAGCTTGCTTGTCGGAGGTCGGTGGTTTTCTCCTGGCAATTTGGTTTCCTCAACCAGACAGTGAATAGTCTTTTTCTTGGGCGTAACGAAAACCTTACAAATGATATAAAAGGTAAGATATGAGGCAGATAAAAAGGCGGATATTTCAACAATATATTCTTTTTATGAGCATATAACCCTCACTCAAATCCATTATGCTATAGAAAGTTGATAGTTTTTAGAACAAATTGACAGTTTTAGTAAAGGCTAATGACATGTAATTTGTGCCCCAGTTAAATTAAATGTTTGCGCAAAATATAAATAGTATATTGGTCATAAATAAGCTTAACGCAGTCACTTTATTTCTGTTAGTTAGTTTATTTCTGTTGTTAATTGAATAATGAAAAATGGTAGCAAGGTAGTGTTAAAATAGTTTCATATCAAAGGTCATAATTCAGACATTAAGCAACGGAACATGCTGAACTTATTCACAGTTTCAATATATAGCTAAAGAGTAAATTTGGTTCGAATCAGTTTCGATATGTTGACTGTGAAGTAGTAGGAAAGGCTTATTTATATGTTATAGTCATAATTCTATCAAAAGTCCGACGAAAATATGGCAATAACCAAGCCCATTTAAGGCAAAATCAAACGATACCTATACAGTAAATTTTGTTTATATCGGTCAAGAAATGCTTGCTGAATAGCGGTAATTTAAGTGATAATACAAATGCTTTTGTCAAAAGATACTTTATGAATCAATGTTCGTTCCTGTTCATAAATCATGTCATCTTTTGGGATGAAGTGAGAGTTTTACTTTGAAAACCTTTTTATACAATAAAATTGGTTTTAAAAGTATGAGATTGTATGACAAAATAGTTAAATTAAAAAAATGTTTTAGTTGAAGTACCCCTTTTTTAATACCAAATAAGAAGGATAAAAAATGTATAAACTGATGCTGTGCTATAAATAGATATTATCAATATATAACACTAATACCAGTTAAATTTTGATGTGCCAGATGTACACATTTCGGAAATTCAATCATCATCAGTGACACTAAGACCGAAAAGTTTGATAGATAAAAAAATCATAAGTCAAACAGTTGAAAATTAATGAATCTAAAGTTCCAAAATTATATAAATCCAAATACAGCAAAGAAATGCTTTGCATGAGGGAACAAACCTTAGTTTTAAATAAATTAAATATTATAAACTAGAATCATTTTTCATGTTATTTTCTAAAATAAAAAGTAAAACTCAAGAATTTCGGAGAAAGTTATTTTTATAAATGAATATACATGTTTGAGAAAAATCTTTTACATGTAGCACATATGTACTGAGAGTGTAATTGATTTAAAAAGGGTGTTCTTTATTCGCCTCTCTATAATGATCAAGCGGGTTCAAGTTCTAAATTTGATATTACAGCATAAAAAGTATTCTATGCCTAACCATTTATCTGAACCAAATACATGGTTACTATATGTATATAATAGTGAACATGTAGCATATTTAAAAATCAAGAATTTCGGAGAAAGTTATTTTTATAAATAAATAAATATACATGTATTAGAAAAATCTTTTACATCTTACACGTATGTACTGAGAGTGTAATTGCTTTAAGAAGGGTGGTCTTCATTCGGTCAAAAATCATCGGGCTTATGTTCTTTTCTGGAATACATCCTATCTGCGTTCCGACCATGTCCTCTCTCTATGTTTTGCAGGATAATATATCAAATATAGTCATTTTAACACTTTACATTAAAAAGGGAAATGATTTTTTGTTAAAGCTCTAAATTTTTGCAGTAATTTAAGCATTTGAATAAAGTTGAGAGAGAGAGAGAGAAAGAGACAGACAAAGAGAGAGAAAGAGACAAAGAGAGAGAGAGAGAAAGAGACAAAGAGAGAGAGAGAGAGAGAGAGAGAGAGAGAGAGAGAGAGAGAGAGAGAGAGAGAGAGAGAGAGAAAGAGAGAGATATTATATAGCCAGTACAAAAGTTTAGTTACAGTATCTTACAGTATGTTTAAGGTTAGGGTTATTGAAAGTAAAACCATTTTTGTATTCGATTAGTCTTTAAGGGAATATTTAATCATCATCATCATCATCATCATCATCATCATCATCATCAATATAAAACCATATTATGCAGGCGACAGATGTACAGTATATGAAGGTACATTTGTCGTCGGGCGACAATATGTGCATGGACGACAATATGTACAGTCAGTGCAGTCGGGGCGACAGTTTGTACAGAGGTGACAATATGTACCGTCACAAGGTAGTCCTTGAGCAAGAAATAGAGATGCTGGTATGGTAGAGAATTCATGGAGTCGTTGAGCAAGAAATGGAGATGTTGGAATAGCAAAATATGGATGTAGTAAGCGAGCAAGATGTTAGTATCGCAATAAATGAAGATTGTGGTTGAGGAAGAAATGGGGATGTTGGTATGGCAATAAAAGAAGGTAGTCGTTAAGCAATAACCGGAGATGTTGGTATGGCAATAAAAGAAGATGTTGGTTAAGCAGTACATGTAAATGTTGGTATGGCAATTGTGAAGGTAGTGGTTTAGGAAGAAATTGAGATGTTTGTCTGGCAATAAAGGGAGGATGTGGTAAAGCAACAAATGGAGATGTTGGTATGGCAATAAGTGGAGATGTTGGTATGGCAAAAAAATGAAGATGGTGGTTGAGCAAGAAATCGCGATGTTGGTTTGGCAATATATGGAGGTAGTCGTTGAGCAAGAACTGGAGATGTTAGCATGGCAATATATAAAGGTAGTCGTTGAGCAAGAACTGGAGATGTTGGTATGGCAATATATGAAGGTTGTCGTTGAGCAAGAACTGGAGATGTCGGTATGGCAAAATATGGAGGTAATAGTTGAGAAAAGACGGAAATGTTTTTATGGCAATAAATGAAGATGGTGATTGAGTAAGAAATGGAGATGTTGGTATGGCAATCAATAAAGGTAGTAGTTGAGCAAGAAATGCATATGTTGTTATGGCAATAAATTGACGTAGTCGTTGAGCAAGAAATGGAGATGTTGGTATGGCAATAAATGAATGTAGAGGTTAAGCAAGAAGTGGAGATGTTGGTTCGGCAATCAATGAAGGTAGTAGCTGAGCAAGAGATGGAGATGTTGGTATGGCAATAAATTGAGGTAGTCGTTGAGCAAGAAGTAGAGATGTTGGTACAGCAATAAATGAAGATGGTGGTTGAGCAATACATATAAATTTTGGTATGGCAATATATGGAGATAGTCGTTGAGCAAGAAATGAAGATGTTTGGCTATAAATAACGGAAGACTAATTTACAATAATTTAGGGAGAAAATTTAGCATAAAATTGAAGAAGAATATTTGGCAATATTTCAAGGGAATGTTTATGACAATTATTCATGAGACTTATTTGTAAAAAAAAAATTAGAAAGGTTTGCCATCAATCAAGGTAAGACCAGTTGCTTGGCAATTATTTAAGAGGAGGGTTTTTGCAATGAATCGCGTGAGAAGTTGACAATAAATGAAAGGATATTTTTGGCAATGAGAAGGAAATCAGCAATAATCAGATGGAGTGGTTTGGTAATAAATGAAAGCGGCCTTATAAATAAAAACATTAAAAAAAATTAAGTTCATAGAATAATTATGACTGCAATATAGACTTTTTCATTAATAAAAAGATGGTAATTTCCTTAATGATGAATAAAAACCGAACCCAAGAGAAAACCAAGCATAACAACTGCGTGTCAATCTCACAACAAATCAAGATTTTGTGAATAACAGGAGAAAAAATTTTTGTTGAACACAAAGAAACCCTCAGTCATTGCAAAAAAAAAAAAAAAAAAAAAAAAAAACAAAAAAAAAAATTCATAAAATTTCACATCTATTTCGAAACAATTTATCAAAATCGATTTTTCTACCCATCATATTTAATAACCATTTTGATATTTCTCTAAAATTAATATTTTTGTACAAGGTTAACAGAAAATATTTTTCCATTTTTTATATATTTCAGACTGCTGTTTGCATCAGAAAGGCATCTTTGCAACACAGATATAAATATTGGTAACTAAAAAATTTTGTTGCTGTTTTTTTCGTAAATCATTCTGCATTTAGTAAATACAGCAGTATAGTAAGATTCTGATTATATAAACATAAATCAACAAAGTTTTATGCCAAAAAAATGAAAAAAATCACATATGAATATACATGCAGAATCTTTGTTTATATATATATATATATATATATATATATATATATATATATATATATATATATATATATATATATATGCGCTTGCGCGTGAGCGTGTGTGTATCATAAAGATATGTATGGGATTCAGTGTCCATTAAGACGAAATGTCAAAATTTTAAATTATGAATGATATAACAACGAATAAAATTTTGTTGCATTTAAATAAACGGTTTGAATGACAAATATGAAGAATGTGAAATTAACTAGCTGTGTACTATATCAATCGTATATATAAAGCTAAACACTTAAATTAAAATGGTAGAAAAACAATTCATTTTTGGTATATTCTATGTCAATAGAGAGATTTTAAGATAAAAAAATTCTATAAAGGCCTTGGCTATCACGAAAATTTTTTGAGACTTTGGCTAAGATTTCCTTGAACATACCATAATTATAACAGATTGTAAAACCAATTACCGGTATTTTAACCAGGGCTAACATGTTTGTAATTTTTGTGCCTTACAAACTAGGTGCACTCTACAAGCCACAACACAATCTATTTTATTTTGTTGTTATTTTTAGATTACACCAAACACTGGACTCTTTTCTTGCTCCAAATACACACATGATAAATGATAAAAATTATGAAAAAAAATCCATATATCCCAACATACTATATGACATAGAGTAACCAGAGGTTTGTAGAAAAACAATTCATTTTTGGTATATTCTATGTCAATAGAGAGATTTTAAGATAAAAATTCTATGAAGGCCTTGGCTATCACGAATTTTTTTAAGACCTTGTCCAAGATTTCCCTGAACATACCATAATTATAACAGATTGTAAAACCAATTACCGGTATTTTAAACAGGGCTGACATGCTTGTAATTTTGTGCCTTACAAACTAGGTGCACTCTACAAGGCCACAACACAATCTATTTTATTTTGTTGTTATTTTTAGATTACACCAATCACTGGACTGTTTACTTGCTCAAAATACACACATGATAAATGATAAAAATTATGAAAAAAAATCCATATATCCCAACATACTATATGACATAGAGTTACCAGAGGTCTGAAACAACCTGTGTTATGTCTCTCTGTACTTCATTTTGACTCGAGCATAAAACAATTTTATTTCACTCAATCCCATTCCATACATTTGACAATGAGCATTTGCATAGATACAAGGGGTATCACAATAGTTATTTTGCATTTAGTGCTAAAAAACAAATTAAAATTTCACTGAACTTAATTTACCTCTATAGCTTTAAAACCTAATTTTAGGTGATATGGTTACATACCTTTTTGCAAGCCATCCTTGTCATTGAAATTCGTGGTTGAAAAGCCGACTGAGGTATTACAAGATACCAGTACCACCAACATTAAATTCAAAGAAAGCCAAATATATAATTTTAGTTTTACTTCCATCCTGCTATTGAAAGTGTTCTTGGAACCTGATGTTGACAGGACAGGTGTAAAAATGGTATGTCCTCTAACCGTCAATATAACTATAAAAACACAGTTTTATATATATATAAATTAGATCAATAATATATTTTAATTCACTTCAAGATGACTAAACAGGAATCATTCTACAGAAAATTGTGAAAGGTTTTTTATTGGTTAGGTATATATGAGTAATAGTATATAACACGCCTCACATGACCTAATATAAACAAACATTATATGCAAAATTACATGACAAGTTTTAAACTATACACATATTTATAGGTTGGCTAGTCACAAAATTTAAAAAATAAGTATTTGTAATTTAAATGTCAATTTAAAGGTAAAGGTCATTATTACGGGTGTAATATTCCATCAGAAAGATGACCTTTTTCATTTTCCTCAACACACCCATTAAGTTGTTGTTAAATAAATGTAATTTTAAGATCAAGAATTTAGTTAATGATTTTAAGACTTTTAATTATGTGATTTTCAAATCATTTTCTCATTATTGCTGTTTTAAATTATCCTTAAATAATAAAATTGTAATTAGAACTTTTATCCTTATCAAGATCCGATAGTTATCAAGAAATCATTCATATTTTTTTTAAAATAATTAATCAGTTATCTGTGCAAACCCATCAATATAAATGTTACAGTTGAGTTGAATAATGGTGTTTTATGCCCCAGTCAAGATTTCTTTCATTAATAGCCAGATGGTTAGTTTCTTTCATGAGTATCTGCCCGAGTGGGATTCAAACCTAAGTGGATGGATAAATGGATGGATAGTTGGAATAATGACTAGATGGATGAATGGATGTATAGACGGATAAATGATTGATGAGTGATTTAATAGAATGGTGACTGTATGTATTGGTAAATAAATGATTAAATTAGAACCTGGGTAAAAAGGTGGATAAATGAAGAAGTGGGTAACTGGGTGAAAAGGGGGATAAATGAGTAAATTGTTGACTGGATGGATAGGTGGATAAATGATTAGGTGGGTTACTAGTTGAATAGGTGGATAAAGGACTGAATGGGCACTGATTAAATAGGTGGATAAATGACTGAATGGGAAACTGGGTGAATAGGTGGATAAATGAGTGAGTGGATGACTGGATGGATTGATGGATAAATGACTGAATGGGTGACTG
Organism: Tegillarca granosa; assembly: GCA_029721355.1. NCBI lineage: Eukaryota > Metazoa > Mollusca > Bivalvia > Arcoida > Arcidae > Tegillarca > Tegillarca granosa. Next base: position 10,066,327 of record CM056606.1, on the reverse strand, counting down.
TGTGAATAGGTGGATAAATGAGTGAGTGGGTGACTGGATGGATTTGTGTATAAATGACTGAATTGGTGACTGGGTGAATAGGTGGATGAATTTGTGAGTTGGCGATTTAGATGGATTGGTGGATAAATGACTGAATGAATAGGTGGATAAATGACTGAATGGGTAACTGATTGAATAGGTGGATAAATGAGCGAGTGGGTGATTTAGATGGATTGATGGATAAATGATAAATTATGTGATTGAACGAATTGACAAAAATGATTAGAAGAAAAAGTTCCAAGTTTAGAAATTACAGTCTGATTAAATGGGTAAAAAAAGCCTGGAAAAATAAATGGATATGTATAGTGTGAGGAGAATAGTTAAGCTGAAAGAATAAATAGAGAGCATATAATTTAATAAAAAAAAGAAACTGTCAAAATGGCTTTTTTTCAGCTTTCTTCATATCAAATTTGAACAAAACTGTTCCAAAATGTAAGTGTAAATCGCTATTTATTTTCTACTAATAGAAATTGCAATAGCCAGTATATCAAAAAACATTTGTTTCCCAGTAATCTACATGAAGTCCATGATTCTGATTACCAATTTTTTCTAGGACGAAAAGTGGAAAAATTTTACTTAATAAAATGGCCTTGCTGAAGTTTTCCTTTTTTACCCCACGACACAGATTTTTGGCTAATTAAACACTAAACCTTTCTACCTCAAGCATACAACATCTAGATATTTAAGATCTAGCTACAAAATGCTCATGGTGATGATAAAATTTCAACATTTTTGGTCTCAACGGCTAGGATTCTGCAGATGTTCTAAGGATGCAACACCTAAAAATATATAAAGTCTAGCTACAAACTGGTCATAGGAGATATTTTTAAATATTTAAGTATTTTATTCGGGTCACTTAACATCTTATCCATTTAATACTCACTGTCGAGATAGGGGCTTGGTGTCTGAGTTGTAGTAAATTGTCTGCTCAAGAATCACAGTGCATCTTAAGACCTTCATTCAAATCCCACTTTGGTAGATCTTAGTAAGAGAAAGTTTTTCAGTTCACTTTCTGACACTCCTGTTTCGTCTACCATTCCCAGATTTGACCTCCTTATAAAATTAAAATAATCTCGACTGGGACATAAAACACAATTAATCGAATCCAATTCCACTTGCCAAGATAATGCTGGTTGTAAAATACTTATTTTCCTGCCTTGATAAGATCAGGTCAGGGTTCAACTACCCCCTTTACTTTCCACATAAGAGTATGTATTAACTGATCAATCAATATAACAAAATCTTATAAACTAATTCTTTTACACTAACAGTACCTGAAACTTACTATCAAGTATTTATATACACCCCCCCTATTTAATTTATTTAGCTATACTGACATTATACTGTCATTAAAGCAAAATAAAACTTTTCAATTTAAATTCAAACGTATAATTTTATTTTAAATTTTAGATTGACTGGACTATATATTTAAGGGTACCATAGAATCATATTTTATATCCCTATTAGATGCAAACTTAATCCTTTTATATATATTTTTACGTAATGCAGTGACTTGCAAAATGGTGTGGTCTAAAGTGTGCACTTGTGTTCACAATAACTCTCCGTCTAAACTCAAATCCCACTCAAAACAGATCTTTATGTAAGAAAATTTGTCAGTTTGCTTGCCAAAGGTCTGTGGTTTTTCTGGGCACTCAGGTTTATTCCACCATCCCAGAACTAAATGTCTTGATATAAGAGAAATAATCTTGACTGAAAGCAATTAACACCATTACTCCACTCTGCTCCAATCTTACATTAAAAGGTAATAATTACTGTTTAAATCACTGTGTTTGTGATGGTGAACTTTGTGTTATTTTCATAGAAAATCAAATGAACTTGAATAATTTTTTTTCACTTACTTGTATGTACTTATAACAGAAAATTGATAAGCGGATCAACTTTTTACCATATTATATTTCTGCACACGGTAAAAAGTTGCCACTATGGGAATTTTACATGTTGAAAAACAATGCAAATGTTGGATTCTTTGTACATATGCGTCCCCAAAAACAACACTTCGGGTGTAAAAATCACCATTTTTGACATTGTAAAATTCCAGTAACAGCAACATTTTCCTTTCTACAGAACTATTTCATGGTTATCATGGCCAAGTAAATTGGATTTTCTATGAACATTTTGCAAAATTCCAGTGACTCAAACAGTAAGTCAAATCTTTGGGTTTTATAAATGGCTTTACTATAAGCCATAAAAATCATTACAGTAGAACTTCGATAACTCGAAGTGCACGGGATTTTGGTGGTGACTTCAAGTTATCGGGATGTTCGAGTTATCGAAGTTGAAGGATGACGTAACCTTAATACTTGTATATGTTTTTCTCTACAGAAATCTTTTATGTTGAAATCATAGTTACCGATACTCGAATGTAATGCAATAGAGAAAAAACAATAAATACTAATACACTTTAGATACAAACGAAACAAACTAAATAAATAAATAAAGAAAGAAAGATAGATAGAAAGAAATAATGTTTTAAAGAATTGATATCGACCGCAAACGCGTGCACAACGTGTTCTTTTTTTTAATTACGATGTATACGAAGAACGGAATCGGAAATCAGATACTAGTATATATATTTATCAGCAATACGTATTTATTACATTTGTAAGAAATTACAAACAGATAGTTGATAAAATTACAAAGTAATGCAATAAGCTTTTAAGATTTCAATGCAATCGTAGGGTAAGTCGTTTAAATAAAGCTTGGAGATATTAAGTCGAAAAAACTGTTATCGACAGCGGCATATTACTCGGCTTCTGTCATTAGAGTAGGGGAATAAAGTTAGATTAAAGTATATCTAAGACCTGATATATTTTATATAGAAAACAGGTCGGGACAAAATAAAGACTTATCCGTGGTATTCGAGATATCGAAGCTACTATATTTTTAAACAAAACACTATGCCTTTAATTTTGTTTAACATTAGATCAAAATCTAGTACCATCTTAATGTCAAGATTTAAAAAAAATAATATAATTGCTAAACTATCATTAAATATAAATTTTGTGTATTTTAAATTCTTTAACAGGTTTATAAAGCCATTGTTTTTTATAGCCTTGCAGCATTTGTTAACAAGATTATTTAACATGTATATTAAAATTGACTTGACTTTCATTAGAGACATAACATAATTTAATCACTGCAGAGTGTGTGAGCATGAAACTCGCTGAACAATAGACAGCACAGGAACTGGTGTTCGATGGATATAAATAGAACAGCGAATCATAATTCAGTGTATGTTCATCATACTGTATGTATCATTAGTACATTAGTTCCTGCATAAGGTATCCACTGGTACAAAATGGCACAACTTTATCAATTTTTTCATGCACGATTTTGATTATTTTGAGATATACAGTACAATAGATACATGTAAATGTATTATTTCAAAATAAATTCCTTTTTTTCATTTTTTTTATTGTTCTCTAAAAGAAAAATATAAAACGTCTAAAAATTAAAGTTAAAAATGTCTTATTTTCTTACAATTATTAGTGATTATACGTTAATTTTATCAATTTGTATCATAATTCTGTTATATATATAAATAATATTTATCAAATTTAATTCCCCAAAGATCATTTGAGATTTTACTTGGCATTCTAAAATGTTTAAACGTAAAAATCAATTTTATACCTGTGTTTTTCATGTATTATTAAGTAACATGAGTTTGTTTGTTTTACAATGTTGATTTTAATTAAGTTTTTACTCTAAAGTAATATTGACATGATGCTAAATATAACTGATATTCCTATTATCCTTCCAACAAAAGGAAATAAAAAATAATAAAGTAATTAAGGATATGACTTAGCAGTATTTAAAACCAATAAAACAAAATAGTAACCTGAATACAGAAATATATTATCGACTTTGATTGTCTGCAACATAATATACCACCAAGAACAGGGGTATATATAGAGAAACAGCAGTATAATCAATTCTGATGACCAGGCAATATGTTCGATGTAGAATGGAATATTGAAGGTTACTATTGACCATTGGTTTAGAGAGGCCATATCTAAAACAAAGGAGCTTTAATGACATTTCGGTCTAAAGTCCATGCAGACAGAACAAGTGCTTCTCAATGCCCTAGGTCTGAATCCAAATTGAACAATCATAGTGTGAGGAACATTTTTCATTTGGCCTTTCCAATATCATTTTGACAGGATGGCATAAGTTTTGAGATGATACAATTTTGTAATCTGGATTTATTCAAATTTCAAATTAAACTGAGATTAAAACGTTGGACCATGTTTGATCCATAAAAATTAATTCAGTCTGCGAGTCAGTTGTACAAGAAGCCTTTCAAGATTGTACACTGAATAACTGGCACGCAATATTATTAATACTGAGGGTGAGTTGGTTACCTAAAATGGTTTATATAGGGCCAGTAAAATCTGAATCGGCAAGGGCGATAGTGGATTTAACTGGCCCTTTATAAACCATATTAAGTCACCAATTTACCCTGCAACGATAATATTCTACTGATCACTCTGAAGAACCAATGTAAATGTATTTGTAGTGACATAATACTCTGTTTATGGAAAGAGAGAAGTTATGGACGAGAAATTTCTTTCATATATCTTATGTCAAACAAACCAATCCTACATGTTTTCATTATTTTAATTCAGAACAAGTCATATAAGATGTCTTGATTACTGTTAAACGGGCACTATCCTTTTATAATATTAGGTCACCAAGTGACTAGTATTGCCCAATGATATTGACAGAAACTAGTGAGAGGTAGGATTTAACAGTTATACTCTTATCATTAAACAATTGGTTGATGGGTGGGTTAAATGTTGTTTTATGTCACATCAGCAATTTTTCAGCTATTTATGACAAGACAATTTTCATTAATCTCTAGGATTAATCTTAACAAACATTAATGTGGTATGTGAGTGTGCAAGCGTTTCTGATCTGCAATGTACTACATGTAGTGTCAACCTTTATAGTACTAAGACAGTCGTCCACAATGTTGCAGAAATATAGTGCAGACCAATTAGTCCATTACACTTTTACCAAGCCAATGACAAAAAAAAATAATTCTCACTTGCATTCAATTGTCAAATTAGAAACAAATACTAATTTTTCAGTTTATTTTTTGCATAGCATACCAAGTACATATATATATATATATGTAAGAATGATCTCTCTTACATCTGTCACTCCATGCATCATACCATAACACATGAAATAACATGTAAAACAAAAAATAGTAAGGTGGTCCTTTAATAAATTTTCATTTAAGTTCATCTGAGTGGTATTTACAGTAAAACAAGTGACAACAAAATCTACCAAAACATCATCTGTCATATGAGGGATACCGTTCATTGGACAAAAACCTGTTTTGAAAAAAATAGTGAACAATTAAACAACAGTATCCAACAATGTCACATTAAATGTCAATAAGGTTACCGTGGCAACTTATGTTTAAAAAGTTTGTGGAGACATGCAATGACAATAATGTTACCATGGTTACTTAGGTAAAATAGTCTTAAAACTTATCTACAAAAATTAAAATGCCGTTGTTACTATTTTAAGCATAAATCTGTAAATTATATTTTATGGTAGAAATAAAAAAAAACGTAAATATTCCATCAGTCTTTCTGTCTAATTTTTCCAATCAAAAGTCCTGTAACAAATGGCTTCAATGGAGTGGTCTGATGAATGTGCTTCAGGATCATAGTGTCCTCTTATCCCCTACATTCAAATTCCATTTTGGCAGTCCCTAGTGTGAGAAAGTTTGTCAGTTTGCTTGGCGTAGATCTATGTTTTTTCTCAAGGCAAAACCGGTACCATCCCTGAACTAACTGCCTTGATAAGTGAATGAATTTTCGCTTAGGCATAAAACACCTTTAATCAAACCAATTCTATTACAGATCATAAAATGAACATAAAATATTCTAGATTATTAAAACTTTATCAAATCATTCATACACATTAATAAATATATATACAGATCAGAAGAAGTCCAGGCTAGATATAAATGTGACATACGTTTCTAAAAATCATATAACCAGCAACTAAGTTCAGAACTCCTCACTTTAAATGTTATTAGATTTTTTTATTTAAGTTTAACAATTAAGGTCAATTAGTATGTAAATGGTTAGAGTTTTGTATTTTAAGTTTAACCTGATACATATACTATCATACTGTACCAAATGGAAAAACTTTAATTGGTAGACATTTTAAGAATGAATATACATGTATTGGTATTTACATAAGAATTCCTGATTGAATTAATTCATGATTTTACATGGAAATTAATCTCACGTCAAACAAAACAGATTTATAGAAGACAATCTTATTTGTTATGATAAATAGATTATCTGTAATAAACAACCTTAACACCATAAATTGTACTTACGTATTGTTTTTCCTTTGTTGTTAATGTAATCAGGACAACAAAGACCATTTATACCCTTGTATGTTGAACTTCTACAGCCAACGGTCTCATCATACTTTTGATTTTGTCCTTTCAAGATTCTTCAAAGGAATACTATTCATTGGACATGTTCCTGAAAAATTTTAACATAGTTAAAACGTTATGAAATATTTACATTTCCTATGTTTTGTCCTATGTAACTGTGTTTAAGACCAAATATATTTATATAAGCTATAATTTAAAAAAAACCACGTGGCATATGAATCTTTATGCACCTTACTAGCCTTAATTTTTAGACTCAGAGTTACCTATGCTTGATTATTTTCTGGTACAAACAACAGTAGAGTTACCTACCTTGATCATTTACAGGTAAAGGACAATAGTAGAGTTACCTACCTCGATTATTTAAAGGTACAGAAAAAAATAGTAATATAAATAAAAATAAAACACTTTATAAATTAATTCTTTATTTAATATTTGTCATTACTGCAGAAAATTGTCTGATGCAAATTTTTGTGCTTAGAACTTTTGCCTTTAATCTTTCCAGAGGTGTCGTATCTTGTAAACATGTTGTTGCTGCAATTTTTGGACCATGGTTATTTAGTGTTGAGTCGGAGGACACAAAAACAGAGTCTGTGACAGATATTGCTACCTATTGGACAAAACCAAAACGTGTCTGTAGACCAGTACATGTGGATGACCTCGATATAAGGGGTCAAACTTTGCATTCTGTACCTACATTTGCTGTTACAAGATTACAACTTAAATAGAACTGTTACATCATGCTTCAATAGCTTGTGAAAAATTACAAACTGTACCATGTAAAATGGATTATTATTATTATTATTATTATTATTATTATTATTACTATTATTATTATTATTATGTCTGCAATGGGGAAGTGATAAAATTGTGTTTTATACAGGTGCCCGGTACACCTTTGACATGTTGAACATTTTTCAGTAAACATATTAATTTTCTGTTTTTTTTCTGGATATTGTTTTAAAACAAGAAAATTTAACCATACTAACGATAAACTGATGCTTATTATGCATTACTCAATAAAACAATACAATAAAAGATAGAAAATATCTTCCATTTGATTTTTTTACGAATTGATCAGGATAATGTATTGTTTGTTTTAGAAACAACATTTAAGTTTAAAGCAAAAGTTCCACCAACTGCAAAGAGTGGATACATAATACTGCCAGAAAACACAGATAGAGATTGAAAACGATATTGTTAAACATTTGAAAGCTTCTAAACTTAAAAGTGTAGCATTGTATACATTATCAGATAGGGAATCTGAAAGCGATGTTGATGTTGATGATTATCCTTTGAATATATTTGATCTATATTTAAACACAGATGTGAAAATGTTAAGCAGTATGTCACTGATGAATACATAAACAATGTAAATAGTGCAACTATTGGACAGGCTGAAAATGCATTGTGGAAGTATCAGCGTAAAAGTAGACTTACTGCATCCAAGTTTTTATGATTTTTTGAGATATAAGGGAAACAAACCAAATAACAATATTGAGAAAAATTGTTTAGGACTGTATAGAGACTTTACCTCTGCTGCAACTAAGTATGGTTCAGATAATGTACCTATTGCTAAAACAAAATATGTAGAGGGTATGTTTTCAAAGCACACTTCTTTTAAATGCAAGGAAACAGATTTTCATGTATATCGTGAATATCCATATTTTTGGGCTAGTCCAGATGGAACTGTTTTGTGTAAATGTTGTGGTCAAGGAGTGCTGGAAATCAAATGTCCAATGGCATTGAAAAATCTTCATGCCAAAGAAGCTATGACCAAATTCGATTCATTTCATATTGTTAATGGCCTGCCAGCAATAAAAACAAACTGAGGATTCACCATACTACATTTAAATGTTGGGGCAAATGGCAGTATGTTATGTTTCATATTGTGATTTTGTTCTGTATACACAGAAGGATTTTTTATGGAGCGTGTTGAATTTAATGCATCATTGTGGGATTCAGTAGAAGCTAAACTAAAATCATTTTATGAAACTTTTATACTCCCTAACCTTTTAACTAGCTCGTGATTTGGGGAATAGCAAAAGCATTGGACAGGTGCAAGTCAACAGACATTGTTAAATTTGTGATTTAGTTTTAATGCATTTATTTCCACTTCTTTCCACTCATCTCATAATTATTTAATATATCCATACATATTATAAAAGATCATTCTGTTTTAATGACGAAATGTATTAATCTGCATTTAATTACATTCTGAATTAAAAAAATTCACTAAATTTGTCAAGATGTATTTATTTTTCTATAAATATTTTACATTAAAAACCATTTTATAAAAAAAATAGCCAAAACTTTTATAAAGTGAATAAGTATGAGGGCAGATCAATTCCAGATGTAAACAAGATTTAAGTAAAATTGACTTGAAATTCATAAAAATGATGGTTGCACTTTAGTATAAATAAAACAAACATACCAGTCCTTGTCCATATATACTAGCACTTTAATTCCAGTTCATTTTGGTCATGGGGCCACGGTGGCTCAGTTGATTTGGCGTTCATCTTGCAGTCAAATGTCTCTCACCAATGTGGGTTTGGTCCTCCTATTGGTTCATATATACAAAGTTGTTTTTCATGTGCCATTTGCCTGAACCTGTTGGATTGGTGTCAGTATAATGTGACTGGATGGTATATAGTATCTGCCATAACCGTGTATCAGTGTACCAGAACTATAAACATGGCAGCAGTCCCCACTGCTCAAGCACAAGACAAGCAGGTATTGATATGACTGGAAATTGTTTAAGTGACGTTAAATAATAACAAACAAAGACAATTTGGTCAAGAACAAGCGGTGGACCAATAATATGCATGCACTAACAATGTTGAGACTAGAAATAAATGTTGAAAAATCAAGAACAACTGAAATACAACTGATTTGACATAAAGTACTAACAACCAAAATGAATGAAATGGAATTTTTTTAAAAAAAATAAATAAATAAAACTTGTTTTATTGGAGAAGTTTGTCTTATTAGTGCTGTGAAATGAAATGTGATATGATTACTCAATTCCCTGTAATTGGCAATGTTTATAAACAAGAAAAATTCACTTATATTTTTTATTCAAGGGAGGAAGAAAATTACAAAATATGGCAGCAGCTCTTAAGATCTGAGATGATAATTTTTCATTTAAGTGGAAATATCTCTCGAAGAATCTCAAAGGACTTTCATCTGCGAATTTCTATTTCAACGTGTATTGTCAAAGAAGCTATTTTTCTAGTTCGTTTAATTTCATTCGCAGTTAAAAATTTGCCTTTGCTGTTGGGATGTGTTCTAGTAAAAGGTGGCATGTTTATTATAGCACCTTTCTTCAAGAGTATGTCTCTGATTTAGAAGCCCTTATCAGCCATTATTTCATCTCCTTCTTGCACTTTATCAAGATATATATATTATGACCTTAGATTTTCATATAATTAAATTTCTATGATAGGATACTACATATGTAAGTATTGTTAGTTTTATTTAATTGTTGATTAATTTAAAACACGAGAAACAACTTTTAATAATTCAGCTGGAAAATTGCAATATACTAAAACTTTACATGGACACAAACTTGTTTTCTTCTGCAGTTTGATGTAAGAAAATATTCCATTAATTCTTGAGAATCAACAAATTATATCATTGTTGAAATTTATGCTAATAACATGCACCAAAGTTGAATCAAGAATTGAAAATCAACATAAGTCTGGTAAAGTCGTGATTATTTAAATCAAATTAAAAACATACAAATGTGTAAATATAAATGGTATTGGAACCAGTATAAAAAAGAAAACTGCACAACTCAGAAATAAAAAAAAACATTAATAATTAAGTAAATATATAAATACATAAAACTGAAAAAATAAAACTCTCAATAAACAAGAAAATTAATTTAAATCTCAAGTTGAAAGGAAGAATATGTATGGTCAGAAGAGTAGGGTACATTTGCTGTAATAAAGCAAATGAATTTGTGCAACAGTTAATAATAATAATAATAATAAAATAATGATTATAATAATGGTTTCAAATATATCTGCCATTTGCCTGAACCTGTTGGATTGGTGTCAGTATAATGTGACTGGGTGGTATATAGTCTCTGCCATACTTGTGATTTTTTATATGGATTTTTTAAAACTTGTATTTCATGGATTAATATTGAGTTATGAACTCATAAATAGATTATTAAAAGTATAAACAAAATTGCTTATCACATCTTAGGATTAATGTAGTAACTTTACATTTGAGTCCGACATCTATTGGTGTTAGAGACCAATTTAAACTTATTTATATATATGGTACCTTTTGATCCCCGAAATGCCCAATGCAGATGTACAGATTCCTGGATTTTTAAAACACTGGTGTGAAATGTGACTATCGTATCCAAAAGACTATTTCACCTCAAGAATTGTTTAAACTTTGAGCGGAGTTTAAACAAAATTACATCAAGATCTTCCATTGAGTGCAGCAAATGCTCTCCTGTTTTATAAATACAGTAGATATGTATAAAGACAAAGGGTTTGTTAGTAGTTTGTGATTTTGTTTTTTTATCTCTATGAATTATTATTGATTAAGAGGACAATTTTTTGTTATATTTCTACTATCTGTGATAGTTAATGATAATTATGATGTGTTATACTGTTATTCCTACATTAAAGTTTCTCTCTTTACAAAGAAACGAGTCATGTATCTTTTCAGATGTTTATCCAGCATTTTAGTATCATGTGTTGTATAAGGTGAGAGCCAAAAAACTTTAAAAAATGACACAAAATTCTGCATTCTGGTAAAATCTTATGTGCGTTAAAGATAAAAGTATTTGGATGCTTGAATCATAATAAAAAAATGTGCATTGTATTATAAATATATAACAAATACCTGCTAAATTTTGATGTGCCAGATGTGCACATTTCGGAAAATCATTCCTCATCAGTGACACTAGGGGCCGAAATGTTTGATCGATAAAAAAAAAAACGCCAAACAGTTGAAAATTAATGAATCTAAAGTTCCAAAAATATGTGAATCCAAAAACAGATCTTAGTTTTAAAACCTTTTCAAAAATTAAGACGACTGAAAATTTTGCTAAATGGTACATTTTCTGACAGCACAAACTACTATAAGTAATGAATAGGTTTACACTCCTTACTTAATCTGTCACAGCTTTTCTTTATACTTTTTATTTGAGTCCTCTTGTGCCATTTGCAGAAGTAACAGTTTTATGTAACAACCAATTAGGCCTATTATTTTCATTTTACAGATATGTATCTAGCATACACATAGAGAAATGGGGATTCAGCTGTGAGTGTGCCTCGGTGACCAAGTAGCCTAAAGCAATCCACTTACAGTGCCTCTCACTGCCAACATTCGAATCCTAATCATGTAGTTTAATATTAACTTAATGTAGATCAGGTTTTTTGTGTTCTGGTTTCTTTTTCTTCTCCAAAACTTACTTCCTTAAAAAAAGTGAATTTTGATTGGGACAAAAAACACAATTACTCCACTACTCTTCACTTCATTTCTATGGACCCAAGCGACAAGTAGTCCAAAACATTCACTAAGGATCACATCAAATCACAATGTCTAGGATTAAATCCTACTCTGAGAGATACTTATGTGAGAGAGTTTGTCAGTTGGCTTACCAAAGGCCAAAATTTTTTAATGATGTTCAGGTTCCTTTAGAAATGACTGCCTTAATATAAAAGAATGGGTATGAAACATCATTACTACACTTCTCCTTAGTTCTGACTTTGGTATGAAACACCATTACTACACATCTAAGTTCTGAGTCTCCTCTAATAGACTGCTGTCTCCTATTTATTTTCACATTTTTTTACTATCATGAATTTACATAAAAAATTTTCTGACTAAAGCTACTCTGAAACTTTTAATGAAAAACAAGATAACACAGCATTTTTTAGTTTGATGTTTTTATATAAGGCAAGAAATGATATAATATTTAACAGATTGAAAACAATATGTCAACATTATGACCAGCACAATGTACTGTTAACATGGTAACTACAACAATGTTCATTCTACAAAAAAAAAATAAATGAAAGTCATCTCTGGGGTGATCTTTTGATAATTGCATCTACATGTATTTAAAATCTTTGCCCTGAAGATCAATTCTGATAGCCTCTAACATATGCTCAATATCTGAGCCCCAGGATAAATTTTAATAGCTTCTAATATATGCTTAATATCTGAGCCCCAAGATAAATTTTAATAGGCTCTAACATATGCTTAATATCTGAGCCCCAGGATAAATTTTGATAGCTTCTAACATATGCTCAATATCTGAGCCCCAGACTAAATTTTGATAGCTTCTAACATATGCTCAATATCTTTGCTCCAGAATGGATTTGGACAGCCTCTCAATATCCGTTTTTTTTCTATGTTATAGTTGTTTATAAGTCTTCCTCACAAACACCCACATTGCAACATCGAACAAATAAACCAATACTGGCCATGAATCAAAATTATACTGCATTCCTGTCCATGTAAAATCACTTTCTGCTTTGTTGTTACATTGAACGTATACACTCAATACTTAAAGCTGCATTAAGTTTTCCAAAGAAAAAAATAAAATGGTACTAATCTAATTAATGATGTTCCTAATGAACAATGTTACATTTGGTTCAACGATAAAAGCTCAAATAAATACAGAAACAACAAAAATTTCCCAGCGAGATGTAGCATGCATGTGGGATCTAATATTAGAACATGGTTATGCCTTAAAAAACTGGGTCATTTAAACACAACTTTCAAAACAGTGAAATACGATAAATTAAACAGAAATTCGTTGAATTTGTCATTTGTGACTAAGTAAGGGATACATAACACCATTTCAAATATATCTGATATTAATGACGGACAATTAATGCAATTGTCATGTTTCACCTTCAATTCATGGGTTTTTTCGTACATCCGTGCACATGCTCTAAGCTCATAATGACCATTGTTAAACATTGACCAACCGGTTAGAAGATTCTGTTTATTTACAGCCAAAAGGAATATTTTAGAAAATGAATCGTATGGATCATGATTAGAAGTTATCTATTTTTAAAAAAAATATATTTTTAGAAAATCCAAAAAAATTCAGAAAATTGAAAAACTTAATGCAGCTTTAACAAATAAAAAACAAAACACATACTTATGATATTTTGTAAAAAAAAAAAAAAAAGACAACAAAATTCTGAGGTTTGAAGAAGTAAAAATATAAAAAGAAATACTAATGATTTTCTTGCAAATACTAAATTTAAAAAAATAACAAATCATTTACTTTTCTTTGAACACATGTTCAGGATGAAACAGGAAAAAAATTCCATAAAACAACTGAACTCTCTTCTCACAAACATTTCTACCTGTACAATATAAAGCTTATTGTGGGGCTTAAGAAAAACACCTGCTTGGCAATGATAGAATAATTATCCTTAAAATATAAAGTACAAAACTAATAACACAACGGTGGTCTAAAGGCAAAAACTAAAATAAATTTGTATCAAAATACATAAAAACTGTGGATTTATATGATCAAAAAGTATTTGGGAAAAAAAGGAAATGAACATCTGTCAGTTGATGGAAAAATGTCAATTAGGATGCTGATTCTGATGCTTTTTCAGCACTTGATTATACTGAAGAGCAAACATATAAGATTAGGTTTAAAACATTAGATAAAGGAATAATGTCACAACCAAAGCACAAACAATGGAATTGCATGAAAACCAAACCAGTAACAATTGAATTAGTTAACAAAGTAAGTAAAACAATCATGTATTATTTATAACACACATGTTGCTAACACTAAATATGTTCTAATGTAAAAAAAAAAAGTGTGATTCATTTTATTACATATACAGTAAGGAATAAAAGATCTTTCAAGATTATTTAGCAAAATTCAAGAATTATCTCCCTTTTCAATAGTTACAGACCTCAGTTGTGAATCAACACCCAAAATAATTCATGGTTGTAATACCCTTACTAAAAACCCTGAATTATGTATAAAATAGCAATCTGATTTGATCTAAATCCATTAAAACAATTTTTTTCAACACAATCCTGTGCCATGTACTAGTCTCAGTTTTTGAAAAAATTGAACAGTGTGTCAACCATGCTAAAAAAAACATGACAGAGTCCATACCCAAAATGTGATCCTGGCATAAAAGTGCATTGTCCGAACAAATCTTTACCTTGGAAATATATTGCAAAAGTCAAACAATTCATGTTGAATTTTTGCAAACATCAGAAACTCTTATCTTAGCAATTTGCAAAATACTATCTTTTTACATATTTGAATGAGCAAGACCCAAGATAGGATCTTAGGGTTTTTTATAAGAACTTCTTTTGACAGTCCCACCTCGGGAATAAGGTCTGCTACCTATAGGTTCATCATGATCTGATGACAGAGCATAAATAAACAGTTTTAACAATAATGGTATTACACCATTTGTATGTAATCACACTGTTTTACCCGATATAATAATAATAACCCATTATATAAAAACTGAATGGCTGTTATTAAGCCGCAAACCTTTTCTTAAAGTCCTTTTTATTAGCCAAGTAGACTGAAATGTTGACCTGCGACATTTCTAATTGATTATAACATACAAAAGAAATGTAGTAAACATAGATTTTTTAAAATAATTTAGATAAAAAATTTATACAGGTCGATATGTAAAACTATCACTCATAAAGTTTTGATTATCTAGTATGGTTTTAAAATTTGAGAATAACAGACAGAAAAATAATGTTTTTACAACAAAAATAAAAGCTCTTTAAAAAACTGAATGAATATATAAAACTCTTTACAAATTTACCATCTAAATATTATATGTATATACAAATATATAAATGTTAATTCTGTATAATATAAACAAAATTAAAAAATATACACAACAGTTTTGTCATGGATTTCTTAAAATTGTTGCCATGGATATTATATTACGCAGAAATGGATATCTTACAAATATAAATTTAATATATGAAGATATATATGTAAATTATGCTTATAATCAAGCTTAAGTTGACCAAATTTGATTTTTTTTGGTGAATTTGGAATGTCAAAATTAGGAATGCCTTGAAAAATGACATTCTTTTACAAAACAACAATTTATGTTATGTACTATTGTTGGTCTTGTAATGTTCATCAAAATTATCTAAAGACAATATGTGATTTATCAAGTATGAATTGGTCCAAATTATTGTGATGTCATATTGAAGCTTAACAGCATGCACTGTTGTCAAAAAACACCTTGGTAAGAGAATTGTTATTAACATTTATTAAATGGTAAAAACATATTTAGAATTCTTTCTAACACACATCAGCATCAATACAAAAAAAAAAACAAAAAACACACAAATCTTTTGAAGGTGTAACAGAATTTTTTTTTTTTTAAATTCTGACCAATTGCTACTTTTTTCTTTTTTCACATATATATATACGGGCAAAATTTTAACACCCAATTTGTGGAAATCCATACACTTTTACAACTTTGGATCATTATTATTTTTATTAGTTATCATCACTCTTTATTTTGATTTCAGAAACATCACATCTTGTGCTTTAAAATAGCTTGTCCAATCATAACAGTCATACTAATTAAATTAATATGAAAAGCATAAGAATATGTATTAAGCAATCTCACTGGTTAACTTTGGATGAAAAAGTTCATTTAATTTTTTTCTTGATTGGTTATTTTACATCACATGATGGATTATCAAAGTAGGTCCCATTGGTTTTACCACTGTATGGCTCCTGAAAAAAAAGATAAAAATTTTTAAAATTCACATTTCAAAGTAAGATGATTTATGACAGATATTTTGTAATGTCGCCATGACGAAAACATTCACATGTCGTTGAATGCCACCTAGCATGTTCAATGATAAATAACTTGAAAAAAGAAAGAAAATAAACATCCATTTGTAACTGGCTGACATGGTAAATGAATATTATCTTTTAATAAAGTAGGTTGTTTGCTATTAGGATTTCCAATAAAGGTAGTGTACTATCAACAGAGGCAGAAAATCAGCAGAATTGTCAAATGATGTAAAAAAATAAATTTTGACTTTCTTTTCTATTGACTACAGTCAGGGTTCAATTTTCTACCAGATATTTAATCTACCAGATATTTAATGACAATCAGCGACAGGTTTATACCAACATGTTTGCAGTGTCGTTTATAAGCAGGTGATCTTTATATAAAGGCTAACATACCATAAAGAGGATTTTTTCTAGGTACAGATGAACATTATACATATATAACAAGTTTGACAACATTATTAACTTACATCTATATCTTGTAGGTAACCTTTAGTAGAGGCACTCTTCCTCTTGATTAGCTGAAAAAAATCATAACATTATAAGTAAATAAGTAATTAAATAAATAAATAAATTACACTGTACAATGACTTCTTATCATCTTATAACAATGATATGAAGTAAAACAACATTTATACAAAATGAAATACAAACTTTAGCACTTAAACACTCCTACATCAGGTATAATTCAGGTTCCTTGATAAATTTCCTGGTTATGGCTTCCAGGGCAGAGTTATGTTTTTATATTTCAGTCTAGACAGATCTTAATGTGAGGGAGTTTTCCAGCTGGCTTAGGTCAGTGGTTTTCTCTGTGCCTTCTTGTTTCTTCAACCATTCAAGTACTGATTGTCTCAGTAAAGGAAAAAATATTGAATGGATAATAAAAGTTCCATTTAACTATTCTCATACCAAAAAGTTTAATCTTTACTTAACCCCAATAATAGATTTTTAGTAAGAACTTACAACAACAACAGCTATAACAAGTATGACAGCAACAACTGCAACTATGACAACAATGATAATTATCATTGTATTCTTGTCTGGACCAGGTTCTGGTTTGCTGACTGGTGGTTCTGGTGTTGGTTTTGGGGTCGTCTGGGTCTGAGCTTCAAATACAAAGCTCTGGGTGACAGAAGTTGGATCTGCAGTAAATGTTTCACCATCAAGATCCACTTTTCAATTCTCCCATTTCAACCTGTAAGATAATTATAATTTATAGTTTTCTTTTATAATTCTACTAGAATAAATGACAAAAACAATTCAAAATTAAATAACTTAGAAAAATTAGAAGGTAAAAAGTCAAATTTTCCATCAAATCCATAAAAAAATCTTCAAACATGGCATTAAAATAATGGTTGTTCTCATAATATATTAAACAAAGGCACCACCAAATAACAAGTTTACAATTGACAGATGGCCTGTGTGAAGTGGTGGTCACTATAGCAGGTTTCACTGTGAAAACAGGTGGTCGTTATGTGGAGCTGGAAGGGTTTACTGTATTTGATAAGTATTTATTGTTAACCAAGAATTAGGAACAATATTGTTCTTGACACTGTCTAGATTTTCCCTTGCTTTCAAACTTAGAACATTGTGATAGCTTGCTTCAATAGTTTCATCATAACACAAAGAGAAAGAAAAGGGAGCTAATTTCCACAATAACTTACCACAGTCTTCAAGTATTCTCCCTTTGCTACAACATCTCCATCCACAGTGTCTTTTAATTGTAAATCTGCATAAACACTTCCATAACGGATCTGTAACCAAAACAAAATTACACTAACTGAAACCAAATTATGTGTAAATAAAGAACAATCATTAAGGAAATTGAGTCAAAGTGGTCTTAACAGACAAGTTAACCCTGACTTTTTTTATATACACAGTCATTATAATATCCATTGGGAAATTTCCGTGCTACATACAGGTTGTCTTCATATCAAGGTAGACTCTATAGCAGATTTACAATGTATACTGATACCAAGATATTATACCTCATTTATCATGGCATTTTTCTGCTATTCCATATTTTTTCTTTATATTTTATTTATTTCCTTTTTTTCAATTTGAAAGTCTATACATTATACTTTTATCATGGTTGTATCTCTCTGTGTCAATTTCTGTGAGGAAGAAATTTGATAAATACAAATGAGTCAATAAGAGGCCATGTGATTCATCAGTCAATAAGGGGCCCTGTGACCCATAGGTCAATGAGAGGCCCTGTGTTGAAAAAGTCAATGAGAGGACCTGTGATGCATAAGTCAATGAGAGGCCCTGTGATTCATAAGTTAATGAAAGGACCTGTGATTCATAAGTCAATGAGAGGACCTGTGACCCATATGTCAATGAAGGGCCCTGTGATTCATAGGTCAATGAGAGGCCCTGTGTTGAAAAAGTCAATGAGAGGACCTGTGATGCATAAGTCAATGAGAGACCCTGTGATTCATAAGTTAATGAAAGGACCTGTGATTCATAAGTCAATGAGAGGACCTGTGATTCAGAAGTCAATGAGAGGTCCTGTGATTCATAAGTCAATGAGAGGACCTGTGATGCATAAGTCAATGAGAGGCCCTGTGATTCATAAGTCAATGAGAGGTCCTGTGATTCATAAGACAATGAAGGGCCCTGTAAATCATAAGTCAATGAGAGGCCCTGTGATTCATAAGTCAATGAGAGGACCTGTGACCCATATGTCAATGAAGGGCCCTGTGATTCATAGGTCAATGAGAGGCCCTGTGTTTCATAAGTCAATGAGAGGACCTGTGATTCATAAGTCAATGAGAGGTCCTGTGATGCATAAGTCAATGAGAGGCTGTGATTCATAAGTCAGTGAGAGGACCTGTGATGCATAAGTCAGTGAGAGGCTGTGATTCATAAGTCAATGAGAGGTCCTGTGATGCATAAGTCAATGAGAGGCTGTGATTCATAAGTCAGTGAGAGGCTGTGATTCATAAGTCAATGAGAGGTCCTGTGATGCATAAGTCAATGAGAGGCTGTGATTCATAAGTCAGTGAGAGGCTGTGATTCATAAGTCAATGAGAGGCTGTGATTCATAAGTCAATGAGAGGTCCTGTGATGCATAAGTCAATGAGAGGCTGTGATTCATAAGTCAGTGAGAGGTCCTGTGATGCATAAGTCAATGAGAGGCTGTGATTCATAAGTCAATGAGAGGCCCTGTGATTCACATGTCAATGAGAGGCTCTGTGATTCATAAGTCAATGAGAGGCCCTTTGATTCATAAATGAAGGCCCTGCGATACACAAGTCAATGAGAGGTCCTGCAATTCAAGTCAGTGAGAGGACCTGTGATTCATAAGTTAATGGGAAGCCCTGTGACTCATAAATCAATGAGGGGCCCTGTGATACAAAGTCAATGAGAGGTCCTGCAATTCAAGTCAGTGAGAGGACCTGTGATTCATAAGCCAATGGGAAGCCCTGTGACTCATAAATCAATGAGGGGCCCTGTGATACAAAGTCAATGAGAGGTCCTGCGATTCAAAAGTCAGTGAGAGGATCTGTGATTCATAAGTCAATGGGAAGCCCTGTGATTCATAAATCAATGAAGGGCCCTGTGATTCATAAGTGAAGTTTCTGTGATTTAAAAGTCATTGAGAGGCCCAGTGATTCAAAATCAAACACTTTAGATGACATGGTCACCGAGGTCTGAGCCCCTCAAATTTACAGGATAATAAAAACAAGGATTTTTTAAATTACTGTTGTAAATATCATAAAACTAAAATGCTCATTCTAAAAGGGATATTCGCAATATACTAGTAATTAAAAATTCGGCAAAATCTTAAAACAGTTTCACATATTTTAATTTTAATTCTATCATATTTTCCAATCAAGCACCAGATAATCAGTTTTTACTGGTGCTTCTTCATAGAGCTTATTTTTTCCTGTCAATTATAATATTATATAATATTTTAAAAAACTATATCTAACCTTTGCATTTACAAAATGGTCTTTCAGGCCTGGAACCTTCTCCATAGCTTTCTTTACTACATTGCTAAAAATAATTTAATTAAATTAACTTTCAATGAATCAACACAATAGCTGAACTTTTAGTATTTTTAAAGCTTGGAGATCAATTCATATCATCATTGTTGAGAGGTTATGGGTTTGTTAACTTGTATTTACTTGACAAGAGGGAGGGTCCAGCTTCTTAATCACTGATAAGTTTGATCATCAATTAATTTAACTTTAAACCATCAATAAAGTTTTAGATGTCATTTTGAAATAAAATTCCGATGCTTTTGAGTATGGAATACTAATTGTCTGTTAATATGTAATTAATACAGTTAATTAAAATCTAGTCAAGCTGTAAACTATAATTATAGACTGATTGAGGAAAGTTTTCAAAAAAGCTTTATCTGGTTGTACCTTATTCACTACCTAAAGTAACAATTTCATCTCAAGGTTAATAATTGGTATTACAATACATCAATGTATACTCATTTCAGATCAAATTACATGTAAGATTTTAAATGTTACATATTGTGGCAAAGCTAAGAAATGATAAACCACAACCTTAAGTTACAATTTAACCTTTTTTTCAGAAAAACACAAGTTGAGCTATTAATTTAACAAAAACAAAAAAATCTATAAACTTACTCTATAAATTTCTGAGGATTTTTCTTAACCTTGGATTGTGGGATATCAAACTTTATAGTAAAGTTAATCATTTCTGTACGATTTTCAGCTGAAAAAAATATATACTTAATGAAAAAAATTGTTAATTATAAAATGTTCATGGTAAATGATTTTTTCATTTTTCAGTTCAAGTGTTTAAATGTGTTGTAAGACAGATTAGAGGCAGGTTTTAATGATTTTTATAACTTGATTCAGCAATTTTGGAGCATCTTTTACATATACTAACATTCTGCAGATATAAAACATAATTAGAAGAAAATGTGAATCTTGATATTTGTATTTTCATTATACCAAGGAAGATGTTTGTTTCATTGCATTCATACCTTACTGTAAAGTATGACCAAAAAGGATTTAAATTAATCAAACATGCTTCAATGTCATCGAAACTGTGCTGATTAACTAACAAGTTACCAACAAGAATCAAGTCAGAGACGTGTTCAAGTTACTGTTGCTTTCCATTGCACTCGCGAATACAATTTTTATGTCTATTGAATGGAAGCGAGTACTCGCGTTGAAATTAACTCATCATAATCATCTAGATGTTTTAAAAATAACCTGCCTTAGATTTAGACACTGACACTCAACTGGAGAGAAAATGTCAAAATATAAATTAAATCGGACAACTGTACATAAGTTTTAACCAATCCTATCATTCAAATTCCTTCTAGAAAGAAACCATACCCTTTGACTGAAATATAAATTGAAATTCATGCTGGTTTCAGAATTTATTTAAACTATATCTTAAAAACCTTGTCTGAGGATTGCCGTCTTGAATCTAAGGCGAACAACTTTAAAATATTGATAGCAGTCACACGCTTGTGCTCGCGCATAAAATCATTCCTGAACGACTTGAAGTCATTGCACAAGCAAACATAGTGTATCTTGAACGGGCCTCAGCTTTGATTACCTACCTATTACTGAGGTTCAAAGGTCAAATTGCATAACTGACACTTCAGTTAAACCATGCTTTTACAACCCCAATAAAATGTTAATTTTACTGATTTCATGAAAATTGTGCCCCAAAAAAATAAAAAAATCACAGTATATCAAAATTTCATTTTAGGATGGTGGAGAAAACTACTGACAACTGACAAACTCTTTGAAAAATAAAACATTAGTTCATGCCACTCCACTCAACTCCACTCCAGAAGTAATGTTAATATGTTAATGCATGTGTGACTGCTTGTCTTTCTACTTGTGTAAGAAAATGTGTACATGATTGAACATTTTGTGCTTACCACATCCAATATCTTGGTTCATGTCATCGACCTTCACTTTTTTTCCATTTTGTGTCCCCCTGCCATCGACACACCAACAATGCCCTCTACCATCACATTGTTGTTTCACAAACTTTCCGTTTTCATCACATTGAGGTGGAAGTCTCCCTTGATCATTTTCATTTGATTCATCCTGAGAAGACTGACTTCCATCACCATGAGGGGGCTGACTTCCATCACCATGAGGGGGTTGACTTCCATCACTATGAGGGGGCTGACTTCCATCACCACGAGGGGGTTGACTTCCATCACCCATAGGGGGCCGATTTCCATCATCACGACGGGGCTGATTTCCAGATTCTCCACCAGATGTTCCATCACCATTGGTAGGAAGAGTAGGTGGGGGTCTTCTGTCATCATCCATACTCCCCTGACTACCACTAAGTTCACTTTGTTCTTCAACCGAGTTCATTTCATTGTCTTCAACTAAATATTTGCTTTCATTTGCACGCCTTATCACACACAGAGGGGCAACTAAAAATAAATTTAATATATTATAGTAAATTCAGCTATAGCATTCACCTTATATACAGAAACTCTGTCCATAAAGACTACTGATTTAAGGTCCTTTTGATTCATATATCAACTAAGACTGTCTATAAAAAACCATATTTCTTAGGTTCCATGGGTAGTCTCTATGAAAAAAGTGTTTGAAGTCACAATACATCTTGTGTACCACTACAGAAGCTAAGTTGGAAGAGTGCTCACTTCATATGGGAGGTGGAGGTTCAAACCCTGGCCAGTTCTAACCAAGACTTAATAATGGAAGTGACTGTTCTTTTGCCAAGCACTCTGCATTTAGAAATGAAAGTCACAAGGTCCTTTGGGAAGGCTTTAAAAACTGATGCCCCCGTGTAACGGTAGGCGTGACACGTTAAAGACCACATTTACACTAACAAGAGGCCCAAGATGGTCCTAATTTGCTCACCTGAGTTTAAATGTAACTGGTATGTCTTGATAATACCTGGTAGGTCATAACATGTTGCCTCAATAGAAGTGGTTTCAGAGAACATTATTTTTATTGTTTTGGTTTTTAGCTATGTATGTCACTGTGACCTACTTTTGGTAGCCATAGCAACCAAAAACACAAATGTGAATGGCAATGGTCTATACATGCTATTGACTTATATGAATGAAATGTGACCAGAAGTATCTGAGAAGTCTTTTGATGGATGGATCATCATGATGGATGGCAAAAAAGCTCACATAAGCAACTTTCAGATCCAAATTTAAGATTTTACAGATTTGACACATTAATTAAAATAATTAGAAAAAAATTGTAAAAGTCAACTGCAAATTATTTAAAAAAAATTGTTCAATTAGTTTAAATTATGTCACATATTAATAACAGCTAGTGATTTTGTAAAACAAAAAAAAAATATTTCAAGGTTTTAGCTATCTCTACATATCAGTCAGTATCACATGTATTTCAAAAATAATAATTACACTCAAAAGTAAAAATTCATAAAATTTCTTCCATGCACTATTGTAAGTCATAAAATTCAGACATTAAAAAAAAAAAAAAAAAAAAAAAAAAAGTGGCCTCACTGGGATTTGAACCCTCGACCCTTGGGTTGCTAGAATTTAAAATGAAAAAGGTCGAAAAAAGCGACTTGTATTTTACAGAATTTCATGAAAATTGTCAAACATATGTTTCTTCACATAAGAAAATGATGTTTGGAAAAAACACCTAAATTTATTCATTATTGTAATTATGGTAAAAAAGTACTATTTACAATGTATAAAAAATAAACACAAAAACATGTAACCTAATTTTTAACAAAAATTATTGAAATTCATAAACTTGGTATATAAGATGCCGTAGATGCCAAATGTCACATCAGATTTTATCTCAGTGAAGTGGTTTTGGAGAAGAAGGTTTTTTTTTTAGGTTTTCAACTATGTAGGTCAATGTGACCTACATTTGGTAGCTATGGCAACCGTACACAAATCTGAAAGGCAATGTTCTGTAGATGCTTTTGACCAAGTTTGAACAAAATGTGACCAAATGTTTCTGAGAAGAAGCAATTGTTGATGGACGGCCGACAGACGATGGAGGGTCTGCTTCTATTGATACCAATGATAAAAAGTAACATACTTTTGTTACAATCTGCCTGGTCTCCTGTTGCGACATCTACAAAAATAACTTTACAGGTACATGGATCTATGTGACACTCTGCGGTTGGGTTCCCCATACACTTCCGCTTAGAACACTCTCCAGTTGTACCCAGACACATCTTTGGTCCCTTTCCATTACACACTGACCCTAAAGAGCAAGATGGTACAATATATAAACATATAAAAGATTTTATACAATTTCTATTGTATTCAACCATGAATATGTATAGTATCAGAAATCAAACTGAATTTTGTATTAACATTACCAAATTCCTAATTGAGGGTCCTAAGGTTTTTGTTTTAAGATTCTGTTTCGTGAAATAATATTCATATGAAATAATTACAGTAACAGTTACAACCTGTCTTAACTGAACATTTTATGAGCTGAAGATATTTTTCAGTTAGACAGAGTTTTGGTTTATACAAGTTTATTTTACAATACACTAAATATTTGTTAGTTTAAGTTGAGTTGAGTAGCTGTGTTTTATGCCCCAGTCAAGATTCTTTTAAGGCAGTCAGTTTTGGGGTGGTGGAGGAAACCGGAGTACCCAGAGAAAACCACAGACCTCTTGCAAGTGTACTGACAAACTTTCTTACACTAGGATCTGTCCTTGAGTGGGATTCGAACCCAGGCAGTGAGAGGCACTGTGACCCGTAAGCGCATGCTTTAGACCAATTGGCCACCGAGGCCCGACTTGTTAGATTGAGTAGGTTTGGCTGTTAGACCTTACATGTCAAAAGTCAAAAGCATTTGCTTTGGCATTACGTAGGTTTGTATTCCACTTCCTAGTGTAGGAAAACTTGTCAGCATTATTGCCAAAGGTCAAAGGTTATCTCCTGGTATTCCAATTTCTTCCACCATTACATCACTCTACTTTTATCTTCAGTTTTTTATACATGGTGTAATAATAATAATAATAATAATAATAATAATAATAATAGATATAATAATATTATTTACCTGTACATTCTGACTGGCATTGGTAGAGGCTTTTGAAGTATTTATCATCTTTTTCACAGTAGCTAATATTAAACTTTTTACAAGTTCTTGTCTGCTGGTCATAATAGAATCTCATTTGCATATTTGAGCAGCCATATTTAGAATATTTTTTCATCATCATTGGTTTTCCTAAGTTTACAAGGATCCATCTCTGTAAATAATATTCACAAATTAATATAATATACATATACTGTACTGATGAACACTGTACACTAGGATTAGAGGTATAACTGGTGACTGGTGTGTATGTTTTGGAGTTTCAAGAAAAAAGCCAATTTTGTTGTTGAGATTAGGGCCCTTGGGATAACATTGGGGAAAATTAATTGCTCAAATCCACACTTTGGAATAATTAATTATTTTGCGACATACCACTGGTCTATCAAGTGAACTCAATCTCGGAAATATTTACACTATATCTGTAAAAAACCATCTTTAGTTGTTGTTCTTACAATACCTAATGTACATTGAATACACATTACCTATACATAAATTTAGCTTCTTAAAAAATTATTGAAGATATGCTAAAATACGGAGCATCTGTTATTAAGTAAGTCAACTGGAAAATTTTACCTACAAAACTGGGAAATATATTATGCTTTTTTGAATTAGAAATGGGTCATTTTACAGGTTTGTTGACTTTAGCACCTTGCATCAACTACCCTATCACTGTTTCATAGTATCGTACATTAATGTTGAACTATGTAACAAAAAATCTTCCGCTTTCTTAAATATATATGTTGGAATACATATGATGAAACGATGATATGGTTTGACAAGATAAAACTGGAAGTGATATCCAATAGACGTGTACAAGTTGTTTCCCTTTGCCGTTTTTTTAATATCATTTATTATCTCCAACTCCAGAAAAGTCGAACTTTTTGCATTACCTGTGGAGTTCGAGATAACGAAATTCAATTGTAAATAAATAAACAAATAAACAAACAAACAAACAAATAAATAAGAAGTTAAAATACAGATATTTAAACACCTGAGGATACATACTTTTACATGTGACTGGCTTTTGTTGTTTGTCCTTGAATGAAACTGTACAATTGTTGCAAGGATCAGCGAAACATGTTGCTTGTGGATGGGCGGGGCATTTACTCTTCATACACTGATGCAGACATGGCTTTGGAGAATTACCATTACGGCATGCTGTAAAATATAATAGCAAACAATAAAATATCAGATCAGTTACACTTGTGCTCTGTAAAATCTTGTATCAATGCCAATAGGACTAGGAAGATACAGATATGTCAAGATATGATATATCACACTATACTAAATGTACTGCTTGTTATAGGATTATGTTTCATGATATTTTGAGAATAGTTGTATATGCATAAGTCGCCATGCATGAGGCACCTTTAAAAATTGTTAGAAAGTTTATTTTTTTAAATCACATTTAATGTTTTCAAATCTGAGACTCTAGCATATTTATTTTCACAGGATGTCCAAAATTCTCCCAGACATCATATACATGTACTTGGAGATTAATGGCATAATTATGTCAACTATTTGATAACAATAATAATAATAATAATAATAAAGGGTTAAACAATAAGTCACCCTATTTATGTTGGGGTGACTTAAAAACAACAACCACAATTTTCAAACTTTATCTAATACAACACACCAAACCATCTACGTACCTGTGAAAACTAATAAAAATTTTGTAAAACATTTACGGCACATCCCAGGGGAAAAAAATTCAGTAACCTTTTTTTTTTCTGAACAGTCACTGCATTAGTCAAACTGATTATCATAACAAACAGAAATTAGCTTAAGTTTACTTACTGAGGGCTCCTCCAGCCATAGCAAGTTCAGCTGAAATAAAGAAAACAAAACAGAATTTAATTATAAACAGGACACTAATGCTTTAATAAAAGAACAGCACATATTCCATTTTTGAAACAGTAAGTACTCAGATGAGTCAGAATTATGTCTGTCTGTGTACAAATGAATTTGTTATTTGTTTTATTTGTAAGTATCCCCCTTTCTCCCCTTCCTCTTCTCTCTCTCTCTCTCATACTGAAATTTTTCTAAAACCTTTTTTTCTTGACTGATATTTCTGAAAAATATTCCCATGATTTTATCTCTCTCTCTCTTGAAAAATAAAAATAGCTTACTTTTATTACAGATGGCATGACCAATTCGGACAGTACCATCGATAAAATCACCAGTACTATCCATACAGAAGCACAAAGATCCGTGACATTGCTTCTCTCCAAAATCTCCCGTTGTAGTACAGTTAGGTACAAATGGTCCTTCTGGCATATCTATTGTTTTCTTACCTGTAACAACAAGAATACAATCATTTCATTGGCCAGTTCAGAAGTCTAACTAGCCCATATTAAACAAAAAGTAAAGCAAGAAAATGTTTTCAATTAAGATCTACTAAACTGCTAACATCACTATAAATGCTGACGATACTTATGGGGTGTTGAAAATTGTATCATGAAATATTGCAAGTGTTGAGGGGTACTAAAGGCCCTCAGTATGTCCAGGGCAGAGCCCTGTTGGGGGACAAGGGGGCAGAGCCCCCTGACGAAAAATGAAATTTTAATATTTCTGGGTACCTTTTGACTCCATTTTTCTCTCTCTTTTAAATTTTCAACCCCCCCCCCCCCCCCCCCCGTTTGAATCCGCCAATGATAGTAGGTAGCCAACTTTTTTCTTATTGCTAGAAATACCTCCTCTTATGTACGTATGGATTACTTACATTGTTAGTGCTGAATCTTAAGAAAAATGCCATGATAATTGACAAAGAGGACTAAGTTTTTTTTTAATTATTCTGAAACTCTTTAGAAAAAAGGTCAATGGAAACAACTGAATAATGTTTATTAACATCGTTCCGAAAGATTTTAAGTTATCACAAAGTTATGTTTACACTTTTTGAAGAAAAAAATTACCATATAAATCCATAGAAAATTTATACTGGAAATCCAAAAAAAGTTTGACAATTCTGTAGTAAAAAAGCTGCCAAGTCATTGCGCAAAGAATAAAGATTTTATCTTAAATATTATACAAAGTATAAACTGTACCAACAAACAGGAAAAATCATACTAGATCTAGTAGTAAAAAAAAAAAAAAAAAAAAAAAAAAAAAAAAAAAAAAAAAAAAAAAAAAAAAAAAAAAAAAAAAAATATATATATATATATAGAGAGAGAGAGAGAGAGAGAGAGAGAGAGAGAGAGAGGGGGGGGCTATTGCTATATCCCCTGAACTTTTATTACTTCTGTTGGCTAGGGTGGGATGGGAAGGATGTTATCGCCAGGTTCAAACCTACAACATAAACATGTATATAAACATACTTACCACAAGTGTTAAAACACTCAATCATAGATGAAAACCTGTTGTCATTACCCCCACATCCACTGTAAGAAAATTTTTCACATTTACGACTGGTCACATTGAAGAAGAATTTCAACTCTTTACCACTACAATCACCAGACACTGGTTTTTGATTACATTGATCAGAAATACCTGGAAATATCAAACATAATATTAAACTGGTCTTAAGAAATGTACAAAAATACTATGTTCACTAAAAAAAAAGACAACCAATGTTGAATAGAACACATACTTTGCCTGTATTAAATTTTGCCTTTCATGGGTGTCTATGTTTGTTACTAACTAGGTGTGTCATTTCTCTGCTGTCTTGTTAAGTAAGGGACACTATATTATCTTATGTGATGGGAACTTTGTGGCTAGAACACCTGTAAGTATGGGAATTCCATGTTTGGAACACTTTTGTGTTGGAGGTAGAAATGACATCATCAGCTGACTTTATGTTAGGTGTGGCATTGTAAAACATGCATACATTACATGACACTGAAAAGTCATATCAACATACCGGTTGGTATCATGTTTGCTTACATCACACAATAATCCTCGATGAAGTAATATTTCACTAACAAAAAGTACATCTTAACCCGAATAGTTTAATCAGTGAATTAAGTCAAATACAAAGTTGCAATCAGGAACGACAACTATAATATGTAAACAATCATCATCTTAAAGGAATTAATTATTTCAAGATGGTATCCATTTGGTATAATATAACAAATATTTCATGGGGTTTAGGTATTCATTGAGGTCTGTATCATATTTTCAGGATGCCTGCCCGGTCCATTAACTGAGATATAGCCTGCAACCCCATAAGTCAACATTTATTATATTCTCTCAAACTACATGTAGTTAGAAAGAATTTCTGTTGAGAAAAGCAAAAGTGAACAGATTATCAGTGAAATAAAAATCTTTAAATCTGTTGATTTACTAACCATACATAAATATTGATTGATGTTCAAAAATGTATTACCGTAAATCCCTGCATTTAAGACGGGTTATTTTACCTTAAAATCTATTTTTTGAGACAGGGGTAATCACCAATTAAAACTATCCAAACTTCGATTAATAGCCTCTAGATATCACTGATATTTTAAAACTCACCACAAATTTCCCGGCATTTTTCCAAAGTTACAAAATTATTTCCGTTGCTACCACAACCGCCATAGATGAACTGCTCACATTGTTTTGATGTCACATTATAGAAATACCGTTGAAAAAAAGCTTTACATCTTCCTGTTTTGGCAGGTCGGCTACAGACATCTTTATCTTCATCTGGAAAACAAAATGATTTTTATCAAACTTTGATATTTAATTCAAACGTCATTTTTGCCAAAAATATTGTGACTTCCACTTTGAATGGAGTGATAGCATGATAGAATGGTGAAAGAAACCAGAATAAATGTGTTTAATTTAGAAGGAGGGCCATGTTTTAGCCCCAAAATAAAAATACAGATAAAAAAAACTAAGCCAGTTGCTTTGGTGTCAATTCAGAGCTAAGAAAATACAACACTGCTAACATAAGTTTGAAACTGACAGTTTTTATTTGTGAAAATATGTAATTACATAAATGACAAACTAAAAAAACTGATTTTTTAAATATAAAGTTGATCAGTATATTGTAATGTTCACCTCTTTCTGAAAATATGGCCCCTTTTTTCCCATGACCTTGACAATATGGCCTCCTTACCACAGTTCTTGACTGGGCACTGAGAGTTTTATAAGAGAACTATTAACTTAGGCAAACGACTTTTAAACTTAATAAATATCAATAAACCTGTCTTCTGTCAAATGTTTATAAAATTTATTCATGGTTGCAAAAAGAATTAATGGCAACATAAAAATATCCAGTGTCCTACGAGTTTATGGTTTCTCTTGAGATGGATCGTATTTATTATGTTTAAGTCTGCAGACCTTTACCGTGTAGTTCCATTGCTTTATTTTTTCTTTCACTTTCCATTCCAGCATTCATTCCCTGTGCTCCTTTTGTTTCATTGTCAATACGATCCATCATATCGTCAGCCATGTTGGTGATGCCAGCAAAGTATGGAGATGACATGGCACGTATACGTAATAACTGACATTTAGTCAGCCCTGTAATTTAATGAAGACATGCTAATATCACTTCATACTTAAAAACATTTAGAGATTATCCAAACATAAATGCTTGTGTGGTTCCGTTTGTGAAAGTGTTTCTGAATTTTTTGTGCTAGCACTGACTGGTATATGACAGCATTAAGAATGCTAGTATACTGGCCTACAATGTCACACTATAACAATGATAATCTTTTACTACCCACATTGAATTGGTACTAACTATTTCCAGGACAAATATAAGGTTTTTTTTTTTTTTTTTTTTTTTTTTTTTTTTTTGTAATTAATATTTTTATTGTCCCAGATCTCAATTAAGGGGAGCATATGCCAGGGTTGGGGCCCATGGGTTCATCTGCTGGGGATAAGGTAATTTCTTACAATGGGATTTACCAGAATACCAAATAATGATCCATATATGTTTGCAAGGAACTATTGATTCCATTGAATATGGAATATCTCATCTGATGTTTTCCTGTAAAAACAATGTCAGCCAAGAAATTTGTGGCATAAGCATTTTTCAAAACTTTCTGAATAGTTATAGGTTACTCATATGTGGTGATATAACATGTTCCACATTTGACTATTCTATTCTCTTTACACATGTATAGTGTCATTTTCATATAAAATTACATCAATATTCACACCAAAAAATAATAATTATCTAAAAGTACCAAAAATGTACCAACCTTGAGTACAGTTGACCGTATTATTCAGATGGTCAAAGAACATGACTTTACAGCCCTTACAAGGATTAAGGCGACAGACAGCTTGAGGATTACTTGGACATTTACGGAGAAAACACAGGCTCATATCACAGCATTGTGGTGAAGATCCATCTGGACAAACTGAAAATTTAAAAATATATATGTATACTAACATATTTAAATAGAACATAATAAAACATCTTCCAATTCTCAGATTGTTTAACCAAAAACATTCTTTAAGACAGAAAAACAGAAAATCTTGAGAGACTGCTAAATCGAACTCTCAAATTGCTTAAACCAAACATTTCCAAGAAAACTTGATGAAACACCTCCCGTAGAGACTTCAAAAAAGCTTATTTGAGTTGTGTCCCTTGAATAATTTTATGTCACTTTAATTATCAAACCCAGGTGTTATAATTGCATTAATCAGTCAAGTCAGATACAATGTTATATCTTATTTACAATATAATAGTTAATTACTTTTTTCCTCTGTATGATGCGAGTCTGAAGTACCCTGTGAATTTTGACCTGAAATTGTAAAAAAATCAAAATTTGTATGATTAAGAGTAAAAAGGTATGACAATGCCCCATTACCATTTAAAAATGCCTTAATACAGAAAATGTTGGATACTCCTGAGGACAGAGAATATTACAAAACATTCTGTATTTTCATATCTGGCCCCAGTTTCACAATCATTCTTTAACTAAGATTTACCTCAAATGGCAAAGATGTAACTTAGAAAGAGATTTCTAAAATTTGCTAAATTTAAATTAAGGAAAATCTTTGTTAAAGAGTGATTGTGAAGCCAGGGCCTGTACTTGAATTACAAAAATTTTGTCAACTGTCAACCATTTTTAAACTTTTTTATTATTATGTATTTATACAAATGGTTTTTTGTCTAAATGTTACATTAAATGATGAAAAAGCTGTAAGTTCTATATCTGAATAAATACGTCAGTGCAAGATCATTGAGCATTAGACCTTATTTTCACAGAAAACAATTACAAAGTTTGTCAATGTAACATAAAAATATGAAGTAAATGGTATGAACAGAAACTGCCATTTATAAAAAAAAAAAAATTATAATTTTGATTTACCTGATGGTTCAACACAAACATTAGCACAGCCATTAGCACAACATTTCTTACTTCCTGTACAGTTAAGGTCCGAATTACATTGTTGGTCAGCTGGTGGACATACAACGTCACCACTATTTAAATCCTTAACTGATGGACACATACCTGGCTTGACGGCTAAAATGTATAATGTATAAATAAATGTAATAAGTTATGTTTGTTAGTATGTTACATGTGTGTACATGCACGCATGTGTGCTTGTGTTTTGTGTATGCATACATGTGTGTGTGTATGTGTGTGTGTGAGTGTGTGTGCATGCATGTATGTGTGTGTTTGTGTGTGCAAGAGAGAGAGAATTCCTTCATTCAAACACAAGCCCCCAATCTGAGAAGACTGATTGGTTTAAATGTCATGTTATCAACAAACCGTTGATTGGTTAAAATGTCATGTTACCTCCTAACTGTTGATTGGTTAAAATGTTATGTTACCGTCTAACTGTTGATTGGTTGGAATGTCATGTTACCTCCTAACTGTTGATGACTGGAATGTCATGTGACCATGTATTTGTTGATTAGTTGGAATGTCATGTTACCTTCTAACTGTTGATTGGTTGGATTTTGTGTTACCTGTTTCTCCTAACTGTTGATTGGTTGGAATGTCACGTTACCTTCTAACTGTTGATTGGTTAAAATGTTATGTTACCTGTTACCTTATTACTGTTGATTGGTTGGAATGTCTTGTTACCTGTTACCTACCTCTTAACTGTTTGGTTGGAATGGCATATTACCTCCTAACTGTTGATTGGTTGGAATGTCATGTTACCTTCTAACTGTTGATTGGTTGGAATGTTATGTTACATTCTAACTCTTGATTAGTTTGAATGTCATGTAACCTTCTAACTGTTGATTGGTTGGAATGTCATGTTACCTCTCAACTGGGTTTTTTTCATTTATATTAAAGCAGTATAGTGAAAACCATAAAAAACCACCAACCTTTGGCAAGCAAAATGATAAAGTTTCCAGCACTTTATATTCTAACACATGTGATGATCTGGTTCTTCTGAACACTTGGTAAGTAAGACACATCTTTCCAGTGGTATAAATTATTTAAAAGTTTATCAAAAAATTTAAAAATTCCAAACCTTTTGAACAATCAATATTTCCACGAGATTCTGTACGATTTATTTTTGTTCCATTTTCGTGTGAGCACCAACAAATTCCCATTTGATCATTACATTGTATCTTGCTGTAGTTACCATGCTCATTACACCTAAATAAATAAATAAATAAACAAATAAATAAATAAATAAATAAACTGGTTTTAATTTAGTTCATCATTACAATGTATACTGTAGTTGCTGTCAGGCTTTCAAAAATGCTGATTTTGTGACGAAAAAAAATTCTGATTAAAACTTTGAAAAGATGATTAAAATATATCTGAATTGGCTTTTTTTAATGAAGACTAAGACAAAATCTGATTAAAACAAATCTTTAACATTGGCTTGTTAACACTTAAGAGTAATCAATACAGTGTCACAATTCACTGAACTTCCAGATTCACAGGTAAGTACATTTTACAATACAAGTAACATGATTACTAATTATTTTATGAAGTGGCTTCATATCATTTTTTTACAATATACAAACTCACACAGTCATGCATGCCTGATTATTCCTGATCGATATAGTTAATAACCTTCTCTAATCTCTATATACAAGAGCTGACTAGATATATTACAACTGTTTTTTAGATTACCAACAACAATATAATGCACATGGTTTTTGTGTATCTGGATATTTGTTGTTTCTGATATATGTCGATATATTTTAAATTACCAGTGATGGGAAAATAATTCGGTGAATTTTTTTTTTTTTGGGGGGGGGGGGGGTACCCTTTGCAAATTGCCTTGGGAGGGGGAAAAGTAAATAAATAAATAAGTTTTAATTAAGTTTTTGACCTTGGTATATGTACAGGCATACATATATCGTTGTTCTGTAATTTGTGTATTAACTTCATCTTGGCTTCCTCTCTCTCCTTCTGACACTTTGTTTTAGTATCTATGTAAATAAATAAAAATAAATAAAAAACAAAAAAATAATTAATTAAAGAAATATATTGATGTATAATTATTTGCTTGTAGTTTATCATATGCTTGTTTAACTTCAGGCATGTTAGGTGCAACAAAGATTTCATGCTGACTTACAAGATGAACATCTTCAATCAAACAGGAGATGGAAAGATAATAAAAAGCTGGACCACTTTTATCTAATACTTAACATTCTGAAGCCACAGTTCCTATGTAATGTGTAGAGCATTTCATAATAAATAACTATGCTTGTATGATCAAATTCCATATTATTACAGCACAACATATAACATTGAGCTACATGTCGTGTGTGTGTGTGTGTATGTGTTTTAAGGGGGTGGGGGAGAGTAGGGGTGTGGTTATAATAGTTATGCTTAATACATGGAACTATGCATTCAAGATCACATTCGATTTTACCACACAACATTTTTGAGTAATAGCCCCTCTGTGTATGTTTTGAGGAAATACCACACCCAATAATTACAACACAACATTTCTAGTTACAGGACCTGTGTGTGTTTCAGAAGGGTGACAATGATAAATACCTGATACTTTGCATAACCAAATTACAATATAACATTATAAATTGAATGATTGATTGATCGATTGGGGTTTTAGGTCCCAGTCAAAAATATTTCACTTATATGCAGACATCACCAGCTATAGGCATTGTTGCAAAAATTTTAACCTTTGCAGTGTATTTATGCCATGCCTAGGGTGACTTGGGCAATCAGTTTATAAGGTCTTCTCTGATGGACCCAGTGACTTTCATTTCTAAATCTTAAGTGCTTGGCTAAAAAAAACAAAAAACAGTCACTACCTATTTTTTGTCTTGGTCAGACCAGATTGGGGTTTGAACGTCAACCTTCCACATACAAAGCAAGCACTCTACCAACTGAGCTACCATAGTGGTACAACATTATCAAGCCAAGCCCCTATGTGTATTTTCAGAGTTACTGTGATACATACCTGGAACTGTACATACAGGACCACATCCCATATTACAACACAACATTTTAGGGCCACAGTTCTTGTCAGATTTACACTTTTTGTACTTTCTGTTGTTATAACAATCGGACACCATTGATCTCTCAGGACATTTTCCTTCTAAAATGATAAAACCAAACAAGCAAAATAGAAATTTATTAATAAAAAAAGTTATAGGGAACGTATGTAGAATACCCAGAGTTATCTCCCCATTTTTAAATTGGTCAGAAATCATCATTTACCTTTTAATAAATTTCATATTAGGTCAATATTTTTAATGGGGTTAAGGCACAAACATATGCAGTAGTGACCATCATGATGGTTTTTATTGTAAAAAAAAATTATGCACATCAGATGGTTTAGGTTAATGGCTAATAAGAGTTACTTTTTCTTTATTATATTTGGCTCTATTGGTTTAGAGATTTTGTTTATTGTAAGATAAAATCATTACAGAGTGTGTCAGTGACCTAATATTGGGTATATGTGTTGGTAAATTCCATATAGATGACAATTTTGTTGTTTCTTCCAATATAAAATTTACTAACACCATAAATTCCATATTATTGTCACAGAAATTCTGTCGTTCTGTGGTCTCTTTTTAT
The DNA here is from genome assembly GCA_029721355.1 of Tegillarca granosa. Lineage (NCBI taxonomy): Eukaryota > Metazoa > Mollusca > Bivalvia > Arcoida > Arcidae > Tegillarca > Tegillarca granosa. Next base: position 10,030,099 of record CM056606.1, on the reverse strand, counting down.
AAAATCTTTTTCTCGACAGTTACATATCTCTAAAGATTGTATTGACAAACCCTGTTAAAAGGGCCAAGGTAAGACTGAATAAATGCTTCCAAGGTTTACTGTAAGCAAATGATCGGTAACCAAACAATAATAAGAGACAATGCAACAAGAACAACAAATGATAAAAATCAAGACAAGAAAAGGGAAAATCACAGAAAGACTCAATAAAACTTTTAACAGGCACTAAATAATTCACTCATCATTACATCTGATCCAAACAATGATTTTTTCCCATCATTTCAATCAAAAAATTTGAACATACAGACTGGTAGTTTGATTGATTGATTGATTGATTGAATAAAGTCATTTTCTTTTCACATTAATTTGACTCTCAAATCAAACTAGTATTGGACCTACAACTTCCAGTCAATATTGGATATATAGGTTTTTTGTTACTTACGTGGAATTATTTCAAGATTTATCTCCCTTGTTCTACTTCCTTCAGAATTACTAACAATACATTTATATTCTCCAACATCCTTTTCGTGTACTGGGTATATGTTTAATGATCCCTGAGGTGTAAACTTGTATCGTTTATCTAAATATGAAATTAATTTATCATCCTTCATCCACTGGACAGTTGGTGTTGGAAGTCCATTTGCATCACAAGAGAGTAATGCATTGCTTTGAATGTTTGTTACAACTCTGATTGAACCTGGTCCAATAACAGGCAGCACTAAAACAAACAAATTTAATATAAATGTTTTATATAAACTTAAAAAATCAAATCTGTTAAATAAATCTTATCACATACATGTACAACATGTAAGAACTTGAGAATCTGAAGTGAATACATCAATTAAATTCAATAAACAATGTCGGTTGTCATTAAAAAATTTAGAACTCTGCAAGTCAAACTTTAAACACATGCTGTTACAAGTTTCTCAAAATTTTGATTACATGTAAAGAGGCATTAATAACCAAGTGATTAAAGTGTTAGTCTTAAATCAATAACATCTCAATGCTAAGGATTTGATCCATTTTATGCTGAGCTAATTAAAAAGAAAACAAAATGTATACTTTGTATTGCTTGTAAAATTAACAATTTAGTAGTCCGATATGCTCAGTTGCTTGTAAAATCTCCTATATTGTGGAAGGTCCTGCGGTTATTCCGTCAAGCAGTCTTATCCTGCTCTATACTACTACAGTAAAACATTGGCAAATTCAAATACCATATAATATATAATAGTTCTAAAACTCATTGTTTTATCACTTGTCTATCAAAACCTGTAAAACCTTGAACAAGATGTAAAATTTCATCACACAAGCTTTCAGGTTATCTAAGATTCCATATAAATCCAATTACATGTACTTCACCACCTTTTTCAGTCAACTTTTCTTTAACAAGAGGCCCAATAGGGCCTGTGATGCTCAACTGGCTGCATATGTAAGGCAATGTTTGTTTTTGATTGTAATGCTGTTTAACGTTCAACTCAAGAATATTTCACTTATACGGAGACTGTCAGTTTTGGAAATGGTGGAGGACACTGGAGTATCAAAGAAAACCATGACCAAGCAGCAAGTTAACTGACAATCTTTCAAAGATGAAGTGCTAGCGCCACTGGGATTTATGCAAAATGTCAGGAGTGAGAGGCGCTGTGATCCATAACATCGAATGCTTAAGACCAATCGGCCACTGTGGCCCCTGTAAGACAATGTGATGTGGTTACCATAATTGGTTCATCAGCTAAAGATGGCAAATAAATTGAGGTTATGATCATTTTTGCTTCAATGAAGCCTACTTTGCAACACACACACATGCAGGCATGCTTCGCTATGCCATAAACTCAGCTAATTTGCATATTTCTTGAAAATTGGGTCAATAAAAATTTTCTCATAATTAAAACATTATATATTTTGAATACCAAATTATACTTTCTATATTTAAAATTTGAGCCCAATTGGTGGAAAAAAGGATCCACAATGGCCATTTTTTGTTTTTTTTTTCTATTTTTAGTTATGACGGCAATCTTGGATGTCAGGCGGGGTTGCCTGGTACAAACTTTAGTCAAGCCAACGTAGGGACCTTCCACACAAAATTTCATTCCAATCAGCCCAGTGGTTTTAGAGGAGAAGATTTTAAAAAGATTTTGTTAAATATTACACCTAATATACATAATTCTTGAAAATCAGGTCAACGAAAAATTTCCCACAAAAACCGGTTAATTATGTTGAATCCCTCATGATATACTTTGTATATTTCAAATTTGAGCTAAATTGGTTGAAAAATGGATCCACAATGGCCATTTTAGTGTTTTTTCTATTTATAGTAACAGCAGCCATCTTGGATGTTGGCTGGGTTGTCTGGTACAAACTTTAGTCAGGCCAACATAGGGACCTCCCACACCAAATTTGGTTCGAGTGGTTTCAGAGGAAATGATTTTCAACAAATTTATTAAATATTACACCTCAATTGCATTATTCGTAAAAATCGGGTCAAAGAAAAAATTTCTCAGAAAAACCCGTTATATATGTTGAGTGCCTCGCTATCTACTCTCTACATTTCAAATTTGAACAAAAACAGTTAAAACATGACTCAACAATGGCTATTTATGTGTTTTTGCTATTTATAGTAACAGCGGCCATCTTGGATGTTGGGCGAGATCGCCTGGTACAAACTTTAGTCTACCCCACCTAGGGACCTTCCACACCAAATATGGTTCTAGTTGGCCCAGTGGTTTCAGAGGAGAAGATTTTCAAAGAATTGATTAAATATTACACCTCATTTGCATAATTCGTAAAAATCAGGTCAACGAAAAATTTCTCAGAAAAACCTGTTATATTTCTTGAATGCCCCGTTATCTTCTCTCTACATTTCAAATTTGAACAAAAACGGTTAAGAAATGACTCAACAATGGCTATTTATGTGTTTTTGCTATTTATAGTAACAGCGGCCATCTTGGATGTCGGGCGGGGTCGCCTGGTACAAACTTTAGTCTACTCCACCTAAGGACCTTCCACGCCGAATTTGGTCCCAATTGGCCCAGTGGTTTTAGAGGAGAAGATTAAAGTTTATGCATGCACAGACGCACAGACGCACGCAAAACCATGCCATAGGCTCAGCTGGCTATAGCCAGTTGAGCTAAAAACTGATCATACATACTTTTAGGACAACAAACTGCAAATTTATCTGCAGGCTCAACATGACAGTTATATCCATTAGGACAATCCACACGGTTATTTCCTCGACCACAAAACAACTCGGTACCATTTTGATAGGATAATGGTTTGACCAGACCGTTACATTCTACAAATTCTGAAATAAGTTAAAACAAGTGTTAATACACATACTTATCAGACAACAAACAGTACAATGATCAGCTAGGCCTATATCACTTTTTTGACTTCGGTACAGTGCTCACTCTGAATGCAGAAGGTCTTGGGTTCAAACACCAACCAGGTCTGACCCAAGACTTGAAAGTGGGTAGTGACTGTTCTTTCGCCATTACAAAGTAAAAGTCACTTTTTTCGGATGGGAACTTAAAATTAACGAGTTCCTGTGTAAAATATTCTTAACTGGGATGTTAAACACCATTACTCAACTCAACTTTTTTGACATTGGTATAGTGCTCACTCCATAAGTGGGAGGTCCTGGGTTCAAACACTAACCAGGTCTGACCCAAGACTTGAAAGCGGGTGGTGACTGCTCTTTCGCCATTACAAAGTGAAAGTCACTTTTTTCGGATGGGAACTTAAAATAAACGAGTTCCTGTGTCATGGCAGGCATGGCAGCAGCCACTTTGCCATGAGCGCAAAGCACAGCAATTTAATTTATGCACTTTCATCTACATCTGGCGAGGTCTCGATATAAGTAAAATATTCTTTACTGGGATGTTAAACAGGATTACTCAACTCAACGTGTGGGTGGGGGGGGGGGGGGGGGGGTGACTTGTAAATGGACACTAAGATATATTGGAGTGATCCTTTTAACTGACCTGGGTCTGACTAAAGGCCAATTGGTCTTGTACTCCAGTAGCTTCAAACCACTGGAAACAGTACTGTAAGGATTGGTCTGATAAGTCTATAGGCTCTGGATAGACTTTTTTTTGTACTTTAACAATAACATGTACTATACTAGTACTCACTAGGAAAGGTACAGGTTGTACCACAGCCATTTTTACAACATTTATGTAAGCCTGTACAATCATTATCGGTACTACAACCCTGTTCACAGGTTCCAATCAGATTTGATTGTACATCGGGACAAACTCCTTGCTTTACTGTTATCTTGTGATCTGGTGGATCTGAAAATATTAAGTTGAAAATAAACATTTAATACATGTAGATTATCTTTGACCTGATGCTGGAGCATTTATAAATACATACTTATACTTTATAACACAAAATCTATATAATAATTAAAATAACATGTTGTATATTATCAGGCATAAAAGGTTAGTTATTGAAGTAGAGGGATGGGTTGTTAAAGCAGAAAGGTTGGTTTTTGAAGTATAGGGATAGGTTGTTGAAGTAGGCAGGTGAAGCAGGGAAGGAGGGTTGGTGATGTGTTGCTAAACTTGATATTAGGGATTACAACTGTTAGAGTAGAAAAACCATTCTATTAATCTTACAAAGGCATATATTGTGATAGGTTTGTCCAAATATTAAATGATGAATCTGAGGAACATTAAAAGGAAATACTTACGGTATAACATAAGATCAATCTTTCTTGTGGCATTTCCTACTTTACTGCTTACTAAACAATGATACATTCCATTCATCTGAGGTAAAGTGCGGCTAATAACAAGTGATCCATTGGCAGAAATGTAATAATTATCTCCATTTAGTGGCAATGGTTTGCGATCATGTAACCAAGTCACATTATAAGCAGAAATACTTGTGACATCACAATTAAAAACTACAGGGTCATACAAGGGTACACGTACAGCTTGAGGTCCATCTGCAATCACTGGCAAAACTAGCAACAGAAAAATAATAATAAATGTTTCCAAAGTAAAACAAAATCTGGTTTTCTTTTTTTTTTGGTATAACATGTCACATGACACATCAAAAATATTAAGTACAGGTGAACTGAAATGGAGCAATGGTATTATGGTCAAGATTCCTTCACTTATATCAAAGTGGTCAGTTCTGTAAGGAGGTGGAAACTCTACTGCTAGGAGAAAAACACTGACCTTAAGTAAGTGACCGGCAATGTTCCTCACACTATGGATCCTTGCTTGAATCTAAGATTTACCTAACAACAACATACACAGTATCCTTTTACTTTTTATTTTAATAAAGTGAATTGATGAAGTCTACTCTTTTAAGTGCAAATAAATGTACTTCATTTAATGGTAACCATTTTTTAGCAATTCTTGTGCTAGACAAATCGTGCTAATATATAATTACTGGAAAAATTTCATCATTCCCACTGGCAACTATCATGTAAATTTCGACAGATTTTCAGTCGGTTATAACAACCACTGTATCAACATTTTGAAGTACAATTGAATAAAAAACAGTTATGTGTTGAATATAAACACCTTTATTATTGTGAGTACTTATTTACAATACCAAATTAAAGTACTAGTATTTAATCATACACATAATAGTTATCAGCTACTGGTACATGTACTAATAATCAATATGTTATCATAGTCAATTTGGGAAATTGAATTTTACCAATTGTGAAATGACATAAAGATCAATAAAAATCAGTCCGTTTCTAAAATTGATTTTTACCAACTGCTAAAATATGATTGCACGAAAATAAGTACATTAACACTAAACATATTACTGAGCAGTTACTCCCCAGAAACTAGAAAACAAGAGGCCCATGGGCCTTAACGCTCACCTGAAGATATGTCCAATATTGTTTGCAAAGTGCAATAGACAATATATTACATATAGAAACTTTAAAAGTTAAGAAATCCCACAAAACTTAATCAGAAATATATCCACTCACACTTCATTTATAAGTAGCTTATATAATATGCATGAAGTAACTGTAGTGCAATGAATAATTTCCAACTCATTAATCAATTTCAGCATACTTATGCAGCTATGTCCTTGACCTTTGAAAATATATGACCTTGAACCATATATGATCACCATGTCAATACCTACAATATTCTAATATACATGCCTATACAAAAAGTTAAAGTTTCTAAGATAATAAGCAATTTATGTCTTCTTTTGCAGCTGTGACCTTCACCTTTAAACACATGACCTTGAACCATATATCAAAATGATCATTGCTGCAATACCTACAATATTGTAATATACATGCCTATACAAAAAGTTAATAGTTTTCAAGATAATTAGCAATTTATGTCTTTAAACCATATATCAAAATGATCGTTGCTGCAATACCTACAATATTGTAATATATATGCTTATACAAAAAGTTAACACAGTTTTCAAGATAATTAACAATTTAAGTCTTCTTTTGCAGCTGCGACCTTGACCTTTAAACATATGACCGTGAACCATATATCAAAATGATCGCCATATCAATTCCTACAATATTTTAATATACATGCCTATACAAAAAGTTAACAGTTTTCAAGATAACTAGCAATTTATGTCTTCTTTTGCAGCTGTGACCTTGACCTTTGAACATGTGACCTTGAACCATATAGAAAAATGATCGCCATATCAATTCCTACAATATTCTAATATACATGCCTATCAAAAAGTTAATAGTTTTCAAGATAATTAGCAATTTATGTCTTCTTCTGCATCTGTGACCTTGACCTTTGATCACATGACCTTGAACCATATATCAAAATGATCATTGCGGCAATACCTACAATATTCTAATATACATGCCTATACAAAAAGATTATAGTTTTCAAGCTAATGCACAATTTTGGTATTTAAAAGCCAAAAATAACATTTCAGGGGCAACAACTCCTACATGGATCATACAGTTATGAAACTTGGTACCTTTTTAAATTTTGTCATGCTGAACATTTTGACAATGATTTGATTTAATGTATCTCTTAATATTTGCAAGAAAATTGCCTAAAACTGCATAAATCACAAATTAGGTCATGACCTTGATTTGTGACCTTGACCCTAATTTAAAGGTCATTTCAAGAAAAAGTCAATACTGAAAACCCCATGTCATTATCTGTTCAAATAGTCAAGTTATAACAATTTGAAGCCATTTTACGAAATTTTAAAAATTAAACGCAAAAACACGTAACCCATTTTTCGACCAAATTTCACGAAATGAACAAACTATAGGCTTAAGACCCTAGAGAAGCCAAATATCACACCAGATTTTTTCTCCCATCATTGGTTTTGGAGAAGAAGATTTTTTAAGATTTTTGGACCCCTAGGTCACCTTGACCTAGTTTTGGTAGCCATGGCAACGCCATGAACAAATCTGAATTGCACCGGCCCATATATGCTTCCGACTAAGTATCATTGAAATCTGTCCAGTAGTTTTGTAGGAGAAGTCGAAAATAGGTGTTGAGGCACGCACGCACGCACGCACATACACACGCCTTGCCATGCCATAAGCTCACATGAGCTTTGGTCAGGTGAGCTTAAAATTGTTAAAGGGTTATTTATGACTGAGTCTCAGACAGGCTGTGTGATACACATGTATCTTTGAGTAAGGCATATGATTTAACATTATGTTCAGCAAGCTTATTAATGAATTAATGGCAACATTTGTGTTGTAATACTAATGTTTTGATAGAATACTGTATAATTTATGGTGTAATGTTTTACAATAACTTTATATCAGGAAATCATTATATAATGAGCACTGGACTGATGAATTGATTCGTAAACTTGCAGAAAGGTTAACTCTTACATTTTCACTGTATTAATGCTTACAGATCTAAGACTGGAATATTATATATAATTGTGGTTTTATGCCCCTGAAGTCAACATTTTCTCATTTATATCAAGGCAGTCAGTTCTGGTATGGCATAGAAAACTTGAGTTCCCAGATAACCATTTACAAGTAAGCATACTGATAAACTTTCTTGAACAAGGATCTGTCTGATTGTAAATCACATCTTGATTTACCTGAACTACAACATACAGCAAACTGTCCTGGTACTTTAACACAGCTATGTCTGCTTGGACACTGTTGTTGTGAACAGTCAAAGTCTTGTCCATTCACTTTATAAGGCTCTACTATACCTTCACACTTTTTATATTCTGAAATTTAAATTAGAGATTCTTAACAAACTATAAAACCATTATTTGTTCTGTTAAATTTAGGCATCACAATGGAATGAAGCTCACCATTTTGTTTATACAGAACTACAATCCTTATATCAAGATCTGTGAAACTCTGTACAGAAATAAAGTTGTCAGAGTACTGACAAGAAAGTAAATACAGTAAAACTTCAATGGCTCGAACGTCTTTACCTCAAATACCCCAGATAACTTGAAGTCATCTGTTGGCCCCAACCATTTGCTATAATATTCCGTGTAAATAAACCTCGATGGCTCCAACTTCGTCAACTCGAATACCCCCACTTGCTCGAACAATAATTATTTTTCAAACATATAAAGTTAGTGAAAATTCAACTTCTTTCGCTCAAACAAATTTTTTTCAGAATGACATGTGACCCGGGTCTCTGGAAACATAACTCAAGCTGAAGTCATATTACAGATTTTATCAAAAGTAATAGAGTGGAACGAAACAATTAGTCTATACGGTTACCTGAAACGTTGAGTGCTACTCGAGATTATTAATTAACCTAATGAGACAGTGCTTGATATACACAGTTCTTTAATCTCTTAATCTGATTATGTTCTAGTCCCGTAGCCACAAAACAAGTTTGAAAACATTATCGAGATATCATGATAAAAAATTACTTTAGTATTTTTAATTGGCGCATCTCTACCATTTCATTATCTATGAATTTTTAATATTTTAAAATGAATACTGCAATTTTAATTCGGGCATTTTATTATTTGACATTTAACTACATTTCTTTGTCCGTTGAAAATCATGAGAACCTGAACCTCTGATCCTAGCTCAATGTTTAATTTTTCGAACCCCAGGATGGCTTGTATATTTGGCAGAAGTTCCTTGGACTTTGAGCCATCAAAGTTCTACTGTATATGTAAAAGTTTGTAAAGAGGTAATGAATAATGGGAGGAAGACTTAAGGAAATGCAAGCTGGGACTTAAATTTTAAACTAATAATTACTGATAACCCTAGTTACTTGTATGTAGACAATCAATTGTAAGAAAATAGAGGGAAATGGAAATGCCAGAAACAATCAACAATCTTTGTGAAGGGAGGAAAATGGAAATGCCAGAAACAATCAACAATCTTTGTGAAGGAAAGAAAATGGAAATGCCAGAAGCAATTCACAATATTTGTGAAGGGAACTAAATCAACAATCTTTGTGAAGGGAACTAACAAAACTTTCTTAAGGACCTGCTCGAGTTGGATTCAAATGTAGGCAGTGTTAGGCCATGTAAGCCAGCAAAAGTTAATGTGATGTCAAAATTTTTCTAAGTTAGCATAAAATCACAAATGAAACTCAATCTGCCTAAAAAAAAAAACACTGTCTTATCTTATAACAAATTTCCAGAAACTCATGCAGAATAGCCCAACCACAAATTTTGACAGACAAATTAACCCCTGGATCAACTGATGGAAACATGGGCAGACAGAACAAAGAGATAGAAAATAGACAAGGAAATTTCTTTTGCAGAGAATATCAATTTCATACCTGGTACTTGACAGGTGGTTCCACATCCATTTGAACAGCATTTTTTGTTACCAGTGGCACCATCACAATCGTTGTCATACTTACATTCTTTAACACATGTACCCATGGTACCATCAGCAAGTTTTGGACATGTTCCAGGTTTTACATGAACATTTTGTTTTTTTACTGGCATGGCTGCAAAAAAAATACCACATCAGTCTTAGGTAAAGACAACTTTCAGTCAATTTCTCATAACAAGACTAATTGATTGACAGAGTTCAGTTCTCTCATTTTAAAGAACCCATAATGAATATTTAAAAAAAAGAAGGTTATTTCCTATTTTGGGGTATCTTTCTTACCCAGCCAGGGGTCAAACATTTGAGATAATTCCTATTAAAAACCAGAAACAAACTAAATAAGATATGAACGAATGAAAGAGGAACGAACAAACAAAGGAATGAACCAATAAATGAATGTTCCAGTAAAATGCTTCTAATTTTATTGGAGTATAGAAAGAAACCTGTGGGTTGACAGAAAACCACTTTTTGCAAGTAAATGGAAAACTTTTAACACCAGGATCTGTTCATTGTTTTCAAATTTAGACAGTAATAGGCCCCGTGATTGGTAAGTATAAAAACCAATCAGCCACAGTCAGTGAGGCCCTCCAGTATCTGAAGACTACATGTACTAAGACATTAGGCCTTCACACACAGGTTTAAAAGACAAGATGTGTTGACTTGGTGATTTAAAAGGTTTTTTTTGTGATTTTTTTCTCTATTGATCCATGTTAAGAATTTAGATGAATTTTAAACTGGACTGTGTCTAAAGTTTCTAATGTTTTCTATTAGAACATATCAAAAAGTTACAAAACAAGTTAAAGTGATAAGTAACAGATTGGACTTGGATCTATGAACAAACCTTGATTTTAAACCTTGTCTATTATATCAGTATAGTGTCTGGTAACATCTAGACAGTACTTGTTGTAAACTTGACACGACACTTAAACCTTGTCTATTATATCAGTATAGTGTCTGGTAACATCTAGACAGTACTTGTTGTAAACCTGACATGACACTCAAACCTTGTCTATTATATCAGTATAGTGTCTGGTAACATCTAGACAGTACTTGTTGTAAACTTGACACGACACTCAAACCTTGTCTATTATATCAGTATAGTGTCTGGTAACATCTAGACAGTACTTGTTGTAAACCTGACACGACACTCAAACCTTGTCTATTATATCAGTATAGTGTCTGGTAACATCTAGACAGTACTTGTTGTAAACTTGACACAACACTCAAACCTTGTCTATTATATCAGTATAGTGCCTGGTAACATCTAGACAGTACTTGTTGTAAACTTGACACGACACTCAAACCTTGTCTATTATATCAGTATAGTGTCTGGTAACATCTAGACAGTACTTGTTGTAAACCTGACACGACACTCAAACCTTGTCTATTATATCAGTATAGTGTCTGGTAACATCTAGACAGTACTTGTTGTAAACCTGACACGACACTCAAACCTGGTCTATTATATCAGTATAGTGTCTGTAACATCTAGACAGTACTTGTTGTAAACCTGACACGACACTCAAACCTTGTCTATTATATCAGTATAGTGTCTGGTAACATCTAGATAGTACTTGTTGTAAACTTGACACGACACTCAAACCTTGTCTATTATATCAGTATAGTGTCTGGTAACATCTAGACAGTACTTGTTGTAAACCTGACACGACACTCAAACCTTGTCTATTATATCAGTATAGTGTCTGGTAACATCTAGACAGTACTTGTTGTAAACTTGACACGACACTCAAACCTTGTCTATTATATCAGTATAGTGTCTGGTAACATCTAGACAGTACTTGTTGTAAACTTGACACGACACTCAAACCTTGTCTATTATATCAGTATAGTGTCTGTAACATCTAGACAGTACTTGTTGTAAACTTGACACGACACTCAAACCTTGTCTGTTATATCAGTATAGTGTCTGGTAACATCTAGACAGTACTTGTTGTAAACTTGACACGACACTCAAACCTTGTCTGTTATATCAGTATAGTGTCTGGTAACATCTAGACAGTACTTGTTGTAAACTTGACACGACACTCAAACCTTGTCTGTTATATCAGTATAGTGTCTGGTAACATCTAGACAGTACTTGTTGTAAACCTGACACGACACTCAAACCTTGTCTATTATATCAGTATAGTGTCTGGTAACATCTAGACAGTACTTGTTGTAAACCTGACACGACACTCAAACCTTGTCTGTTATATCAGTATAGTGTCTGGTAACATCTAGACAGTACTTGTTGTAAACTTGACACGACACTCAAACCTTGTCTATTATATCAGTATAGTGTCTGGTAACATCTAGACAGTACTTGTTGTAAACTTGACACGACACTCAAACCTTGTCTGTTATATCAGTATAGTGTCTGGTAACATCTAGACAGTACTTGTTGTAAACTTGACACGACACTCAAACCTTGTCTGTTATATCAGTATAGTGTCTGGTAACATCTAGATAGTACTTGTTGTAAACTTGACACGACACTCAAACCTTGTCTGTTATATCAGTATAGTGTCTGGTAACATCTAGACAGTACTTGTTGTAAACTTGACACGACACTCAAACCTTGTCTGTTATATCAGTATAGTGTCTGGTAACATCTAGACAGTACTTGTTGTAAACTTGACACGACACTCAAACATTGTCTGTTATATCAGTATAGTGTCTGGTAACATCTAGATAGTACTTGTTGTAAACTTGACACGACACTCAAACCTTGTCTGTTATATCAGTATAGTGTCTGGTAACATCTAGACAGTACTTGTTGTAAACTTGACACGACACTCAAACCTTGTCTGTTATATCAGTATAGTGTCTGGTAACATCTAGATAGTACTTGTTGTAAACTTGACACGACACTCAAACCTTGTCTATTATATCAGTATAGTGTCTGGTAACATCTAGACAGTACTTGTTGTAAACTTGACACGACACTCAAACCTTGTCTGTTATATCAGTATAGTGTCTGGTAACATCTAGATAGTACTTGTTGTAAACTTGACACGACACTCAAACCTTGTCTGTTATATCAGTATAGTGTCTGGTAACATCTAGATAGTACTTGTTGTAAACTTGACACGACACTCAAACCTTGTCTGTTATATCAGTATAGTGTCTGGTAACATCTAGACAGTACTTGTTGTAAACTTGACACGACCCTCAAACCTTGTCTATTATATCAGTATAGTGTCTGGTAACATCTAGACAGTACTTGTTGTAAACTTGACACGACACTCAAACCATGTCTATTATATCAGTATAGTGCCTGGTAACATCTAGACAGTACTTGTTGTAAACTTGACACGACACTCAAACCTTGTCTATTATATCAGTATAGTGTCTGGTAACATCTAGAGAGTACTTGTTGTAAACTTGACACGACACTCAAACCTTGTCTATTATATCAGTATAGTGCCTGGTAACCAGGGCTCCACAAACGCCGGTAAGGTCAATCGGCGGTAGGCAAAGGGTACATCATAACACCCCCCTCCCAACGATTGGCAAAAAGTACCCCCCCCCCCCATATAGATAAATGTTCATAAATACTGCTTATTAATATCTTGCAAAAATCCCATCACTGGTAACTTAAAATTGATCAACATATAACAGATAGAAAAACCACATGTAATGCCGTGATCATGTTGTTGTTGTTGGTAACCCAAAAAACGGTCGTATCTACTCAGATCTTGTATATAGAATTCAGGGAAGGTTATTAACTATCTTTAAACTGGATCGATCAGGCACGTGTCCTCTAGTAGAAACGATGTGAACAGGTGAAGCCACTAGTAATCAATTAACTTGTAAGGTATCAGGTAATTAATTACCTGTGAATAAGGAAGTTCAGTGAATCGTGACACTGTCCTGAGTAATTTTAATTGTTAACAAGCCAGCATTAAAGAATTTTTAATCAGATTTTGTCTTACTATTATGGGGAAAAAAGCCGATTCGGATATTTTTCAATCGGCTTTTTGAAGTTTGAATCGGCGTTTTTTGCCAAAAATCGGTGTTTGTAGAGGCCTGCTGGTAACATCTAAACAGTACTTGTTGTAAACTTGACATGACACTCACACTTTCCAGTAACAGACAATACTTACCCATACAGTCCATTGTGACTTCATTATTATTTTTGTCGAAAAACCTGGCTTTACATCCGCCACAGTAGCTATCTCTATAAATAAATAAATAAATAAATAAATGAATGAATGAATGAATGAATGAATGAATGAATGAATGAATGAATGAATGAATAACTTTTACATTATACTGTCAGGACTATAGTGATGAGTTATTGTCAAACATAAATTCTTAATATAAACACTAAAAAACATGACATACTTGAAGGACAAACCAGAAGAGTGTAATCGGCCTTACTTATATATAACAGAAAAAAAAACAACATGATGTGACAGAGTCTCCAAACAAAGAACTCAATACTAGCAAACTCAATATTAACTGAGCTTCTATGACACCTAACAAGTCACAGTTCAGACAATTATTCTTGCCGTCATCTACATTAAATTAAAATTAGGAGGCTCAAACTTAGAACCAACCTTTAGGTTGGCCACTTACCACATTTTCAAAAAGCCTCAAAATGAACAAGAAAGTCAGTTCTGGGATGGTGGAGGAAACTGAGGTTCCTGTAAAAAACCACTGACCTTCAGCAAGCAAACTGACAAACTTTATTACACTAGGATCTACTTAGTGGAATTGGAATCTAGATGATGCAACGCACTGATCTATAAGTGTATACTTTAGACTACCTGGCCACCAAGGTCACTAGTGAAGTCCTGAACATCCTGTTATTGAGAGGTCACAGGTAAGTCTTGGACACTCCAAAAAAGTCACCAGGAAAGTCCTGAACATTCCGATAATAGGAATTAACATGTGAACTTTATAGAACATTGAGTTGACCAAGTTCTATTGCAATACCTAAATATCATAAGAACTATATTTAGTTTTTATAATTTATTTAACACCCACTTGCAGACAGCATCTGGATATTTTGGGCATTTATTTACACTACATGGTTGTACAAGACATTTCACTGGCTCCTTTCCATCTGGACATAGATGATGATCTGAAATTAAAAAATTAACACTATAATGGTAATGTTTGTAAATTAATGACACATACATTGGTGTACATAATAATACAAGCTATTTGACACAAAATGCATCCATCCATCCACACACACACATTGACACATATACACACACTCACACATTGACACACACACACACACATATAGTTTATATTTTCATATTGATTCACAATGACTGTATGCTTACATAGATTTTGGCATGTTTGCCTACATATTGGATCTTGACATGTTTCCTCATATTGTATGAACTTACAAATTGGATCTTGACATATGACCTTATATTGTATGAACTTACAAATTGGAACTTGAGATATGTCCTCATATTGTATGAACTTAATAAACAGCTGCGCCTGGAGCGCATGATGATATGCCCGTCAGATAATTAAACTTCTTTTTTAATGTCTTAAACAAATTGACATTTGGCTGAAACATATTTTTTTAAAGCAAAAGTAGCAAATTTATTTCTCAATGTTTATTCACAAACCTTTTTGATTATAGGACAAATATAACACAAAAGTTTCATAAAAAAGTTCAAATGATTTTTGAGTTACAATATGCAAAAAAATGCCTAAAATTTGACAATTAAAGGCCAATAACTCTACAACAAGAAAAAATACGAATCTCAAAAATAAAAGGGAGCTCTCTGCCATGAATACCAATATAACACAAAAGTTTTATTCAAATTGTTCAAAGCATTTTTGAGTTATTATACAACATGCAAAAAAATGCCTTAAATATGAAAATTAAAGTCCCATAACTCCACAGTGACAAAAAAAGAAATCTCAAAAATAAGAGGGAGCTCTCTGCCATGAATACCAATATAACACATAAGTTTCATTCAAATTGTTCAAAGCATTTTTGAGTTATTGTACAACATGCAAAAAATGCCTACAATTTGACAAGTAAAGGCCAATAACTTCGCAACGAGAAAACATACGAATCTCAAAAACGAAAGGGAGCATTCTGTCTTAGATACAAACATTTCACAAAAGTTTCAGTAAAATTGCTCAAAGCATTCTTGAGTTAGTGTACAAAGTGTGGACATATGGATGGACGGACAGACGGACGGGCTGCGCCATACCATAATACGTCCCGTCATAGACAGGAGTATAAAATTGGATCTTGACATGTGTCCTCATATTGTATGAACTTACAAATTGGATCTTGACATGTGTTCTCATATTGTATGAACTTACAAATTGGATCTTGACATGTGTTCTCATATTGTATGAACTTACAAATTGGATCTTGACATGTGTTGTCATATTGTATGAACTTACAAAATGGATCTTGACATGTGTTCTCATGTTGTATGAACTTACAAATTGGATCTTGACATGTGTCCTCATATTGTATGAACTTACAAATTGGATCTTGACATGTGTCCTCATATTGTATGAACTTACAAATTGGATCTTGACATGTGTCCTTATATTGTATGAACTTACAAATTGGATCTTGACATGTGTTCTCATATTGTATGAACTTACTAATTGGATCTTGACATGTGTCCTCATATTGCATGAACTTACAAATTGGATCTTGACATGTGTTCTCATATTGTATGAACTTACAAATTTGATCTTGACATGTGTCCTTATATTGTATGAACTTACAAATTGGATCTTGACATGTGTCCTCATATTGTATGAACTTACAAATTGGATCTTGACATGTGTCCTTATATTGTATGAACTTACAAATTGGATCTTGACATGTGTCCTTATATTGTATGAACTTACAAATTGGATCTTGACATGTGTGTCCACATTGTGCATAATTACATATTGAATCTTGACATATGTGCTCACATTGTTACATACATATTGGATCCTGACATGTGTGTTCAATTTGTGTGTACTTACAGATTGGATCCTGACATGTGTCCACATTGTGTGTACTTACATATTGGATCCTGACATGTGTGTCCACATTGTGTGTACTTACATATTGGATCCTGACATGTGTGTCCACATTATGTGTACTTACATATTGGATCCTGACATGTGTGTCCACATCGTGTGCACTTACATATTGGATCCTGACATGTGTGTCCACATTATGTGTACATACATTATTGGATCCAAATATGTGTGTCCACTTTGTGTGTATTTACATATTGGATCCTGACGTGTGTCCACATTGTGTGTACTTGCATATTGGATCCTGACATGTGTGTCCACATTGTGTGTACTTACATATTGGATCCTGACATGTGTGTCCACATTGTGTGTACTTACATATTGGATCCTGACATGTGTGTCCACATTGTGTGTACTTACATATTGGATCCTGACATGTGTGTCTACATACTGGATCCTGACGTGTCCACATGTGTGTACTTGCATATTGGATCCTGACATGCGTGTCCACATTGTGTGTACTTACATATTGGATCCTGATATGTGTGTCCACATTGTGTGTACTTGCATATTGGATCCTGACTTGTGTGTCCACATTGTGTGTACTTACATATTGGATCCTGATATGTGTGTCCACATTGTGTGTACTTGCATATTGGATCCTGACATGTGTGTCCACATTGTGTGTACTTTCATATTGGATCCTGACATGTGTGCCCACA
The DNA here is from genome assembly GCA_029721355.1 of Tegillarca granosa. Lineage (NCBI taxonomy): Eukaryota > Metazoa > Mollusca > Bivalvia > Arcoida > Arcidae > Tegillarca > Tegillarca granosa. The sequence goes on along the minus strand of CM056606.1, from coordinate 10,012,648 downwards.
TTATGTGTACATACATATTGGATTCTTACATGTGTGCCCAAATTGTGTGTACTTACAAATTGGATCCTGACATTTGTGCCCATATTGTGTGTAATTACATATTGGATCCTGACATGTGTGCCCAAATTGTGTGTACTTTCATACTGGGTCCTGACATGTATGCCCATGTTGTGTATACTTACATATTGGATCCTGACATGTGTGCCCATATTGTGTGTACTTACATATTGGATCTTGATATGTGTACCCAAATTGTGTGTACTTACATATTGGATCCTGACATGTGTACCCAAATTATGTGTACGTACATATTGGATCCTGATATGTGTGCCCAAATTGTGTGTACTTACATATTGAATTCTGACATGTGTGCCCAAATTGTGTGTACTTACTTATTGGATTCTGACATGTGTACTCAAATTGTGTGTACTTACATATTGGATCCTGACATGTGTGCCCACATTGTGTGTACTTACATATTGGATTCCGACATGTGTACCCAAATTGTGTGTACTTACATATTGGATCCTGACATGTGTGCCCGCATCCATTAGAACAACATTTCTGAGTCCCTGTACAATTATGGTCATTGAAACAAATCTCTACACATATCCCAGGTCCAGTTCTATTTGGACACATTCCAGGTTTTGTTTCTGAAACAAAAATAAGAAACTTAATCACAAAAGAATATTTTATGCAAGTGTTTGACCGATAATAATGAAGTGTTTAAGTGTTCATGTTATTATGAAGTGTTTAACTGTCCATGTAATATTTAAAGTGTACATGTTATAATTGTTAAAATGTTCTGGTAAGTATGAAGTCTTTAACTTTTCATATGATAATGAAGTGTTCAACTGTTCATGTAATAATGTTCAACTGTTCATGTAATAATGAAGTGTTTAACTGTTTATGTAATAATGAAGTGTTTAACTATTCATGTAATGATGAAGTGTTTAATTGTGTATGTAATAATGAAGTGTTTAATTGTTTGTGTAATTATAAAGTCTTTATCTGTTCATCAGGTAACAATGGCATTGATTTGGAGTAGATATTTCTTGTAAAGTACACAGTTATTTCGCATATACTTTTCACACAGGTGTAATGTTGGGAATCTATTATCATTGCCTAGGAAACCTTTGATATGTACACAAATGTTGCCTTGGAAACCTTGATATGTACACAAATGTTGACTTGGTACACAAATGTTGACTTGGAAACCTTGGTATGTACACAAATGTTGACTTGGAAACCTTGGTATGTACACAAATGTTGCCTTGGAAACCTTGGTATGTACACAAATGTTGCCTTGGAAACCTTGATATGTACACAACTGATACTTACCACAAACCTTTTTACAATGATCTATTGTTGGGAATCTATTAGCATTTCCTTCACAACCTCCATAAGTAAATGACTGACACTTCTTTGTAATTGTATTAAAGTAATACTTTGTCATGGCTGCTTCACAAGGTCCACTGTCTGGTTTGTGTTTACATTGATCTGGAAGACTCCAATTTCCTGCCGGTGGCTTGGTTTCTAAACAAAACAAGATGATTAAACTGAATTTTCTTTGCAAATACATCAAACAAGAGTTAGAGAACATCTTAACCATAAAGTTGTCTATGCCATTAGATAGCTTACTTTTATGCATGCATCATCATAAAAAGGTATCCCCACAATCATAATGAATATTATTGACCCTGGCATGCTAGCGATCGCACAGATGCCCAGAAGGCAAGAAAAAACATATTGGGGCAACAAGGACTTTGAATGGACATGGAGTTAATGTCCAGTGTTGAGGTAATATTACAACATGTTTGAGAGTGACCAAACGATCTCAATTTTAATAATAAGTTTCTAAAACTTGTTTATTTTGCTTTACAAAACTTTTACATAACTTTTATATGACTTTGAGATAATATAAGAATTCCAAAGATTTAAATGTCTCCCCCTGGTTAGTTTTTGATCGAGTAGAAAATACATTACTTTAACATAAACTTTCACATTATGACACGTCGCTGCAGCTGCCACTGCTGCTGCCTACAATGACACCAGAAAAGTAACACCTAAGTCTTGCCTTATGGTAATGCAAGGCTCGACAAACTAAAAAACCATGCTGACAAACATTTGATACCCTTACTGACAAACATGTCAGTACCCTTGATTTCAAAAATGTTGATACCCATGCTGACAAAACATGCTGATATTATACTGACAAACATGCCAATACCCATTCTGACAAACATGCAGGTACCCATGCTCTCAAAAATCTAGATACCTATCTGACAAACATGCTGGTACCCTTACTCTCAAAAATCTAGATACCCATGCCGACAAAACATGCCAACAAACATGCTGGTATCCATGCTCTCAATAATGTTGATACCCATGCTGACAATAATGCTGGTACTCATGCTCTCAAAAATGTTGATACCCATGCTGACAATAATGCTGGTACCCATGCTCTCAAAAATGTCGATACTTATGCTGACAATCATGCTGGTACCCATGCTCTCAAAAATGTCAATTGTAACCCATGCTGACAAACATGCTGAAATTATACTGACAAACATGCAAATTACCATGCTAACAAACATGCTGATCCTTATAATGGCTAATCACTAAATGATTTTTATTTCCCATGGTTCAATAGTATTTCACAATATTCAAACACAAAAATTAGATCATCACAATAACACACAAATACTCACCACACTTATCTGCAACATCCTGTTAATTAGCATTAAGAAAACACAAATACTCACCACAATTATCTGTAACTTCCTGTTTATTGGCATTAAGAACACACAAATACTCACCACACTTATCTGGAACATCCTGTTTATTGGCATTAAGAACACACAAAAACTCTCCACAGTCATCTGCAACATCCTGTTAATTAGCATTAAGAACACCCAAATACTCATCACACTTATCTGTAACTTCCTGTTTATTGGCATTAAGAACACACAAATACTCACCACACTTATCTGGAACATCCTGTTTATTTGCACTAAGAACACACAAAAACTCTCCACAGTCATCTGCAACATCCTGTTAATTAGCATTAAGAACACCCAAATACTCATCACACTTATCTGTAACTTCCTGTTTATTGGCATTAAGAACACACAAATACTCACCACACTTATCTGGAACATCCTGTTTATTTGCACTAAGAACACACAAAAACTCTCCACAGTTATCTGTAACTTCCTGTTTATTTGCACTAAGAACACACAAATACTCACCACACTTATCTGTAACTTCCTGTTTATTTGCATTATAAAACCTAGCATTACAGCCACCACAGTAGTCATCACTGTAAATATACAGAGTATATAGCTAAAACTGCTATCAGAGAGAGGGAGGGGGGGTTGGGGAAGAGAGAGGGATGGATTGGAGATCGAATGAGAGAGAGAGTGAGAGACAGAGAGAGAGAGAGAGAGAGAATTTGACCTCATATAATTGGCATAATTGTGTTAGAAAAGTAACAAACTAATTTTTCATGCAGATAAAAACATTGTGTATTGACTTAATTTTGTTGAAAAAAATCATATGTACTGCAAGCATAAGGGAAATTAAAGTTTTGTTTTGTAAATGTGACCGACTGTGATTAGATTTATTCATTAAAAATATCAGATGGATTGTTGAATGGATCAGGACTGATCAGGGTTGGTACTTAACAATCCAGTTGAGATCACTGAATTTATATTGTGGCAGTCAGTTCTGATATGGTTAAACAAGAGTTCCGCATGGCAGAGCATGATACGCCCGTCAAATCTGCAAGTCATTTATGTGGATATTTTGTTTATTATGAACTGTAAAGGGACTTATACAGTTCATATGAGCTGTTCATAATCAATAAGTCAATTCAATTATTCATCACAATGATACAAAATGCAGTGCACAAGTCAACAAGTACAATAAAAAACAATAGTAATTATTGAGATTTTGGTATTATTTTCAGTAACAAAATAGACTTACCACCAGCCACACCATTTATATAATTTTACCATCATGTTCTCGTAATCTTCATCACAAAATTGAGGTAATCTCTAGTATACTGGGTTGTTTCAAAGACAGCAAGTTCTTCAGCCTACAACTCTATGTGTATCTGCTCCCTGGTAGAATAAATTAAGGAAGCTAGAGTTACGGTTCCTGAGCACTGCACTTCGGATCATCGTGGTAAGTAAGCATACCAAGTTTCAAGTCATTCTGACCATAGATGTCAGAGTTATGGGCCAGACAAACCCGCCGTGTACTTTGGCAGCACACAAAGGGGAATAACTCAAAAATTAAGGAAGCTAGAGTTACGGTTCCTGTGCACTGCACTTGGCATCATCGTGGTAAGTAAGCATACCAAGTTTCAAGTCATTCTGACCATAGATGTCAAAGTTATGATCCAGACAAACATGCTAACAGCATTCAAAGGGGAATAACTCAAAAATTAAGGAAGCTAGAGTTACGGTTCCTGAGCACTGCACTTTGCATCAACGTGGTAAGTAAGCATACCAAGTTTCAAGTCATTCTGACCATAGATGTCAGAGTTATGGGCCGGACAAACCCGCCGCCAGTACGCCCGCCCGCCCATCCGCCTGCCCACCTGCCTGCCAAGGGTGATCCCATAATACGCCCCGTCTTTGACGGGCGTATAAAAATGTGAGTACCAAGGAAACACCAATGACCATTGGCAATGAAGTGACAAAACTTTCTGACAATGAAATTGTCCAGAATGGGCAGAGGGAATTTAACACAGAACATAGACAGTGAGAGTCACAGCTACCATCTGCTCCTTGGATTTGAAACCCAGCCTGCCAAAGTGGAAAACATGTAAATATTATTATAATTAAAACTAAGTTATTTTACTCACACACAGGTTGCATTTGGGAAATTTGGACATTTTTTAACACTGCAGGGACTGGCAAAACACTTTACTGGAGCCTCACCATTTTCACATGTGCCTGTAATATAATATAAAATATAGAAACATTTTTTGACTTTACATTCCTTATACAACATATGCTGGTTGTTTATGAAGTAGAAGATGGAGGTGTAATGTATGAGTAAAAAATTACACCAGCAGGAATTATTTTTTTAATTACAAACACTTATTTTGTCTTGTTTAAGAAATGTTTGTCACTGTTGAAATGTTGGACAAAGAAGAATTGTTTATAGGATACTAGGGTTCAACAGTCATTCAGAAAATAGATTTTTACTAAAATGATAAAAGTACAGCTGAATGTCCAATATCATCTCTGTTATATAGCCAGTGAATTCATTAACAGTAAAGCTAACCAGGGTGATTGGTGAAAAGCAGCCACCTTCTGTAAGCAAACTGTCAAACTATGTCAGACCTGGATTTGAACCTAGACCTGTAAAAAGGTGACTTTGACCACTTTCAGTCGCTGAGGCCCAAAAACTAGAAAAACTGTTCTTGTATAAAATGTAGATCAGTTTTTGTGACCTGGAACCTGTAATTTTGCAGATAAAAATTATTATACTTCAAATTTTCTTAAACAATTTTAATTTTAAGATTCGGTTCATAAAAATTTTGCATAAATTATGACCAGTTATGCTTCCAGTGACCTTATTTAAAATTTTTCTTAAGACATAAGCTGATAAGCTGGTGATGTCTCGATATAAATTTGAACTTACCAGTTGTGTTAAGTGGCTTCATACAAACCATACCACCACAGATATTTTTGCAGCATTTCTGTGAGTCAGAGCATTTAGTATCGTCACTATTACAGATGTTGGAACTATCACAGGTACTTGCATCTCCTGATGGTGCAGGACATGTTCCCATTTTACCACCTGTTAATAAAAAAAAAGTAAAACCTATTAAAAATTCATCACTTCAGGACATCCAGTGTTGTCATAGTAACAGGATACTGTATCTCCTGATGGTGCAGGACATGTTCCCATTTTACCACCTGTTAATAAAAACAAAATTAAAACCTATTAAAAATTCATCACTTCAGGACATCCAGAGTTGTCATGGTAACAGATGTTTGAATAACTACAGGTTACTGTATTTTTCAATGGTGTAGGACATGTTTGTGATTTTACTTAGTGTAAGTAAGAGGAAGACAAAAGCCATTATTGGTCATTAAAATTGTCATTAGCACGTCATCAATGAACTCAAAACAGGTAAATTTATGATAAATTTTTATGAATTTTTGGACTACAGTAAGTACAATTTTGTTTTTGCATTTGTGAAGACATATGTCATAAATAAAACTGAGACTGGTAAACAAACAATAATTACTGTCTCATTGTAACCCATAGTAAACATGTAAACCCCATTATTAGATCCCCCACCCAGAAGCATGGATACAGACCAGATAATTGTCAAAGATTTATTATTCTCCATTATACAATAGAAGATGAGTCGACACTGATCTCAATCTCTACTTTGAGTAACCTAATATGTTCATGTAGTCATGAGTAGAATAAATGTAAGGTATCGACTAATAATATAAATCAAATCCACTTTATATAAATCAAAATAAAAAGACCCTTGCATGTCCTTACACAAGCTTGTAAGACAGAACCACGATAATCTTAAAGTTATACAGCATACTAATCAACCACAGTAGATAACTCTTTGTGAGGTTCTGGTTGCTAAACAAGAAAATTTATGATCTAGCCCCAGTAGCTTAATAAGGTACTCATCTCCTAATTGTGTTCTTGTTTTAATAAAAGCTTGTTTATGACATCAAGTGTAGACAACTCTTTGTGATGTTCTCAGTTTTAGAAAAGCTTGTACACAATAAATAAATAAATAAACAAGAGGCCCATGGGCCTTAACGCTCACCTGAGGATATGGCCAACCTGAGGATATATCCAAAATCATTTGCAAAAATACATTAAATATTCTAATATACATCCCTATAAAAAAGTTAATAGTTTTCAAGATAATTAACAATTTGAGTCTTTTTATGCATCCATGACCTTGACCTTTAAACGTAAGACCTTGAATCTTAAATCAGAATAATCACCATATTAATTCCTAAAGTATTCTAATATACATGAAAATACAAAAAGTTAATAGTTTCCAAGATAATAAACAATATCAGTCTTTTTATGCACCCATGACCTTGACCTTTGAACTTTTGACCTTGAGCCACATATCAAAATGATCGTCATATCAATACCTACAATATTCTAATATATATGCCTATGCAAAAATATAATAGTTTCCAAGATAATTAACAATTTCAGTCTTTTTATGCACCTATGACCTTGACCTTTGAACGTATGACCTTGAGCCATATATCAAAATGTTCGTCATGTCAATACCTACAATATTCTAAAATACATGTCTATACAAAAAGTTTATAGTTTTCAAGCTTAAATGCACAATTTTAGTTTTCATTGGCAGAAAAATAACATTTCAGGGGCAACAACTCCTACATGTATTATCATACTGTTACGAAACTTTGTACCTTTTTATATTTTGTCATGCTGAACATTTTAACAGTGTTTTGATATTATATATCTCTTAAAATTTTGAAGAAAATAACCTAAAACTGCACAAATTACAAACTAGGTCATGACCTTGAACTTTGACCTTGACCCCATTTTGAAGGTTATTTCAAGAAAAAGTCAAAACTGAAAACCCCATGTCAATATCTATTCATATAGTCAAGTTATAACAATTTGAAGCCATTTTACGCAATTTTTAAAATTAAACGCAAAAACGCGTAACTTAATTTTTCACCAAATTTCACGAAACAAACATTTATAAGCTTAAGACCCTAGAGAAGCCAAATATCACATCAGATTTTTTCTACCATCTTCGCTTTTGGAGAAGAAGATTTTTTAAGTTTTTTGGAACCATAGGTCACCTTGACCTAGTTTTAGGAGCCAGGACAACCTCACGAACAAATCTGAATTGCACTGGCCTATATATGCATCTGACCAAGTTTCATTGAAATCCACCTTGTAGTTTCAGAAAAGAAGTTGAAAATGTAAAAGTTTACGCCGCGTACGACGACGACGACAACGACGACAATGACAGACAAATTTTGATCAGAAAAGCTCACTTGAGCCTTCGGCTTAGGTGAGCTAATAAAAAAATAAATGAGTGAGTAAATATTAACAAACACTAAGCCTGAAGTTAAAATTACTTATTACTAATGTGTATATCATTTCATCAGAATTTGTCCTGCTTTACCTGTATATATGTTTTAAAGGGAGATAATTCCATTAAACATGTACCTGATAAGCTATGCAATTTAAAAAAGAAAATATTAATACTGAGATATTTCTTTCTAATTTTTGAAAGTTGATTTATAATGAAAATTTCAATTTTTTAGTGTTTTTATTTTTTATACCTGAAAATTACTTATTACTACTATGTATATATTTCATCAGAATTTGTCCTTCATTAAATTTATATAGGTGGGCTAGGTAATGTTTTACATTACAGTCAAAATATATATTCAAACTTAATCATGAAATTATTTAGAAAACTAAATTGTGACAAAAAATGGAGAAAGTGATTGAGCAAGAAATGGAAATGTTGGTATGGCAATAAATGGAGGATGTGGTTGAGCAAAAATGGAGATGTTGGTATGGCAATAAATGGAGGTGGTGGTTGAGCAGGAAATGAAGATGTTGGTTTTGTAAAATTTGAAGGTAGTAGTTGAGAAAGAAATGGAGATGTTGGTATGGCAATAAATAACAAAAGACTGATTTAAAATAATAATTCAGGGTGGAAATTTAGCATCAAATTGAAGAAGAATAATTGGCAATAATTCAAGGGAATGGTTATGGCAATTATTCATGGGAGTGGTTGGTCCAAAAGTGCTAGGAGTTGTTTGCCATCAAATAGAGTTAGATCAGTCGTTTGGCATCAAATAGAGATAGATCAGTCGTTTGCCATCAAATAGAGATAGATCAGTCGTATGGCATCAAATAGAAATAGATCAGTCGTTTGGCATCAAATAGAGATAGATCAGTCGTTTGCCATCAAATAGAGATAGATCAGTCGTTTGGCATCAAATGGAGTTAGATCAGTCTTTTGGCATCAAATAGAGATAGATCAGTCGTTTGGCATCCAATAGAGTTAGATCAGTCGTTTGCCATCAAATAGAGATAGATCCGTCGTTTGGCATCAAATAGAGTTAGATCAGTCTTTTGGCATCAAATAGAGATAGATCAGTTGTTTGGCATCAAATAGAGTTAGATTAGTCGTTTGGCATCAAACAGAGTTAGATAAGTTGTTGGGCATCAAATAGAGTTAGATCAGTCATTTGGCAATAATGTAAGAGGAGTGTTTTAGCAATGAATCGTGTGAGAAGTTGACAATAATTAAATGAAAGGATAGGTTTGGCAATGAGAAAGAAATCAGCAATAATCAGATGGAGTGGTTTGGTAATAAATGAAAGTGGCCTTATAAATAAAAACATGAAATAAAGGTTAAAGTTTATAAAATACTGTGAGCATAAGTGAGAAATCATAGAGTAATTATGACTGCATTATGATGTTTTAGTATATACTGACAATAAATGAACCTACATCTACATGCGTTCGTTAAAGCCACTGAAGAGGCCTTTACAGACATATTTGAATTTAAATGGACCTAAAAATAACACTGCATACAGATTAAACTTTGGTGGCTTTGCTAGATTGTTTCATTAATATCAAGATGGTCATTTCCTAAATGATGAATAAAAACTCAACCTAGAGAAAAGCAAGCAAAACAACTACATGTGAATCTCACAACAAATCAAGATTTCGTGAAAAAAAGAAAAAAAACTGTTTGTTTAATACAAAGAATACTTCAGTCGTACCAAGAAAAAAAAATAATTTCATCAGAATTTACACATCTATTTTATTCTACCATCATATTAAATAACTATTTTGATATTTCTTTAAAATAATATTTTTTATACAAGGTTAACAGAATGTTTTTTATTTTAGACTGCTGTTTGCATCAGAAAGGTATGTTTGCAATAAAGCATTAAAATGTTAAAGCAACAAAGTTTAATGCTTAAAAATAATATATCATATATATATATATATATATATATATATATATATATATATATATATATATATATATATAAATATAAATATACATACATACAAACATACATATATATACATGTGTATATATAAACATGTGAAAATTTTAAATTACAGTAGAACTTCAATAACTCAAACTTTGATATCTCGAATACAGATAACTCGAAGTCTTTTTTTGTCCCAACCAGTTTTCTTTAAATTATATTAAAACAACTTCGAGAACTCAAACTTCTATAATTCGAATACCCCCGATAATTCGAAGTTAAAAATTGGTCTGTAGTTTAAAAATCTATAAGAAATTAACTTCAAAAACTTGAATTTTTTCTAACAATGTATGATCATTTTGAGTTATCGAAGTTTTACTGTATAAATATTATACATTATATTAAAATTATAAATAATATAATAACACATAAAATTTTGTTGCATTTAAATATACTGTTTCAATGACAAATATGAAGAATGTGAAATCACGCTATATTAATCATATATATAGCTAAACATTTAAATTAAAATGGTAGAAGAAAAAAACAATTTTGAGTCAATAGGGAGATCCAAGAGATTTTTGGAAAGCCTTGGCTATCATGAAAGTATTTAAGGCTGAGATTTCCCTGAACAACACACAAAATTCAAACAGATCGTAAAACCAATGATTTAGACGAGAGTTTTAAATCTCCAGTCTGACATATTTGTATTTTTTTCTGTCTTACAAACTAGGTGCACTCTACATTACCACAACAAAATGTATTTTATTTTGTTTTTATTTTTAGATTACACCAAAATTTGGCCTCTTTTCTTGCTCCAAATACATATTTAACAAATGATAAAAATTTGTGTAAAATCTGTACTTTTGCACAAATGATGAAAAAATCCATATATCCCTACATACTACATGACATTGAGTAACCAGAGGTTTTATATTTTTGTCTAAAACAACCTGTGTTATGTCTCTCTGTACTTCATTTTGACTCGAGCATAAAACAATTTTATTTCACTCAATCCCATTCCATAAATTTGACAATGAGCATTTGCATAGATACAAGGGGTATCACAATAGTTATTTTGAATTTAGTGCTAAAAACAGATTAAAATTTCACTAACTTAATTTACTTCAATAGCTTTAAAACCTAATTTTAGGTGATATGGTTACATACCTTTTTGCAAGCCATCTTTGTCATTGAAATTCGTGTGTGAAAAGCCGACTGAATTACTACAAGATACCAGTACCACCAACATTAAATTCAAAGAAAGCCAAATATAAAATTTTAGTTTTACTTCCATCCTGCTATTGAAAGTGTTCTTGTAACCTGACGTTGACAGGACAGGTGTAAAAATGTTATGTCTTCTAACCGTCAATATAACTATTTAAACACAGTTTTCTATATATATAAATTAGATCAATAATATATCTTAATTCACTTCAAGATGACTAAACAGGAATCATTCTACAGAAAATTGTGAAAGGTTGTTTACTGGTTAAGTATATATATGTGTAATAGTATATAACACGCTTCAGTGACCTCACACAACCTAATATATACAAACATTATATGCAACATTGCGTGACAAGTTTTAAACTATCCATGTATTAATAGATTGGCCGGTCACTTATATGGTAAAGATTTTAAAAATCGTGAGGTAAATACAAAAGAAAATATTTGTAATTTGAATGTCAATTTAAAGGTAAAGGTCATTATTACAGGTGTAATATCCCATCAGAAAGGTGACCTTTTTTCCTTTTTTCACAACACACCCATTAATTTGTTGTTAAATATTTACAACTTAATAAATAAATGTAATTTTAAGATCACAAATTAAGTTAATGATTTTAAGACTTTTATTCATTTGATTTTTAAATCATTTTCTCATTAATGCTGTTTAAAATATCCTTAAGTAATAAAATTGTAATTAGAAATTTTATCCTTATCAAGATACCAAAGTTATCAAGAAATCATTCATAATCTTTTCAAAAAGGGGGCCTCAGTGGCTGAGTGGTCTAAAGCATGCGCTTACGGATCACAGAGCCTCTCACCACCTGGGTTCGAGTCCCACTTGGGACAGATCCTAGTGTGAGAAAGTTTGTTAGTTCGCTTGCCGAAGGTTGGTGGTTTTCTCCGGGCACTCCGGTTTCCTCCACCATCCCATAACTGACCGCCTCGAAATAAGTGAAAGATTCTTGACTGGGGCATAAAACACCATTACTCCACTCCACTCTTTTCAAAAATAAGGTTATCAATTATCTGTACACACACATCAATATGAATGTTACAGTTGAGTTGAATAATGGTGTTTTACGCCACAGTCAAGATTTCTTTAATTAATATCCAGATAGTCAGTTCTGGAATAGAGGAGGAAATTGGAGTACCTGGAGAAAACTACCGACCTATTGCAAGTGAACCAACTAACTTTCTTTCATTAGGATCTGCCTGGGTGGAAGTCAAACCTAGGTGGATGGATAAATGACTGAATGGGTGAATGGATGTATAGAAGGATAAATGATTGATGAGTGACTTAATAGATGGGTGACTGTATGTATTGGTGCATAAATGACTGAATGGGTAACTGGATGAATAGGTGGATAAATGACTAAATGGGTAACTGGGTGAATAGTTAGATAAATGACTGAATGGGTAACTGGGTGAATAGGTGGATAAATGAATGGGTGACTGTATGTATTGGTGGATAAATGACTGAATGGGTAACTGGGTGAATAGGTAGATAAATGACTGAATGGGTAACTGGATGAATAGGTGGATAAAGGAATGGGTGACTGTATGTATTGGTGGATAAATGACTGAATGGGTAACTGGATGAATAGGTAGATAAATGACTGAATGGGTAACTGGGTGAAAAGGTAGATAAATGACTGAATGGGTAACTGGATGAATAGGTGGATAAATGAATGGGTGACTGTATGTATTGGTGGATAAATGACTGAATGGGTGAAAAGGTGGATAAATGACTGAATGGGTAACTGGGTGAATAGGTAGATAAATGACTGAATGGGCAACTGGATGAATAGGTGGATAAATGAATGGGTGACTGTATGTATTGGTGGATAAATGACTGAATTGGTAACTGGGTGAATAGGTAGATAAATGACTGAATGGGTAACTGGATGAATAGGTGGATAAATGAATGGGTGACTGTATGTATTGGTGGATAAATGACTGAATGGGTAACTGGGTGAATAGGTAGATAAATGACTGAATGGGTAACTGGATGAAAAGGCGGATAAATGACTGAATGGGTAACTGGGTGAATAGGTGGATAAATGACTGAATGGGTAACTGGGTGAATAGGTGGATAAATGACTGAATGGGTAACTGGATGAATAGGTGGATAAATGACTGAATGGGTAACTGGGTGAATAGGTGGATAAATGACTGAATGGGTAACTGGGTGAATAGGTGGATAAATGACTGAATGGGTAACTGGATAAATAGGTGGATAAAGGAATGGGTGACTGTATGTATTGGTGGATAAATGACTGAATGGGTAACTGGGTGAAAAGGTGGATAAAGAGTGAATGGGTGACTGGATGGATAGTTGGATAAATGAGTGAATGGGTAACTGGATGAATAGGTGGATAAAGGAATGAGTGACTGTATGTATTGGTGGATAAATGACTGAATGGGTAACTGGATGAAAAGGTGGATAAAGAGTGAATGGGTGACTGGATGGATAGTTGGATAAATGAGTGAATGGGTAACTTGGTGAAAAGGTGGATAAACGACTGAATGGGTAACTGGATGCATAGTAAGATAAATGATTGGATGGGTGACTGGATGAATAGGTGGATAAATGACTGAATAGGTAACTGATTGAATAGGAGGATAAAGAGTGAATGGGTGACCAGTGGATTGGTGGATAAATGAGTGAGTGGGTAACTAAGTAAATAGGTGGATGCATGACTAAATGGGTAACTAAATGTATATATCGATGAATGACTGAATGGGTAACCAGATGAATAGATGGATAAATGAGTGAGTGGGTGATTTAAATGGATTGGTGAATAAATGACAGGTTATGTGATTGAAAGAATTGACAAGAATGATTAGATGAAAAAGTGGCAAGTTTATAACAAATAGGTAAAGAAAGCTGGAAAAATAAACGGATAGGTATAGTTTGAGTAGAATAGTTAAATGAAAGAATAAATGGAGAGCAGATAATTTGGTAAAGACTGACTCCCATGAATACCAATTTTTTTCTGGAGCAGAAAAGCTGAAAATTTTCATTAAATAAAATGGATTAAAGACTGACTCCAATGAATACCGATTTTTTTCTGGAGCAAATATTTTATTGGGGTCCCTTAACAGCTTATCCATTTAATCCTTACTGCCCAGATGGGGTCTTGGTGTCTGAGTTTTCTCAAGGGTAGGAGTGCTTTCACCACCTTGATTCCAATCCCACTTTGGCAGATCTTAGTGTGAGAAAGTTTGTCAGTTCACTTTTGATAGTTTTCTCCACACACTCCTGTTTCCTCTACCATTCCCAGATTTGACCTCCATAATAAACTTACAATAATCTTGACTGGGGCATTAATCCAATCCAATTCCACTGCCAAGATAATGCTGGTTGTAAAAAAAGTGGGTACATGTTTTGGGGACTTTGGGGACTTTTGAGTACTATAACCACTCCATTGGTTATTTATTCCAGTACCCTCCCAAAGTCACAAAATTAGTGGTCCCATATGTTTGTCTTTTCTTGTTTCATGTTTTTAATTACATTGGTGGCTACAATTTCTTTCTTCTATAGTAATAAGAAAATTTTGAAGATTTACAACATTTTGATTTACAATGCACCTCCACGAACATAAACTTTTCTTTATTAGTGAAAATGTAAATTTCTTCCCATCATATATTAAAATGACCAAATTTTGCACGTTTGTTCACTAGGTGAAGGTGAGTAGTTTTCTTCCTGGTACTCTGGTTTCCCCTATCAACCTAGAACTCTCCAACTCCATAGAAATTAATGAATACCGGTAGGACATAAAACGTAATTTTTTCATTCCATTTATATTAAACAAAAATACTATTAAATGGCATCTGAGTAACCCAGGTCTTACATTTTAGATATCAGGATGTCACTCAGAAAGTTTGAATTTTGCAATGTGCCAAAGGAAATATGAAGTTTAGAATATGTTCCATGCCGCACCTATATGACATGGGCATCACTTTTGTAGGTCTCATCTTAAGAAGCCAACATTTTTTGTTCTAAAAGCTAAGTGCTTGGTAAAAGAAAATTCAGTAGTTTTTTTCAAGACCAAGTCAGGGTTCAGGGTTCAAATCCCCCCCCCCCTTACTTACCACAGAGAGTATTAACCGATCATTTAATATAACAAAATCTAAAACTTGATTTTTTTTTTTTTTTTTTTTTGGCAGAACAGTATCTGATACTTACTATGAGGTATTTATTTACCCCCATTAAATGTTTTTAGCTAGACTGACACTATACCATCATTAAAGTAAAATAAAACAACTTTAATTTCAATTTAAATTCAAACATTTATGTTTTGCCTATAATTAAGGCTACCATTAAATCATCATTAATTTTCAGTTAGATGCAAACTTAATCCTTATTCTATATATATTTTACAAAATACCTAATACTGTGACTCGCATAATAGTGTGGCCTGAAGTAGACACTTAACGCTTAAAATCAAATCCTGCTCAGAACAGATGCTAATGTGGGAATATTTTTCAGTTTGCTTGCCAAAGGTCTGTAGTGTTTTCTGGGCACTCAGGTTTTCTCCACAATCCCAGAACTAAATGTCTTGATGTAAGAGAAATAATCTTGACTGAAGCATAAAACACCATTACTCCACTCTGCTCCAATCTTACATTAAAAGGTAAGGTCATAATAACTGTTTGAGTCACTGTGTTTGTGATGGTGAACTCTGCTTAATTTTCATAGAAAATCAAATAAACTTCAATAATGAGTATGTATTATTTATTTCCTTAGCCTAATTATAAAAGAAAACTGATATGTGCATCAATTCAAAATATTAACTCAAAAAAATAATGAAGTAACTATAATAATACTGTGCCTTTAATTTTGTTAAGGTTATAATCTAGTCCCATCTTATTTTTAAAATTTTTACTTTAATTTATATGAATTAATTTTTTTTTAATTTATATGAATTACTGAACTATCATTAAATGCAAATATTGTGTAATTTTTTTTTAATTCTTACAGGTTTTTAAAGCAGTTATTTATTCAATATTGTCATGCTGCATTTTGTTTATAAGATTGTAATTTAACATGTTTAGTAAAACTTACTGGGCTATAATTAAAGACAAATAACATTTTTTCAATTTAAACACTGCAGAGTGTGTGATTCACTAAACAATAGACCGCACAAGAACTGGTGTTAGATGGATATAAATAGACCAGCAAATCACGATTCACTGAATGTTTATCATCTCCTATGTATCCCGTGTGTATCATTAGTACATGCATGAAGGAATGATAAAAGTTGGTGTCCAAAATCTAGGTACAATTAACTGGTACAAACTGGTATAACTTTAATTTTTGTTGTTTTACACAAAAACATGTTTTTGATTATTCTGAGATATATAGTGTAATGTCTCTTGTTTAGAAATTAATTCTCTCTCTTTGTTTTTGTTTCAATTCATTAAAAAAGTATAAACAGTCACCCAGGATAAACTGTCTTATTTTATTTACAATTATAAGTGATTACATCTTAAATTCATACAATTCTATCATTAAAACTGTGTCATATATTCATATATATATATATATATATATATGAAACATTATAAAAATTTTGATATTTTGATTAGATCATTAACATAAGTTGGGTGAAAATTTCATGGTATTGTGATTTTTCAATAAAAAATGTGGGTAGAACAATTTTTTAGACTTGCATTTAAAAAAAAACAAACAAACAAACAAAATAAAAGAAAAAAAAACTTAACTGCAAACCTAATAAAAAAAAAAGGTAAACATTAAATTTTTGTTAAAAAAAAAACTACCGGTAATCGCGGCCCAAAAGATCATACGAGATTTTACTTGGCATTTTAAAATGTTTAGAAGTAAAAATCAATTTTATACCTGTGTATTTGATGTATTATTAAGTAACATGAGTTTGTTTGTTTTACAATGTTGAATTTGATTAGGTTTTTACTCTAAAGCAATATTGACATGATGCTAAATATAACTGATATTCCTATTATCCTTCAAACAAAAGGAAATAAAAAATAATAAAGTAAATTAAGGAAATAATACCAGCGGTATGTAAACCAATAAATCAAACAGTAACCTGAATACAGCATTATATTATCAACTTTACCAAGTAAAACAGAACAATTATATATCATCAAGAACAGGCAACATAATCAATTCTGATAACCAGGCAATGCTCAATCTAGAATGAATGGTTAGTTTTGCCCATTGTTCAAATCTAAAACAAAGGCAGGCTTTAGTGGCAAAGTGGTCTAAAGCTCATGCATACAGATCGAGTGCCTCTCAATGCCCTAGGTCTGAATCCTACTTGAGCAAATAATAGTCAAATGAGATTAAAAAGTTGAACCATGTTTGATCCTTGAAAATTAAATCAGTCTGAGGGCCAGCAATACAAGTAGTCTCTCTTGATATTACACTGAATTACTAGCATATGATATAAGTTATACACTTATCATCAAACAATGGATTAAATGGTGTTTTATGTCACATCAGTAATTTTTCAGCTATTTATGACAAGACAATTTTCATTAATCTCCAGAGTTTATCTTAACACATGTACATGTAGCATGTGAGTTTACAAGCGTTTCTGATCTGCATTCTACTGGTGTCAACCTTCAGAGTAATAAGATACTTGTATACATCATTACAGATAAACATTGCAGACTACTCAGTTCATTACACTGATACCAAACCAACAACAAGGGAAAAACAATCTCATTTGCAGTCAATTTGGATTAAACACAGTGACTGATGACTAAACCACACATCCAGCAAGCAACCCCAAGTATCAAACAATGAAACAGTAGCTAAATATAAATAGTGAAGTGAAGGTGTTTAATGCCTCAATCATTTTATTTGAAGTACTCAGAGGAACCTGGAATGCCAGAGGCTTGCCTCAGGTTTTGCCACATTTAGTGATCCCGAGGGTAAAGTAGCCCTATATTTCATTCACACATAATGAAAGAGTCTTTTTCTCTCATATCGGTGTTAAGAGTTGTGTAAGTTCAATAAAGGCATCCTTACACTCTACCATTTTCTGGATTTTTTACAACTTCTTGTATGAGCTTGGGAGGGGGGATAAACAACATACTTATAGAGACCATGTCCGAAAATGTCAAACTTAAGGTTTGCGCAGAAATTTAAACCTTCTCTTAATTTATAAACTGGAAGCAACGTAAAAAGTTGCTTATTTATTATAGTAAATTGACAGACTTTTTTGACTGTGTAACAGTGATATAATAATTTGTACATCTGATTAAAAAACTAGTTCTGTTGAGTCAAATAATTAAATTAAAAGTCACAGTACTAATTTTGAAAACTAAACACGTTTTTAATTGATAAAACATTTCAACCCAACAAAAACATAATTTGACCCTAAATTTCAGTCAACATTTAAAAATAATAGTGACACAATTGATGAAATCATGAATCAGGAATTTCATTCATAAATTTAATCTGTGTCACTTCCACTTTCTATTGTCATGATGTGATGAAACCAATGTGCATGTGTGAAATGGTATGTAAGATAGATTTTTCTTACATGGCTTATTTCATGGGCAAAATCTATCATAAATAATGTGATATAAGAAAAAAAAATTATGTTGATTTTTTTCAACTCACATACCATTTATATTTTTTCACATGAAATTCATATGAAAAATTTCATGTTAAATTCAGGTGAAATAAATTCATTTGGAAAATTTCAGGGGAAGTGAAGTTCATGTGAAATTCATTTGAATTTCATGTGAATTGAGAGTTATGTGAAATTCACTTGATCAAAATTTGGCTGTGTACCTGACAAGCACAATGATTGATAACCACATGCTTTAGACCAATAGGCAAGCTCTAAGCCAACCAAAAAGATAAAAAAAAGTAAAACTAAACCAAATTGGATGCAAAAAAAACATATCTATACTATAAATTCCTAAACCCTTTATTGAAATTGCTTGATCTACGTGGAACATATGTTTAAGACACCTGGTTACAGGAAATATTGATCAGATAGATATAAAAATATAAAAAATGAATAATTAATATGCCTTATATTGTAAAAACTGTCAATAAAACAAATATTATAGAGTTATTTCTGAAGAGAAATAAGAATTTATCAAACTCAGACATATGATATACATCTAGGCAATTAGCTGAGATGTTATATATATAGGCATTAAGAATTTGTAATCATTAGCAGAGAGCATGGGATTGAAACCTTGCCCTATATTTCATTGGTTGATTTTTTTTTTTTTTTACATTGTATTAACATTTTTTAGCTATTTGCAAAAACAATTTTAAGGAAAATCTAAACTTAAATGTTTGTGGTACAAAAGTTTGTGCCAGTATTTCTGATCTGCTTTGTACCAGTGTTAACTAATTTCCCCCAGACAAACGTCAAAATTCATTTTGAAAGCTTTCGATATTCGAAAGTCCATATTATATGTAAAAAGTCATTAATATTATGCTAATATTGTTCTATGGAATTATATTGTTAAGTGACTTACAGGTCCTTTGGGCCGGTTGCTACTTTATGTTATTTATTATACTTTACTATTGTATTTGTTGCACATGTCACTATAATAAATTACTTACTTAGTTAGTTACTTACTTACTTAAGGCAACCTTTACAGTGCTAGTACACTTAACTACAATGTAACAAATAAATATCACAGACCACTCAGTCTTTATACCAAGCCAACCAGTATAGACCAGTGGCTAGGGGAAAAAAAACATATCTAATACCCTGTGCAGAACTAAACACCAACATGTTTGTATCAGTTAAGGAAAGTAGGGTTGATTGGTTGATTGTTCTATGTCACATATTTAAATTTCCAGAGAATGCATGTCTTAAGTTATACTATGTTTTGTTAGTTGCCATGTTTTATATAAATAAAGTTTTAATAATTTAAGGAACAGAACAGTTGAATTATATATACAGTCTAACTTCGATCATCAAATGTCAATACCTAGAATATACCCTGGATAACTCTGTCCATCCCGACCAATTTCCTATAATATTCTATGTAAATAAACCTTGATGGCTTGAACTTTGTTAACTTGAATACCCCTGCTCCCTCGAATGATAAATATGTTTCAAAAGTGTAAAGAAGTTAAAAATTTAACTTCTTTTGCTTGAATACAATTTTTGTCAAAACGACAGTTTTGTAAACAAAAACAAGCTGAAGCCATATTACAGATTTGTCAAAAGTAATAGAGTTGGACAAAACAATTACATTAAATTTTGAATGCTGCTCGGGATTAGTAATTAACCTAATTGGAGTATGCAAACGGAACGTTGCTTGGTCTATTCCATCATAACTCACGTTTTTTGTGAGGTATGTCTGAAAAGTCAGAGCAATGTTCCAATTATGGAGTATGTAGAGTAATGTGAATTGTCATTATTTCCCGTTATTAAGAATGACCGGTAATAACTGTGCTTTGTATTGTTTTTCTTTATATTTGGCCTTGTTTACTTTTAGATGTGCAATTTAAATATTGTAAGTTTATTTTGTATCAATGCCTGTTGAAATTCAAATGAACTGTCATGTAGCCCTGTATCCATAAAACATCATACAACAGATTGCAGGTCAACATTTAAGTTTGAAAACAATATGAAGATATCATGATGAATGATGAACTATGTCATTTTAATTGGGACATTTCATTTTCTACGAGTTTTTAAATTTTAAATTTTTAAGATTCTTTGACTGTCTGTAAGCATGGAAACCTGAAACTCAGTGTTCAATAGCTTGAACCCCGAAATGGTTCAAGTCAATTGGACTTTAAGCCATCAAAATTCTATTGTATATATAAAAATACTATCAACAATTTACAACATTAACAGGTATAAAAAAAAACCATTAAAAATTGAAATTTTCATTATAAATCAACCCCCCAAAATTAGAAACAAATATCTCAGTATTTATATTTTCTTTTTTAAATTGCATAGCATATCAGGTACATGTTTAATGGAATTATCTCCCTTTAAAACATCTATACAGAGGCTTGTTCACTTTATTGGTCGCTTTCCACTGCGTTCTCGAATACAATTTATATGTCTATTGAATGGAGGCGAGTACTTGCATTAAAAGTAAGTCATCATAATCATGTAGATGTTTTAAAATAATCTTCCTTAGATTTGGACACCGACACTTGACTGGAGAGAAAATGTCAAAATATAAATTAAATCGGGGAACTGTACATAAATTTTAACTAATCCTATCATTCCCTTCTAGAGAGATACCACACACTTGCACTGACATATAAATTGAAATACATGCTGGTTTCAGAATTTATTTAAGCTTTTTCTTACAAACTTTGTCTGAGGAATGCCATCTTGAATCTAAGTGAACAACCTTAAAATGTTGATAGCGGTTGCTCGCTTGCGCTTGCACATACAGTCATTCCTGAACGGGTTGAAGTCAATGCGCAAGGGTACATTGTGTATCTTGAACGGGCCTCTGGTAGTTGCATTACATCATTCACTTTATGCATCATACCATAACACAATATTTGCAATCCAAATCAAATTCTCTGTAATAAACTATTCGACAAGTGATTCGATCTATCACATTAATAGATAATATGAATTGTTAAAGCACAGATATATAAATAAACCTTGACACGTTTATCTGTTGTTGTCATTTTTTGAAAATTAGTACAGGTAGGTGGAGCTAACCCAATTTGATGCAGTTAAAACCTGTTCAGTATTCACAAGGAATTTCCATGAAAATCACGATTAAATTAATCAAATTTCAAACATTTGTAAGTTGTAAGCTACGGATCATAAATATAAGCATTAAACTTTGTTTGTAATGGATCTATGATGGTTTAGATCTAATGGCTCTTGCGCTAATTATGACAAATTATTGCGAGAGCCATTCAATCTAAACAATCATAGATCGATTACAATCAAAGTTTAATGCTTAATTAATTAACATGTATTACAAAAAATAAAAATGGTCTTTTGATAAATAGTTCATTAAGTTCATCTGAGTGGTATACACAGATATGTACATCAGACTTACCATCAGAATTGATATAAGTAGGACAACAAAATCCACCAAAACATTTATAAAGTCCCTGGCATTCAGAAGTTGTGGTACATTTTCTTGGTTTATTATCGGTCATATCGGGAATACCATTCATTGGACAAAAACCTGTATTAATAAAATAGTGAAAAATTAAACAACAGCATCCAACAAACATTTAACAAAAGCTTTAACAAAGTCAATGGAAACCAACAATGTCATATTAAATATCAATAAGGTTATCATTGTAACTTATGTTTAAAAAGATGGTGGAGACATGAAATGACCATGGTTACTTACTTACACAGTCTTAAATTACTTATGTACTAAAACTACAATGCCATTGTTGATTATTTTAAGCAAAAATAAGTAAATTATATTTTATGGTAGAAATAAAAAGAAGCATAAATATTTCATAATCTTCCTGTCTTGTCTTATTTGTCCAATCAAAAGTCTTGTAACAAATGGTTTCAATGGAGTGGTCTAATGAATGTGCTTCAGGATGATAGTGCCTCTCATCCCCCTAAGGCAGTTCCTACGGTGAGAAAGCTTGTCAGTTCACTTGCCAAAGATCAGTGGTTTTCTCCAGGCACTCCAGTTTCCTCCATCATCCCTGAACTGACTGCCTTGATATATGTGAAAGAATCTTGGCTGGGGTATAAAAAACAACATTAATCTAATCCAATCCAATCCTATAACAGATCTAAATTAAGCATAAAATATTATAGATTATGACAGAAACTTTAAGAAATTAATAAATATAGATATATAGATCAGAAGAAGTCCACACTAGATATCTTTGTGAGAAACATTTTCGAAAAACATATGACTGTTAACTAAATTCAGAATTACCCTCTCTGAATGTGATTTGTTTTTTTTTTTTTTATTCAAAGCTAAACAATTATAGTAGATTATTATGTACCGGTAAGAATTTGGTATTTTTAGCTTTTTTTGGTACACATACTACCATACAATACAATGTGGAACAAATGTAATTGGTAGACATTTTAACAATGAATATATATGTATCGATTTTCACATAAGAATTCCTGATTGAATGCATTTATGATTTTACATGAAAATAAATCTCACATGAAACAAAACAGATTTTTAGTAGACAAATCTTATTTTGTTATGATAAACAGTTTATCTGTATTGAATGGCATTAAAGCCAATACTTACCTATTGTTTTTCCTTTGTTGTTAATGTATACAGGACAACAAAGATCATTCATACACTTGTATGTGGAACTTCCACAGCCAACAGTCTCATCACACTTCTTTATTTGTCCTTCAGTGTCCTTCAAAGGAATACCATTCATTGGGCATGTTCCTGAAAAATTCACCATAGTTATTAAACATTAAGAAATATTTACATTCCTATGTTTTTGTCCTATGTAACTGTGTTTAAGACCAAATGTATTTATATATATAAGCTATAATTACCACTGATCATGTGACTTACAATTTTTTCGGCTGACAAATATAATGTGTGACATCATTTATTGGCTGTTCTAGCTACTGGACATGCATGTCATAAGTAATAACATTTTAAATTTCTTAAAGGATTAAAGAACAGTTCAATGGTTAAATATTTTTTTATCCCCTTCCCTTCAGAATCTTAATTAATATTTTTTTTCATAATACAGGACAACAGTAGAGTTTCCTACCTTGATTTTTTACAAGTACAGGACAACAGTAGTTACCTACCTTGATTATTAACAAGTACAGGACAACAGTAGAGTTACCTACCTTGATTATTTACTGGTTCAGAACAACAGTAGAGTTACCTACCTTGATTACTTACAGGTTCAAGACAACAGTAGAGTTACCTACCTTGATTACTTACAGGTTCAAGACAACAGTAGAGTTACCTACCTTGATTATTTACAGGTACAGGACAACAGTATCCATTCAAACAGCTATACTGACCACCACATGTGTTGTCTACATCACATTTCTTAAGGATATTTTGACCGGTCATTTCAGGAATTCCATTCATTGGGCAATATCCTTAAATTGCAAGTAATATAGTAAGTTGTTAATAATAAATTTTTATACTTGGCTACAGCAAATGGATCAACAAAGGGGACAGTTTCAGTACCAAATAAGTACAAATAATTAATGGGTCAACAATATAATCACCTAATGGTCAATCTGATTTGATAAAATGATTCCTTCTAACAGATAAATTTAAACTTTTTATAAATAAAAGTGATTCAATAAATACTAGTAATTAGACAAAAGGTTTATTGAATGAAAAAAGAAGAACTATTTTTAGCAACTTTTGTAACCTTTTATGATACTAAGAACAAAATTTGCAATAAACTAGAGAACAAAATGTTACAAGTTTTAGGTGAGATTTAAATAAGACTACTACTTCAGAATATCTTAAAAACTGACAACATCACTAGAGATCAGATTCGACAACAGTAAAACCTGTATTTAAAAACCACCATACAGACCGAAAAAAACATGGTCTTTAAAGACAGGTCTTGATATCCTCTTTCTTGAAATATGAAGTAAAGGGACTGGAAACACTGGCCTTAATGGACAAGTAGTCATTATACAGAGGTGGACACTATGGCAGGTTTTACTGTATGTCAGATTCAAAGAAAAAATGAATAATTGCGATTATTCTTATGAACATGATCTGTATATTAACTTACCTTCAGTGTTACCCAAAGTATTGTACCTGACTGGGCAGCAGTATCCATTCATACAACTATACGGTCCTGTACATGGCATGTCATCATAGCATCTACGAGGCTTGTTGTCATCGGTAACATCTGGGATACCGTTCATTGGACAATAACCTGAACCAAAAAGTTATGAATGTAGATCAGAAAATCTCATCAACTTTAAACAGCTTTTTTTAAATATAAAATTATAAGCAAAATTTCTCATGGAGGATTGTCTCCCTAAACTTTGAAAACGTAACAAGTACTAACAAACTACATTTTGATATTAGTTCGATCACAAACATTGATAATGTAGACCAACCTTAAGTAAGGATAACATAGTAAAACCTGTACATAAGAACCAACAAAGGGATATAAGATACTGGATTATATAGACAGGTTGATTGTTAACATACTTAAAAAAAGGTTGAAATATGGGTCTTTTTTATATTTAAATAGAGGTTCTCTCGAGTTAAATATGAAGCAAAGGAATTTCAGAGTAGTAATCTAAATGGGCAGATGACCTTTATAAAGAGATATTCAATCCTTATAAGACGTTTAACTGTATATGGGTCATTTTATTGATTTGGGATTTTTTTTTTTTTTTGTGAAATTGTATTGTATTTTAATAGGACGATAGTATAGGACACATAAATAAAAATCTTATAATTAAGCTAGATATCAGTATATATTGGTGCATTGTTCATCAAACATTGAAACTGCTTATGGTGTCATGCACAATTCTTCCGAGAAATGAACGATTATCAACTAAAATTTGATAGTGTATTATCCACATAAATTGTCTATAAGTGCACAAATAAATCAAGGTACAGTTTCATCAATTTACAAAAATATTAATACCTGATGAGAAAATTTACAATTTTTTAAACTTTTTTCTCAAAAATTCCAAAAAAACCAATATGTGCAGTTATCACTTTGAGACATGATATACTAACATACACATGTACCATAAACCATAAACATTTAGTGGCAGTTTTACTTTAACACAATTAGCGGCAGACTTCAACTGCTAAAATAATACTGTCGCTAAAATTTTACAACTCTAACGGGCAAATACTATTGATTTTATCAATTATGATCAGACAAAAAAGTCCATTTCCATTTCAGCTAAAATGCGCATGCACATAAAATTAAAATAGAATAAAATCCAAATTAAATCACGTTGAATTCTAAAAATCAGTTAATCCACAATAAACTGTTTGAAAAAGCACAAAAAATCCACAAATCATTAAAAAATTGGCGTTTTTGGACTTGGAAACAACAGGACTCTGGGGTTTTTCTCTGGACGAACTGCCACATTTTTATAAATATGTTGACTAAGAGTAAATGTATGGCTTCATTTACTTAATTACTGCAACCTGTCACCTGTTCACCTGTATGCATGTTTATAAACTAGTTTTATAATAGTATCTACAGGTATATATAAAGGTAGCTTAATTGCGTTTTATTATAAGGTCGGGTACATGAATTTTGGAGTCCCAAACAGGGTAATCACTAGCGCTAAAACGGAACTGTGCTAATACGACTGGCACCTTACAATCTCTAAAATTTCTATGCACTAATATAAAGCAGTTCACAGTATTTACCTGTATATAGCTTAGCTGGACAGCAGTAGTTGTTGTGACAACTATATGATGCTTTACATGGTACATTACTGCTACACTTGACTGCTTCACCATCAGCTACATCAGGTAACCCTCCATTAGGACATCCATTAAACACCCTGGCTGGACAACATACTCCTCCATGACAACTGTATGAGGCACTATTGCAGTCAGTAGTCCTGTTACACTTCATCACCTGACCATCTCGCATATCTGGTTGTCCATTCATAGGACAAAATTCTGTATATACTTTTGCAGGACAACAGTATCCATGTTGACAGCTGTATGCTCCTCTGCATAGTGATTGGTCATTACATTTAACAGCCACACCATCAGATTGGTCAGGTTGACCCCCCTGTGGGCATACACCATAAAATATTTTGGCTGGACAACAGATTCCATTGTGACAAGAGAAAGATCCACCACTACACTTCTTTATGGAAGAACATGTAACAATTTGACCATCTTGAACATCTGGTATTCCACCATTGGGACAACTCTGGGTCATCACTTTGCTTGGACAACAGTAGTTGTTCTGACAAGAGAATCTAACTCCAACACAATGACTGTTGTCAAGGCAACGGACAGACATTCCATCTTGTGAGTCAGGAATTCCACCATTTGGACAAAATCCTGTGTAGACTTTGTTTGGACAACAGTGCCCATTTTCACAGAAGTAAGCTGCACTTTTACATTGTTTAGTACTGTTACAAGTAACCACTAGACCATCCTCTATATCTGGGATACCATTATTAGCACACACCTGTTTGACTATAGCAGTTGGACAACAGTAGCCATTCTGACAGCTATAAGCTCCTCCTCTACAAGGTGATGAAGGAGAACACTGAATTGGACTGTTGTCAGACATATCTGGTATAGCATTGTTAGGACAGATTGTAGATACAATATATGTAGGACAACAGTAGCCATTTTGACAACTGTATGTACTACTGCCGCATGAGCTGTCAGCAGAGCATGTCACTGGATTGCCATCCTGTATTTTTGGTATTCCATTGTTTGGACATTTATTACTGGCTACATGGACAGGGCAACAGTAGCCATTTTGACAACTGTAGACACTATTTCCACAGTCACTTGTTACCCTGCATGATTTGGCTTGCCCATCTGACATTAGTGGTATTCCATTATTGGAACATTTTGATGATTCAATGTGGGCAGGGCAACAGTAGCTATTTTGACAACTGTAGACACTATTTCCACAATCACTTGTTACCCTGCATGATTTGGCTTGCCCATCTGACATTAGTGGTATTCCATTATTGGAACATTTTGATGATTCAATGTGGGCAGGGCAACAGTAGCTATTTTGACAACTGTAGACACTATTTCCACAATCACTTGTTACCCTGCATGATTTGGCTTGCCCATCTGACATTAGTGGTATTCCATTATTGGAACATTTTGATGATTCAATGTGGGCAGGGCAACAGTAGCCATTCTGACAACTGTAGGCACTATTTCCACAATCACTTGTTACCATGCATGGTTTGGCTTGTCCATCTGACATTAGTGGTATTCCATTGTTGGAACATTTTGATGATTCAATGTGGGCAGGGCAACAGTAGCCATTCTGACAACTGTAGGCACTATTTCCACAATCACTTGTTACCCTGCATGATTTGGCTTGCCCATCTGACATTAGTGGTATTCCATTGTTTGGACATGATGGAAGTGAAGATACAAATCGATTTGGACAACAGACACCATTTAGACAGGATGACAATGTTCCCAAGCACTGAGCTGTTTCTGTACACTGTATTATCTGACCATCCCTCTCTGCAGGATTAGCACCATCTGGACACTGTCCTGTTACAGAAACAAGAGTATAAAAGAAAATGTAAATAGATATCCAGGGTTTGTTGAACATTAAATTTCAGGATTTGCTAAAGATAAATTGACAAAATACAAGACTTATGATTTGTTTAATATGGCACAATATATTCCTAGGATTTGCTAAACTTTAAATGAAGCTGTGATGAGATCTACCACAGCGAGAGGTGCAGTACATGTATTCTTTGCCATGTATCTTTAGTTTTGGCATTTAAAAATTTATTATTTTTCTAAATACAGTAAAACCTGTCTACAAAGGCCACTTGAGGGACTGGCTAAAAGTGGCCTTTGTTGACAGGTGACCTTTGCAGACAGGGTTGATATTCTAAAGACCAGTTATGTCCCTTGATTTGCATTCGACATATAACTTCTCGAATTTAAAATTATAAAATGAATGCACAAAACACCAGTATAAATGTATATTATTAAAATGAAAAATTATTTTTATTTTAATATTTTAGGGACTCTTAAAATGCAAGAAAAATTATTGGCTTTGGTCATTTATTGAATATATAATTTTCTATGCATCCATATATCTTTTTCAAAATATTTCTGAAAAAACCAGTTTATCAGGTGAGCTTCAAAAAGCCCTGTATTGGCATTTGTACCATTCTTACATTACCTAAACCCCTAGGCTAATAATCTGCATCTCCCATTTCTAGAAGTTGTCCCGACAACAGGGTTGCCAATAAGGGGAATTTTTTGTTTATAAAAAAAAAAAAAAAAATCTGGACAACTTTCACTTCAAAAATAATTTTGACTGACAAGAAAAAAACTTGTATTTAAGAAACAAGAGGACTAATAAAATATAAAAAATTGTTTTTACCGGTAATACATGTCCAGGTAACCTAACCCCTTTGTGAGCCCCACTGAGAGGTGATAAAAAAATCAATACTTCACCTTGAATAGCCGACTTTTTGACAGTGTTTAAATCTTTACCTGTAACAGGTTACCGTTAATATAGGGCTTTATTGTGGATAATTGATGAACACTCTTTCAGAGGATATTATTATAAGCTTCTAATTAATGGATTAATTATTGTCAAGTGTTAATTTTATAAATTTGAGAAGAAATCGGCAAAAATGACTACTGTCCTGACTTCTATGTAAGACATCTTTATTTCCCGATTTACAAGTTTTCCATAGAACACATAGATTGATAAAATTATTTTTATTAGTTTTTATCATTATGTCTTGAGTTTTACCATTTTTTCAATGGATTTTATGGCTGTTTCCCCCCAAAGAATGTTCCCGAGAATGGGATTAGTGACCGTTGTACATAGGTAATTTTTCCGATTTGGCGGCCGTTAGGGTGACCGCTGACCGCGTCAGACAGGTGACCGCTTTACAGAGGTTCATTATATAGTAAAAACGTTAGGGACCGTTTCAGACTGACCGTTACTGACAGGTGACCGCTCTACACAAGTGACCGCTACCACAGGTTTGACTGTATGTTATAAAATGTCCTATTTCCTATTGAAAATTTAATGTAACCTTTTTTTTCATTTTTTTTTATGATTTCCATTTATTGCTTATTGAAAAATAACTTAAATATATGCTATGAGTGCATGCATGCGTGTGTGGATACTATGTGCCTGTTTACCTGGTCCGGTATTAACAGACTGTGGACAACATACTCCACTCTGACAACTGTAGGTTGATCCACACTGACTAGTTTCACTACAGTATAAAACCTGATTATCATTCATCTCAGGTGATGCTCCATCTAAACATCCTATATCAATACAAAAAAACACAAAACATATGTAAAGATACTGGTAGTTGTTTTGTTATAAATTACACAATTATTGCTTTTATCTAAGGTAATTGCAAGGAAAATATTTATCAAAAAGAGAGAGAGAGAGAGTGAGAGAGAGAGAGAAACTTAAAGCCCAAAGTAAGTAGATCTTCTTCAGGATTAATTCTGAGTGGAGTGGAGTGGAGTAATGGTGTTTTACGCCCCAGTCAAGATTCTTTCACCTATTTCGAGGCGGTCAGTTCTGGGTTGGTGGAGAAAACCAGAGTGCCCGGAGAAAACCACAGACCTTTGGCAAGTGAACTGACTAACTTTCTCACACTAGGATCTGTCCCGAGTGGAATTCAAACCTAGGTGGAGAGGCACTGTGATCCGTAAGCACGTGCTTTAGACCACTCGGCCACTGAGGGATTAATTCTGATAAAAAATTTATAAATTGTACAAGAAAAATCAATTTTTTACATGTATAAAAATGAGTCTATTTAATGAGGTAAGATGAGTAATGATGCTTTATGCCAACTACATATACCAGTGAAGCAGTGAAGTTGGGTAAAGCATATGAACGTCAGTAAGTAGGTGATTTACTCTCTGACAACCAAGTCAGTGAAGCAGTGAAGTTGGGTAAAGCATGAGAACGTCAGTAAGTAGGTGATTTACTCTCTGACAACCAAGTCACATAAAGCTATTGTGTTCGTTGAACACCTAAACAAAATGAATTATTGTTCAGAATCACAACAACAAGTAATACAAAGTTCATTTTACATACTATTTTTAGCAAAACAACCACATCTGATATTATCATAATCACCTTCAGACAAATCAAAGAAAAGGGTTAATGTAGAAATATGATACTGACTAATATTGTAGACTTTTAGACCAAACAAGAAGCCTTAAAGGGCCTGTACTGCTCCCCTCCACCAGCAGATGAAATGCATTACTCAATATAAAACATGGTTTTGACTTAAGTTATTCAAATTTTGGAAATGTTTTTTCTATTTTAGTAACAGTGGCCATCTTGGATTTTGGACCTGACAGAAAAGCACAAACTTTTATTTACTCCACCTAGAAACCTTCTACATCAAATTTGGTATCATTTGGTCAAATGGTTTCGAGAAGATTTTCAAAGAATCAACTGCAAATTGCATACTGCGCTTATTACATGCCAGCAAAAGTTACAGAAAAACCTGTGTTATATATTAAAAGTCCAGAGGTTTACTTTGTATATACCAAAGTTGAACCAAATTTATTGACAAATAAATATGTAATGGCCATTTTTCTGTTTTTTATTTTTTATTTATAGTAACAGCAGCCATCTTGATAAGGCTGAAAATCACAAACTTTATTCTATTCTCCCTAGGGAACTTTCACATAAAATTTGATTTCATTTGGTGAAGTGCTTTTAAAGAATTTACTATATTTAGCTGCTAATTTGCATATTGAGTTGCTTATTTGCATATTGCTCCAATTACATGTAAACAAAAAAAAAGTTTAGGAAACACCCATTAAACATATTAAATGTCCAGAGTTCTATTGTGTATATACCAAATTTGAACCAAAGTAATTGACAAATAAATAGGTAAATGGCTATTTTTCAGTTTTTTTCTATCTATAGTAATGATGGTCAACTTGGATTTAGGATCTTGCCAGAAATCACAATTTTAATCTACCGGTAGTTCACCACAACAAATTTGTATTGTTTTAGTGTTTTCAGAGAAGAAGATTAAAGTTTATGCACACACACACACACACATGGACGGACACTTCGACATGCCATCAGCTCAGCTAACTGTAGTCAGTTGAGCTAAAAATTAGCTAATTTAAAGGAAATCCTTTAAATTATTTCAAAAGGCAGCAAATGGCAGATGATACTATATAATAGTAAATATTTCTGTTCATTTTATTTCCCTGTTAATTCACAAAGTAAAAAGATACCAAAATAAAACTTTTACAAATATTTTATTTTTGAGTATATTTTACTTGTATTTATCATCATCTGAAATTGTACAGCATTTTTATGGATATATAGGTATATGTATATGAATCTAAAGAAAAAAAAAAAACTTGCCAAAATACTCCAATGCAAAATTTCCTGATTTACAGTTGCTAGCATTAACACTGGACACAGGACACTGACAATGATGTTGATGTTGACACAAATAACAGGCCATATAAATAGCTCTTTTTTCACTTTAAGCTGGTGAGCTTACATTTTATATCAAGGAGTATGATTAATATCTTGACCAATCAGAATATAGAAATTATTCAGTTATTTCTTTTAACCTTATATAACATACCTAACATTTCAGGGAAGGTACCTCCTCCTCCTGGACGATTGACAGCTGCTGGACAACAGTAGCCACCTTGGCAAGAATATAATGTCCCTATACATGGCAATGTTGTACTACATTTTCTAGGCTGACCATCAGCCATATCTGGTATACCATCATTAGGACAAACACCTGAACCTGCATCAGATAAATAAACAATCACAAAGTCACTAGTATGAACATTTCTACCACTTTACCTGAAGCTGGAAACACTCAGATATAAGTTGAGTTGAGTTGAGTAATGGTGTTTAATGTCCCAGTCAAGAATATTTCACTTTTATCAAGACGTCGCCAGCTATAGGTGAAAAGTGCAGAAATTTTGTCTGTGAGTTGAGCGATGGCATTATACAGCAGGGTTCTTTATCGTGCCATGCCTGCCATGACATGGGACCTTGTTTATTTTAAGTTGCCAAAGAACCGCGATTTTCATTTTGTAATGCCAAGCGAAATAACAGTCACTACCCACTTTCATGTCTTAGGTCAGACCCGGCCGGGGTTCGAATCTACGACCTTCCACTTTTGGAGCGAGCACTCTACCAACTGAGCTACCATAGTGGTTTCAGATAAAAGTGAAATAAAACATTTTATTTACCAACTCATTAAATACTTCAAAAAGATAACCAAAAATTGCATTTTATGCTGTTGATGGTCTTAAAAGGCTCACTTTTAACAGAGAAGCTAAAATTGTTTTAAAATAAATCAAGCTACCACAATTTTTATGCGTAATTTCCATAGAACCTAAATATCATTCTGAAAAAAGCCGTAGAATAACGTGTAAAAAAAATAGGAAGCGAGGAAGTGGATAAAATTAATGGAGTTTTATGCTCCAGTCAAGATTCTTTCACTTCTATACAGGTGATGTTCAAATAGTATAAATAAAATTGGAGTGTCCAGAGAAAACCTCCAACCTTCAACAAGCAAACTGATGAAGTGTCCAGAGAAAACCTCCAACCTTCAACAAGCAAACTGATGAAGTGTCAAGAGAAAACCTCCAACCTTCAACAAGCAAACTGATGAAGTGTCCAGAGAAAACCACCAACCTTCAACAAGCAAACTAATGAAGTGTCCAGAGAAAACCACCAACCTTCAACAAGCAAACTGATGAAGTGTCCAGAGAAAACCACCAACCTTCAACAAGCAAACTGATGAAGTGTCCAGAGAAAACCTCCAACCTTCAACAAGCAAACTGATGAAGTGTCAAGAGAAAACCTCCAACCTTCAACAAGCAAACTGATGAAGTGTCAAGAGAAAACCACCAACCTTCAACAAGCAAACTGATGAAGTGTCCAGAGAAACCACCAACCTTCAACAAGCAAACTGATGAAGTGTCCAGAGAAACCACCAACCTTCAACAAGCAAACTGATGAAGTGTCCAGAGAAAACCTCCAACCTTCAACAAGCAAACTGATGAAGTGTCAAGAGAAAACCTCCAACCTTCAACAAGCAAACTGATGAAGTGTCCAGAGAAAACCTCCAACCTTCAACAAGCAAACTGATGAAGTGTCCAGAGAAACCACCAACCTTCAACAAGCAAACTGATGAAGTGTCCAGAGAAAACCTCCAACCTTCAACAAGCAAACTGATGAAGTGTCCAGAGAAAACCTCCAACCTTCAACAAGCAAACTGATGAAGTGTCCAGAGAAACCACCAACCTTCGACAAGCAAACTGATGAAGTGTCCAGAGAAAACCTCAAACCTTCAACAAGCAAACTGATGAAGTGTCCAGAGAAAACCTCCAACCTTCAACAAGCAAACTGATGAAGTGTCCAGAGAAAACCTCCAACCTTCAACAAGCAAACTGATGAAGTGTCCAGAGAAAACCTCAAACCTTCAACAAGCAAACTGATGAAATGTCCAGAGAAACCCACCAACCTTCAACAAGCAAACTGATGAAGTGTCCAGAGAAACCACCAACCTTCAACAAGCAAACTGATGAAGTGTCCAGAGAAAACCTCCAACCTTCAACAAGCAAACTGATGAAGTGTCCAGAGAAAACCTCAAACCTTCAACAAGCAAACTGATGAAGTGTCCAGAGAAAACCTCCAACCTTCAACAAGCAAACTGATGAAGTGTCCAGAGAAAACCTCCAACCTTCAACAAGCAAACTGATGAAGTGTCCAGAGAAAACCTCCAACCTTCAACAAGCAAACTGATGAAGTGTCCAGAGAAAACCTCAAACCTTCAACAAGCAAACTGATGAAATGTCCAGAGAAACCCACCAACCTTCAACAAGCAAACTGATGAAGTGTCCAGAGAAAACCTCCAGCCTTCAACAAGCAAACTGATGAAGTGTCCAGAGAAACCCACCAACCTTCAACAAGCAAACTGATGAAGTGTCCAGAGAAAACCACCAACCTTCAACAAGCAAACTGATGAAGTGTCCAGAGAAAACCTCCAACCTTCAACAAGCAAACTGATGAAGTGTCCAGAGAAAACTACCAACCTTTAACAAGCAAACTGATGAAGTGTCCACAGAAAACCTCCAACCTTCAACAAGCAAACTGATGAAGTGTCCAGAGAAAACCATCAACCTTCAACAAGCAAACTGATGAAGTGTCCAGAGAAAACCACCAACCTTCAACAAGCAAACTGATGAAGTGTCCAGAGAAAACCACCAACCTTCAACAAGCAAACTGATGAACACTAGCACACAAGGATCTGTTTAAAGAGGGATCTGAATCTATTCAATAAGAGGTGCTCTTTAAACCACTTGGAAACCTCAGTGGAGAGGGAAAGGAGGATGGATAGAAGGATGAACAGACAGACAGATTGATGGATGGATAATGGGCTGATGGATGGGTGAATAGACTGATTGGGAAGAAATGGGGATTTACACTTTGAGGATAAATAACCTAACACAGTAACATGTTAAGTTTAAAAGGCCCAGTCATTTCCTCACCTTAGTATTATCTCCTTGTTTATAGATATGTTGAGATGGATGGATGTTTGAATGGATGGATCTCCCACAAACAGGTGAATAAAAAATAAATGGATGGATGAATAAATGAATGAATGAAAAGATTGTATAAATAGGAAGGTAGGTTGGGATTGAGTATGCATACTGGTAGATTTAATAGAAAACATACCTTCTATTTTTAAGATAAATAAACAAATTACTGCAGCCACATGCAAAAACACAGAGGCCTTCATTTCCCCACCTCTGTATTATCTCCCTTGATTTTTCTTTCAATCAATTCTGAAATGAGAATAGTGTATGTTGTCAAAATTACACATCTACAATACATGTAATTACTCTACTACAATGAATCTCAGGGACCAGAGGTCTCAAGCACCTGTTTACAGATCACATAACATTTCATTGCTTAGCCCAATATCCAATTGTGGCAGACTTTAGTTTCAAAAAAATTATTTGTTTGCTTGCTGAAATTAAGAGCAGATTATTTGACATGTCCACACATAAACTGTCCTCATATTGCAGGATACGGTCTAACAAATCTTTCTTTTATCTCTAAAACACTACAGTAGCTCAGTAGAGCATTTTCTTCACCCATAACTGGTGACATCTAAATATAAGTGAAATATTCTTGACTTGGGCATAATAAATAAATAAATAAATAAATACCTTTATCTCTATATTGTCCTAATTATACATTTCTTTTTGTGCTCAATTACCTGATTGGACAAATTTCAAATTTAAATGAAGAGAGAGAGAGATTTTTAAGTACAAGTGTACTAAACATTTTACAACAACATTGATCACGATCAATGCCTCCCGGTTTACAAGCTGATCACGATTTTTATTTAAAACAACAATAACTATAATGACCAGCCAGTCCAATATAATGAACTTTGTTTACTCTTAATATACATACAGATGATGTCATTATGGCCATTACACCTGGGCTGGACACTGGTCAACTGGTTAACTCATAAAAAGATACTGATC
The DNA here is from genome assembly GCA_029721355.1 of Tegillarca granosa. NCBI lineage: Eukaryota > Metazoa > Mollusca > Bivalvia > Arcoida > Arcidae > Tegillarca > Tegillarca granosa. Next base: position 9,976,232 of record CM056606.1, on the reverse strand, counting down.
AAGATAAGAATGGAAGACTCACTGGACATGAACATTGTTAACTTGAATATTTTGTATAGGAAAAAATTAAATGGAATATAAATCGTGACGTTACAGAAAATATTATTTTAAAAAAGTTAAAAAGGAATTAATTTTTACAAACACTCTTATAAAGTTATTATATAAATGCTTAAGTAAATGATAAATTAGCTGAATGGCTACAGTGTTCAGGGTTCAAAATTTAAACCACTCTAGATGTCCCATGACCTGTAACTTTCCAGACAGATCTACAATACTGTTAGTAAATTCTGTTACTGAATATATGCTCTAACATAAAACATTGGAATTTTTTATAAAATTTTAGATCACTTAATTTGAATTTCAGCAAAATTTTGGAAACTGACAACATGCAAGCTCTACCACCTCTGTTACAAATGGTCGTCAGGTCAGCAGGTGATTTCCAAATTCAAAATTTAAAATCCCTGGTTTTTTATGGTTCAAAAGCTAAAAATCATCTAGGAGATTTCAAAATCTAGTAATGTTTAAACACTAACCTACCAGAATCCTTAGATATCAAGCTGACTTAACAACATTTTTGTTATCTAGAATTAACCTTACCTTTAAACCTACCTGTTTCAAAATGTTAGACATAAGATCATCATCATGTTTATCTGAGCTAAATCAGACTTTTATGAAATTATAATACATAAAATTTAATTCATTGCCTTGAGTCAATAAGAAGATAGTCATCTGTGTCAAAATTAATTCAAATAATATGATCAGTGACTTTCTGTAATACTTTCCAGTTGTACACACCTAATTTTATATAAGGAAATTTTAATATTCCGTTCTTTTTCAACAAACTTATTCAATCTTGCTGCCTACTTTCTCATCAAAAATAATAAAAATAATAATAATAATAATAATAATAAGAAGAAGAAGAAGAAGAAGAAGAAGAAGAAGAAATCAATAAATAAAAATAAATTTAAAATCAATAAAAATTGATTTTTAAAAAGATATGATTATCTTAAAAATCCAACAACAGTATTTTTTAAATTTAAGAATTACAAGAAGATATGCAATTCATTATTTTTATTATTATTATTATTATCATCAATAAGTCCATATATAACATAAATTACCTGAGGCTAATAATAAAAGATATATAAGATAAAGCAATATGTTGTAATTTTCATATTCTAATGCTGAAAAATTGTACATAAAGAGATGAAAACTGATAAAAAAAACAGGGGAGGGGGGGGGGGGGCTTTTTTAACACAAAACAAATGTAAAAATCTGTGCCTTTAGGTAAAAATAAAATGATGTACCTATCACTATATAACATATTACATCAATATATGTCATAGATAAGTAAATAATATAACAGGTATTTGATTCTGACCACAAAATTAATCCTCATTGAACATTTTTTTAAAAGTATATTTCACCAATATTTAGAGTAAGAAACAAGCTAATATTTTTAATAATATATAAATTGATGTCAAATGTGGTCAAAATTTGTAGTCACATTAATGGGATCTAATATGCCTGACAAGAGGAAAAAAAGACAGAAAGAAAGAAAAAAAAAAAAGAAAAAAGAAAGATTTTAACATGGCAGTCATTCTTGTTTAAGTCACACAAGCTGGATACTGATATATATATATATATATATATATATATATATATATATATATATATATAACATAGGGTTATTGAACTGATATTGTGAAATATTGTCCCAAGTTGGCTCGACATTTACACGAGCTTGTAAGTACTAACTTTACTAACTTTACTGATTGTTCATCCAGTGTCAGAATAATGTGACCTGGGGGATTGGTATGCTTGTCTGTGACACAATAACTCTGTGACCTAGCACAGTTTGAGCTAGTACAAGGCAGATTGTACAACATACACATATCTGACTGTACTAAGATTAATCCTTAGATATTAATAAGCTTACTAACATCAAGAAAAGCTAAAAATCACTCATGCTACATTGAACAACATCACAATCATCCACCCTGAATACAACAGTAAGTCATCAAATTTCTTTTTATACAAAATTACCGGTATCTGTGTATAAATGTAACTAAAGGATGTAATCTAACCTATAATGTTGCCTTTATGAGCAGGTGAGCTTCAGGCACCTTTGGTTAAAGTAACTAAGTTACAGAAATTGAATCTCTTGACCTTTACAATAGGAAAGCTATGTACAACATGAAACCCCTTAGTATTTGTATGGAATAATTATGTTCAAATCAGAATGTTGTGTCCATCTGCATTTTTTTCTATACTGTATGCTAGCTCTATTCAGGAGGTGTTTCTTCTACAAAAGGTGACAACTAAAATATTTTCTATTGAATAAAAAAAAATATGTGTAAAATATATATGTAAAAACCTCATCTAGTTAAGCAATATTATTTCATTAATCTGTTAACCTGTCATTATGAGAAAATTGATATACATGTACATGTATTTGTCAATTTGACAAATCTGGTCAGTAACCATGGTTACATATCAATAATATAAAATAACACACATATTATTAATTATTACAGGTTACAAGTCATATCCATCTAGATTTTGTTTAAATAAAATACCTGTAAATAAATTATCAACAAGACATATCATGATTTTGTAGGGCTCTCATCTAACCCAGACTCTTGAAATCATTTCAACTTGCCATAAAAATTGGATACAAATGCAGCAGCCAACCAGTGGGAACACTCTTCTGAAATGAGGTACTCGGCCACTTAATGAGACCCTTCAGCCACATTCCTCCTTTCTTTTTTTTTCTAAATTCAACTACCTTGAACCAAACCATCTGATTTAACCCTAGTACCAATCCACTGGACCTAAAGGAAATTCAATCATGCTTTGGTGCAATATCTAACTCTATGCACATCATAATTAAGCTTTTTTAATTGCCGAACACCAATCCATTATTATATTATTATTTCTTTTACTACAAATAGGATTGTGCCAAAAATCAAACCTGGCTTGTTTATTAGTACAAAATAACTGTAAAATTTGTATTTAATATAACCTTTGATCTGTTCTCAAGTTAATAAACAGAAAACAGACATCAAACAAATGGACAGAATGATGGATGCAATGAAAACAGAAAGTAACATTATGTGTGGTGGGTGTGACACAATGTAATTACATTGTATTTTATGCCAATTAGTGTAGGTTTTAAACTCGAGTTAGTGAGCGAGTTTTTGTTTAAAAGCCGCATCAGCATTATTGCAGCTTATTGCCACTAGTCTAAAAATGTTAAAAATATAACAGCATATACCGGTATAAAACATTAAACTAAGGTAAAACTTGATATAATAGAAGATTTTAAAACTGCTGCTAAACTGATCAAAACCAGTAATACCACAAAGTACATAGGTAACAAAAAAATACTTTAAGGTGAAATTTATAGACACAAAAATATAACATTATTCTGTTAGTATACTTAAGTGCTTAAAGGTCAAATATGTATATTATACACTATTATTTAAGACTTTTTCTACAGAGGGGTAAAGGTCAAAGTAAGTATATTTTATTATAATTTCATGGTCATTAAATGTTCTTATTGCTAAAATTTAAGTACCACATACATGTATATGGAAAATTTCATTGCTAATTACATTGAAAATACTGTCAATCCAAACTCAGGAAAGTTTCACACTGTGCCAAATTAAAATTGCTTTATAAATTTTAATCATTTATGATCATTTCAATAAATGTATTTTATGATTTCATTAATTAAATCAATGTTTAAATGTCTGCAACTTAATTGTACTTCCAGCAAACTTTAAATTGAGTGGAGTGGAGTGGAGTGGAGTAATGGTGTTTTACGCCCCAGTCAAGAATCTTTCACTTATTTTGAAGCGGTCAGTTCTGGGATGGTGGAGGAAACTGCAGTGCTCGGAGAAAACAATCGACCTTTGGCAAGTGAACTGACAAACTTTCTCACACTAGGATCTGTCCCGAGTAGGACTCGAACCCAGGCGGTGAGAGGCACTGTGATCCATAAGTGTGCGCTTTAGACCACTCGGCCATCGAGGCCCAAACTTGATATATTTTCAGTCTGTTAAGCCATTCACTTCTGATAAACTGAAAATGCTTCAACCAATTAAGGAATTATACCTTGGAAAGATTTACTTTTGTACCCTCCACTAAAATTTTAATTTTGATTGAAATGGCATAAAAATGATGAAATCATACATTTTTGAACATTCCTGTGAATTTTTTTTTTTTTTCAAAAATTTTACATAGAATTTTATGGGTGGGTTGGGAGGGGGTACAAAAGGAACTTTTGTCTTATTTCTAATTTCTTTACTCCTACCGATACTGCGATTAAGTACAAAAATTCAGGTCATTTGTACCAGTAATTCTGTTCTTTATGATATTGTATAATTTTGTGTAGTATACATATGCTTCAATCACATCCTGAAGAGACTTCTATAACCATATCTCTTAATACAATGTAAAAATTGATACTAAAGTAACTGTAATAAGATTATTTAAATCATTTCTACACTTAATTTAGCATGTTACAAATATACCCGAGTGAAAATGAACTTGTTTTTCCTGATAAATCCTGCAGATTGTACAGTATTGAAGATCAATTTTTACTACAAGTCTATGCTAAAAAATAAATAAATAAATAAAACATGCAAAATAATACAAATGAATAAAATCTTACCTATATAAAATGACACAAATCCAACACATACACTAGTGTAATACACATAAATAAACAATTACACATATATATATACACATACACACTGGCTGGCTACCTATATAAGTACATATTGATTATTCAAAGTAGACTTATTTACCTGCAATTTTAATGGTCATTTCAAGTGTCCATTCCTTCAAGGTCTGATGGTCATCATGATTGGTTTAAATGCATGACTAACTTTCAAAAGATTAAGTAGTCATAATCATTATAGCTACTGGGCATTTCTGAAAAGAAAAAAAAAATTATTAAAATAATTTTCTCATATAAAAATGACAAGATTATTTTTAATATTTATCATTTCCAAATTTAAAAACTGCGCAGTTGGAAATTATTTTTACAATAGAAAGGTAAAAACAAAAGACACAAAATAAAAGTCCTGATGGCGTAATTAAACTAGCTCCTGATGGCGTAATTAAACTAGCTCAATATGTATCCTTGGGAACTATGTGTATTAATTTATTGAATTTTCATTTTCTTACATTTAAAAAATTGGGTTTTTTTTGTTTGTTTCTGTTTTATTTTTTTAATTATTATTATTTTTATTATTATTATTTTTTTTTTGTAGCATAACCTATGATATAGTGATACTCTGCTTAATTCTATCAACAAAAGAGCGAGTACTGTAACTGTCTGGGCAGCTTAGTTGGTTTATCCGTTAGTCCGAGAGATCTGACGTCGATTTTATTTTACTTTTCGACTTTTGTTAAATCGATTTACAAAAGTCGAAAAGTAAAATAAAATCGACGTCAGATCTCTTGGACTATTTATCCGTCACCTATAGGGCGAGAAGTTCCTAGTCCGATGCCCAATCAGACCCTGCATTTTTTTCTTATTTCAGTTTTGTGATTGTGCTACCCTCGCCGGTGAAAGTGATAGACGGGACATTACCAACCTTAATGGTTATGTAAATGATGTGTCTTCCAAAATATTTGAATGCTAGAGTTTGCAAGACCGTGTGGTCATATTTTGAAAATGAAAGAAGCCGTCAATAAACATTTCGAAGTTAAAAACTTTTCTACGTTTTTAGCTCACCTGACCGAAAGGTCATGTGAGCTTATGGCATGGCGCAGCGTATGTATGTGCGTGCGTGCGTGTGTGCGTGCGTGCGTGCGTGCGTGCGTCGTTAACACCTATTTTCGACTTCTCCTCCAAAACTGCTGGACAGATTTCAATGATACTTAGTCAGAAGCATATATGGGCCGGTGCAATTCAGATTTGTTCATGGCGTTGACATGGCTACCAAAACTAGGTCTAGGTGACCTAGGGGTCCAAAAATCTTAAAAAATCTTCTTCTCCAAAAGTAATGATGGGAGAAAAAATCTGATGTGATATTTGGCTTTTCTAGGGTCTTAAGCCTACAGTTTGTTCATTTCTTGAAATTTGGTCGAAAAATGGGTTAAGCGTTTTTGCGTTTAATTTAAAAAATTTCGTAAAATGGCTTCAAATTGTTATAACTTCACTATTTAAACAGATAATGACATAAGGTTTTCAGTTTTGACTTTTTCTTGAAATGACCTTTAAATTAGGGTCAAGGTCACAAATCAAGGTCATGAACTAATTTGTGATTTATGCAGTTTTAGGCAATTTTCTTGCAAATATTAAGAGAATTATGAAATCAAAACATTGTAAAAAATGTTCAGCATGACAAAATTTAAAAAGGTACCAAGTTTCGTAACTATATGATAATCCATGTAGGAGTTGTTGCCCCTGAAATGTTATTTTTGGCTTATAAAAACTAAAATTGCTAATTTTCTTGGAAACTATTACTTTTTTGTAGAGGCATGTATATTAGAATATTGTAGGTATTGCGACAACGATCATTTTGATATATGGTTCAAGGTCATATGTTCAAAGGTCAAGGTCACAGCTGTAAAAGAAGACAGAAATTGCCAAATATCTTGAAAAATATTAACTTTTTGTATAGGCATGTATATTAGAATATTGTATGTATTGCGACAACAATCATTTTGATATATGGTTCAAGGTCATATGTTCAAAGGTCAAGGTCACAGCTGTAAAAGAAGACAGAAATTGCCAAATATCTTGAAAAATATTAACTTTTTGTATAGGCATGTATATTAGAATATTGTATGTATTGCGACAACGATCATTTTGATATATGGTTCAAGGTCATGTGTTCAAAGGTCAAGGTCACAGCTGCAAAAGAAAACTTAAATTGCTAATTATCTTGAAAACTGTTAACTTTTTGTATAGGCATGTATTTAGAATATTGTAGGTATTGTGACAATGATCATTTTGATATATGGTATAAGGTCATATGTTTAAAGGTCAAGGTCACAGCTGCAAAAGAAGACTTAAATTGCTAATTATCTTGAAAACTGTTAACTTTTTGTATAGGCATATATATGAGAATATTGCAGGTATTGATATGACAATCATTTTGATATATGGTTCAAGGTCATATATTCAAAGGTCAAGGTCACAGCTGCAAAAGAAGCCATAAATTGCTAATTATCTTGAAAACTGTTAACTTTTTGTATAGGCTTATATATGAGAATATTGTAGGTATTGATATGACAATCATTTTGATATATGGTTTAAGGTCAAATGTTCAAAGGTCAAGGTCACAGCTGCAAAAGAAGACTTAAATTGCTAATTATCTTGAAAACTGTTAACTTTTTGTATATGCATATATATTAAATTATTGTAGGTATTCATATGACGATCATTTTGATATATGGTTCAAGGTCATATGTTCAAATTTCAAGGTCACAGCTGTAAAAGAAGCCATAAAATTGCTAATTATCTTGAAAACTTAAGTTTTTGTATAGGCATGTGTATTAGAATATTGTAGGTATTGTGACAACGATCATTTTGATATATGGTTCAAGGTCATGTGTTCAAAGGTCAAGGTCACAGCTGCAAAAGAAGCCTTAAATTGCTTATTATCTTGAAAACTATTAACTTTTTGTATAGGCATGTATATTAGAATACTGTAGGTATTGACATGGCGATCATTTATGGTTCAAGGTTATATATGTTCAAGGTCAAGGACATAGTTGCATAAGTATACTGAAATTTGTAAATGATTTGGAAATTATTCATTGCATTACAGTTACTTCATGCATATTTTATAAGCTACTTATAAATGAAATGTGAGTGGATATATTTCTGATTAAGTTTTGTGGGAGTTCTTAACTTGAGAAAACTTGTAAAGTTTCTGTACCTAATATATTTTGCGCTTTGCAAACAATTTTGGACATATACTCAGGTGAGCGTTAAGGCCCATGGGCCTCTTGTTACTAATATTTTCATTCAGAGGCGGCGCCCATTCCGACACACGGTTGGTATTGGAAATTGTTCAAACCCTACCCGCAGTTGCTGGGCGCGATGATGGAGCTGGGATCGCCCTGTACTGTTTAAAACATAATATTGTCTCAATATTCAATTGAAATTTTATTGTCATATAAGTCAAAATAATAAACATGACAACGTATAGGTAAAGGCTTTTAAATACAGGAAAAACACGCACATGCACATTAATTAAAAAACACGCACATGCACATTGATTAGAAATCTAGTACAGGTAAAAACTACTAAAAGTCACCTGGCTGTCTACAGTTCAAACGACTGTTTAATATTACTCAATATTGAATAATTACTGAAAAATTACTTAAAACACACACACACTCTCTCTCTCTCTCTCTCTCTCTCTCTCTCTCTCAGTTCACTGTATTACCAGATTGCACGAGGAAAATGCGTTTCTATTTCAATATCTAAGCCGATAAACGGTGTGTCTTCATGATTGAAATTCCGGATGCATCCATTTCTTATTCTATGTAGTATGTAAATGAACATAAAAAAAAACATCGATCTATTTCTGGATATATCGTATTTGATGATCATACCTGGTGTTTTCTAAAGTAGGGAAGGTAAATTTTCAGATTTTCAAGAATATTCAGATTAAGATCAAACCGCTGCTAAATGTTGTTTTGGTGTAAATATAACGCACACAACGCATTTAACAGAGGCCCCAGAAGAAGACGAAAAAAATGTCATTGACGTCGTTCGTTTAAAATTGGTCTTACCAATGGTCTTTCAATACCAAAATTGAAAGTTTTTGGTTAATATAACTGAAGTTTTCGGAAAGTAAACGAGCTATGTCATTAAATGGTGACTTAAAATTTGTAGTTGTGATGCTGTGTGGCGTGTAGTAACTTATTAAATGGGCAATCTAAACTCGTGATCTACGAAATGAACATCTCCAATAATCCGGACATAATAAGATAAAACGATCCGTTTAATATTTTGTCGACTTACGTATCGTGAAATTCCTATGACAAAAAAACCACGTGTAGGAATATATATTTCATTTCATTTATTATAACCAAAAGCATACACTTATAGGTATATACAATGCAATATACATTTACAATTATGGCGGCAAATCATTATTCATGATACAAAGAGAAAAAAAAATAGGAAAAGTAAGAAATAAACTCAAAATTATTTGAAAGTCTGTAAGCTGTTGGAATGAGAAAGACTAGGTGGCGGATGGACAAAGTAAATTATGTTGGCGATTGTCTTAATAGAGTTGCTTCAACGAGGAAAAGTCCAAGGTTACGGAGTTCTTTTAGATTTTAAACACTGAAAAGTTGTATAAGTTTAAATTCGGATGGCTTTTTCCAGTAATATTTTTTTTTATGTATTTAAGTCTTAAGTCCGAATAAAAAGGGCATTTTAAAAGAAAGTGATATTCGTCTTCTATTTCGTTACACATACATTTGTAGAAGAGTCTTTCATGTTTCGGAGTATTGTTGTATCGTCCTATTTCTATTTGTAGTTGGTAAGCTGAACATCTGTATTTAGAAATAATAATCCTGAATTTTTGTGGTAGATTTTTAAGAAGATAATATTGTAAACTGCAATACACAATCCGGAACTACAATATGAAAGATACAAAAACACGGCTGACACGTCTAAAAAGCAATTTACGAGATTTTACAAGAACGGTTTATTAACATAATATATTTTTGAGAATATTAGATATAAGATAATAATAATGATGATTTACACATCAATAAAATAAATGTGTTTTTATTTGTGGATTATATTTCGGTTTAAAAACACGTTCTCGGTCTAAAATGCACGTGCACATTCTTTGTGGCTGTTGTGTCTACTGAACTCCTCCCGATGTGCATGTGTTTAAGCTGGGCATTTTTTTTAGTCTTAAAATCTATGAATAATCTTTTGAAAAATATTTAACAAAAATATAACAATTGAACTGTTTTAAAATGATGTTCATTATCAAAATGAATGCAAAAACTTTGCAAGGTAAACTAATCATAACGCGCGTTATTTAGTTTGCTTGCATAGTTTTTGCATTCATATTGACAATGAACATCATTTTATAGCAGTTTAATGGTTAAATATTGCTACCATTTCTTATGCAACGGATTAATAAAATATCAAAAAGAACAGTTCCAAATTTAAATTTTTAAAACAATTTAAAAAAGACAGAAAGTTATATTTGTTTACTTAATTTACATAATTCTTAAGGTCGACATTAAGAACACACACACACACACACACACACACACACACACACACACCAGTTTGGCTTTTAGTTTTTTTGTGCTTTTATTGTTTTGTAATTTCTGGTGAAGTCAGCGATGAGTATACATGTAAACAGTTATAAATCCCTTCTTGGATGTTAGAAAGTTTGAAATTTCCTCTTTATGTCTTGTATTTCAAATTGATTTGTTAATAAGATATTTTCCTTCAACAAATAATAAGCTACCACCTTAAGTTTTTTTTCAACATTATTATAAACTCGTGTTAAGAAATTTATACTATAAATTATTAGTGCTATTATTTAGTGCTTCTTTACACCGTATTTTGTTTGATTCCCCTTTCCCTCACTGTGAAGTAATTGTATTTAAAAGTTCTGATAACATTTTATTAACCATAACGGTACATAACATATACGCAAAATGACTAACTATCTTCGGTTTCTTAGTAATTGCCTTTTGAATCTTTAATTAAAAAATGTTCCTATAGAAAATACCAACTGTAACGAATTGGAGAAGAATACTAAAGAGGATCAGGGATCGATCCCGGAAACCTCAGAATAATATGCAATTTTAGGTTTCCAGAATCAAACTTTCTATTGTCCATCACGTGACCTACAAATGCCATTACACAGAAAAACGGGAAAAGAAATGTAGGGTTGTACCGTGATCGAACTCCCAACAAACCGGTCAGTAGGTAAGTGCTGTACTACCTGACCGAAATAAACTGCTACAGAAGTCAACACTGAACAATATATGTTTCTGGATAAAAGGCCAAAGCCTTAACCATCCAGCAACCACAGTCCAAGTCAGAGGATGGCAGTTACGCGAAATAGACATCCACAGCATAAGGAAAGATGTGTTAGCGTTAACAGTAAGAAGGGGCTTAGAATTTAAAGTGCTTGCGCCCCCGAAAGGACGAGTGATCGATCATATATATCCATCACGGACAAAATCAACCACCTTCCCATTCGACATCAGAGATTGCTCCGATATCTTAACTCTTTTCTGTTCAACACACAGAAGAAAGCGGGAATTATTCTTAGACTTCAATGTACAGTGCTGTATTATAAACCTAACTTAAATAACTTCGTTGTGGTGTCATCTAATAACTCATTTAAATATTGTCTTTATAAATCAATAATGTATTTCATGTTTAATTTTGTAATTAAAATTGGTAAAATGTAATTTTTGGTATAATTTTCTGAAATTACTTTTTTGGATTGTTGAAATAATGAATAAAATAGTATTAACATTATTCTTGTTTAAACATTCCACATAACTCTTTACAACTGCAAAAAAATTTAATGTGTGATGAAACAGTTCAACGTGGACTACCTGCAAGACATGCCTACAAGACATTACAGATAAAACAAACTTATCACAAACTTAGCAAATCGAAGTTCAATGTGAAACACACACACACACACACACACACACACACACACACACACACACACACCTTTGCCTTTCAGTTTTTTATGCTTTTATTGTTTGGTTAAGTCTAGTATTGCCTGCGATTAGCATAAATGTAAACAACAATAAATTCTGGGATGTAACGAGGTTGAAATGTTCTAATATTAACTCAAATTTCAAATGATTTGTCCATAAGATATTTCCCTTTTACAAACATTAAGCTACCACTTCAGGATTCTTATTTATTTTTCAATAATTTTCTGAACATTACATTTTTGGATTGTTGAAATAATGAATAAAATAGTATTGACATTATTCTTGTTTAAGCATTCCACATAACTCTTTACAACTGTAAAATATTTTAATGAGTGATAAACACAGTTCAACTTGGACTACCTGCAAGACTCGCTTATAAGGCATTACAGATCCAACAAACCTAACACAAAGTTAGCAAATCTACGATAAGTTTGAAAAGAGAGAGAGAGAGAGAGAGAGAGAGAGAGAGAGAGAGAGAGAGAGAGAGAGTATTGTAATTTTTTATAAATTCTTTTAATTAAACGTAATAGTTCTCGCTCTACATAGGAATATTGGAGGTATTGCATCGTAAGCTTACTTAGGCTGGCCGATACAATAATACTTTTCATTAGTAATATTACTAGAAATTATATAATTATACCGATAAATCGGGTTGCACTTTTAAATAAAAATTATTATTATTATTATTATTATTATTATTATTATATGTGCAAAATATTGAATATTTTTCTTGGTAAATATCCTAAATATACAGTTAGTACTTTTGCATGATTTACTCAGGACAAATGTAATTAATTTTGTGTTCGTTCTAGATGATGATCACCTTCTGTTCATATCGTTGTTGATTACATCCTGACGCCCACGTTCATGTTCCAGCGTATTTTACGTATTTTCTAACATCTGATTTTATATCATTGAGACATTGTGGTGCTCCAATTTATTATCTGTTAACATTCTGAAATTTATTATTTTGTTTATTGATGATAAATCAATTCTAATATTTTTAATAAAATTTTTGCTTAAGTTGAAAATGGAACCAGCGAAATTTTAATGTCGTTGATGAAACATGTATTTTGTATATTTTCAAAGGTACATTGATAAAGTAAACTGAGCTTATATTTTGAATTCATATTATAAATTATTGATTAAAACGTAATTTGTTTATTTATTATAAAATATTCCTGATATATATATATATATATATATATATATATATATATATATATATATATATATATATATATATATATATATATATATATATATATATATATAATCTTTAACAAATAATACGTCGTTAGATGTATAAATAGATTTACCTGTACGTATGCAATTATGAACAATAATAAATTATGTATTGACTACCTGAATATAACAAGTACTTTTCCAGTATGAAAAGAAAATTTACAAGCAAAACATGAAATTTTTATTACCCGATATGATTTTAAATCATTTTAACATCTTAAAACAGGCGTGTCGAATAATTTGATTTTGTCATAAATTGTAAAATATTAATCTAAATAACTATAAAAAATTAAATGCTTGCAAACTACACTATAAGGATATTTGTTTTATCACTAAAATTGCTTGAAACGAATTGTTAAATTCTAATGAAATCTGTAAAAGTCCAAAGGAACCTTCTTAGTAAGGCGGGAAATTTTACAACGGGTCTCAATACAACAAATCTCAGTTTATTGATTATTTTAGTTATTCATCGTTTTTCTTAAAATATAAAAAAATTCAAAAAGATAGAAAGAAAAACATTTTTTCTAATTTATGGATATTTTCACATCTAACAAAAATTAAAGCCATTTTGAAACAAATTTAAACTTTATTAAAGAAATAATCATATAAGGCTGTGTTAAATATTTTGTAAGACTGAAAATTTGTAGAAAAAAAAAAAAACAAAGCAAAACATTACAACAATAGAAAACTGGGTCTAAGTCATCAACTATATACCTGTACATTAAGTGAATGAAAACCTTTCCTGTTCACATAATCCCTTTCATGGTTCTTTGGTTTGGTTATCTTTATTTGTGTTCTATCAATGCATCCTATAACATTAGGAAATCCTAAAAATACCCATTTAAATACCTGTATTAGTTGCAGTTAGACTTCCTTTAAATTTCAAAATAATTATATTTTATATCAGTAAAAAGTGTGTGTGAGGGTTAATTATCCAAACAAAGGTAAATTTAATTGTTATGGTGTGAGATATTACATATACTGTAAAATATTTTTGTTCCTGAGAAACCTTCAAAGATTATAAAATAAGTATTATAAACACAATCTAATTTCGTGGCCCAGGTATCCTAGGTATAATTTGAAATTTACAATTTTTTATTTCTGCATTTTAGATTCTTTTTATTTATTTATTTATTTATTTATTTATTTATTTATTTATTATTTATTGCGAATTAATGCCAAAAGTGTCCATTTACTTAAATTAAAAAATGCTAGAAAATGGGGTGTTGTTATCAATACTTTTTAAAATATTAAACATGTGGCATTTCATTTAACCTGCTTTCTTGTGATTGTTTTATTCCAGTCTAATAGTTATTTATTTTGAGACATGTATAGCACAGACGCTTGTTTCGATATTAAAAAAAATATATAAAACCCCTTAACCCCAACATAAGACGAGGTGTTCAACTTTCGCTATCCTAATTTTTGACCTACCTTGGTTCGGTCGTTTTTTTTTTCTTTTTATTTGTGGACAATAAAAGGAATAAATGAATATCTCGACAAACGTTCTGGATTGGTCAATCTGTTTTACTTTATAAAAATTCAGGAATCTTTACTTTCACTTTTGAAATATGGACCAATCAGAACGTTTACAAGTCGAGATTCAGAACTGGATGACGATTGCCATTCTACTAAGTGTGAAATGGCGTTTGATACAAGGGACGGTCTCCGTTTAACTCGTTTTATAAAGTTTAGAGACAGCAAAGGTAGTTCCGATATGCACCATTTTGTAGAGCAATGCATGAAGGTTTGAGAGATATTCATTTATTATTTTAATTGTCCACCAATAAATAGAAAAAACGACCGAACCAAAGTAGGTCAAAAATTAGGAAAGTTGAGCATCTTGTCTTATGTTTGGGTCAAGGGTTTTTTTTTTTTTTTTTTTTTTATTATTATTATTATTATTATTATTTTTTAAAAAGTATCGAAACAAGAGCCTGTGATATACAGCCCCTGTTTGAGTCTGTGAAAATAGGCCACCTGTTCATTAGTGCAAATATATTGTCTGGTTAATTTTAACACAAACCCATTTTTTTTAAAGTTCTCTTGAGTAACTTAATAAACAAATTTAAAAATTAATTTTTAATCGACAAAAGCTATCGCATATCTTCCCGATAATTTATTTGAGATAGAGGTGAACCGAGCATCAATAACAGTTATTTCCCTTTCAAATATCCAGAGGGCAATAGGCCTAGCAGTTTGTTTTTGACATAAATGGGGACAGTGTTTGCGATGGACTTTTGAAAGATACATCTATTGGATTATTGTATTTATTTAGATAATTACCAGCAACGGCGCATCATCCCGATTTTCTTTGCCTGGCATCATTTCCTTAGGGAAAGACAATAAACTGGCAAGCCAAAGAAACTATTGACTTTACTCACTCTTCTAATACACCATCCCGCGGTGGCTTTGCTGATGTTGATGCTGTCACCAATTAGTAGATGAAAGGCACCAGTTGCCAAAAAACCGCAGGAAAACCAAAACCTGTAACAGTGGTGTCAGCGGAACGCTTCTCCTTGTTGGGTGTACCAATCTCGCTGACACAAAATTTCTTCGTCTCTCAAATAATCCATTGGATTTTTTCGACCCAAAAACACTCTCCGAACGTTTCTGTTGCGCTCAGAATAATCGAGGCGTTCCAGAAGACGGAGAACGGCAGCCATTTTGAGTCGGCTTAATTTCCGAGACTTAAATATTTAAGACTGCCAGGTACTTGTCTTAGAAAAGTTAAGTTTTTACTTAGATTTAAGTTATAAAATAAGTTAAGTTTATTTCGTGATCCATCTACTTTTTAAGCTTTTTCTTAAATCTCGGATTTAAGAAAAAAACTTAGATTTAAGTTCAAAAACTTGCTTAAGTATTGTTCGTGATCCCGGGGCCAGTTCTT
The DNA here is from genome assembly GCA_029721355.1 of Tegillarca granosa. Taxonomy (NCBI): domain Eukaryota; kingdom Metazoa; phylum Mollusca; class Bivalvia; order Arcoida; family Arcidae; genus Tegillarca; species Tegillarca granosa. Next base: position 9,960,394 of record CM056606.1, on the reverse strand, counting down.
GAAAGTTTTATACTTGCCGGATTATTGACCATTATGTAGATCTACTTATTCTGATGAGGCGCAGTTGATATAGGCATTAGGGCTATTTTCCGGTATTGTCGGCGGTTCAATCATCTTTAAATAATAATAATAATAATAATTATTATTATTATTATTATTTAACAACAATAACAATAATAATCATTATTATATTATTTTTTTCATTTATCATCCCCTCAGAGGATGTGTTTTTAAAGTAAAGTCAGTAAACTCGTGTTGAACTCCTTAAATAACGTGTCGTAAATGAGTCATTTATATTGTCGTCACAGGAATAAACTGAAATGTTGGACTAAATTAACGATACATAATTCTTATGTATCTTTTTCATTTTCTTTCTTTTTTCAGTTTTGAATTTATTTTTCAGTGTATAGTATTTATTATTAAGGGAACAGTTTAGATAAAAACTGCCCGTTTCGCATAAACACTTACATTTGTGACAGAAAACATCTAGCAAAGTATTTGACACCCCTTTTCACACACACACACACACACACACACACACACACACACACACACACACACTATTTTAATTGCCCCCTTTCTGTGTTGATATTCTCAGCAAATTTAAAAAGAAGATAAAAATAAAAAAGTTCTAATCGTCATATATATCATTGTTGAGAATTGCGTTTTTGCAAAGTTTCCAGGCTGGTCCTTTCACCATAAGGAATGTTCTTTTTTGAGTGGGTTTGAGTATGAACGTTAATTTATTTCATATTATGACGTCATTGATGGGAAGTTATTAGATTTCCGGAAAAGTGACCTGACCTCGGTTTCACAAATATTCCTCCACTTTGGAATTCCCTCAATTTCATTTTTTAATTTCCTTAGCTAAAATTTCCTTAATCTTTTTTTTAAACCCTTATTTTATTTCATTGAAATATTCAAGGTAAAAAGTGAAAAAGGAAAATTCATAGGTAGAGGTATGTTCACGAGACTCTGAGCTGATTTGATATCTGTTTCTTAAGAAATGAACAGTTCCCGGTTAGAAACAGTTAGTCAGATCTATAGTTGCTGAGTTGGCAAAATGGAAAACACTTTTTTCAGCATATTTAATGTCGTCAAAACAAACCGAACGAATAGAATAAAAAAAAACTGCTCAGTCAAATAATTATAAATAATTCACAGATATATAACCACGTTCTCTGGAATCAGTCTCGTTTTAAATGTTTATTATTGTTTTAGTGGAAGTCATGAGTTCCCAAAAACCGATACTGTTTGAAATTTTTCAGGATTGACTTTTTACCAGGCCACATGTAGACCATATAACATTTGATTCCTTGGGATACTTTAAGATTATACACACCGTGTAAACCTAAAAGCACACAAGGTTAACTAACTTTGGCTTCGGTTAACACACATCCACTGATTCTAAATTAACTTTATATTTAAAACAAGATGACCCAGTTTTTAGATTTATAGTTTTACAGTTAGTATAATATATATTATATAAGGATCTTGCGAGTATAACCAGACACAACATCAATAATATAAGTGCTGTCACGTGATAAGAACTTTTATTAGACACCACTTAAGTCAGAACCCGTTTACAACAAGATGGATAACAGACGGCACACACACGTGGTTCTGTTGCTGTGCTGTATGTGTCTATGTGAGTAATATATTAACTTCGTTTGTGTATTGTTGCCATTCCGTTCAAGTGGAAGCAACTTATATCGAGATTTTACCAGTAAATCTGCTACAGAGTTTTATACCATTGCAATATACTTTTTTTTTTTTAAATGCGATTTGTGAAAACCCTTATGTTAACCGGCAACTGATTGTGGTTTCGATAGAAAACCTTCATCAAATAAGTCCACAATCTCTTTATATATATATATATATATATATATGTGTGTAAGTCTAAGTCTTGGTGGATGAACAATGGATCTTGATCAGAACTTTCCCATTTTTAGAGCGAACTATCTTACTACCGATTACAGATGATAAATGAACACTTACCAAACTCGAAGTGTTTTGTTTGATTTCTTCTACCTTATTGCCTTTTCTATTTGCATCTTAGCAATCAAAATTACAAAAAATACGATTCAAGAGCCGGCTCTATATTACTACTGAAACCAGACTTTAGTGGAAATCGCCATGTACTAGATATCTTATTTTAATTGTCAAAGTAAAAAATTAAAAATGGAGACATAAAAGTTCTTCAATTGTTTTCGTTCATTTCAAGGATAGTTTAACTGTTTGAAATTGGCATAATTAAGGTTACATGTTACATTCTACAAATCATTATTATTGAATTTATTGAATATATTGATTTATTATAGTTACTTGTATTATCTGCAAAAAACAAAAGAAACCCAGAAATCAGATACTATGCAGAACTAATGATGCAAAATGTAAAGCAGTGCAGCTCATCTGTCCAGACCACTCTGTAATCTACAATCCAGATGTTTTTGTCGACACAGCAGATTGTGGTGAAAATATCCAGTGTCGAGGATTAACACCAATGTTACTTATGGAAAGGTCAAACTGTTTCTGGACGAAAAAATGTATAATACAATTTCCAATTCAGTCAATTTTTATTGGTTGTATGAACTACTCAGTTAGATGTCTGAGAGTACTGGATTGGAAGTGCATACCTGAGCGAAATGCTGGTAAGTAATAATGGATTCGATATAGCATGTTAGGGTTGGTCATAATATACACTTTAACATCACACGCATGCACGGACGTTTCCTTAGGTTAACCCTTAGCGATAAATTACCGTTTGTGAATAGCTGAAAAATGCTGATACGACGTTTAACATCATTACAACAACAACAAAAGACAGGACAGAACCGATTGTAATAGATTACAGTTTGTCATTGTTTAATTGTGCGTGTTCACATATCTTTTAACAAAAATAAATGCTATTTAGTTTGAAATCAAATTTTTAAAAGGACTTGGTTAGCATAATTATTGAATATTGTATTATTTTCTCTTTAACAGCTAAAGGCTTTTATTGGACAGATATTTGTGACCTAAACGATTCAATAATAATCGGTGGAGGGTCCATAGACAGAGGCATTATTAGAAGTCACTCAATCATGCCATGGTCTTATGACAAAAGTGTGCTCAATAATCAAAGTCTCTGTAGGCGTGAACTGCATCCAACTTCTAAACAGTCTGTTATTATAACTGTTGATGGTATAAATGACACGGGTATAATTAATGACGTCATTGATGTGGATAATGACGTAGGATATATAACAGATAAAGATACATATTATAATATCAGTGATATAGTTTGGAAGACTAAACATTTCCCTGTAGGAAAACCCGTTTATATCAACTTTGGAAGTGGAGAAACAAAGGGTGCATCTGGATTTATCATATGTTTCAAATGTAAGTAATAATTTACACAATTTAAGTTAGACTCAGAAATGATCCATAATTTTAGCATAAGGATTCATTGTACCCTTGAGCCCCCCCCCCTATTTAGCCCTACGGTATCATAATTTTGAAAGATAACTCGATATTAAAGGAACCATAGAGTAGTGATGATATAAATGGGCGGACTTATTTATAACCAATGTACTGGTAACCATGGAAATGCTACAACAAACTGATCTTAAGATCTTAAGACCATTGTTTATTAAACGTAAGAAACTTTTTGGTCCATTTAACGAGGTCTAAATGTATTATCAAATTTATGAAGTCAATTTAATTAATTTTATGTTTTAAATAACATTTAATAGCAATTAATGCTAATATTTATAAGTAAAGTGAGTTGAACTCTATAATTCAAACTTTTTTTAAAGACATTGTCTTATTATAGATATTTATTCATTCAACAGTTACTAATGAAGCAGTTAAGTCCACAAAGTCTGTTTGTGATGACATTTATGTTGGGGATAAAAAGTCAAGAGAATTCAAAAGAAAAAAGAAGAAACGTATGTAATTATTGAGAAAAAGTACCTTGTGGTAAAATTTTCAGGTGTCTTCATTTTTGAATTTTATTTTATAACTAAGGCTTGTTCCCTAATGCAATACATTTCTTAGCTGGATTTCGATTCAAGTAATTTTGGTACTTTGGATTTATTTATTGTCAAATGTTTGGATTATGTTTTATATACATGTATTAAATTTTTCGGCTCCTAGTGTCACTGATAACGAACGAATTTGCAAAATGTTCACATATAGCACATCAAAATTTAACAGGTATTTCTGTCAAATACATACACTAACGTATGATACTGCTACTGGTAACATTTATCATTCTACTCATTTACTGGTTAAGGGCGATCTGTATAATTAGTGGTCTGTGTCAGTCTGTCAGTCTGTCTCTCTCGTTTCCTACTTATATTCTGTTTGATTCATCAATTCATCCAATTCTTTGAAGATAGGTACTGTTTAACTTAACATCTTAAATATAAACTCTGTTTTTCAATTGCTGTAGCCAACCCAGATCAGTTAACCTCTACCATGTCTTAGACAACCCGTAAAAGATCGCCGCTGTTCTACCTCTGCTGTAGCCAAGCCCTTTAAGATCAGCTCTTCTCTACCATGTCTTAGACAGCACGTAGAAGATCGCCGCTGTTAATTCGTTGCTGTTGCCAACCTCTATAAGATCAGCTCTTCTCTATCGTGTCTTAGAAAACCCGTAGAAAATCCATGCTGTTCTACCTTTGCTGTAGCCAACCCCTATGAGATCAGCTCTTCTCTACCGTGTCTAAGACAACCCCTAGAAGATCGGCGCTGTTCTACCTTTGCTGTTACCAACCCCTATAAGATCAGCTCTTCTCTTCCGTGTCTAAGACAACCCCTAGAAGATTGGCGCTGTTCTCCCTTTGCTGTAACCAACCCCTATAAGATCAGCTCTTCTCTACCGTGTCTAAGAATACCCCCTCTAGAAGATCGGCGCTGTTCTACCTTTGCTGTAACCAACCCCTATAAGATCAGCTCTTTTCTACAGTGTCTAAGACAACCCCTAGAAGATCAGCTCTTTTCTACAGTGTCTAAGACAACCCCTAGAAGATCAGCGCTGTAACATAGCGACTGGTCCTGATTACTGTCAACTCTGTGTATAAACTCAACTCTTTGAAAATAAAACAAATAGTAAACTAGATTCTGTCAATTGTTTTAGATAGTAGTTAAAGAGCTTTACAGTTTTGTATGATGTAAGAAAAGGTTGATAAGTATGCGCATTTATGAACTAGGTGATGATCTCCGAGGAAACCCGAAACCTTCAACATTGTAGGTTAGCATGGTAACGGCTTCAAAGGCCCTTATCACATAAAAAACTCCGATATTGCCGGGCAGCGGTTTAGCACATTGAAAGTCCCATTAAGATTGAAAACATTTGATAATGTGGGTTACTGTGTAAATCCCCATGACTTCAGTGAAGAACTATTTAAATGGGGATAAAAAATTGGATCTCGTAAACGTTTCATAAGACTTTCTAAATCATATCGAAACTATTTGATAAAAAAATTGTATTTAATTTTTTATGCAAATAAAGGTTGTAGAGAGAAGACATGTAGCAGAAAAAGAAAAAACAAGAAACCGACGTCAACGAAAACTAAAAGAAAAAACAAACGAAAACAGCGCAAAGGGCAGAATAGGAGGAAGAAAACCTAAGGAAAAAATATAAACACATACAATTGAATTGTTATAGTAACTATATATCATTATTTAATTTCTCGTCACTTTTTAAATTAAAGATTAATTATAGTATTTAATGACCATCAAACCATTTATTTCTTGAGCCGATATTACATGATGTTGATATTTGCTGAATGGTAAACTTGTTGATATTTAATTATTAATAAAGTCTTTTTATAATTGTTTGTTGGTTAAATTTGTTCATGCACTCTAAAATAAACAATACTGATACTTCTGTTAAACTTTGTTGGTTCTGTGTTATTACTAAATTATGTTGATACTTGCCTATTGTTAAACTCTGTTGGTATTAGCCTATTGTTAAACTTTGTTGATACTAGTCTATTGTTATATTTTGTTGGTACTAGCCTATTGTTAAACTTAGATGTACTAGCCAATTGTTAATCTTTGTTGATACTAGCCTATTTTTATATTTTGTTGGGACTAGCCTATTGTTAAACTATGATGTACTAGCCAATTGTTTAACTTTGTTGGTACTAGCCTATTGTTATATTTTGATGGTACTAGCCTATTGTTAAACTTTGTTTGTACTAGCCTATTGTTAAACTTCGATATACTATCCTAATGTTATTCTCTGTTATACTTTGTTTGTACAATTACTTTATATAAAACAGTAGAAGTTTGTTTTTTTAAATAAATTGAGTAATTGTTTATCTAGTTTTTACAATAATTTGAAAACACTCTCGGAAAGGAAATGTTTACATTTTTGCTAATAATCAGTAGTAGTCTTTTAAGTTATTCTTTCATATCTTGTAAAAAATAAACGTATTCTTCTAATGTTATTCAATTATAATCAAAGGTATTGCTAATTATATCAAAGCATCGTCGTTTTAAAACGCATTCTTAATTTTAACCAAAGTGTCAGTTTGAACATACTAGGGTTGGTCAATTATGTAGTGGAACCTGAAATTAAAAAAAAATATTATCTTAAAAATGGCTACCAAGTTATTGGTTGTTTTTACTCGTAAGCGTGCTTTTGACCACTTTTGATTACAAATTTAAAGACGCACCACACGACATTCACTCCAGTGTCTGTTCATGGTCGACATTTTTAATAAATATACCAATATGTGTTTGTTATTTCTTTTTTCTCTTGACTGTTCTATCATTTGCTTGCATTGTTACATGTATTTGGTTGTGTTAAATTTTTACCAAATTTTCTTTAGTAAAAAAATTGTTTTTAAAAAATGTATATGTTACAATTGATTTATTTCAATTTTTCTACTTAAGATATAAATAAATGAATTATTCGTGATAGAAAACGTTTGGTACACAAGGTAACAAGTACAAGGTTAACGGAATTAATAACTTTACAGTAAGTACTCATCTGATATATATAGCAACATCGAAAACTGGGTCAAGGAGTTCTAGTAAGGAGGTCTGAGCATATTGAGGAGGTTCTCTAGTGAAAGTCTTCCCAACACGAAGTGTTACAATAATAGCTCTAAGTTATTTTTCAAATATATATATATATATATATATATATATATATATATATGTATAGAGAGAGAGAGAGAGAGAGAGAGAGAGAGAGGATCATTTTAGTTGTTCGAGTTGAAGGTCTACTACAACGAATCTGTTCAAACATGAATAAAAGTTAATTTAGAGGAATAGAACTATATACCACAATATACAACTTAATATTCATACTCCACACGTTTTATATAACTTTTTACGGCTCTACAGCAAAGTGCAATTTGTTGGAGTTTGGAACTAGAAGTAAAATTGCATTGATGTTTTTTATTCAAGCTTTTATACTGTATCAAAAGTAAAATTGAATTGTCGCCAGATGTTTAGTCTAAGATGTCGAACTAGAAGAAGTTTGGTTGGATTTTTGGTATTCAGTTTGGGAAAATCGAGCTGGAAGTCAACTTGCATGAATTCCTTGTTGGATATTTGATATCAAATAACAAATATACAACCGAGACTGGCTTGATATAAAGTTCGTATTTCCACATTACTTATGTTTATATTAGCATCAGGTCAACGACCAAGATTGCATTGTTTTTAGTTAACATTGACAAATAAAGAAGAACGTACGTCAAAGAACCTAGTGTACTTAAGTTAAACTGAATTTAAAATAGTAGACAATAACCAAGTCAAGGAAAAACCACTTATAAAGACTGTTATTAAATTATCAGACATATGTAAGGTACATTTTAATGTTGAAGTATACCACGAATCACTTATAATCTTGCCTTTTGAACATAGTTACTGAAGGTGTTCAAACAAATTTCATATACACGTATAGTAAATAACAAAAATTGAGTCGATATATATAATTTATATAACGGATGAAAGTCTTCCGTTTATGGAAATTATAATACCGATATGCCATATCACAGTAAACTTCAACTAGACACACATAGCACTGCACGAAATAAATTGAGACAATTATTTTGTGTCCATTGCTATGAGGACAAAGAAATAAAAAATAATAAATCATCTGAAATAAAAATGCTTGTGTATGAAAGTAAAATGAATCTGTTGTGCCTTTTATTTAAAAAAATGTTTTTCACATTTTGTTGGTTTCAATTGACATGGTACCCATTTAAAATTGGCAACTAAAATACACGTGTACTCTTGAGATAACAATCCACTAGTTTACAGACAATATTAGATTTTATGACAAGCCCAACGCATTTATAGACAACTCATAAAATTCCAGACAGGATAGCCAATATCATGATGAAGTGTAAGGATCTATGGCTTTAAAGCAAAGTGCACTATGTTGGAGTTAAGGTATTCAATATTAGGGATTTTGGAACTAGAAGTAAAATTGCATTGATTTTTTTATTCAATCTTTAATACTGTATCAAAAGTAAAATTGAATTGTAAGGACCTATGTGGGTTTTATTCTCTTGCTATTTTTCAGTTATTGTCTCATATTTGATCAAGTATTTTTAGCCTTTCTTTGTTGTTATTATCAATGTATTTTGTAAAACAAAAGCAATAGATTTATAAAAAGAACTTTTTATTTAACATGTATTTGGCAGCTCAAAATGTAAACTCATTAAAGTAAATTGTAAAAACAGATATATTTTATTGAAGTGCATTGTTATCACATCGGCTATTGATTGTTTTGGTCGTCTTAAAATCTTGAAATAATTTTGTCCTTGAAAACAAAGAAAAGGGTATCTAGAAAGATAACTTGATGCCGGTTGGAACCAACAACCAGTTTCTATCTCTGAAATTTGGAATAGGGCACCTGATAAGTATTAGATAAGTTTTATGGCCGTCATCACAATATTGTTGATAGGTATTAAATCACTGTATCCAGACTTATATTAGATATATTTGACTTACCATAGCTCCTTGTTCCTTTCATTCTCAAAATTGACTTTGCACCTGACGGGTATAGCTAGCTAGACAGGAGGTGCCTACCCTTCCGGAGCACCCGGCCTTACTTCCTTGATGGAAGTACACGAGTATAATTAAATTTGTCAGTTTTGAATTCGACAAGGACTGGTATGTTTGTTTTATTTTCAAAGTTTTTACTTTGGTTTTTGAGGATTGTGATTTAGACATGGACTGGAATGTTTGTGTTTTATTTTAATCCTTATGACTTTCAAAATGATTTAATTCGCATGACCAATGTCTTGACCAATGTGTCCGAGAAAAATTTGGGTTTTTTTTTATAGCATTTCACAATATACTTCAATCACTGTGAATGTATCGGACTATTTTCTACTTAAAATCTTCAAAAGCGAAACTTTTTCCAAACTTTATTTGTTTAACCTTAATGTTGTCGAATTAGGACTTGTATTTTTCTTCTAAAATTTGAATGTTTCATTTGATCGGATACCTTATCTGATGAATTATATTCACGATTTCGGAAGCGGATATTGGCTTAAATCTGTTATGTGATGGAAACAAGTCAAACGTGACCGAATGATAATTTTATTTTGATTTTAAAATTTATATAAAATCCAGAGAAATAAAATACAAAAACTTTTTTGTCGTTTATTACTGTATTGTCTATATAATCATTATACAATGCTGGTTATCAACATTATTGTATTACTAGAACGTCACTGTAAACAATATTACATCGTTACCTACTGCTGTTTACTACTTTCTACTTTTCTGGTCTGTTTCAGTGTCTTTGTCTTCGTCTCTTGTTTTCTAAAAATGTTAAAGAGATTATTCATACAATTTTGGATAAGAACAAAAATATTCTGAAATATTTATGATATTAGTTGAGGGATTTTTTAAAATATATATTAACCGTTGGTGAATTAGACTAATGTTTTGTTTTGTTGTTCAAAATAGGTACTAACAACCTTTCCCCTTTCATTGCATATTTAGGAAATTTTGCAAAAATGTTTTAAATTGCCAATACAATAGATTGTCTATGTTGAATATGTACACAAATAAAACATTTTAATGACATTTGAATTTTTTTACATTTTTAAAGCCAGTTTTGAAAGTTTTTACTGTGCTTTTTTTGGATTGTAAATTGGATTTTTTTGAAACAAAATTATTCTGAAAATGTTAATAATATTAGTTGAGGGATGTTTGTGTTTTATTTGCATTTATCATAAGAAAAACTTGACTTAAATATGGAAGTTTATAATTGTTTTTGGACCAAAGTCCATGTGGTCACTTTTCGAACACAATTTGGATTTTTTAGATACAAATATGCTCTTTTTTACCAACTTTTCAATATGCCATTTCTACATCTCTCCTCCCGTCTATTTAAACTAGGATGAACTTTTGTATCTACAAAATAGAATTCAGCTTCTATTAACAAGAAAGCGTCTTAAATAAAGTTTTAGTGCATGTATTACAAACTAGACTGGCTTAAATTAAGCCCATATTTATTATTCTATTTTTGATATACCGCTTATTTTCTTTAGATAATGTTAGTATATGTAAATTTCATTGTAATGCATTATAATGTATATCACTTTTTTATCTACTACAATTTAATGTCAATTTCCGCCACATCGTTGTAATTATTTAATCAATAAAAATGAAGATTCATTGCTGCTTTTTGTGATTTTTTTTCTTCATTTTAATCAGTTATTTTCATCATTTTTATCATGAAATGTCGACTTTGTTAGAGCGAACAAATAACGAATGCATTTTACTAACATTTGTTAAGGACAATTGTATAGTGATTCATCTCTAGCTTCATCTCTAGTTTATCATCGATAATTGGATGGTACATTTTGGGGATGTTCACTAAGTCGGATAAATTCCACTGGACATGAATTGTTATGGGCACTTACTCATGTATGTCAAGAAAAAGCCTCGTCCAGATCGAGTCTTGGACACAATTTGAAAATTAATTGTTATCCGGCCACCTATGAGTAAAGCTTTGGTATTTGTTGAGTCGCTGTCAGCTACCAGCTTTTTACATCCTTTGTTGATATGAAACACTGAAAACTGATCTCTTGTATCTATATTTACATCAACAAAGTGAATATAAAGCTGTCGATTCTTGCCGATCTGTAAAATAAAGTCAACTCGAAAATTTATGTATATTTATCACGAAGATAAACATTTAAATAATAAATTAACTTCGCATCTCCGTACTATAGCGAGGTACATGATTGATAAGACGGACATCTCCAATACAATTGGACATAGGTCGGGTCTGACCAAGACATGAAAAAAGTATTTACTGTTCTTTCACTAAGTACTCGGCAAGTGTGGAACACTAAAGAACCATCCCTGCAAATTGCCCTAAGCGCACTGCAAAGGTCAAAATTTCTGCCACTTCACCTAAAGCTGGTGACGGCTCGTTATAAGTGAAATATTATTGACTGAGACGTCAAAACCCACGTCAGTTCTGGGATGATATTAGAGTTCTAGGAAAGACCAATGACGTTCAACAAAAGAATTCACAAACTTTCTTGCTCTGAGATCTACCCAAGCGAAATTCAAGCTCATCGGGCCTGCAAGGGTATGTATATGTCTGAACGTGTTCGATTTAGATTTAAAATTATATTTTCATTATTGGAATCACGACGGCTCTTTTAATCCTAGATTGTACAATTTTACTGGGTAAAGGGAGAATACTATATAAAACAAAGCACTTGTGTATCAACATGTATAAAACGTCGTTATCATCAGTTAAGAACAAATAACATTTTAAAAGCATGTATGCATACCACGTCTGAAGACAATACGAACACGGATTACGAAAACCGGATAGACAGACATTACTCATTATAACAAATTTCGACTAGTGGTGCGGTGGAGCTAAAAACTTACACTTATTTTGTGTTGACATTTCATTGGTTCTGGTTCATAATGCCATGGATACTGAGGATGGCTCCTTATTAAACCATACCGTTTATAAGATTTTGAAGCAATTAGGTTACCACACAGTGTCTGTACTCTATCTGTAAACATATCACTATAGTTTAAACAAGATTTACTATATAATCTCTATGTCTTGATGTTAAAGCGTTATGCATCGAATTATTGTGTAAAATTATATTTCTATCAGTGACATCACAATTTCGAAAAAGGAAGTCATAGGAGTAAAAAATTAAAGAATAACTTGTGTTTTATACGTTTATTGAGTTATAACATGAAAAACAGTGTGCACACATCATAACGCGCTACGAGCGTTATGAAAAAGTGTGCACCGTCATGTTATGACTCAATGAACTTGTTAAAATACAAGTTATTCCTTATAATTTAATTTTGAACACTTAAACATAAAACAATATTTTGTTTTATTTTTCTTGATTTTTTATAATTGAAAAAAATTCCTCCGCGTTAGAACTATCATCAACAAACAATTTCAGCCAATGAAATGAAAAGAGTCAAACGTCACTCCATTCACTTTTAACGTCGCTATGGTTGCGTAGTTTATTGGAGTATAACATGAAAAACGAGGACGTACATTTACGTTGTGTTTGTATTGCAGTATGATATAACAGAATTTAGAAATTAAATTATAACATGGTAATTAATTAGTGAACTTATTAGAATTAGTGAGTAGCAAAAGTAACGGATATTTGCATTACATGTACATCAAATTGTTTTACAACAATGTTTATTAACACACATCCCCCCCCCCCCGCCCCAAATAAAAATAAATTAATAAAAAATAAAAAAGTTTAATTTAAAATGCTAATTTTTAAAAATTTTCATAAAATAATTTTTTCAAATAAATAAAATAATTATATATCACACGACACAGATTTTTTTTTACCCTTTTTATCAACTTAAGGTGAGAAATTTATAAAATACAATCAAAAGTTTGATTGGTAGAATAACAGTTAGGTTATTTTTTAAATTTTACATACCCACATTTTATAACTGAAAGTATGATTCGATTTACGTATAGCTTTCTCTTAAAGTCAATTGTAAGAAAAAATATATACTCCTCTTTACCTTGAGGCACACATTTAAACCCGGAAAAGACTGTTGCGCTAGCTGGTCTGCCTATACAATCCAATTTGTCAGCTGAAGCAATAAAAGACACGCCCCTTAATGTGACGTCACATGTTGGTTTCCAGTAACATTGGTTCTTCTGGACCAACAACTCAGGTGAGAGGCCTTTACATGATCTCTGATTTGCTAAACAGATGTCTGGATTCCTTGAAACGACGTTGAATACTTCCGGTGTATAAATTAAAGAATCTTTCGGACAATGAATGGAAACAGTTTTTTTTGCCCTGATTGGCACATTCTTGTATAATTGCTGGAAAGTATTTATAAAACATGTTTTTATTCTAAAGTTCTGTATGTGACAAGAATTAACACAGAAACATGATTGACAAAATACAACTATTAATTCTGAAAGATGGACAAACTGGCTAGTTTATAAACGTATTGGATTATTTGTAGGGGCATGCTAAATAAATGTATATACCACGTGTGACTTCTGACAGATGTTCAATCATGGTAATTGCTTTATAAGGTGATTCCTATTAAACAAAGATATACAAATAAAGACTTCAACAAGGATATTTAATCCACACCAGCTGAAATATTTTGTAACCCGGGGCACACAAAGGGCAAGAATATTATAAAAAAATCCTCGTGTGGGTTGTTTCTCATTGCGTTCACTGTGTTTCGTAGTGTGTTCTTTGTTCAGCTACTGTTACCAGCAGCCTAAATGTGGGCGGACGGAGGACAGGGAAGAATAGTGAATAAATTCAGCTGCAAATTTTCATATTCATTTTAAGTCTTACCTGTTTGTTCCACTTGTAACAAAGCCAATCTTCTGTCACCGCTGTGTTGAATATCAAAATTTTCTAAACTTGTCTTTAGGAAAGTGTTTTCTACAACTGAGATCATTGTTACAGGTTACTAGAATCTATATCAGAAAACTGGTAGTTATATTGTAACCGTCGATGTGTTATATCAAATGAACTGTTTATTTGCATATTTTATTTATTTCGTTATATTGAGATAGTACGTTCTAAAACAAAAAGTTGATGGACTTATCATAACTTAACTAATTAAATCTTACTAACTTGTTTTGATTGGTCGGACGTATAATTGCCATGTTTAACTGCTGATTGGTAGGATGTATAATAGCCCAGTTTGACTGCTGATTGGTTGGAAGTATAATTGCCAAATCGACTAGAGATAAATTGGTATTAGTATTATGAACGACGAAAATCTATTTACACATCATTCATGTGGACATTTCGAGTGAGAATGTATAAAGTCAACTATCGAGAAAAAAAAAAGATTTTTAAAATATACTCTCTATTACATGTTGGCGAGTGTGTCTGACTTATTTGATTTGTGTTGGCCAAAAAATATAGTGTAGCCAATATGTCCCCTTTTCGCAATGTGGCAGAGAGTAAATTTAAATTGCAAGTCTATGGAAAGTCAACACGAACTATTGAAGCGCTGGACGTTAGCTTTAATTTTGTAAGAAAAAAACAGAAGATATACAGACAACCCATAGTCCGATGTAATAAATAAATAAATAAATTTAAAAAATCACGATCGAAGCATCTTGAACAATATACAATATATAGACAATTTCATTTAATTAAAATAAAATAACTTTAGAATACTTACTTCTATACTTTAGAACAAATCCTTTATTTCTTGTGTTAGTCGATTTTACTTTCCATACAAACTCGACAGATCCGTTAGGAACAGAAAAACTTTTTATTTTTACTGAGCGTAAATTATATATCTTCTTTATTCCATTGACTTTTAGTCGTAACTTATCACCTTTCGATACACCACGATGATAAAGTTGAAGTATAAATGTCGAATTTCTTGGCATTTTAATTTGCTTTTTACATTTTCTTGGACCTCTGTAATTCTGAGGGTATGAGATGTGACTTCGTATAAGTCCAAAAGTAGTGTTGGTGTTTTGAAAATTACCACAAATAGAATGAACTGTATCTGTGGAGTAAAGGCAAGTAATATAAAGATAAAGGTACAATGAAACAAAATCCTAATATATATATATACAAACTGTATATATATATATATATATATATATATATATATATATATATATATATATATATATATATTAAATCAAGAAAAAAATAATACCATAATACCATAATGTGCACGAAAACAAACTTAGACAATGTCGTATATAGGTGTGTCATGTGCAGATTTTGATATTCTATTAAAATAATGCAATGATGACAATTGTCATGTGCAGATTTTGATATTCTATTAAAATAATGCCATGATGACAATTGTCATGTGCTGATTTTGATATTCTATTAAAATAATGCAATGATGACAATTGTCATGTGCTGATTTTGATATTCTACTAAAATAATGCAATGATGACAATTGTCATGTGCTGATTTTGATAATCTACTAAAATAATGCAATGATGACAATTGTCATGTGCTGATTTTGCATGCATTATTTTAATACAAATTCAAAATCATTAGATAACAGATGCAATACCGGATATTGAGAATAGAGAAAACGTGTACTTCGCAACAACCAACGAAATCTAGAACATGACGCAGAATAGCGGGATATAAAAAAAAACGTGACAATAATTTTGTTTATATCTTTATGGGCAAAATTCTCAATTAAATAACTAAAAGTACGAAATGAAATTGCATCCCGTACCCTTTAAATGAAGTTTATTCGTAAATCAAAATTTCTTTGTTTTATTTCAAATAATGTCACAGATTTTTTATGTTGACAACTATGTTTGGTTTACGAGACCGTATCGATACGATTAAATGGTATAGATACAATATTTACTGAAAAGAAATTCGTGCAACATTTAATAAAAATGATAGAAACAGCCAAACAATGATTTTTAATTCCGGAGTTTGAACTGGTACTCAAGTAAATATCCGGTGTATAGTAATACTAAAGTACTATTTGAGAACCCTAAACTTGTTAAATAATCGTCAAGTTTATCACAGAGGTATAAAACCTGTAGTCACAATGAATGCAAAATTCAAAACAACACATATAGAGATTCATACAATAAATAAATAAATAAATAAATAAATAAATAAATAAATAAATAAAATAAATAAATAAATAAAAATGTGAAATCATAAAATAGGTAACTCTAAACATTGGACAGACATCGGACATAATGGCAAAATTAAGGCAAGGGGGGTTTCTTAACATAAAAATATGGAATATATACCAAGTATGGTTCGAACAAAAGAGGGCTTTTTCTGCAAACACTAAAGCACATTCTTATCCATATACTATCCTCAAACGTTGGATTACCAAAACATTTAAGAAAAATATTTTCGTATTGAAAACATATAACGGTTTAAATTACTATACCTTTGTGAATGCATTTTGGCATTCCTACACGAAGATAATCCGGTAACTTTCTTGTACATCCGGGTTCTGTTTGGCTTAACGTCTGCTTCTTATGAACACTTACATTGCATTTCCTTTTCCAAAAACATTTGTCTCGTTGCTTTAAAAGATTTGCAGACGACCCAAAACAATCACTGATGTCGTAGTCACACGAGTGTTTGTTAGACACACCCAGATCTATATCTAAATCCGAAATCACGTGATACTTTGGGCACATGATCCAGAAATCGGTTTTTTCGTGTCCGAGACATCTTATGGAAAACCCAGCTTTAAATGCATTACCTGAAAAGATATTGATAGAGTGTTTACAAATTGATTGAACTCATCTCCCTTTTAATGTTTTATTGTAAAATACAATACATTGTTAAGAGACATAGATAAGTGACTTTTGGACAAAACAATTTTAGCTGAGTCATCTTCAATCACTAAAAAGTAGTTTCAAAAATCAAAAGAATTCATCGACATTAAGACATTATTCTTTTATGAAAGGAAATAGGTCTGAAAAAATGTTGATAGACAAAAACCAAATACTTTTGTTAAACTTGAACTGGCTGGCTTGAGACTGCAAACAATCCACGCCTTCTACAGTTTATAGTCTAACGCTTTTTAGTGACGGAAAACATGTTATAGTAAAAGTGTCATTCAAACTATGAGATTTCCAAAATTTATGTTTCATAAAAATTATGAAAGTTTAGGAAACGTATTTAATAAATTCAATGTAAAATGAATAGGAATCAATAGAAGTTTTTATAAAAATCTTGTTTCATAGATAAAAAAAAAAGAATAAACGATAAATAGACAAATAAATAAATAAATAAATAAATAAATAAATAAATAAAATAATAATAATAAACAACAAACCAGGATGAATTAAAATACATGCACTAGTACTTATTTTGTATTGTTTTTAAATTAATGTTAATAAAGTAAAAAACCCTCATGGAAATTTAACAAAGTCGTGGCCTTCTCCAAGGGGGTGAAATGACGGCCAATACAAAATTAACTAGCCATGATCAAAATTTTATATGTAACTGGTAAAATCTTCCTTTAATTGATTTTAGACTATGTTTTTGAAAAATATAACCAAATTATGTATTTACATACAAGGGACATGGGAGATCACAAACTGCTTGACGTCACTCTTGCATCAATGAACGTTTTGCATAATTAAAATGAGGTCCAAATTGCATGTGTACTTTTCATCTTTAACACACACACACACACACACACACACACACACACACACACACACACGCTGTTATTTCAAATCAT
The DNA here is from genome assembly GCA_029721355.1 of Tegillarca granosa. Classification (NCBI taxonomy): domain Eukaryota; kingdom Metazoa; phylum Mollusca; class Bivalvia; order Arcoida; family Arcidae; genus Tegillarca; species Tegillarca granosa. The sequence continues at coordinate 9,942,703 of CM056606.1, read as the reverse complement.
TCTGATAATTTTGTTGTTTAAGACAGTGTTCAAAATGGTTACTAATTTAAATTTAAAGAAATATCAGACTTTGATAATTTTATCCATAATACTTTATTTAACGCACATTTAACAATACAAATAAGCAATACTATTACGAAACAATGATGGTGCTAGAATTGCAAAGCGACAAATATTGACATTTATTAATATCAAATAATGTGTTAATGGCAAAACTTTTATAGGTAAATGAATTTAATACGCTAAACTAGACAAAATTTGGCGTCGTTTTTGACGTTTTGAAAAGATGAAGTTATAAAAATGATTTAAAAAGAAAAATATTTATTTCATGTATAGGAATGCAATAACTTATGCATGGTTCGTGCCAAACAGCCGAAAAATTAAAATTTTTTTATTTTTAGCAGCCATTTTGGACACCAACTTAAATTATGCTAATGCTCAATGTTGACAGAATAACATCAAGAAGGTTTCTTTAAAACATCTCCAAAAGAAGTAAATTTAGTTATGAAATTTTCTATCGGCCACAAAACAGGACTTTGCCTAAGATGGTATTTATCCGTGGCTGGTACCACAAATAACCGATCATGAGTGATAAAAACAGAGTTACTTACAAAGACTCTGGTCAAATAGATAAGCTACCCAGACGTAAAATCCAAATTTATATCTGTCCTTACTCGCCATTTGTTATTGCTTTCTCTCATATTTCCCCAAATATTTTCGGGTATATTGAGTATTTATAGATTCGGTAAATATGCCAAAGCTATAGGTTTTAAGGAGGACGAAAAGTTCCCAAATATGGCAATTTCTTCCCAGTTAATTCCAAAGTGTGGGCGAAGTAACACCCTTAACTCATTGGAAATCCCAAGCTTTTCTTAGACCTGGTGACGATTAGAAATAAATCTCGTGCTTTTTAGTTATCTAATTTGCTTCACAACACGGAGGGAAAAAATAACGATGAAACTACATATGTAAGAAACTGGTGGAATATATATGCAGTTGTTTAAGGTAATCCACTTCCACAAAATGATAGGCAACTCTTAGACATTTTTGCGGTAAAGGGTCCAAATTTCACGAGATTTCGGTTTTTACGTCTCCCCCGAAAGCCTATCATCTAGTAATGGGTCTTTATGGTTAAAGATGAGCATAGGAGGAAAATCGTTAGAGAAAAAGTAGAATCGACAACCCTTGACTTCAAAACCTCTCAGTAATGACCGCACCTTGAGCAGATTTAATTCAAAGATTCATCTTGGATTCGCATTCATTGTGAATAATACATACTAGTTCATGTACATGTTTATATATTATTATTATTATTATTATTATTATTATTAATTTATTTATTTATTTATTTATTTATTTATTTTAATTTTTAATACTATTTTACGCTACCTTTAATTGAAACAGAGATGGGAATAAACAATCGATTTAAAGGGGTCGGCGTCTTCGGTAGTTTCTGCCGGTGTAAATCTATTATTTATAACTAAAGGGTGATGTTTATGATAGCAATACGGCGCTTGTAAACACTATAGATATGTCAGTATTGATCATGTATAAAGATATATTGAAAAAAGCATAAAGAAACAATCAAATGTAGTGAAATAAATGTGTTAACACCAAAAGTAAGTTTCTTTTTCTTACATGGAAATAAACAGTTCTTGAATCCTGGAAAAAAAATGGAGTGTCCTCAGAAAACTACCGACCTTTTACAAGCTTGCTGACAAAAATTTAGATCGCATCTATCTTAGAGAGAATTAAACCTAGAGATGAAAGGAGCCGTGACCAGTAAGATTTTGCTTTAGACCACTCGGCTACAGTGTATCAAGTGCTTGTTGCTAATTAGGGTTACATTACTAAATCTTTAATTCTTCTAATTCCTATACATGTATATTCATTTTTCTAATTGCTGCGTACAATAAATACGTCTAGAGACGTACACATACGGATCAAAGTGACCTCTCACCCCCTTGGTTTGATCCCCACTCAGACAGCTCTTGATGGAGAAAGTGTGTCAATTAACTTGTCAAAGGTCGGTAAATTTTCTACGGGCACAACAGTCTCGCCCGCCAACTCGCCGCCTCGATATAATGACTGAGCGTAAAACACCATTTCTCATTTGAATTCGGCTTATTTTGAACCTTTGTTGTCATGGCGAGGAGTTATCAGTGGCTTAATGTCCAAAAACTACCTATCTAACGTTAGGAAATAAATCAAATTCTGAACTAAAGGAAGATTTTTAATTAATAATAACCTAGTCACGCCGTAAATACTATTATCAAGGTCGGGAAACTGAAAAATAAATGAACAGTTCCTTGTTATAACATAAATAATTAGACTCACGTGTTCTTACACTCACGCGTTTATATATGTTTATCTATACATTGATCTAATATTAAGCTTCCCGTGACTAGATAATTAATTTTTAAAAAAATGGGTCAAAGACTCAATGGGCCGGGTTGTTTTTTAAATTTCTATTGAATGGGTGTAAAATGTGGAAGGAATTTTAAAATAATTGCACAAAGTAAGGTGCACAAGTTGTTTTTTTATACTATACAGAAAGTCATGAAAAATGGGGAATAATGACAATATATATGAAACAGTAATGAAACAAGTATATATATGTATTAGAAAAATCTCAATCATTTTAACATTTTCAAAGCTACAGTAAAACGAAAAAATGTGCACCAGAAACTATACATTGGAATGGACTGGATGAGATGGACAGTACAGGACAGATAGGCAAAGGGGGACAGCACTAGTTTTCCACACTTTCATCCAGTAGCTAATAAACCAATGACTTTTAGAACATAAACATTTTTTTAGTTTTCTTTCATATATGTATAATAATCCTATTTTTTAAAGATTTGAAATTAAAAACCTACCACAGTAAGATGTAATGACATAAAGGTTTCACTGCATCCTTTGAAGCCAGTTAAACTAAACATTTAACCAGAATGGAATTGTTTATGTTCCAACTAGGTTTATTTATAATTTAAGATGCAGCAGGAACTTTATGTCAATGTGTTCTAGTGTAACATGAGCTTAAGATGATTTAAGCAATATTTTCAACAAAGTTTCATATTCCTGTGAAAGATCACTGTAACTCACCAGCTTATATCATCATGCAACCCAAATACGTTTATGATCACTCCAATATGCCTCTAGAACACCAGTATGACAGTTTGTATTTGATGAGTATATACAGTCAATATGGGAATGGTAGTCTGTTGTTTCTAGATATAAAACATAGAAGAGGTGGAATTTGTTGAACATTTCCTGTGTAAATGATTTCATGTTGTTTTTTTAAGATCAATATTGAACATTTCCTGTGTAAATGATTTCATGTTGTTTTTTTAAGATCAATATTGAACATTTACTGTGTAAATGATTTCATGTTGTTTTTTTAAGATCAATATTGAACATTTCCTGTGTAAATGATTTCATGTTGTTTTTTTAAGATCAATATTGAACATTTACTGTGTAAATGATTTCATGTTGTTTTTTTAAGATCAATATTGAACATTTCCTGTGTAAATGATTTCATGTTGTTTTTTTAAGATCAATATTGAACATTTACTGTGTAAATGATTTCATGTTGTTTTTTTAAGATCAATATTGAACATTTACTGTGTAAATGATTTCATGTTGTTTTTTTAAGATCAATATTGAACATTTACTGTGTAAATGATTTCATGTTGTTTTTTTAAGATCAATATTGAACATTTCCTGTGTAAATGATTTCATGTTGTTTTTTTAAGATCAATATTGAACATTTACTGTGTAAATGATTTCATGTTTTTTTTTTTAAGATCAATATTGAACATTTACTGTGTAAATGATTTCATGTTGTTTTTTTAAGATCAATATTGAACATTTCCTGTGTAAATGATTTCATGTTGTTTTTTTTAAGATCAATATTGAAGTCTCCAAGTATAGTGAGGTTGTGGTCAGAAGTAATTATATTCTGATGGTGGTCCAAAATAAGTTTCGGATTGGCATTTGGGTGTTTGTAAACTGCTTTAATTGGTATGAAGTCAGGTACACATCTTTGATAATCTTTTGATATATACAGTACAAAGTAACTAAGATTCAAAGTCTGAAAAAATGGGGAAAATCTTGAAATATTTCCAAAAAGTCAGGTGCACATCTTCAATATTTATAGAAACATTCTGTGAAGTTTAAAGGTTTTTGATTGAAAACTAGGAGGAGTTGAATTAACAAAGTAGGTACCCCCAGTTCAAATACTTGCTAAAAAGTGGATAAGTTTAAAAGTCTTGAAAAATGGGGGAAAATCTTGAAATATTTCCATAAAGTCAGGTGCACATCTTCAATATATATAGAAAGATTCTGTGAAGTTTCAAGGCTTTTGGTTGAAAACTGTAGGAGGAGTTGAGTTCACAAAGTAGGTACCCCCAGTTCAAAAATTTGCTTAAAAGTGACTAAGTTTCAAAGTCTGTAAAAATGGGAAAAATCTTAAAATATTTCCATAAAGTCAGGTGCACATCTTCAATATATATAGAAAGATTCTGTGAAGTTTCAAGATTTTTGGTTGAAAACTGTAGATAGAGTTGAGTTTACAAAGTTGGTACCCTGCATTCCTTGTAATCCGGCTCTTGTAATACCTCTCGAGTCTAGATCCTATATACCAGTTTTAACGTAATAATATCGAGTCTAGATCCTATATACCAGTTTTAACGTAATAATATCGAGTCTAGATCCTATATAACCATTTTAACGTATCACTATCGAGGCTTGATCCCATATAACCAGTTTTAAACGTATCACTATCGAGGCTTGATCCCATATAACCAGTTTTTACGAATTTCTTTCGAGGCTTGATCCCATATAACCAGTTTTAACGTATCACTATCGTGGCTTGATCCCATATAACCAGTTTTAACGTATCATTATCGAGGCTTGATCCCATATAACCAGTTTTAACGTATCACTATCGAGGCTTGATCCCATATAACCATTTTTAACGTATCACTATCGAGGCTTGATCCCATATAACCATTTTTAACGTATCACTATCGAGGCTTGATCCCATATAACCATTTTTAACGTATCACTATCGAGGCTTGATCCCATATAACCATTTTTAACGTATTTCTTTCGAGGCTTGATCCCATATAATCAGTTTTAACGTATTTCTTTCGAGGCTTGATCCCATATAACCAGTTTTAACGTATCACTATCGAGGCTTGATCCCATATAACCAGTTTTAACGTATCACTATCGAGGCTTGATCCCATATAACCAGTTTTAACGTATCACTATCGAGGCTTGATCCCATATAATCAGTTTTAAACGTATTTCTTTCGAGGCTTGATCCCATATAACCAGTTTTAACGTATCACTATCGAGGCTTGATCCCATATAACCAGTTTTAACGTATCACTATCGAGGCTTGATCCTATATAACCAGTTTTAACGTATTTCTTTCGAGGCTGGATCCTATATAACCAGTTTTAACGTATTTCTTTCGAGGCTGGATCCTATATAATCAGTTTTAACGTATTTCTTTCGAGGCTGGATCCTATATAACCAGTTTTAACGTATTTCTTTCGAGGCTGGATCCTATATAACCAGTTTTAACGTATTTCTTTCGAGGCTTGATCCTATATAACCAGTTTTAACGTATTTCTTTCGAGGCTGGATCCTATATAACCAGTTTTAACGTACAGTGAAACCTGTCACTCAAGGGATACGGCCAAAGTGGCCTTTATAGACAGGTGGCCTTTATAGACAAGTTATATCAAGGATCATCAAAAATTATTATCTGAATCGTTCTTTATTATTCATTTTAGTACCCAAATGAAACTGGACCCAAATTAATGAAATTGTTTCTTCTGTAACTTGAGATTAACCAAAAAAAAAAAAAATAATAATAATAATTTTTTAAATAATTTATTCAACATCTTCAGGAATTTACAAATCCTTTGCACCACACTGGCCTCGTAACATAAATATGTCTAAATGGTTAATTGCTCTTTTTTCTTTCTCTCTTTTTTTTTTTTTTTTTTTTTTTTTGCTATGTATAGGGGTGTTGCATAGTTAAGTTTTATTCTTAGAACGCTTACACCTGACCTGTACCAACATAATTAGGTCACTTCAGACACACATCACACTCTAGCTAAGGAAGTGTTGTTACATAATGAATTACATGGTTTAGTGATCAGAGCGGTGATTATCTGTGTCATATGTAACTGTCAAATTTACTGTTTATATATCGTTATTAAAAATTTTCGAGACGGAATTCAATCGTAGTTGGTGTGGATTTGAATTTAAATCGGTGCCAAAAATATATCATTGGCGAAATGACATTTTACACTGGTGCCAAAATGACTTGATATCGCATCTTGGTACGATTTCCAAACTAACGAAAAAAAATGTCCGTTAGCGGTAGAACGGCACACACGGTTTATTTCTTAGGATACATTTACTTCATAGTCGGATACACAGCTTTGATTAAATTGATTTGGGTTCGTCCAACACCATAACTTCCGCAAGTTTCCTAGTACTTAATTTCCCCTTTTCAGATTTATTTAACAATTCTACTCGCTGTTCTAAAGTCAATGCATGCCATTTACAATGGCCAAATAAAAAAAAAAACATCAAATATTATTGTATGTGAAAAAAAATGTCAGTGTATTATCGCAATGTAAGCTTTACTCAATATGGCCGTTTAGATACATATAAACAGAATTGCATTATGGGATTTTTTGTTAATGCCGACTGATTCAGGAAATTTCCGGAAACTGACGAAGATTCGTAAACATTGCAAATGGCCGCTATAGACAGTTCTGTTGAAGGTTTGGGTCGGAAAAATGGTGGCCGCTGGCCGCATAAGACAGTGACCGCTATATAGAGGTGAAATAAAGAACAAAATTCATCGGGGGGAATAAGATATGGCCGTTATAGACAAGTGGCCGCTTTATACAAGTGGCCGCTAACACAAGTTAGACTGTATTTCTTTCGAGGCTGGATCCTATATAATCAGTTTTTACGAATTTTTTTTTTCGAGACTGGATCCTATATAACCATTTTTAACGTATTTCTTTCGAGGATCGATCCTATATTATCAGTTTTAACGTATTTCTTTCGAGACTGGATCCTATATAATCAGTTTTAACATGTTACTATTGTGGCTGGATCCTATATAACCAGTTTACCGGCGTCATGACCTGAATCATTATTTCGCGATGTTTGAAGTCTGTTTTTTGTGTTATTAAGTTTAAGCTTTAACCTGATATTTACCTTAGTAAAAATATTTATCATTATAGAAAAGGAATTACAACAAACTCCTTTTACTAGCCTTCTTAGAACCCCCTCAAACTCGCCTATATAGCTCGGTTGTATCGACTGTTACCAAATGAACGTGTATTCAGCTTAAATTTTCTTCTAATTTTATACCTTTCAAAGCACAGGGTTACTACAACAACAACAACATCATCATTATCATCATCATCATCATTAACAACAACAATGACATCACCAACAACACACACTCCACACAACACCAAAAATACTAAAACAACGGCAACAAAAGCATCAACAATAACAACAAGAACAACAAAAACTAATACATCAAAAATAATAATAATAATTATAATAATAATAATAATAACTAGGGATTTTAACTGGTATACTGCTTATATGTGATTCCCCCACCATCTTTAATCTATAAATACACATCTCGATATAAGTGAAATAATGTTGACTGGGAAGTTAAATTTCATTAAAAATCAATCCTTGTTTGAAAAATTAACTTTTCAGTGTTTAAAGCACAAATAACAGATAATTGTATGAGACTTATCATAACCATCATCCTGTATCAGCCACTGTCAAATTGTTTCTGAAATCCACATGAAATCAACGCCAAGGAAGTAAATTCTCTTTCCTTATAATAACTATATCCACCAGACGAGACAAAAAACCATTGGCTAATTATTCAGTTGCATTGTCACCTCAATATTCACCACCTCCGTGGCTCAGTGGTTAGAGTGCCAAGCGAGTGGTTATTGGTTTGATCCCTTTTCAGGTCATATACAAGACTTAAAAGTTTGACGAAGGGAGCGATTACGTCATCAAACCCATGGTCAGCTAGCATCCTAAAGATATCAGGAGTGCATTCTAGTACAAAGTAATCCATAAACATTTGCACCCGACACGGTTATACAAACTGTTTAAAGATTAATCCTTAGGATTGAAAAATGTGTCTTGATGTGAATAGCTGCAAAATTGATGATGCGATATTCAACATGAATTACACTTAATTGTATGTCTCGCTGTCCCAACTTTGACTTTGAAGCATGTATAATGAAATTAACGTTAAGCTAAATGCAAATTTTTGACGACGTAATCGCTGTCCTCGCTGCTTCGTCACCCGAAGAGTAACACCTTAATCTCGCTTTCGCTTCTTCTTCGCGGCCGTGACTTAAAAATTACAACATTCACGTGTTTGGCAGCGCTGATAAAAATTTAATATATTTTAAACCATTTAATGCAGTGTGATTGGGAATTTATTTTTAAAAATGTAGACTTTGAATGTGGGAACGATTTGAGTTGAGTAATGGTGTTTAACGTCCCAGTCAAGAATATTTCACTTATATCGAGACGTCGCTAGCTATAGAAATTTTTCCTATGCGTTGCGCTGATGCGTTATATCAGGGTTCTTTATCGTGCTACGCCTATCGTGACACGAGACATCAATTGTTTTTATGTTCTTATCCGAAAGAACCGTGACTTTCATTTCGTAATAACGAGAGCTTGGCGAAAGAACAGTCACTACCCACTTCAAGTCTTGGATCAGACCCGGTCGGGGTTCGAACCCACGACCTCCCACATGTGGGAACGACCTAGGTCTATTGATTTATGTGTAGTTCCCTGATTAACAATGAATCATTTTAGTGTCTCACTTTATACATTAATTCAGATTATCCATTGTTATCGGGTGCCCTTAGTCAGATAGAGAAGGAATATCTCTATGTGCATTAGGCAGGAAGATGTTTGAAATTAAAATACGCAATTAACACCCACCCACCTTCGAGACAGAAAAGTTTGATCATAATAGACACAAAGATAACAGATTGTTGGTACCAAATTTCATCGAAATCTATTGAACCTATTTCATAGATCTGCTTCGGATAAAGTCCTAATAGAATAATAATAATAGTAGTAATAATAATAAACAGAATAAGAATAGAAATAATAAGCAGAAACAGAACGAAAACACTATAAATCCCCATCCACATTTCCGTTGTGGGTAATCACAAATAATAATAATTGAGCAGATACACAAACGATACCATGGTCGTGTGAATTGTTTGAACTTCACTATCGAAAAAAACTTATAATACTTTGTTTTTAAATAAGTGTTAGATATTAAATTGCTGTTCAATTTGCTGATTCGTTTCAAAAACATCACTCTTTTTGAAGGGCTGATTGGGGATGATGTGTTGTTTTTGACAATTTTGACGGATTAAATTTTGATAAATTATTCAAAAATGCTTCAATTACAAGTAATTTGGTGTGAATTGCAAAGATTATAAAACATTACAGTATAGTCATAAATCACACAGTTGTGTTTTTAGAAGTAAGGAATACGGAGCAAGAAATCTGGTAAAGGTAAAACTCCTATATATTTTTCCTCTCTGGTTTATTAGTATTTTTTGTTTTACATTTTCTCTCTTATATTTACGCTTAATATGAATGCATAATTTTGTTAAGCAATAGATATATAAAATTCTACAGGATTCATGACGCTTATTTCAGGAGGTATGGTGGGTGGGTTTATAATCAGCTGTCTAAAGTTGGCCCTGTTTCTTGGTGAATCGTTACATATTGTGTTGTCTATGCATTATGTGTTTTCGGTTACAAAAATTCTTCATTCTATAAACGAATTTATTTCATTTCATTTGTCACCCATTGGCCTCTCAAAAATGAGATCTTAAAGTGGAAAATATTGTCAAAGTTTAAAGCGAGGTAAGACCAGGAAAAAGGCATCGTTATTTATGTAATAACGAGTATAAAGACTTAACACTGTAAGTGTGTTCTTCTTCTATCAAGATTAACACAACATTCCTTCTTTGAGGTTATGTTTTGTTGTAAGGCTTACGTCAGTCAAATTATCTCCTTTTACCAGATAGATGTACAACGTTTGCTGATCAAAAATAGTAGATGAGTGATTACTTATACTTCTTGACAATTTTTGAAATTTCGGAAGGTTGTTTTTTCTTGTGAAATCACCTTTGGTTGCTATATTAAGCTCCAGTTCTATAACAGAACAGAAACTGATTTTTTATGTTCAATAAAAGTGCATGTAGGCCAATCCAATACCAAAAAAAAAAAAAATAAAATAAAATAAAAATACAATAAAAAAATAAAAAAAAAAATAAAAAAAAAAAAAAAAATTCCATTCTCTTTTCGTTGATCCAAAACTCACTGTGGTCAGTCTAAATAATTAGTTTTAGTTTGAATAACATCAAAAGCATTGAAGGTACTTGGCATTCGTTTCTCACATCTATACCGTATTTATAACAAACTGTAATATGTAATACGATAAAATAATGTTGCTTTGGTAAAAACTAAAACCAAGTATATTATACAAACAAACAAACGAAAATAAAAAACAGGAAAGGTATGGTCCAAAGGTTTCAAAATATCAATTATTTAATATCCCATTGATAAAGAAGGACAAATATGAAAGAGTCTGATCATTTTCTACACGAGTTTGCTCCGATCTGATTTATAGATCGTATGTTACGATTTACATATAATCCAGAGTCGGGGTCATCGCTTGTAACAGCGAATAATGCACAATTTTCATAGAAAATGACATTTTTCACTTATTTTAACATCTATACAATGTTAATTGTTACCTTTTTGGATATTTTACACTTGGAAAAACTAGACGAATTGTCTAGTCGAATCTTTTGCGCATAATACGTCATACGTCACCAAAGACATCACTTCCTATTTATAGATCACAATTTTAAATAGATGAAACATTTTCCTTGCTAAAATATCACAGAATCAGGGCGATTCTCTATCAAGGACGTTCATATCTGAGTAAAGTGAACAATATAAAATTTTCTATAACAACTTTGCATGATTCCCTGTTACAAACACAGACTGAGACAAGATTTTTTTTCCTAAAATAATTTTCCACTGGACTATTTACAAAAACAGAAAAATAATGTTCAAGATATATTAATTAAGCAATACAAATACTTTTTGTCTCTATTTTTGATACTAAAACCATATTATTTCAGATGAAGCTGGTAATTTTACTTTGCTTTTTATGTGCTGGTGTTTGTCAGTCGTCCTTCCTTGACAAACTGAGAGAGATTCCTCTGCTGAACATGGACAAACCTTCCATTGAACGCAAGCAAGAACCAGTGTCTTGTGAAGGTCGATTTGAAGGAGATATGATGATCGTTATAACCGAACACGAGATATTTGAAGGATTATGTAGTACATGTGTGTGTAAAAGAAATAAATCCAACCCATCCCGAGGATCTTTTGACTGTAAAGATACATGTATTACCCAGAATCCTTTACCACCGTTACCAGGGCAACCATACTGTAACAGGGTTGTAAACAACATTGAATACATCCGACGTGTAAATGACACAATAAAATTAGATGAATGTCGGTATTGCACTTGTAAATTAGATAACAGAAGTGAAACTAATGGAGATTATAGATGCTTTAGTATTTGTTACGGTTAGTTTCAAAGAAAATTATAAAATCGTCACTTTCCTCAGATTTTCACAAATGTACGCAAAATAAAATCACGATTGAAAACAAAATCAATTATGTTTTGTATTTTTTCAAAAAAAAAAATAATAATAATTATAATAATAATGAATAATAATAATAATAATGTTGACACGTTTTATTTCATTTGTTTTCGTGATAATTATTTTTTCAGTCCAGGCTGCGGTTTCACATTCATTCCTTAACTAAGATTTTCCTTAACTTGAATCTGGCAAATTTGAAATCTGAATAATTTTATTAGTTGTTACGATATAGTGTTGTTTTGAAGAGCGATTCAAGTTTATAACACCTTTTGTTGAAACTAAAGTTTTCAAGTTTTATGATACAGAAATATACTGAAAAAGGCTTTAACCACCCCCCCCCCCACACACACACACGGATAGGACCGAATTTCGAGGGTTTTTCTAGGAAATTGATTATTCTTAAGTTTTATAGTTATATTAAACAAATTTGTATTTTATAGCTTAGAAACGTGATGTTGGGATTGTTTCAGTTGTACCAACCTCTATCCCACCACTTATACCATGGAAACTGGAGGCAATGCCGGGCAAATCAATCATAAACCGCGAAGAAGCGGTTTATGTCATTGCCTCCTTTAACAGTTCATACCTTGATGACCGATTCAAAAACAAATGTCAATCCTCTAATGAATTATTTTAATCATCTTTTGTGCAACTGGCCCCTTTATTTAGTTTTGTCATAAATGTTTACACAAAGTTTTAAAAAAGGAAAAGTTAAAGAAAATTTAAGTTCAGGAATGTTTTGTGAAACTGAGTATATAATATAATGGATCCAATATATAACGGTTGAACTATTATTAAAACCAAGTACAAAAATACTGTAACCACCCCACTGGATGATAGAACAGGAGCTCAGTGGTCTATAGTGCTATCGTATGTATTACATCGCCTCTCGTTTGTAAGTTTAAATCCTATTTAGAAAAATAAAGCTTGTCAGTTCGCTTGACGTCGACATTTTTCTTAAATTCGGCTTGCGCCATCAAGAATCTAATTATAAACAAGAGGCCCATGGGCCTTAACGCTCACCTGAAGTTTTGTCCAATATTGTTTGCAAAGTGCAATAGACAATGTATTAAGTACAGAAACTTTAAAAGTTTTCTCAAGTTAAGAACTCCCACAAAACTTAATCAGAAATATATCCACTCACATTTCATTTATATGTACCTTATATAATACGCATGAAGTTAACTGTAGTGCAATGAATAATTTCCAAATCATTAATCAATTTCAGTATACTTCTGCAGCTATGTCCTTGACCTTTGAACATATATGACCTCAAAACCATATATGATTGTCATGTCAATATTATAATATACATGCCTATGGGTGAAATTAAAAGCTTTCAAGATAAAAAATAATTTTTGTATTCCTATGTTGATTTGACCTTGACCTTGGAACATATAACCTTGAACCATATATCAAAATTATCGTTGTCGCAATTCCTACAATGCAAAAAATAAATAGTTTTAAAAGATAATTAGCAATTTAAGTCTTCTTTTGCAGCCGTGACCTTGACCTTTCAACATATGACCTTGAACCATATATCAAAATGATCGTCATGTCAATACCTACAATATTCTAATATACATGTCTATACAAAAAATAATAGTTTTCAAGTTAATTAGCAATTTAAGTCTTCTTTTGCAGTATGACCTTGACCTTTCAACATGACTTTGAACCATATATCAAAATGATCATTGTCGCAATACCTACAATATTCTAATATACATTCCTATACAAAAAGTTAATAGTTTTCAAGATAATTAGCAATGTAAGTCTTCTTTTGCAGCTGTGACCTTGACCTTTCAACATATGACCTTGATCCATATATCAAAATGATCGTCATGTCAATACCTACAATGTTCTAATATACATGCCTATACAAAAAGTTAATAGTTATCAAGATAATTAGCAATTTAAGTCTTCTTTTGCAGCTGTGACCTTGCCCTTTCAACATATGACCTTGATCCATATATCAAAATGATCGTCATGTCAATACCTACAATGTTCTAATATACATGCCTATAAAAACCTATCCAAAAAGTTAATAGTTTTCAAGATATAGTGACAAATATATAATTTTTAGCAAGTTCCCCACTCAGTGCCTTACAATTTCCCCATTTTGAGCCCCATGGCTACCATTTGTACAAATCTGAAACTAGATGACCTAAGGATGGTATAAATGAAAAAACTAAGGTATATCTCTAGTACATTCAGAGGAGAAGATTTTTAAAGTTTTTCACTATTTCCCCTCTTATGGGGCCCCAAGGGGATATAACTCCTTCATTTGTGCAAATCTGAAAGGGCTTCACCCAGGCATGATGGTTAGCAAGTTTCATTAAATTTGGCCAAATGGTTTTGGAGGAGAAGATTAAAATGTAAAAAGTTTACGCAGGATGGACGAAGATGGATAGCAATAGCTCATCCGAGCTTTCAGATCAGGTGAGCTAAAAAGTGCAAATCCACTAAGTGGTCTCTGTGTTATTATTGGCGTCCCTTACATGTTTTTCTACTTTTACTTGCTTTGTGCTCATTTTTTTATCAGTTACTTCAACTATTGTTAAATATTTGTTTTGCAGCTGACATATTAAAAGGAATAACTAAGAAAGGCATGAAGAATGAACCATAACCAAATAGCTTATCATCTCTAGTTTAATTGGAGGTGTTCATCTGTCAGTCACTGTGATAAAAAAGCTCAAGTACTTGTCTAAGTACATTTCCTAGCAATTAGAAACCCTAAGCTTTCATGTTGTCAGTGAAGAAAAAATCAACATGTAAATGTCTCTAAGCATTTAAATATTTTTAATTGAATAAATAGCAAGCAAGAGTTGAGTAATGGTGTTTAACGTCCCAGTCAAGAAAATTTCACTTATATCGAGATGTTGCCAGCTATAGGCGAAAGTGCAGAAATTTTGTCTGTGCATTGTGCTGATGACATTGTAAAGCAGGGTACTTTTTCGTGTCACGCCTGCCGTAACACGGGACCTCTTTTATATTAAGTTCCCATCTGAAAGAATTGTGACTTACATTTCATAATGCCGAGTACTTGGCAAAAGAACAGTCACTACCCACTTTCAAGTCTTGAGTCGGACCCCATCGGGGTTCAAACCCACAACTTCCCACTTATGGAGTAAGTAAGAAATAATAGGATTAAGCAAAATACATACAGTGCACATGTTAATAATAAGATGTTGAAACCATACAACAACTATTATTGAAATTTATATATTTGTATGAACCAGGAATCAACTCCTCAATTGCAAAATACACATGTATTCAAATTTAACAATAAAGAACGAAAGCCAAAAACTGTAATACTGTTTTAAATTTTAATTCAATCTCTTATATTTACAACACCTGAGACTGGTTGTGATGTTTCACATTTATAAACCTTTGTAATATGATAACAGTGTACACGTTTGGTTTAATGCACTTCAAGTGGTTTTTTTATAACAGCTATAGATAATGTCAATGATACCCAAGAAAAGTTTGTCAGAGAACAAAATCCAAATTTTACCCAGATATCTTGGACATGTAATCCCTTATATGCCAAATAAATCTTTATCAGTTCAGTGCCAGTTTAGCTCTTAAATAGCCAATTTGAGTTTTAAAAAATGTATTCACTCTGAAATTTAGATCAGTTGGATTTTCAAGCCATGTTTTACCAAATGTTGATTATATTTTGTTAAATATGGTCTACAAGTCACCATATGACTGAAGTGACTTACAGGTTGTAATAAGCTTGATTAGAAATCAGCTTGATTAAAAAATCACCTTGATTGGCATCACCAACAATCATATATTGTTATTTTCCTCATTGTGCGTTTCTCTTGCATTATGGAATAAACTGAATTATTTGTTTGAAAAATAACTGAACTTAAATATCAATTACCCCATCTACTAGTATCTCTGAACAATAGTATGGATTATATACATGTATATGGTCAATGTGGCTGCAGTATTCACCTTAATCGTTGGAGTGTGCATCTAATCTAGTTTAAATGACATTTAACTTTCTGTTCTCAAATTAGTACAGCCATGCCTTGGTTGCCCTGATAAACCACAATATCAACCACTAGATTAGGTAACTAAATTATTCCTTAATCTGACCAAAAGTTTGTTTTCTAACCTGATTTACATACACATATCTTTGGTCTATCTGACTTTTTACATTCAACAACTGCCAGATCGTGTCATTAACAATTCAGCAGAATTCTCTCTCTCTCTCTCTCTCTCTCTCTCTCACACACACACACACACACACACACACACACACACACACACAGTCTTATTATCATGATTATCCCATTTTGCATTTATTTCCCTGTTACAAAATCTTCAGGACATAAAACCAGTTGTCAGAAAATACATATAAATACATGTGTACTGATATTGTTGCCCAACCGCTCATGATAAAGTCTATCAAAAACTGTTA
>CM056606.1:9688047-9926367 GCA_029721355.1 Tegillarca granosa | reverse complement strand
GACAGTACTTGTTGTAAACTTGACACGACACTCAAACCTTGTCTATTATATCAGTATAGTGTCTGGTAACATCTAGACAGTACTTGTTGTAAACTTGACACGACACTCAAACCTTGTCTATTATATCAGTATAGTGTCTGGTAACATCTAGACAGTACTTGTTGTAAACTTGACACGACACTCAAACCTTGTCTATTATATCAGTATAGTGTCTGGTAACATCTAGACAGTACTTGTTGTAAACTTGACACGACACTCAAACCTTGTCTATTATATCAGTATAGTGTCTGGTAACATCTAGACAGTACTTGTTGTAAACTTGACACGACACTCAAACCTTGTCTATTATATCAGTATAGTGTCTGGTAACATCTAGACAGTACTTGTTGTAAACTTGACACGACACTCAAACCTTGTCTATTATATCAGTATAGTGTCTGGTAACATCTAGACAGTACTTGTTGTAAACTACACGACACTCAAACCTTGTCTATTATATCAGTATAGTGTCTGATAACATCTAGACAGTACTTGTTGTAAACTTGACACGACACTCAAACCTTGTCTATTATATCAGTATAGTGTCTGGTAACATCTAGACAGTACTTGTTGTAAACCTGACACGACACTCAAACCTTGTCTATTATATCAGTATAGTGTCTGGTAACATCTAGACAGTACTTGTTGTAAACTTGACACGACACTCAAACCTTGTCTATTATATCAGTATAGTGTCTGGTAACATCTAGACAGTACTTGTTGTAAACTTGACACGACACTCAAACCTTGTCTATTATATCAGTATAGTGTCTGGTAACATCTAGACAGTACTTGTTGTAAACTTGACACGACACTCAAACCTTGTCTATTATATCAGTATAGTGTCTGGTAACATCTAGACAGTACTTGTTGTAAACTTGACACGACACTCAAACCTTGTCTATTATATCAGTATAGTGTCTGGTAACATCTAGACAGTACTTGTTGTAAACTTGACACGACACTCAAACCTTGTCTATTATATCAGTATAGTGTCTGGTAACATCTAGACAGTACTTGTTGTAAACCTTGACACGACACTCAAACCTTGTCTATTATATCAGTATAGTGTCTGGTAACATCTAGACAGTACTTGTTGTAAACTTGACACGACACTCAAACCTTGTCTATTATATCAGTATAGTGTCTGGTAACATCTAGACAGTACTTGTTGTAAACTTGACACGACACTCAAACCTTGTCTATTATATCAGTATAGTGTCTGGTAACATCTAGACAGTACTTGTTGTAAACTTGACACGACACTCAAACCTTGTCTATTATATCAGTATAGTGTCTGGTAACATCTAGACAGTACTTGTTGTAAACTTGACACGACACTCAAACCTTGTCTATTATATCAGTATAGTGTCTGGTAACATCTAGACAGTACTTGTTGTAAACTTGACACGACACTCAAACCTTGTCTATTATATCAGTATAGTGTCTGGTAACATCTAGACAGTATTGTTGTAAACTGGACCACGACACTCAAACCTTGTCTATTATATCAGTAAGAGTGTCTGGTAACATCTAGACAGTACTTGTTGTAAACTTGACACACACTCAAACCTATGTCTATTATATCAGTATAGTGTCTGATAACATCTAGACAGTACTTGTTGTAACTTGACACGACACTCAAACCTTGTCTATTATATCAGTATAGTGTCTGATAACATCTAGACAGTACTTGTTGTAAACCTGACACGACACTCAAACCTGGTCTATTATATCAGTATAGTGTCTGGGAACAATCTAGACAGTACTTGTTGTAACTTGACATGCCACTCAAACCTTGTCTATTATATCAGTATAGTGTCTGATAACATCTAGACAGTACTTGATTGTAAACCTGACACGACACTCAACCTTGTCTATTATATCAGTATAGTGTCTGAGAACATCTAGACAGTACTTGTTGTAAACTAGACACCACACTCAACCTTGTCTATTATATCAGTATAGTGTCTGAGTAACATCTAGACAGTACTTGTTGTAAACTTGACACGACACTCCAACCTTGTCTATGATCAGTATAGTGTCCTGGTAACATCTAGACAGTACTTGTTGTAAACCTGACACGACACTCAAACCTTGTCTATGATATCAGTATAGTGTCTGGTAACATCTAGACAGTACTTGTTGTAAACCTTGACACGACACTCAAACCTTGTCTATGATATCAGTATAGTGTCTGGTAACATCTAGACAGTACTTGTTGTAAACTTGACATGACACTCAAACCTTGTCTATTATATCAGTATAGTGTCTGGTAACATCTAGACAGTACTTGTTGTAAACCTGACACGACACTCAAACCTTGTCTATTATATCAGTATAGTGTCTGATAACATCTAGACAGTACTTGTTGTAAACTTGACACGACACTCAAACCTTGTCTATTATATCAGTATAGTGTCTGGTAACATCTAGACAGTACTTGTTGTAAACCTGACACGACACTCAAACCTTGTCTATTATATCAGTAAGTGTCTGGTAACATCTAGACAGTACTTGTTGTAAACTACACACCACACTCAAACCTAATGTCTATTATATCAGTATAGTGTCTGGTAACATCTAGACAGTACTTGTTGTAAACTTGACACGACACTCAAACCTTGTCTATTATATCAGTATAGTGTCTGGTAACATCTAGACAGTACTTGTTGTAAACTTGACACGACACTCAAACCTTGTCCATTATATCAGTATAGTGTCTGGTAACATCTAGACAGTACTTGTTGTAAACCTGACACGACACTCAAACCTTGTCTATGATATCAGTATAGTGTCTGGTAACATCTAGACAGTACTTGTTGTAAACCTGACACGACACTCAAACCTTGTCTATTATATCAGTAAAGTTTCTGGTAACATCTAGACAGTACTTGTTGTAAACTTGACACAACACTCAAACCTTGTCCATTATATCAGTATAGTGTCTGGTAACATCTAGACAGTACTTGTTGTAAACCCGACACAACACTCAAACCTTGTCTATGATATCAGTATAGTGTCTGGTAACATCTAGACAGTACTTGTTGTAAACCTGACACGACACTCAAACCTTGTCTATGATATCAGTATAGTGTCTGGTACCATCTAGACAGTACTTGTTGTAAACTTGACACGACACTCAAACCTTGTCTATTATATCAGTATAGTGTCTGGTAACCAGGGCTCCACAAACGCCGGTAGGGTCAATCGGCGGTAGGCAAAGGGTACATCATAACACCCCCCTCCCAACGATCGGCAAAAAGTACCCCCCCCCCCCCCCCCCCATATAGATAAATGTTCATAAATACCGCTTATTAATATCTTGCAAAAATCCCATCACTGGTAACTTAAAATTGATCAACATATAACAGATAGAAAAACCACATGTAATGCCGTGATCATGTTGTTGTTGTTGGTAACCCAAAAAAGGGTCGTATCTACTCAGATCTTGTATATAGAATTCAGGGGAGGTTATTAACTATCTTTAAACTGGATCGATCAGGCACATGTCCTCTAGTAGAAACGATGTGAACGGGTGAAGCCACTAGTAATCAATTAACTTGTAAGGTATCAGGTAATTAATTACCTGTGAATAAGGAAGTTCAGTGAATCGTGACACTGTCCTGAGTAATTTTAATTGTTAACAAGCCAGCATTAAAGAATTTTTAATCAGATTTTGTCTTACTATTATGGGGAAAAAAGCCGATTCGAATATTTTTCAATCGGCTTTTTTTAAGTTTGAATCGGCGTTTTTTGCCAAAAATCGGTGTTTGTAGAGGCCTGCTGGTAACATCTAAACAGTACTTGTTGTAAACTTGACACGACACTCACACTTTCCAGTAACAGACAATACTTACCCATACAGTCCATTGTGACTTCATTATTATTTTTGTCAAAAAACCTGGCTTTACATCCGCCACAGTAGCTATCTCTATAAATAAATAAATAAATAAATGAATGAATGAATGAATGAATGAATGAATGAATGAATGAATAACTTTTACATTATACTGTCAGGACTATAGTGATGAGTTATTGTCAAACATAAATTCTTAATATAAACACTAAAAAACATGACATACTTGAAGGACAAACCAGAAGAGTGTAATCGGCCTTACTTATATATAACAGAAAAGAAAACAACATGATGTGACAGAGTCTCCAAACAAAGAACTCAATACTAGCAAACTCAATATTAACCGAGCTTCTATGACACCTAACAAGTCACAGTTCAGACAATTATTCTTGCCGTCATCTACATTAAATTAAAATTAGGAGGCTCAAACTTAGAACCAACCTTTAGGTTGGCCACTTACCACATTTTCAAAAAGCCTCAAAATGAACAAGAAAGTCAGTTCTGGGATGGTGGAGGAAACTGAGGTTCCTGTAAAAAACCACTGACCTTCAGCAAGCAAACTGACAAACTTTATTACACTAGGATCTACTTAGTGGAATTGGAATCTAGATGATGCAAGGCACTGATCTATAAGTGTATACTTTAGACTACCTGGCCACCAAGGTCACTAGTGAAGTCCTGAACATCCTGTTATTGAGAGGTCACAGGTAAGTCTTGGACACTCCAAAAAAGTCACCAGGAAAGTCCTGAACATTCCGATAATAGGAATTAACATGTGAACTTTATAGAACATTGAGTTGTCCAAGTTCTATTGCAATACCTAAATATCATAAGAACTATATTTAGTTTTTATAATTTATTTAACACCCACTTGCAGACAGCATCTGGATATTTTGGGCATTTATTTACACTACATGGTTGTACAAGACATTTCACTGGCTCCTTTCCATCTGGACATAGATGATGATCTGAAATTAAAAATTAACACTATAATGGTAATGTTTGTAAATTAATGACACATACATTGGTGTACATAATAATACAAGCTATTTGACACAAAATGCATCCATCCATCCACACACACACATTGACACATATACACACACTCACAAACTGACACACACACACACACACACACACACACACACACACATATAGTTTATATTTTCATATTGATTCACAATGACTGTATGCTTACATAGATTTTGGCATGTTTGCCTACATATTGGATCTTGACATGTTTCCTCATATTGTATGAACTTACAAATTGGATCTTGACATATGACCTTATATTGTATGAACTTACAAATTGGATCTTGAGATATGTCCTCATATTGTATGAACTTAATAAACAGCTGCGCCTGGAGCGCATGATGATATGCCTGTCAGATAATTAAACTTCTTTTTTAATGTCTTAAACAAATTGACATTTAGCTGAAACATATTTTTTTAAAGCAAAAGTAGCAAATTTATTTCTCAATGTTTATTCACAAACCTTTTTGATTATAGGACAAATATAACACAAAAGTTTCATAAAAAAGTTCAAATGATTTTTGAGTTACAATATGCAAAAAAATGCCTAAAATTTGACAATTAAAGGCCAATAACTCTACAACAAGAAAAAATACGAATCTCAAAAATAAAAGGGAGCTCTCTGCCATGGATACCAATATAACACATAAGTTTCATTCAAATTGTTCAAAGCATTTTTGAGTTATTGTACAACATGCAAAAAATGCCTACAATTTGACAAGTAAAGGCCAATAAGTTCGCAACGAGAAAACATACGAATCTCAAAAACGAAAGGGAGCATTCTGTCTTAGATACAAACATTTCACAAAAGTTTCAGTAAAATTGCTCAAAGCATTCTTGAGTTAGTGTACAAAGTGTGGACATACGGATGGACGGACAGACGGACGGGCTGCGCCATACCATAATACGTCCCGTCATAGACGGGAGTATAAAATTGGATCTTGACATGTGTCCTCATATTGTATGAACTAACAAATAGGATCTTGACATGTGTTCTCATATTGTATGAACTTACAAATTGGATCTTGACATGTGTTCTCATATTGTATGAACTTACAAATTGGATCTTGACATGTGTTCTCATATTGTATGAACTTACAAATTGGATCTTGACATGTGTCTACATATTGTATGAACTTACAAATTGGATCTTGACATGTGTCCTCATATTGTATGAACTTACAAATTGGACCTTGACATGTGTCCTGATATTGTATGAACTTACAAATTGGATCTTGACATGTGTCCTTATATTGTATGAACTTACAAATTGGATCTTGACGTGTGTCCACATTGTGCATAATTACATATTGGATCTTGACATATGTGCTCACATTGTTACATACATATTGGATCCTGACATGTGTGTTCAATTTGTGTGTACTTACAGATTGGATCCTGACATGTGTCCACATTGTGTGTACTTCCATATTGGATCCTGACATGTGTGTCCACATTGTGTGTACTTACATATTGGATCCTGATATGTGTGTCCACATTGTGTGTACTTACATATTGGATCCTGACATGTGTGTCCACATTATGTGTACTTACATATTGGATCCTGACATGTGTGTCCACATTGTGTGCACTTACATATTGGATCCTGACATGTGTGTCCACATTATGTGTACATACATTATTGGATCCAAATATGTGTGTCCACTTTGTGTGTATTTACATATTGGATCCTGACGTGTGTCCACATTGTGTGTACTTGCATATTGGATCCTGACATGTGTGTCCACATTGTGTGCACTTACATATTGGATCCTGACATGTGTGTCCACATTGTGTGCACTTACATATTGGATCCTGACATGTGTGTCCACATTGTGTGTACTTACATACTGGATCCTGACATGTGTGTCCACATTGTGTGTACTTACATACTGGATCCTGACATGTGTGTCCACATTGTGTGTACAAACATATTGGATCCTGACATGTGTGTCCACATTGTGTGTACTTCCATATTGGATCCTGACATGCGTGTCCACATTGTGTGTACAAACATATTGGATCCTGACATGTGTGTCCACATTGTGTGTACTTACATATTGGATCCTGACATGTGTGTCCACATTGTGTGTACTTACATATTGGATCCTGACATGTGTGCCCAAATTGTGTGTACTTACATATTGGATTCTGACATGCGTGTCCACATTGTGTGTACTTACATACTGGATCCTGACATGTGTGTCCACATTGTGTGTACTTACATATTGGATCCTGACATGTGTACTCAAATTGTGTGTACTTACATATTGGATTCTGACATGTGTACTCAAATTGTGTGTACTTACATATTGGATCCTAACATGTGTGCCCACATTGTGTGTACTTACATACTGGATCCTGACATGTGTGTCCACATTGTGTGTACTTACATACTGGATCCTGACATGTGTGTCCACATTGTGTGTACTTACATATTGGATCCTGACATGCGTGTCCACATTGTGTGTACAAACATATTGGATCCTGACATGTGTGTCCACATTGTGTGTACTTCCATATTGGATCCTGACATGTGTGTCCACATTGTGTGTACTTACATATTGGATCCTGACATGTGTGTCCACATTGTGTGTACTTACATATTGGATCCTGACATGCGTGTCCACATTGTGTGTACAAACATATTGGATCCTGACATGTGTGTCCACATTGTGTGTACTTACATATTGGATCCTGACATGTGTGTCCACATTGTGTGCACTTACATACTGGATCCTGACATGTGTGTCCACATTGTGTGTACTTACATACTGGATCCTGACATGTGTGTCCACATTGTGTGTACAAACATATTGGATCCTGACATGTGTGTCCACATTGTGTGTACTTACATACTGGATCCTGACATGTGTGTCCACATTGTGTGTACAAACATATTGGATCCTGACATGTGTGTCCACATTGTGTGTACTTACATATTGGATCCTGACATGTGTGCCCACATTGTGTGTACTTACATACTGGATCCTGACATGTGTGTCCACATTGTGTGTACTTACATACTGGATCCTGACATGTGTGTCCACATTGTGTGTACAAACATACTGGATCCTGACATGTGTGTCCACATTGTGTGTACTTACATACTGGATCCTGACATGTGTGTCCACATTGTGTGTACAAACATATTGGATCCTGACATGTGTACTTACATACTGGATCCTGACTATCCACATGTGTGTACTTGCATATTGGATCCTGACATGCGTGTCCACATTGTGTGTACTTACATATTGGATCCTGATATGTGTGTCCACATTGTGTGTACTTACATATTGGATCCTGACTTGTGTGTCCACATAATGTGTGTACTTACATACTGGATCCTGACATGTGAGCTCACATTGTGTGTACTTACATATTGGATCCTGACATGTGTACCCAAATTGTGTGTACTTTCATATTGGATCCTGACATGTGTGCCCACATTATGTGTACATACATATTGGATTCTTACATGTGTGCCTAAATTGTGTGTACTTACATATTGGATCCTGACATTTGTGCCCATATTGTGTGTACTTTCATACTGGGTCCTGACATGTATGCCCATGTTGTGTATACTTACATATTGGATCCTGACATGTGTGCCCACATTGTGTGTACTTACATATTGGATCTTGATATGTGTACCCAAATTGTGTGTACTTTCATATTGGATCCTGACATGTGTGCCCACATTATGTGTACATACATATTGGATTCTTGCATGTGTGCCCAAATTGTGTGTACTTACAAATTGGATCCTGACATTTGTGCCCATATTGTGTGTACTTTCATACTGGGTCCTGACATGTATGCCCATGTTGTGTATACTTACATATTGGATCCTGACATGTGTGCCCACATTGTGTGTACTTACATATTGGATCTTGATATGTGTACCCAAATTGTGTGTATTTACATATTGGATCCTGACATGTGTACCCAAATTATGTGTACGTACATATTGGATCCTGATATGTGTGCCCAAATTGTGTGTACTTACCTATTGAATTCTGACATGTGTGCCCAAATTGTGTGCACTTACTTATTGGATTCTGACATGTGTGCCCACATTGTGTGTACTTACATATTGGATCCTGACATGTATGCCCACATTGTGTGTACTTACATATTGGATTCTGACATGTGTACTCAAATTGTGTGTACTTACATATTGGATTCTGACATGTGTGCCCACATTGTGTGTACTTACATATTGGATCCTGACATGTGTGCCCACATTGAGTGTACTTACATATTGGATTCTGACATGTGTACTCAAATTGTGTGTACTTACATATTGGATTCTGACATGTGTACTCAAATTGTGTGTACTTACATATTGGATCCTAACATGTGTGCCCACATTGTGTGTACTTACATATTGGACTCTGACATGTGTACTCAAATTGTGTGTACTTACATATTGGATCCTGACATGTGTGCCCACATTGTGTGTACTTACATATTGGATTCCGACATGTGTACCCAAATTGTGTGTACTTACATATTGGATCCTGACATGTGTGCCCGCATCCATTAGAACAACATTTCTGAGTCCCTGTACAATTATGGTCATTGAAACAAATCTCTACACATATCCCAGGTCCAGTTCTATTTGGACACATTCCAGGTTTTGTTTCTGAAACAAAAATAAGAAACTTAATCACAAAAGAATATTTTATGCAAGTGTTTGACCGATAATAATGAAGTGTTTAAGTGTTCATGTTATTATGAAGTGTTTAACTGTCCATGTAATATTTAAAGTGTACATGTTATAATTGTTAAAATGTTCTGGTAAGTATGAAGTCTTTAACTTTTCATATGATAATGAAGTGTTCAACTGTTCATGTAATACTGTTCAACTGTTCATGTAATAATGAAGTGTTTAACTGTTTATGTAATAATGAAGTGTTTAACTATTCATGTAATGATAAAGTGTTTAATTGTGTATGTAATAATGAAGTGTTTAATTGTTTGTGTAATTATAAAGTCTTTATCTGTTCATCAGGTAACAATGGCATTGATTTGGAGTGGATATTTCTTGTAAAGTACACAGTTATTTGGCATATACTTTTCACACAGGTGTAATGTTGGGAATCTATTATCGTTGCCTAGGAAACCTTTGATATGTACACAAATGTTGCCTTGGAAACCTTGATATGTACACAAATGTTGACTTGGTACACAAATGTTGACTTGGAAACCTTGGTATGTACACAAATGTTGACTTGGAAACCTTGGTATGTACACAAATGTTGCCTTGGAAACCTTGATATGTACACAAATGTTGCCTTGGAAACCTTGATATGTACACAACTGATACTTACCACAAACCTTTTTACAATGATCTATTGTTGGGAATCTATTAGCATTTCCTTCACAACCTCCATAAGTAAATGACTGACACTTCTTTGTAATTGTATTAAAGTAATACTTTGTCATGGCTGCTTCACAAGGTCCACTGTCTGGTTTGTGTTTACATTGATCTGGAAGACTCCAATTTCCTGCCGGTGGCTTGGTTTCTAAACAAAACAAGATGATTAAACTGAATTTTCTTTGCAAATACATCAAACAAGAGTTAGAGAACATCTTAATCGTAAAGTTCTCTATGCCATTAGATAGCTTACTTTTATGCATGCATCATCATAAAAAGGTATCCCCACAATCATAATGAATATTATTGACCCTGGCATGCTAGCGATCGCACAGATGCCCAGAAGGCAAGAAAAAACATATTGGGGCAACAAGGACTTTGAATGGACATGGAGTTAATGTCCAGTGTTGAGGTAATATTACAACATGTTTGAGAGTGACCAAACGATCTCAATTTTAATAATAAGTTTCTAAAACTTGTTTATTTTGCTTTACAAAACTTTTATATGACTTTGAGATAATATAAGAGTTCCAAAGATTTAAATGTCTCCCCCTGGTTAGATTTTGATCGAGTAGAAAATACATTACTTTAACATAAACTTTCACATTATGACACGTCGCTGCAGCTGCCACTGCTGCTGCCACTGCTGCTGCCTACAACGACACCAGAAAAGGAACACCTAAGTCTCGCCTTATGGTGATGCAAGGCTCGACAAACTAAAAAACCATGCTGACAAACATTTGATACCCTTACTGACAAACATGTCAGTACCCTTGCTTTCAAAAATGTTTATACCCATGCTGACAAAACATGCTGATATTATACTGACAAACATGCCAATACCCATTCTGACAAACATGCAGGTACCCATGCTCTCAAAAATGTCGATACCTATCTGAAAAACATGCTGGTACCCTTACTCTCAAAAATCTAGATACCCATGCCGACAAAACATGCTGACAAACATGCTGGTATCCATGCTCTCAAAAATGTTGATACCCATGCTGACAATAATGCTGGTACCCATGCTCTCAAAAATGTTGATACCCATGCTGACAATAATGCTGGTACCCATGCTCTCAAAAATGTCGATACTTATGCTGACAATCATGCTGGTACCCATGCTCTCAAAAATGTCAATTGTAACCCATGCTGACAAACATGCTGAAATTATACTGACAAACATGCAAATTACCATGCTAACAAACATGCTGATACTCATGCTGATCCTTATAATGGCTAATCACTAAATGATTTTTATTTCCCATGGTTCAATAGTATTTCACAATATTCAAACACAAAAATTAGATCATCACAATAACACACAAAAACTCACCACACTTATCTGCAACATCCTGTTAATTAGCATTAAGAACACACAAATACTCACCACACTTATCTGTAACTTCCTGTTTATTGGCATTAAGAACACACAAATACTCACCACACTTATCTGTAACTTCCTGTTTATTTGCACTAAGAACACACAAATACTCACCACACTTATCTGGAACATCCTGTTTATTTCCACTAAGAACACACAAATACTCACCACACTTATCTGTAACTTCCTGTTTATTTGCACTAAGAACACACAAATACTCACCACACTTATCTGTAACTTCCTGTTTATTTGCACTAAGAACACACAAATACTCACCACTTATCTGTAACTTCCTGTTTATTTGCACTAAGAACACACAAATACTCACCACATTTATCTGTAACTTCCTGTTTATTTGCATTATAAAACCTAGCATTACAGCCACCACAGTAGTCATCACTGTAAATATACAGAGTATATAGCTAAAACTGCTATCAGAGAGAGGGAGGGGGGGTTGGGGAAGAGAGAGGGATGGATTGGAGATCAAATGAGAGAGAGAGAGAGAGAGAGAGAGAGAGAGAGAGAGAGAGAGAGAGAGAGAGAGAGAATTTGACTTCATATAATTGGCATAATTGTGTTAGAAAAGTAACAAACTAATTTTTCATGCAGATAAAAACATTGTGTATTGACTTAATTTTGTTGAAAAAAATCATATGTACTGCAAGCATAAGGGAAATTAAAGTTTTGTTTTGTAAATGTGACCGACTGTGATTAGATTTATTCATTAAAAATATCAGATGGATTGTTGAATGGATCAGGACTGATCAGGGTTGGTACTTAACAATCCAGTTGAGATCACTGAATTTATATTGTGGCAGTCAGTTCTGATATGGTTAAACAAGAGTTCCGCATGGCAGAGCATGATACGCCCGTCAAATCTGCAAGTCATTTATGTGGATATTTTGTTTATTATGAACTGTAAAGGGACTTATACAGTTCATATGAGCTGTTCATAATCAATAAGTCAATTCAATTATTCATCACAATGATACAAAATGCAGTGCACAAGTCAACAAGTACAATAAAAAACAATAGTAATTATTGAGATTTTGGTATTATTTTCAGTAACAAAATAGACTTACCACCAGCCACACCATTTATATAATTTTACCATCATGTTCTTGAACCTTCATCACAAAATTGAGGTAATCTCTAGTATACTGGGTTGTTTCAAAGACAGCAAGTTCTTCAGCCTACAACTCTATGTGTATCTGCTCCCTGGTAGAATAAATTAAGGAAGCTAGAGTTACGGTTCCTGAGCACTGCACTTTGGATCATCGTGGTAAGTAAGCATACCAAGTTTCAAGTCATTCTGACCATAGATGTCAGAGTTATGGGCCAGACAAACCCGCCGCATACTTTGGCAGCACACAAAGGGGAATAACTCAAAAATTAAGGAAGCTAGAGTTACGGTTCCTGTGCACTGCACTTGGCATCATCGTGGTAAGTAAGCATACCAAGTTTCAAGTCATTCTGACCATAGATGTCAAAGTTATGATCCAGACAAACATGCTAACAGCATTCAAAGGGGAATAACTCAAAAATTAAGGAAGCTAAAGTTACGGTTCCTGAGCACTGCACTTTGCATCAACGTGGTAAGTAAGCATACCAAGTTTCAAGTCATTCTGACCATAGATGTGAGAGTTATGGGCCGGACAAACCCGCCGCCAGTACGCCCGCCCGCCCATCCGCCTGCCCACCCGCCCGCCAAGGGTGATCCCATAATACGCCCCGTCTTTGACGGGCGTATAAAAATGTGAGTACCAAGGAAACACCAATGACCATTGGCAACGAAGTGACAAAACTTTCTGACAATGAAATTGTCCAGAATGGGCAGAGGGAATTTAACACAGAACATAGACAGTGATAGTCACAGCTACCATCTGCTCCTTGGATTTGAAACCCAGCCTGCCAAAGTGGAAAACATGTAAATATTATTATAATTAAAACTAAGTTATTTTACTCACACACAGGTTGCATTTGGGAAATTTGGACATTTTTTAACACTGCAGGGACTGGCAAAACACTTTACTGGAGCCTCACCATTTTCACATGTGCCTGTAATATAATATAAAATATAGAAACATTTTTTGACTTTACATTCCTTATACAACATATGCTGGTTGTTTATGAAGTAGAAGATGGAGGTGTAATGTATGAGTAAAAAATTACACCAGCAGGAATTATTTTTTTAATTACAAACACTTATTTTGTCTTGTTTAAGAAATGTTTGTCACTGTTGAAATGTTGGACAAAGAAGAATTGTTTATAGGATACTAGGGTTCAACAGTCATTCAGAAAATAGATTTTTACTAAAATGATAAAAGTACAGCTGAATGTCCAATATCATCTCTGTTATATAGCCAGTGAATTCATTAACAGTAAAGCTAACCAGGGTGATTGGTGAAAAGCAGCCACCTTCTGTAAGCAAACTGTCAAACTATGTCAGACCTGGATTTGAACCTAGACCTGTAAAAAGGTGACTTTGACCACTTTCAGTCGCTGAGGCCCAAAAACTAGAAAAACTGTTCTTGTATAAAATGTAGATCAGTTTTTGTGACCTGGAACCTGTAATTTTGCAGATAAAAATTATTATACTTCAAATTTTCTTAAACAATTTTAATTTTAAGATTCGGTTCATAAAAATTTTGCATAAATTATGACCAGTTATGCTTCCAGTGACCTTATTTAAAATTTTTCTTAAGACATAAGCTGATAAGCTGGTGATGTCTCGATATAAATTTGAACTTACCAGTTGTGTTAAGTGGCTTCATACAAACCATACCACCACAGATATTTTTGCAGCATTTCTGTGAGTCAGAGCATTTAGTATCGTCACTATTACAGATGTTGGAACTATCACAGGTACTTGCATCTCCTGATGGTGCAGGACATGTTCCCATTTTACCACCTGTTAATAAAAAAAAGTAAAACCTATTAAAAATTCATCACTTCAGGACATCCAGTGTTGTCATAGTAACAGGATACTGTATCTCCTGATGGTGCAGGACATGTTCCCATTTTACCACCTGTTAATAAAAACAAAATTAAAACCTATTAAAAATTCATCACTTCAGGATATCCAGAGTTGTCATGGTAACAGATGTTTGAATAACTACAAGTTACTGTATTTTTCAATGGTGTAGGATATGTTTGTGATTTTACTTAGTGTAAGTAAGAGGAAGACAAAAGCCATTATTGGTCATTAAAATTGTCATTAGCACGTCATCAATGAACTCAAAACAGGTAAATTTATGATAAATTTTTATGATTTTTTTGACTACAGTAAGTACAATTTTGTTTTTGCATTTGTTAAGACATATGTCATAAATAAAACTGAGACTGGTAAACAAACAATAATTACTGTCTCATTGTAACCCATAGTAAACATGTAAACCCCATTATTAGATCCCCCACCCCGGCGCATGGATACAGACCAGATAATTGTCAAAGATTTATTATTCTCCATTATACAATAGAAGATGAGTCGACACTGATCTCAATCTCTACTTTGAGTAACCTAATATGTTCATGTAGTCATGAGTAGAATAAATGTAAGGTATCGACTAATAATATAAATCAAATCCACTTTATATAAATCAAAATAAAAAGATCCTTGCATGTCCTTACACAAGCTTGTAAGACAGAACCACGATAATCTTAAAGTTATACAGCATACTAATCAACCACAGTAGATAACTCTTTGTGAGGTTCTGGTTGCTAAACAAGAAAATTTATGATCACGGCCCAGGAGCTTAATAAGGTACACATCTCCTAATTGTGTTCTTGTTTTAATAAAAGCTTGCTTCTGACATCAAGTGTAGACAACTCTTTGTGATGTTCTCAGTTTTAGAAAAGCTTGTACACAATAAATAAATAAACAAGAGGCCCATGGGCCTTAACGCTCACCTGAGGATATGGCCAACCTGAGGATATATCCAAAATCATTTGCAAAAATACATTAAATATTCTAATATACATCCCTATAAAAAAGTTAATAGTTTTCAAGATAATTAACAATTTGAGTCTTTTTATGCATCCATGACCTTGACCTTTAAATGTAAGACCTTGAATCTTAAATCAGAATAATCACCATATTAATTCCTAAAGTATTCTAATATACATGAAAATACAAAAAGTTAATAGTTTCCAAGATAATAAACAATATCAGTCTTTTTATGCACCCATGACCTTGACCTTTGAACTTTTGACCTTGAGCCACATATCAAAATGATCGTCATATCAATACCTACAATATTCTAATATATATGCCTATGCAAAAATATAATAGTTTCCAAGATAATTAACAATTTCAGTCTTTTTATGCACCTATGACCTTGACCTTTGAACGTATGACCTTGAGCCATATATCAAAATGTTCGTCATGTCAATACCTACAATATTCTAAAATACATGTCTATACAAAAAGTTTATAGTTTTCAAGCTTAAATGCACAATTTTAGTTTTCATTGGCAGAAAAATAACATTTCAGGGGCAACAACTCCTACATGTATTATCATACTGTTACGAAACTTTGTACCTTTTTACATTTTGTCATGCTGAACATTTTAACAGTGTTTTGATATTATATATCTCTTAAAATTTTGAAGAAAATAACCTAAAACTGCACAAATTACAAACTAGGTCATGACCTTGAACTTTGACCTTGACCCCATTTTGAAGATTATTTCAAGAAAAAGTCAAAACTGAAAACCCCATGTCAAAATCTATTCATATAGTCAAGTTATAACAATTTGAAGCCATTTTACGCAATTTTTAAAATTAAACGCAAAAACGCATAACTTAATTTTTCACCAAATTTCACGAAACAAACAATTTTTAAGCTTAAGACCCTAGAGAAGCCAAATATCACATCAGATTTTTTCTACCATCTTCGCTTTTGGAGAAGAAGATTTTTTAAGTTTTTTGGAACCATAGGTCACCTTGACCTAGTTTTGGGAGCCAGGACAACCTCACGAACAAATCTGAATTGCACTGGCCTATATATGCATCTGACCAAGTTTCATTGAAATCCACCTTGTAGTTTCAGAAAAGAAGTTGAAAATGTAAAAGTTTATGCCGCGTACGATGACGACGACAACGACGACGATGACAGACAAATTTTGATCAGAAAAGCTCACTTGAGCCTTTGGCTCAGGTGAGCTAATAAAAAAATAAATGAGTGAGTAAATATTAACAAACACTAAGCCTGAAGTTAAAATTACTTATTACTAATGTGTATATCATTTCATCAGAATTTGTCCTGCTTTAAATTTATACCTGTATATATGTTTTAAAGGGAGATAATTCCATTAAACATGTACCTGATAAGCTATGCAATTTAAAAAAGAAAATATTAATACTGAGATATTTCTTTCTAATTTTTGAAAGTTGATTTATAATGAAAATTTCAATTTTTTAGTGTTTTTATTTTTTATACCTGAAAATTACTTATTACTACTATGTATATATTTCATCAGAATTTGTCCTTCATTAAATTTATATAGGTGGGCTAAGTAATGTTTTACATTACAGTCAAAATATATATTCAAACTTAATCATGAAATTATTTAGAAAACTAAATTGTGACAAAAAATGGAGAAAGTGATTGAGCAAGAAATGGAAATGTTGGTTTGGCAATAAATGGAGGATGTGGTTGAGCAAAAATAGAGATGTTGGTATGGCAATAAATGGAGGTGGTGGTTGAGCAGGAAATGAAGATGTTGGTTTTGTAAAATTTGAAGGTAGTGGTTGAGCAAGAAATGGAAATGTTGGTATGGCAATAAATGGAGGATGTGGTTGAGCAAAAATGGAAATGTTGGTATGGCAATAAATGGAGGATGTGGTTGAGCAAAAATGGAGATGTTGGTATGGCAATAAATGGAGGTGGTGGTTGAGCAGGAAATGAAGATGTTGGTTTTGTAAAATTTGAAGGTAGTAGTTGAGAAAGAAATGGAGATGTTGGTATGGCAATAAATAACGAAAGACTGATTTAAAATAATAATTCAGGGTGGAAATTTAGCATCAAATTGAAGAAGAATAATTGGCAATAATTCAAGGGAATGGTTATGGCAATTATTCATGGGAGTGGTTGGTCCAAAAGTGCTAGGAGTTGTTTGCCATCAAATAGAGTTAGATCAGTCGTTTGGCATCAAACAGAGATAGATCAGTCGTTTGCCATCAAATAGAGATAGATCAGTCGTATGGCATCAAATAGAGTTAGATCAGTCGTTTGGCATCAAATAGAGATAGATCAGTCGTTTGGCATCAAATAGAGATAGATCAATCGTTTGCCATCAAATAGAGATAGATCAGTCGTTTGGCATCAAATAGAGTTAGAGCAGTTGTTTGGCATCAAATAGAGTTAGATCAGTCGTTCGGCATCCAATAGAGTTAGATCAGTCGTTTGGCATCAAATAGAGATAGATCCGTCGTTTGGCATCAAATAGAGTTAGATCAGTCTTTTGGCATCAAATAGAGATAGATCAGTTGTTTGGCATCAAATAGAGTTAGATTAGTCGTTTGGCATCAAACAGAGTAAGATAAGTCATTGGGCATCAAATAGAGTTAGATCAGTCGTTTGGCAATAATGTAAGAGGAGTATTTTAGCAATGAATTGTGTGAGAAGTTGACAATAATTAAAGGAAAGGATAGGTTTGGCATTGAGAAAGAAATCATCAATAATCAGATGGAGTGGTTTGGTAATAAATGAAAGTTGCCTTATAAATAAAAACATGAAAATAAGATTGAAGTTTATAAAATACTGTGAGCATAAGTGAGAAATCATAGAGTAATTATGACTGCATTATGATGTTTTAGTATATACTGACAATAAATGAACCTACATCTACATGCGTTCGTTAAAGCCACTGAAGAGGCCTTTACAGACATATATGAATTTAAATGGACCTAAAAATAACACTGCATACAGATTACACTTTGGTGGCTTTGCTAGATTGTTTCATTAATATCAAGATGGTCATTTCCTAAATGATGAATAAAAACCTGACCCAGAGAAAAGCAAGCATAACAACTACATGTGGGAATCTCACAACAAATCAAGATTTTGTGAAAAACAGAAAAAAAAAACTGTTTGTTTAATAGAAAGAATACTTTAGTCATACCAAAAAAAAAAATTAATTTCGTCAGAATTTACACATCTATTTTATTCTACCATCATATTAAATAACTATTCTGATGTTTCTCTAAAATTAATATTTTTTATACAAGGTTAACAGAATTTTTTTTATTTTAGACTGCTGTTTGCACCAGAAAGGTATCTTTGCAATAAAGCATTAAAACGTTAAAGCAACAAAGTTTAATGCTTAAAAAAAATATATCATATATATATATATACATACAAACATACATATATATATAAACATATGAAAATTTTAAATTACAGTAGAACTTCAATAACTCAAACTTTGATATCTCGAATACCACAGATAACTCGAAGTCTTTACTTTGTCCCAACCAGTTTTCTTTATAAATTATATTAAAACAACTTCGAGAACTCAAACTTCTATAATTCGAATACCCCCGATAATTCGAAGTTAAAAATTGGTCTGTAGTTTAAAAATCTATAAGAAATTAACTTCAAAAACTTGAATTTTTTCTAACAATGTATGATCATTTTGAGTTATCGAAGTTTTACTGTATAAATATTATACATTATATTAAAATTATAAATAATATAATAACACATAAAATTTTGTTGCATTTAAATATACTGTTTCAATGACAAATATGAAGAATGTGAAATCACGCTATATTAATCATATATATAGCTAAACATTTAAATTAAAATGGTAGAAGAAAAAAACAATTTTGAGTCAATAGGGAGATCCAAGAGATTTTTGGAAAGCCTTGGCTATCATGAAAGTATTTAAGGCTGAGATTTCCCTGAACAACACACAAAATTCAAACAGATCGTAAAACCAATGATTTAGACGAGAGTTTTAAATCTCCAGTCTGACATATTTGTAATTTTTTCTGTCTTACAAACTAGGTGCACTCTACATTACCACAACAAAATGTATTTCATTTTGTTTTTATTTTTAGATTACACCAAAATTTGGCCTCATTTCTTGCTCCAAATACATATTTAACAAATGATAAAAATTTGTGTAAAATCTGTACTTTTGCACAAATGAAGAAAAAATCCATATATCCCTACATACTACATGACATTGAGTAACCAGAGGTTTTATATTTTTGTCTAAAACAACCTGTGTTATGTCTCTCTGTACTTCATTTTGACTCGAGCATAAAACAGCTTTATTTCACTCAATCCCGTTCCATAAATTTGACAATAAGCAATTACACAGATACAAGGGGTATCACAATGGTTATTTTGAATTTAGTGCTAAAAACAAATTAAAATTTCACTAACTTAATTTACTTCAATAGCTTTAAAACCTAATTTTAGGTGATATGGTTACATACCTTTTTGCAAGCCATCTTTGTCATTGAAATTCGTGTGTGAAAAGCCAACTGAATTACTACAAGATACCAGTACCACCAACATTAAATTCAAAGAAAGCCAAATATAAAATTTTAGTTTTACTTCCATCCTGCTATTGAAAGTGTTCTTGTAACTGATGTTGACAGGACAGGTGTAAAAATGTTATGTCTTCTAACCGTCAATATAACTATTTAAACACAGTTTTATATATATATAAATTAGATCAATAATATATCTTAATTCACTTCAAGATGACTAAACAGGAATCATTCTACAGAAAATTGTGAAAGGTTGTTTACTGGTTAAGTATATATATGTGTAATAGTATATAACACGCTTCAGTGACCTCACACAACCTAATATATACAAACATTATATGCAACATTGCGTGACAAGTTTTAAACTATCCATGTATTAATAGATTGGCCGGTCACTTATATGGTAAAGATTTTAAAAATCGTGAGGTAAATACAAAAGAAAATATTTGTAATTTGAATGTCAATTAAAAGGTAAAGGTCATTATTACAGGTGTAATATCCCATCAGAAAGGTGACCTTTTTTCCTTTTTTCACAACACACCCATTAATTTGTTGTTAAATATTTACAACTTAATAAATAAATGTAATTTTAAGATCACAAACTAAGTTAATGATTTTAAGACTTTTATTCATTTGATTTTTACATCATTTTCTCATTATTGCTGTTTTAAATTATCCTTAAGTAATAAAATTGTAATTAGAAATTTTATCCTTATCAAGATACCAAAGTTATCAAGAAATCATTCATAATCTTTTCAAAAAGAGGGCCTCAGTGGCCGAGTGGTCTAAAGCGCGCGCTTATGGATCACAGAGCCTCTCACCACCTGGGTTTGAGTCCCACTTGGGACAGATCCTAGTGTGAGAAAGTTTGTTAGTTCGCTTGCCGAAGGTTGGTGGTTTTTCTCCGGGCACTCCGGTTTCCTCCACCATCCCATAACTGACCGCCTCGAAATAAGTGAAAGATTCTTGACTGGGGCATAAAACACCATTACTCCACTCCACTCTTTTCAAAAATAAGGTTATCAATTATCTGTACACACACATCAATATGAATGTTACAGTTGAGTTGAATAATGGTGTTTTACGCCACAGTCAAGATTTCTTTAATTAATATCCAGATAGTCAGTTCTGGAATAGAGGAGGAAATTGGAGTACCTGGAGAAAACTACCGACCTATTGCAAGTGAACCAACTAACTTTCTTTCATTAGGATCTGCCTGGGTGGAAGTCAAACCTAGGTGGATGGATAAATGACTGAATGGGTGAATGGATGTATAGAAGGATAAATGATTGATGAGTGACTTAATAGATGGGTGACTGTATGTATTGGTGCATAAATGACTGAATGGGTAACTGGATGAATAGGTGGATAAATGACTAAATGGGTAACTGGGTGAATAGGTAGATAAATGACTGAATGGGTAACTGGGTGAATAGGTGGATAAATGAATGGGTGACTGTATGTATTGGTGGATAAATGACTGAATGGGTAACTGGGTGAATAGGTAGATAAATGACTGAATGGGTAACTGGATGAATAGGTGGATAAAGGAATGGGTGACTGTATGTATTGGTGGATAAATGACTGAATGGGTAACTGGATGAATAGGTAGATAAATGACTGAATGGGTAACTGGGTGAAAAGGTAGATAAATGACTGAATGGGTAACTGGATGAATAGGTGGATAAAGGAATTGGTGACTGTATGTATTGGTGGATAAATGACTGAATGGGTGAAAAGGTGGATAAATGACTGAATGGGTAACTGGGTGAATAGGTAGATAAATGACTGAATGGGCAACTGGATGAATAGGTGGATAAATGAATGGGTGACTGTATGTATTGGTGGATAAATTACTGAATTGGTAACTGGGTGAATAGGTAGATAAATGACTGAATGGGTAACTGGATGAATAGGTGGATAAATGAATGGGTGACTGTATGTATTGGTGGATAAATGACTGAATGGGTAACTGGGTGAAAAGGTAGATAAATGACTGAATGGGTAACTGGATGAAAAGGCGGATAAATGACTGAATGGGTAACTGGGTGAATAGGTGGATAAATGACTGAATGGGTAACTGGGTGAATAGGTGGATAAATGACTGAATGGGTAACTGGATGAATAGGTGGATAAATGACTGAATGGGTAACTGGGTGAATAGGTGGATAAATGACTGAATGGGTAACTGGGTGAATAGGTGGATAAATGACTGAATGGGTAACTGGATGAATAGGTGGATAAAGGAATGGGTGACTGTATGTATTGGTGGATAAATGACTGAATGGGTAACTGGGTGAAAAGGTGGATAAAGAGTGAATGGGTGACTGGATGGATAGTTGGATAAATGAGTGAATGGGTAACTGGATGAATAGGTGGATAAAGGAATGGGTGACTGTATGTATTGGTGGATAAATGACTGAATGGGTAACTGGGTGAAAAGGTGGATAAAGAGTGAATGGGTGACTGGATGGATAGTTGGATAAATGACTGAATGGGTAACTGGGTGAAAAGGTGGATAAATGACTGAATGGGTAACTGGATGAAAAGGTGGATAAAGAGTGAATGGGTGACTGGATGGATAGTTGGATAAATGAGTGAATGGGTAACTTGGTGAAAAGGTGGATAAATGACTGAATGGGTAACTGGATGAATAGGTGGATAAATGACTGAATGGGTAACTGGATGCATAGTAAGATAAATGATTGGATGGGTGACTGGATGGATTGTTGAATAAATGAGTGAGTGGGTAACTAAGTAAATAGGTGGATGCATGACTAAATGGGTAACTAAATGTATATATCGATGAATGACTGAATGGGTAACCAGATGAATAGATGGATAAATGAGTGAGTGGGTGATTTAAATGGATTGGTGAATAAATGACAGGTTATGTGATTGAAAGAATTGACAAGAATGATTAGATGAAAAAGTGGCAAGTTTATAACAAATAGGTAAAGAAAGCTGGAAAAATAAACGGATAGGTATAGTTTGAGGAGAATAGTTAAATGAAAGAATAAATGGAGAGCAGATAATTTGGTAAAGACTGACTCCCATGAATACCAATTTTTTTCTGGAGCAGAAAAGCTGAAAATTTTCATTAAATAAAATGGATTAAAGACTGACTCCAATGAATACCGATTTTTTTCTGGAGCAAATATTTTATTGGGGTCCCTTAACAGCTTATCCATTTAATCCTTACTGCCCAGATGGGGTCTTGGTGTCTGAGTTTTCTCAAGGGTAGGAGTGCTTTCACCACCTTGATTCCAATCCCACTTTGGCAGATCTTAGTGTGAGAAAGTTTGTCAGTTCACTTTATATAGGTTGATAGTTTTCTCCACACACTCCTGTTTCCTCTACCATTCCCAGATTTGACCTCCATAATAAACTTACAATAATCTTGACTGGGGCACTAATCCAATCCAATTCCACTGCCAAGATAATGCTGGTTGTAAAAAAAGTGGGTACATGTTTTGGGGACTTTGGGGACTTTTGAGTACTATAACCACTCCATTGGTTATTTATTCCAGTACCCTCCCAAAGTCACAAAATTAGTGGTCCCATATGTTTGTCTTTTCTTGTTTCATGTTTTTAATTACATTGGTGGTTACAATTTCTTTCTTCTATAGTAATAAGAAAATTTTGAAGATTTACAACATTTTGATTTACAATGCACCTCCACGAACATAAACTTTTCTTTATTAGTGAAAATGTAAATTTCTTCCCATCATATATTAAAATGACCAAATTTTGCACGTTTGTTCACTAGGTGAAGGTGAGTAGTTTTCTTCCTGGTACTCTGGTTTCCCCTATCAACCTAGAACTCTCCAACTCCATAGAAATTAATGAATACCGGTAGGACATAAAACGTAATTTTTTCATTCCATTTATATTAAACAAAAATACTATTAAATGGCATCTGAGTAACCCAGGTCTTACATTTTAGATATCAGGATGTCACTCAGAAAGTTTGAATTTTGCAATGTGCCAAAGGAAATATGAAGTTTAGAATATGTTCCATGCCGCACCTATATGACATGGGCATCACTTTTGTAGGTCTCATCTTAAGGAGCCAACATTTTTTGTTCTAAAAGCTAAGTGCTTGGTAAGAGAAAATTCAGTAGTTTTTTTCCAGACCAGGTCAGGGTTCAACCCCCCCCCCTTACTTACCACAGAGAGTATTAACCGATCATTCAATATAACAAAATCTAAAACTTGATATTTTTTTTTTTTTTGGCAGAACAGTATGTGATACTTACTATGAGGTATTTATTTACCCCCATTAAATGTTTTTAGCTAGACTGACACTATACCATCATTAAAGTAAAATAAAACAACTTTAATTTCAATTTAAATTCAAACATTTATGTTTTGACTATAATTAAGGCTACCATTAAATCATCATTAATTTTCAGTTAGATGCAAACTTAATCCTTATTCTATATATATTTTACATAATACCTAATACTGTGACTCGCATAATAGTGTGGCCTGAAGTAGACACTTAACGCTTAAAATCAAATCCTGCTCATAACAGATGCTAATGTGGGAATATTTTTCAGTTTGCTTGCCAAAGGTCTGTAGTGTTTTCTGGGCACTCAGGTTTTCTCCACAATCCCAGAACTAAATGTCTTGATGTAAGAGAAATAATCTTGACTGAAGCATAAAACACCATTACTCCACTCTGCTCCAATCTTACATTAAAAGGTAAGGTCATAATAATTGTTTGAGTCACTGTGTTTGTGATGGTGAACTCTGCTTAATTTTCATAGAAAATCAAATAAACTTCAATAATGAGTATGTATTATTTATTTCCTTAGCCTAATTATAAAAGAAAACTGATATGTGCATCAATTCAAAATATTAACTCAAAAAAATAATGAAGTAACTATAATAATACTGTGCCTTTAATTTTGTCAAGGTTATAATCTAGTCCCATCTTATTTTTAAAATTTTTACTTTAATTTATATGAATTAATTTTTTTTTAATTTATATGAATTACTGAACTATCATTAAATGCAAATATTGTGTAATTTTTTTTTAATTCTTACAGGTTTTTAAAGCAGTTATTTATTCAATATTGTCATGCTGCATTTTGTTTATAAGATTGTAATTTAACATGTTTAGTAAAACTTACTGGGCTATAATTAAAGACAAATAACATTTTTTCAATTTAAACACTGCAGAGTGTGTGATTCACTAAACAATAG
The DNA here is from genome assembly GCA_029721355.1 of Tegillarca granosa. Classification (NCBI taxonomy): domain Eukaryota; kingdom Metazoa; phylum Mollusca; class Bivalvia; order Arcoida; family Arcidae; genus Tegillarca; species Tegillarca granosa. The sequence continues at coordinate 9,900,951 of CM056606.1, read as the reverse complement.
ACCGCACAAGAACTGGTGTTAGATGGATATAAATAGACCAGCAAATCACGATTCACTGAATGTTTATCATCTCCTATGTATCCCGTGTGTATCATTAGTACATGCATGAAGGAATGATAAAAGTTGGTGTCCAAAATCTAGGTACAATTAACTGGTACAAACTGGTATAACTTTAATTTTTGTTGTTTTACACAAAAACATGTTTTTGATTATTCTGAGATATATAGTGTAATGTCTCTTGTTTAGAAATTAATTCTCTCTCTTTGTTTTTGTTTCAATTCATTAAAAAAGTATAAACAGTCACCCAGGATAAACTGTCTTATTTTATTTACAATTATAAGTGATTACATCTTAAATTCATACAATTCTATCATTAAAACTGTGTCATATATTCATATATATATATATATATATATATATGAAACATTATAAAAATTTTGATATTTTGATTAGATCATTAACATAAGTTGGGTGAAAATTTCATGGTATTGTGATTTTTCAATAAAAAATGTGGGTAGAACAATTTTTTAGACTTGCATTTAAAAAAAAACAAACAAACAAACAAAATAAAAGAAAAAAAAACTTAACTGCAAACCTAATAAAAAAAAAAGGTAAACATTAAATTTTTGTTAAAAAAAAAACTACCGGTAATCGCGGCCCAAAAGATCATACGAGATTTTACTTGGCATTTTAAAATGTTTAGAAGTAAAAATCAATTTTATACCTGTGTATTTGATGTATTATTAAGTAACATGAGTTTGTTTGTTTTACAATGTTGAATTTGATTAGGTTTTTACTCTAAAGCAATATTGACATGATGCTAAATATAACTGATATTCCTATTATCCTTCAAACAAAAGGAAATAAAAAATAATAAAGTAAATTAAGGAAATAATACCAGCGGTATGTAAACCAATAAATCAAACAGTAACCTGAATACAGCATTATATTATCAACTTTACCAAGTAAAACAGAACAATTATATATCATCAAGAACAGGCAACATAATCAATTCTGATAACTAGGCAATGTTCAATCTAGAATGGAATATAGATGGTTAGTTTTTTGCCATTGTTCAAATCTAAAAAAGGCAGGCTTTAGTGGCAAAGTGGTCTAAAGCTCATGCATACAGATCGAGTGCCTCTCAATGCCCTAGGTCTGAATCCTACTTGAGCAAATAATAGTCAAATGAGATTAAAAAGTTGAACCATGTTTGATCCTTGAAAATTAAATCAGTCTGAGGGCCAGCAATACAAGTAGTCTCTCTTGATATTACACTGAATGACTAGCATATGATATAAGTTATACACTTATCATCAAACAATGGATTAAATGGTGTTTTATGTCACATCAGTAATTTTTCAGCTATTTATGACAAGACAATTTTCATTAATCTCCAGAGTTTATCTTAACACATGTACATGTAGCATGTGAGTTTACAAGCGTTTCTGATCTGCATTCTACTGGTGTCAACCTTCAGAGTAATAAGATACTTGTATACATCATTACAGATAAACATTGCAGACTACTCAGTTCATTACACTGATACCAAACCAACAACAAGGGAAAAACAATCTCATTTGCAGTCAATTTGGATTAAACACAGTGACTGATGACTAAACCACACATCCAGCAAGCAACCCCAAGTATCAAACAATGAAACAGTAGCTAAATATAAATAGTGAAGTGAAGGTGTTTAATGCCTCAATCATTTTATTTGAAGTACTCAGAGGAACCTGGAATGCCAGAGGCTTGCCTCAGGTTTTGCCACATTTAGTGATCCCGAGGGTAAAGTAGCCCTATATTTCATTCACACATAATGAAAGAGTCTTTTTCTCTCATATCGGTGTTAAGAGTTGTGTAAGTTCAATAAAGGCATCCTTACACTCTACCATTTTCTGGATTTTTTACAACTTCTTGTATGAGCTTGGGAGGGGGGATAAACAACATACTTATAGAGACCATGTCCGAAAATGTCAAACTTAAGGTTTGCGCAGAAATTTAAACCTTCTCTTAATTTATAAACTGGAAGCAACGTAAAAAGTTGCTTATTTATTATAGTAAATTGACAGACTTTTTTGACTGTGTAACAGTGATATAATAATTTGTACATCTGATTAAAAAACTAGTTCTGTTGAGTCAAATAATTAAATTAAAAGTCACAGTACTAATTTTGAAAACTAAACACGTTTTTAATTGATAAAACATTTCAACCCAACAAAAACATAATTTGACCCTAAATTTCAGTCAACATTTAAAAATAATAGTGACACAATTGATGAAATCATGAATCAGGAATTTCATTCATAAATTTAATCTGTGTCACTTCCACTTTCTATTGTCATGATGTGATGAAACCAATGTGCATGTGTGAAATGGTATGTAAGATAGATTTTTCTTACATGGCTTATTTCATGGGCAAAATCTATCATAAATAATGTGATATAAGAAAAAAAAATTATGTTGATTTTTTTCAACTCACATACCATTTATATTTTTTCACATGAAATTCATATGAAAAATTTCATGTTAAATTCAGGTGAAATAAATTCATTTGGAAAATTTCAGGGGAAGTGAAGTTCATGTGAAATTCATTTGAATTTCATGTGAATTGAGAGTTATGTGAAATTCACTTGATCAAAATTTGGCTGTGTACCTGACAAGCACAATGATTGATAACCACATGCTTTAGACCAATAGGCAAGCTCTAAGCCAACCAAAAAGATAAAAAAAAGTAAAACTAAACCAAATTGGATGCAAAAAAAACATATCTATACTATAAATTCCTAAACCCTTTATTGAAATTGCTTGATCTACGTGGAACATATGTTTAAGACACCTGGTTACAGGAAATATTGATCAGATAGATATAAAAATATAAAAAATGAATAATTAATATGCCTTATATTGTAAAAACTGTCAATAAAACAAATATTATAGAGTTATTTCTGAAGAGAAATAAGAATTTATCAAACTCAGACATATGATATACATCTAGGCAATTAGCTGAGATGTTATATATATAGGCATTAAGAATTTGTAATCATTAGCAGAGAGCATGGGATTGAAACCTTGCCCTATATTTCATTGGTTGATTTTTTTTTTTTTTTACATTGTATTAACATTTTTTAGCTATTTGCAAAAACAATTTTAAGGAAAATCTAAACTTAAATGTTTGTGGTACAAAAGTTTGTGCCAGTATTTCTGATCTGCTTTGTACCAGTGTTAACTAATTTCCCCCAGACAAACGTCAAAATTCATTTTGAAAGCTTTCGATATTCGAAAGTCCATATTATATGTAAAAAGTCATTAATATTATGCTAATATTGTTCTATGGAATTATATTGTTAAGTGACTTACAGGTCCTTTGGGCCGGTTGCTACTTTATGTTATTTATTATACTTTACTATTGTATTTGTTGCACATGTCACTATAATAAATTACTTACTTAGTTAGTTACTTACTTACTTAAGGCAACCTTTACAGTGCTAGTACACTTAACTACAATGTAACAAATAAATATCACAGACCACTCAGTCTTTATACCAAGCCAACCAGTATAGACCAGTGGCTAGGGAAAAAAAAACATATCTAATACCCTGTGCAGAACTAAACACCAACATGTTTGTATCAGTTAAGGAAAGTAGGGTTGATTGGTTGATTGTTCTATGTCACATATTTAAATTTCCAGAGAATGCATGTCTTAAGTTATACTATGTTTTGTTAGTTGCCATGTTTTATATAAATAAAGTTTTAATAATTTAAGGAACAGAACAGTTGAATTATATATACAGTCTAACTTCGATCATCAAATGTCAATACCTAGAATATACCCTGGATAACTCTGTCCATCCCGACCAATTTCCTATAATATTCTATGTAAATAAACCTTGATGGCTTGAACTTTGTTAACTTGAATACCCCTGCTCCCTCGAATGATAAATATGTTTCAAAAGTGTAAAGAAGTTAAAAATTTAACTTCTTTTGCTTGAATACAATTTTTGTCAAAACGACAGTTTTGTAAACAAAAACAAGCTGAAGCCATATTACAGATTTGTCAAAAGTAATAGAGTTGGACAAAACAATTACATTAAATTTTGAATGCTGCTCGGGATTAGTAATTAACCTAATTGGAGTATGCAAACGGAACGTTGCTTGGTCTATTCCATCATAACTCACGTTTTTTGTGAGGTATGTCTGAAAAGTCAGAGCAATGTTCCAATTATGGAGTATGTAGAGTAATGTGAATTGTCATTATTTCCCGTTATTAAGAATGACCGGTAATAACTGTGCTTTGTATTGTTTTTCTTTATATTTGGCCTTGTTTACTTTTAGATGTGCAATTTAAATATTGTAAGTTTATTTTGTATCAATGCCTGTTGAAATTCAAATGAACTGTCATGTAGCCCTGTATCCATAAAACATCATACAACAGATTGCAGGTCAACATTTAAGTTTGAAAACAATATGAAGATATCATGATGAATGATGAACTATGTCATTTTAATTGGGACATTTCATTTTCTACGAGTTTTTAAATTTTAAATTTTTAAGATTCTTTGACTGTCTGTAAGCATGGAAACCTGAAACTCAGTGTTCAATAGCTTGAACCCCGAAATGGTTCAAGTCAATTGGACTTTAAGCCATCAAAATTCTATTGTATATATAAAAATACTATCAACAATTTACAACATTAACAGGTATAAAAAAAAACCATTAAAAATTGAAATTTTCATTATAAATCAACCCCCCAAAATTAGAAACAAATATCTCAGTATTTATATTTTCTTTTTTAAATTGCATAGCATATCAGGTACATGTTTAATGGAATTATCTCCCTTTAAAACATCTATACAGAGGCTTGTTCACTTTATTGGTCGCTTTCCACTGCGTTCTCGAATACAATTTATATGTCTATTGAATGGAGGCGAGTACTTGCATTAAAAGTAAGTCATCATAATCATGTAGATGTTTTAAAATAATCTTCCTTAGATTTGGACACCGACACTTGACTGGAGAGAAAATGTCAAAATATAAATTAAATCGGGGAACTGTACATAAATTTTAACTAATCCTATCATTCCCTTCTAGAGAGATACCACACACTTGCACTGACATATAAATTGAAATACATGCTGGTTTCAGAATTTATTTAAGCTTTTTCTTACAAACTTTGTCTGAGGAATGCCATCTTGAATCTAAGTGAACAACCTTAAAATGTTGATAGCGGTTGCTCGCTTGCGCTTGCACATACAGTCATTCCTGAACGGGTTGAAGTCAATGCGCAAGGGTACATTGTGTATCTTGAACGGGCCTCTGGTAGTTGCATTACATCATTCACTTTATGCATCATACCATAACACAATATTTACAATCCAAATCAAATTCTCTGTAATAAACTATTCGACAAGTGATTCGATCTATCACATTAATAGATAATATGAATTGTAAAAGCACAGATATATAAATAAAACCTTGACACGTTTCTCTGTTGTTGTCATTTTTTGAAAATTAGTACAGGTAGGTGGAGCTAACCCAATTTGATGCAGTTAAAACCTGTTCAGTATTCACAAGGAATTTCCATGAAAATCACGATTAAATTAATCAAATTTCAAACATTTGTAAGTTGTAAGCTACGGATCATAAATATAAGCATTAAACTTTGTTTGTAATGGATCTATGATGGTTTAGATCTAATGGCTCTTGCGCTAATTATGACAAATTATTGCGAGAGCCATTCAATCTAAACAATCATAGATCAATTACAATCAAAGTTTAATGCTTAATTAATTAACATGTATTACAAAAAATAAAAATGGTCTTTTGATAAATAGTTCATTAAGTTCATCTGAGTGGTATACACAGATATGTACATCAGACTTACCATCAGAATTGATATAAGTAGGACAACAAAATCCACCAAAACATTTATAAAGTCCCTGGCATTCAGAAGTTGTGGTACATTTTCTTGGTTTATTATCGGTCATATCGGGAATACCATTCATTGGACAAAAACCTGTATTAATAAAATAGTGAAAAATTAAACAACAGCATCCAACAAACATTTAACAAAAGCTTTAACAAAGTCAATGGAAACCAACAATGTCATATTAAATATCAATAAGGTTATCATTGTAACTTATGTTTAAAAAGATGGTGGAGACATGAAATGACCATGGTTACTTACTTACACAGTCTAAAATTACTTATGTACTAAAAACTACAATGCCATTGTTGATTATTTTAAGCAAAAATAAGTAAATTATATTTTATGGTAGAAATAAAAAGAAGCATAAATATTTCATAATCTTCCTGTCTTGTCTTATTTGTCCAATCAAAAGTCTTGTAACAAATGGTTTCAATGGAGTGGTCTAATGAATGTGCTTCAGGATGATAGTGCCTCTCATCCCCCTAAGGCAGTTCCTACGGTGAGAAAGCTTGTCAGTTCACTTGCCAAAGATCAGTGGTTTTCTCCAGGCACTCCAGTTTCCTCCATCATCCCTGAACTGACTGCCTTGATATATGTGAAAGAATCTTGGCTGGGGTATAAAAAACAACATTAATCTAATCCAATCCAATCCTATAACAGATCTAAATTAAGCATAAAATATTATAGATTATGACAGAAACTTTAAGAAATTAATAAATATAGATATATAGATCAGAAGAAGTCCACACTAGATATCTTTGTGAGAAACATTTTCGAAAAACATATGACTGTTAACTAAATTCAGAATTACCCTCTCTGAATGTGATTTGTTTTTTTTTTTTTTATTCAAAGCTAAACAATTATAGTAGATTATTATGTACCGGTAAGAATTTGGTATTTTTAGCTTTTTTTGGTACACATACTACCATACAATGCAATGTGGAACAAATGTAATTGGTAGACATTTTAACAATGAATATATATGTATCGATTTTCACATAAGAATTCCTGATTGAATGCATTTATGATTTTACATGAAAATAAATCTCACATGAAACAAAACAGATTTTTAGTAGACAAATCTTATTTTGTTATGATAAACAGTTTATCTGTATTGAATGGCATTAAAGCCAATACTTACCTATTGTTTTTCCTTTGTTGTTAATGTATACAGGACAACAAAGATCATTCATACACTTGTATGTGGAACTTCCACAGCCAACAGTCTCATCACACTTCTTTATTTGTCCTTCAGTGTCCTTCAAAGGAATACCATTCATTGGGCATGTTCCTGAAAAATTCACCATAGTTATTAAACATTAAGAAATATTTACATTCCTATGTTTTTGTCCTATGTAACTGTGTTTAAGACCAAATGTATTTATATATATAAGCTATAATTACCACTGATCATGTGACTTACAATTTTTTCGGCTGACAAATATAATGTGTGACATCATTTATTGGCTGTTCTAGCTACTGGACATGCATGTCATAAGTAATAACATTTTAAATTTCTTAAAGGATTAAAGAACAGTTCAATGGTTAAATATTTTTTTATCCCCTTCCCTTCAGAATCTTAATTAATATTTTTTTTCATAATACAGGACAACAGTAGAGTTTCCTACCTTGATTTTTTACAAGTACAGGACAACAGTAGTTACCTACCTTGATTATTAACAAGTACAGGACAACAGTAGAGTTACCTACCTTGATTATTTACTGGTTCAGAACAACAGTAGAGTTACCTACCTTGATTACTTACAGGTTCAAGACAACAGTAGAGTTACCTACCTTGATTACTTACAGGTTCAAGACAACAGTAGAGTTACCTACCTTGATTATTTACAGGGACAGGACAACAGTATCCATTCAAACAGCTATACTGACCACCACATGTGTTGTCTACATCACATTTTTTAAGGATATTTTGACTGGTCATTTCAGGAATTCCATTCATTGGGCAATATCCTTAAATTGCAAGTAATATAGTAAGTTGTTAATATTAAATTTTTATTCTTGGCTACAGCAAATGCATCAACAAAGGGGACAGTTTCAGTACCAAATAACTACAAATAATTAAAGGGTCAACACTATAACCACCTCACGGTCAATCTGATTTGATACAATGATTCCTTCTAACAGATAAATTTAAACTTTTTATAAATAAAAGTGGTTCAATAAATAATTAGACAAAAGGTTTATAGAATGAAAAAAGAAGAACTATTTTTAGCAACTTTTATAACCTTTAATGATACTAAGAACAAAATTTGCAATAAACTAGAGAACAAAATGTTACAAGTTTCATGTGAGATTTAAATAAGACTACTACTTCAGAATATCTTAAAAACTGACAACATCACTAGAGATCAGATTCGACAACAGTAAAACCTGTATTTAAAAACCAATATACAGACCGAAGAAACATGTTCTTTAAAGACAGGTCTTGATATCCTCTTTCTTGAAATATGAAGTAAAGGGACTGAAAACACTGGCCTTAATAGACAAGTAGTCATTATACAGAGGTGGACACTATGGCAGGTTTTACTGTATGTCAGATTCAAAGAAAAAATGAATAATTGTGATGAACATGATCTGTATATTAACTTACCTACAGTGTTACCCAGAGTATTGTACCTGACTGGGCAGCAGTATCCCTTCATACAACTATACGGTCCTGTACATGGCATGTCATCATAGCATCTACGAGGCTTGTTGTCATCGGTAACATCTGGGATACCGTTCATTGGACAATAACCTGAACCAAAAAGTTATGAATGTACATCAGAAAATCTCATCAACTTTAAACAGCTTTTTTTAAATATAAAATTATAAGCAAAATTACTCATGGAGGATTGTCTCCCTAAACTTTGAAAACGTAACAAGTACTAACAAACTACATTTTGATATTAGTTCGATCACAAACATTGATAATGTAGACCAACCTTAAGTAAGGACAACATTGTAAAACCTGTATATAAGAACCAACAAAGGATATAAGACACTGGATTATATAGACAGGTTGGTTGTTAACATACTTCAAAAGAGGTTGAAACATGGATCTTTGTTATATTTAAATAGAGGTTCTTTCTAGTTAAAATATGAAGCAAAGGAATTTCAGAGTAGTAATCTAAATGGGCAGATGACCTTTATAAAGAGATATTCAATCCTTATAAGACGTTTAACTGTATATGGGTCATTTTATTGATTTGGGATTTTTTTTTTTTTTTGTGAAATTGTATTGTATTTTAATAGGACGATAGTATAGGACACATAGATAAAAATCTTATAATTAAGCTAGATATCAGTAGATATCAGTGCATTGTTCATCAAACATTGAAACTGCTTATGGTGTCATGCACAATTCTTCCGAGAAATGAACGATTATCAACTAAAATTTGATAGTGTATTATCCACATAAATTGTCTATAAGTGCACAAATAAATCAAGGTACAGTTTTATCAATTTACAAAAAGTATTATCATACCTGGTGAGAAAATTTACAATTTTTAAAATTATTTTCTCAAAAATTCCATAAAACCAATATGTGCAGTTATCACTTTGAGACATGATATACTAGCATACACATGTACCATAAACCATAAACATTTAGTGGCAGTTTTACTTTAGCACCATTAGCAGAAGAATTCAACTGCTTAAATAATACTGTCGCTTAAATTTTACATTTTACAACAAGGGCAAATACTATCGATTTTATCAATTATGATCAGTCAAAAAAGTCCATTTCCATTTCAGCTAAAAGAGAATGATATGCGCATGCACATAAAATTAAAACAGAATAAAATCCGAATTGAACTTCACATTGAATTCTAAAAATCAGTTAATCCACAATGAACTGTTTGAAAAAGCACAAAAAATCCACAAATGTTTAAAAAATTGGCGTTTTTGGACTTGGAAACAACAGGACTCTGGAGTTTTTCTCTTGACAAACTGCCACATTTTTATAAATATGTTGACTAAAGTAAATGTATGGCTTTATTTATTTAATTACTGCAACCTGTCACCTGTTCACCTGTATGCATGTTTATAAACTAGTTTTATAATAGTATCTACCGGTATATATAAAGGTAGCTTAATTACGTACTATGTTTATAAACTGGTTTTATAACAGTATCTATATAAAAAGGTAGCTTAGTTGCATTTTATTATAAGGTCGGGTAAATGAATTTTGGAGTCCCAAACAGGGTAATCACTAGCGCTAAAACGGAACTGTGCTAATACGACTGGCACCTTACAATCTCTAAAATTTCTATGCACTAATATAAAGCAGTTCACAGTATTTACCTGTATATAGCTTAGCTGGACAGCAGTAGTTGTTGTGACAACTATATGATGCTTTACATGGTACATTACTGCTACACTTGACTGCTTCACCATCAGCTACATCAGGTAACCCTCCATTAGGACATCCATTAAACACCCTGGCTGGACAACATACTCCTCCATGACAACTGTATGAGGCACTATTGCAGTCAGTAGTCCTGTTACACTTCATCACCTGACCATCTCGCATATCTGGTTGTCCATTCATAGGACAGAATTCTGTATATACTTTTGCAGGACAACAGTATCCATGTTGACAGCTGTATGCTCCTCTGCATAGTGATTGGTTATTACATTTAACAGCCACACCATCAGATTGGTCAGGTTGACCCCCCTGTGGGCATACACCATAAAATATTTTGGCTGGACAACAGATTCCATTGTGACAAGAGAAAGATCCACCACTACACTTCTTTATGGAAGAACATGTAACAATTTGACCATCTTGAACATCTGGTATTCCACCATTGGGACAACTCTGGGTCATCACTTTGCTTGGACAACAGTAGTTGTTCTGACAAGAGAATCTAACTCCAACGCAATGACTGTTGTCAAGACAACGGACAGACATTCCATCTTGTGAGTCAGGAATTCCACCATTTGGACAAAATCCTGTGTAGACTTTGTTTGGACAACAGTGCCCATTTTCACAGAAGTAAGCTGCACTTTTACATTGTTTAGTACTGTTACAAGTAACCACTAGACCATCCTCTATATCTGGGATACCATTATTAGCACACACCTGTTTGACTATAGCAGTTGGACAACAGTAGCCATTCTGACAGCTATAAGCTCCTCCTCTACAAGGTGATGAAGGAGAACACTGAATTGGACTGTTGTCAGACATATCTGGTATAGCATTGTTAGGACAGATTGTAGATACAATATATGTAGGACAACAGTAGCCATTTTGACAACTGTATGTACTACTGCCGCATGAGCTGTCAGCAGAGCATGTCACTGGATTGCCATCCTGTATTTTTGGTATTCCATTGTTTGGACATTTATTACTGGCTACACGGACAGGGCAACAGTAGCCATTTTGACAACTGTAGACACTATTTCCACAGTCACTTGTTACCCTGCATGATTTGGCTTGTCCATCTGACATTAGTGGTATTCCATTATTGGAACATTTTGATGATTCAATGTGGACAGGGCAACAGTAGCTATTTTGACAACTGTAGACACTATTTCCACAATCACTTGTTACCCTGCATGATTTGGCTTGCCCATCTGACATTAGTGGTATTCCATTATTGGAACATTTTGATGATTCAATGTGGACAGGGCAACAGTAGCTATTTTGACAACTGTAGACACTATTTCCACAATCACTTGTTACCCTGCATGATTTGGCTTGTCCATCTGACATTAGTGGTATTCCATTATTGGAACATTTTGATGATTCAATGTGGACAGGGCAACAGTAGCTATTTTGACAACTGTAGACACTATTTCCACAATCACTTGTTACCCTGCATGATTTGGCTTGCCCATCTGACATTAATGGTATTCCATTGTTGGAACATTTTGATGATTCAATGTGGGCAGGGCAACAGTAGCCATTCTGACAACTGTAGGCACTATTTCCACAATCACTTGTTACCCTGCATGGTTTGACTTGTCCATCTGACATTAGTGGTATTCCATTGTTGGAACATTTTGATGATTCAATGTGGGCAGGGCAACAGTAGCCATTCTGACAACTGTAGGCACTATTTCCACAATCACTTGTTACCCTGCATGATTTGGCTTGCCCATCTGACATTAGTGGTATTCCATTGTTGGAACATTTTGATGATTCAATGTGGGCAGGGCAACAGTAGCCATTCTGACAACTGTAGGCACTATTTCCACAATCACTTATTACCCTGCATGATTTGGCTTGCCCATCTGACATTAGTGGTATTCCATTGTTTGGACATGATGGAAGTGAAGATACAAATCGATTTGGACAACAGACACCATTTAGACAGGATGACAATGTTCCCAAACACTGAGCTGTTTCTGTACACTGTATTATCTGACCATCCCTCTCTGCAGGATTAGCACCATCTGGACACTGTCCTGTAACAGAAACAAGAGTATAAAAGAAAATGTAAATAGATATCCAGGGTTTGTTGAACATTAAATTTCAGGATTTGCTAAAGATAAATTGACAAAATACAAGACTTATGATTTGTTTAATATGGCACAATATATTCCTAGGATTTGCTAAACTTTAAATGAAGCTGTGATGAGATCTACCACAGCGAGAGGTGCAGTACATGTATTCTTTGCCATGTATCTTTAGTTTTGGCATTTAAAAATTTATTATTTTTCTAAATATGTTATAAAATGTACTATTTCCTATTGAAAATTTAATGTAACCTTTTTTTTCATTTTTTTTTTATGATTTCCATTTATTGCTTATTGAGAAATAACTTAAATATTATATGCTATGAGTGCATGCATGCGTGTGTGGATACTATGTGCCTGTTTACCTGGTCCGGTATTAACAGACTGTGGACAACATACTCCACTCTGACAACTGTAGGTTGATCCACACTGACTAGTTTCACTACAGTATAAAACCTGATTATCATTCATCTCAGGTGATGCTCCATCTAAACATCCTATATCAATACAAAAAAACACAAAACATATGTAAAGATACTGGTAGTTGTTTTGTCATAAATTATTGCTTTTATCTAAGGTAATTGCAAGGAAAATATTTATCAAAAAGAGAGAGTGAGAGAGAGAGAAACTAAAGCCCAAAGTAAGTAGATCTTCTTCAGGATTAATTCTGAGTGGAGTGGAGTGGAGTAATGGTGTTTTACGCCCCAGTCAAGATTCTTTCACCTATTTCGAGGCGGTCAGTTCTGGGTTGGTGGAGAAAACCAGAGTGCCCGGAGAAAACCACAGACCTTCGGCAAGTGAACTGACAAACTTTCTCACACTAGGATCTGTCCCGAGTGGAATTCAAACCTAGGCGGAGAGGCAATGTGATCCGTAAGCGCGTGCTTTAGACCACTCGGCCACTGAGGGATTAATTCTGATATAAAATTTATAAATTGTACAAGAAAATCAATTTTTTACATGTATAAAAATGAGTCTATTTAATGAGGTAAGACGAGTAATGATGCTTTATGCCAACCACATGTACCAGTGAAGCAGTGAAGTTGGGAAAAGCATATGAACGTCAGTAAGTAGGTGATTTACTCTCTGACAACCAAGTCAGTGAAGCAGTGAAGTTGGGTAAAGCATGAGAACGTCAGTAAGTAGGTGATTTACTCTCTGACAACCAAGTCACATAAAGCTATTGTGTTCGTTGAACACCTAAACAAAATGAATTATTGTTCAGAATCACAACAACAAGTAATACAAAGTTCATTTTACATACTATTTTTAGCAAAACAACCGCATCTGATATTATCATAATCACCTTCAGACAAATCAAAGAAAAGGGTTAATGTAGAAATATGATACTGACTAAAATTGTAGACTTTTAGACCAAACAAGAAGCCTTAAAGGGCCTGTACTGCTCCCCTCCACCAGCAGATGAAATGCATTACTCAATATAAAACATGGTTTTGACTTAAGTTATTCAAATTTAAGAAATGTTTTTTCTATTTTAGTAACAGTGGCCATCTTGGATTTTGGACCTGACAGAAAAGCACAAACTTTTATTTACTCCACCTAGAAACCTTCTACATCAAATTTGGTATCATTTGGTCAAATGGTTTCGAGAAGATTTTCAAAGAATCAACTGCAAATTGCATACTGCGCTTATTACATGCCAGCAAAAGTTACAGAAAAACCTGTGTTATATATTACAAGTCCAGAGGTTTACTTTGTATATACCAAAGTTGAACCAAATTTATTGACAAATAAATATGTAATGGCCATTTTTCTGTTTTTTATTTTTTATTTATAGTAACAGCTTGATAAGGCTGAAAATCACAAACTTTATTCTATTCTCCCTAGGGAACTTTCACATAAAATTTGATTTCATTTGGTGAAGCGCTTTTAAAGAATTTACTATATTTAGCTGCTAATTTGCATATTTAGTTGCTTATTTGCATATTGCTCTAATTACATGTAAACAAAAAAAAAAGTTTAGGAAACACCCATTAAACATATTAAATGTCCAGAGTTCTATTGTATATACCAAATTTGAACCAAAGTAATTGACAAATAAATAGGTAAATGGCTATTTTTCAGTTTTTATCTATCTATAGTAATGGTGGTCAACTTGGATTTAGGATCTTGCCAGAAATCACAATTTTAATCTACCGGTAGTTCACCACAACAAATTTGTATTGTTTTAGTGTTTTCAGAGAAGAAGATTAAAGTTTATGCACACACACACACACACACATGGACGGACACTTCGACATGCCATCAGCTCAGCTGACTGTAGTCAGTTGAGCTAAAAATTAGCTAATTTAAAGGAAATCCTTTAAATTATTTCAAAAGGCAGCAAATGGCAGATGATACTATATAATAGTTAATAATTTTGTTCATTTTATTTCCCTGTTAATTCACAAAGTAAAAAGATACCAAAATAAAACTTTTACAAATATTTTATTTTTGAGTATATTTTACTTGTATTTATCATCATCTGAAATTGTACAGCATTTTTATGGATATATAGGTATATGTATATGAATCTAAAAAAAAAAAAAACTTGCCAAAATACTCCAATGCAAAATTTCCTGATCTACAGTTGCTAGCATTTACACTGGACACAGGACACCGACAATGGCAATGATGTTGATGTTGACACAAATAACAGGCCATATAAATAGCTCTTTTTTCACTTTAAGCTGGTGAGCTTACATTTGATATCAAGAAGTATGATTAATATCTTGACCAATCAGAATATAGAAATTATTCAGTTATTTCTTTTAACATTATATAACATACCTAACATTTCAGGGAAGGTACCTCCTCCTCCTGGACGATTGACAGCTGCTGGACAACAGTAGCCACCTTGGCAAGAATATAATGTCCCTATACATGGCAATGTTGTACTACATTTTCTAGGCTGACCATCAGTCATATCTGGTATACCATCGTTAGGACAAACACCTGAACCTGCATCAGATAAATAAACAATCACAAAGTCACTAGTATGAACATCTCTACCACTTTACCTGAAGCTGGAAACACTCAGATATAAGTTGAGTTGAGTTAAGTAATGGTGTTTAACCTCCCAGTCAAGAATATTTCATTTTTATCGAGACCTCGCCAGCTATAGGCGAAAAGTGCAGAAATTTTGCCTGTGAGTTGAGCGATGGCATTATACAGCAGGGTTCTTTATCGTGCCATGCCTACCAGGACATGGGACCTTGTTTATTTTAAGTTGCCATCCCAAAGAATCGCATTTTCATTTTGTAATGCCGAGTGCTTGGCGAATAACAGTCACTACTCACTTTCAAGTCTTGGGACAGACCAGGCTGGGGTTGGAACCTATGACCTTCCACTTAAGGAGCGAGCACTCTACAAACTGAGCTACCATAGTAGTTTCAGAAATAAGTGAAATAAAACATTTTATTTACCAACTCATTAAATACTTAAAAAAGATAATCAAAAAATTGCAATTTATGCTGTTGATGGTCTTAAAAGGCTCACTTTTAACAGAGAAGCTAAAATTGTTTTAAAATAAATCAAGCTACCACAATTTTTATGTGTAATTTCCATAGAACCTAAATATCATTCTGAAAAAAGCCGCAGAATAACGTGTAAAAAAAAATAGGAAGCGAGGAAGTGGATTAAATTCATGGAGTTTTATGCTCCAGTCAAGATTCTTTCACTTCTATACAGGTGATCAGTTCAAGTAGTATAGAGAAAATTGGAGTGTCCAGAGAAAACCAGACCTTCAACAAGCAAACTGATGAAGTGTCCAGAGAAAACCTCCAACCTTCAACAAGCAAACTGATGAAGTGTCCAGAGAAAACCACCAACCTTCAACAAGCAAACTGATGAAGTGTCCAGAGAAAACCACCAACCTTCAACAAGCAAACTAATGAAGTGTCCAGAGAAAACCACCAACCTTCAACAAGCAAACTGATGAAGTGTCCAGTGAAAACCACCAACCTTCAACAAGCAAACTGATGAAGTGTCCAGAGAAAACCACCAACCTTCAACAAGCAAACTGATGAAGTGTCCAGAGAAAACTACCAACCTTCAACAAGCAAACTGATGAAGTGTCCAGAGAAAACCACCAACCTTCAACAAGCAAACTGATGAAGTGTCCAGAGAAAACCACCAACCTTCAACAAGCAAACTAATGAAGTGTCCAGAGAAAACCACCAACCTTCAACAAGCAAACTGATGAAGTGTCCAGAGAAAACCATCAACCTTCAACAAGCAAACTGATGAAGTGTCCAGAGAAACCCACCAACCTTCAACAAGCAAACTGATAAAGTGTCCAGAGAAAACTACCAACCTATAACAAGCAAACTGATGGAGTATCCAGAGAAAACCTCCAACCTTCAACAAGCAAACTTATGAAGTGTCCAGAGGAAACCTCCAATCTTCAACAAGCAAACTGATAAGGTGTCCAGAGAAAACTACCAACCTTCAACAAGCAAACTGATGGTCCAGAGAAAACCACCAACCTCCAACAAGCAAACTGATGAAGTGTCCAGAGAAACCCACCAACCTTCAACAAGCAAACTGATGAAGTGTCCAGAGAAAACCACCAACCTTCAACAAGCAAACTGATGAAGTGTCCAGAGAAAACCTCCAACCTTCAACAAGCAAACTGATGAAGTGTCCAGAGAAAACCTCCAACCTTCAACAAGCAAACTGATGAAGTGTCCAGAGAAAACCACCAACTTTCAACAAGCAAACTAATGAATTGTCCAGAGAAAACCACCAACCTTCAACAAGCAAACTGATGAAGTGTCCAGAGAAAACCACCAACCTTCAACAAGCAAACTGATGAAGTGTCCAGAGAAAACTACCAACCTTCAACAAGCAAACTGATGAAGTGTCCAGAGAAAACCACCAACCTTCAACAAGCAAACTGATGAAGTGTCCAGAGAAAACCACCAACCTTCAACAAGCAAACTGATGAAGTGTCCAGAGAAAACCACCAACCTTCAACAAGCAAACTGATGAAGTGTCCAGAGAAAACTACCAACCTATAACAAGCAAACTGATGGAGTATCCAGAGAAAACTACCAACCTTCAACAAGCAAACTTATGAAGTGTCCAGAGGAAACCTCCAACCTTCAACAAGCAAACTGATAAGGTGTCCAGAGAAAACTACCAACCTTCAACAAGCAAACTGATGAAGTGTCCAGAGAAAACTACCAACCTTCAACAAGCAAACTGATGAAGTGTCCAGAGAAAACCACCAACCTTCAACAAGCAAACTGATGAAGTGTCCAGAGAAAACCTCCAACCTTCAACAAGCAAACTGATGAAGTGTCCAGAGAAAACCACCAACCTTCAACAAGCAAACTAATGAAGTGTCCAGAGAAAACCACCAACCTTCAACAAGCAAACTGATGAAGTGTCCAGAGAAAACCACCAACCTTCAACAAGCAAACTGATGAAGTGTCCAGAGAAAACTACCAACCTTCAACAAGCAAACTGATGAAGTGTCCAGAGAAAACCACCAACCTTCAACAAGCAAACTGATGAAGTGTCCAGAGAAAACCACCAACCTTCAACAAGCAAACTGATGAAGTGTCCAGAGAAAACCACCAACCTTCAACAAGCAAACTGATGAAGTGTCCAGAGAAAACTACCAACCTATAACAAGCAAACTGATGGAGTATCCAGAGAAAACTACCAACCTTCAACAAGCAAACTTATGAAGTGTCCAGAGGAAACCTCCAACCTTCAACAAGCAAACTGATAAGGTGTCCAGAGAAAACTACCAACCTTCAACAAGCAAACTGATGAAGTGTCCAGAGAAAACTACCAACCTTCAACAAGCAAACTGATGAAGTGTCCAGAGAAAACCACCAACCTTCAACAAGCAAACTGATGAAGTGTCCAGAGAAAACCTCCAACCTTCAACAAGCAAACTGATGAAGTGTCCAGAGAAAACCACCAACCTTCAACAAGCAAACTAATGAAGTGTCCAGAGAAAACCACCAACCTTCAACAAGCAAACTGATGAAGTGTCCAGAGAAAACCACCAACCTTCAACAAGCAAACTGATGAAGTGTCCAGAGAAAACTACCAACCTTCAACAAGCAAACTGATGAAGTGTCCAGAGAAAACCACCAACCTTCAACAAGCAAACTGATGAAGTGTCCAGAGAAAACCACCAACCTTCAACAAGCAAACTGATGAAGTGTCCAGAGAAAACTACCAACCTTCAACAAGCAAACTGATGAAGTGTCCAGAGAAAACCTCCAACCTTCAACAAGCAAACTGATGAAGTGTCCAGAGAAAACCACCAACCTTCAACAAGCAAACTGATGAAGTGTCCAGAGAAAACCATCAACCTTCAACAAGCAAACTGATGAAGTGTCCAGAGAAAACCACCAACCTTCAACAAGCAAACTGATGAAGTGTCCAGAGAAAACTACCAACCTATAACAAGCAAACTGATGGAGTATCCAGAGAAAACTACCAACCTTCAACAAGCAAACTTATGAAGTGTCCAGAGGAAACCTCCAACCTTCAACAAGCAAACTGATAAGGTGTCCAGAGAAAACTACCAACCTTCAACAAGCAAACTGATGAAGTGTCCAGAGAAAACCACCAACCTTCAACAAGCAAACTGATGAAGTGTCCAGAGAAAACCACCAACTTTCAACAAGCAAACTGATGAAGTGTCCAGAGAAAACCTCCAACCTTCAACAAGCAAACTGATGAAGTGTCCAGAGAAAACCACCAACCTTCAACAAGCAAACTGATGAACTCTAGCACACAAGGATCTGTTTAAAGAGGGATCTGAATCTATTCAATAAGAGGTGCTCTGTAAACCACTTGGAAACCTCAGTGAAGAGGGAAAGGAGGATGGATAGAAAGATGAACAGACAGACAGATTGATGGATGGATAATGGGCTGATGAATGGGTGAATAGACTGATGGGGAAGAAATGGGGATTTACACTTTGAGGATAAATAACCTAACACAGCAACATGTTAAGTTTAAAAGGCCCAGTCAATTCCTCACCTTAGTATTATCTCCTTGTTTATAGATATGTTGAGATGGATGGATGTTTTAATGGATGGATCTCCCGCAAACAGGTGAATAAAAAATAAATGGATGGATGAATAAATGAATGAATGAAAAGATTGTATAAATAGGTAGGTAGGTTGGGATGAATATGCATACTGGTAGATTTAATAGAAAACATACCTTCTATTTTTAAGATAAATAAACAAATTACTGCAGCCACATGCAAAAACACAGAGGCCTTCATTTCCCCACCTCTGTATTATCTCCCTTGATTTTTCTTTCAATCAATTCTGAAATGAGAATAGTTATTACAAAAGAATGATTGAACATGTAAAAGGGTAAAAAATTCACAATCAAACTTGACCTGTATGTTGTCAAAATTACACATCTACAATACATGTAATTACTCTACTACAATGAACCTCAGGGGCCAGAGGTCTCAATCACCTGTTTACAGATCACATAACATTTCATTGCTTAGCCCAATATCCAATCATGGCAGACTTTAGTTTCAAAAAAATTATTTGTTTGCTTGCTGAAATTAAGTGCAGATTATTTGACATGTCCACATATAACTGTCCTCATATTGCAGGATACGGTCTAACAAATCTTTCTTTTATCTCTAAAACACTACAGTAGCTCAGTAGAGCATTTTCTTCACCCATAACTGGTGACATCTAAATATAAGTGAAATATTCTTGACTTGGGCATAATAAATAAATAAATAAATAAATACCTTTATCTCTATATTGTCCGTATTATATATTTCTTTTTGTTCTCAATTACCTGATTGGACAAATTTCAAATTTAAATGAAGAGAGAGGGAGATTTTTAAGTACAAGTGTACTAAA
The DNA here is from genome assembly GCA_029721355.1 of Tegillarca granosa. Lineage (NCBI taxonomy): Eukaryota > Metazoa > Mollusca > Bivalvia > Arcoida > Arcidae > Tegillarca > Tegillarca granosa. The sequence continues at coordinate 9,880,689 of CM056606.1, read as the reverse complement.
CATTTTACAACAACATTGATTACGATCAATGCCTCCCGGTTTACAAGCTGATCACGATTTTTATTTAAAACAACAATAACTATAATGACCAGCCAGTCCAATATAATGAACTTTGTTTACTCTTAATATACATACAGATGATGTCATTATGGCCATTACACCTGGGCTGGACACTGGTCAACTGGTTAACTCATAAAAAGATACTGATCAAGATTAGATGGGAGACTCCCTGGACATGAACATTGTTAACTTGAATATTTTGTATAGGAAAAAATGAAATGGAATATAAATCGTGAAGTTAAAGAAAATATTATTTTGTAAAAGTTAAAAAGGAATTAGTTTTTACAAACACTCTTATAAAGTTATTATATAAATGCTTAAGTAAATGATAAATTAGCTGAATGGCTACAGTGTTCAGGGTTCAAAATTTAAACCACTCTAGATGTCCCATGACCTGTAACTTTCCAGACAGATCTACAATACTGTTAGTAAATTCTGTTACTGAATATATGCTCTAACATAAAACATTGGAATTTTTTTTTAAATTTTAGATCACTTAATTTGAGTTTCAACAAAATTTTGGAAACTGACAACATGCAAGCTCTACCACCTCTGTTACAAATGGTCGTCAGGTCAGCAGGTGATTTCCAAATTCAAAATTTAAAATCCCTGGTTTTTTATGGTTCAAAAGCTAAAAATCATCTAGGAGATTTCAAAATCTAGTAATGTTTTAACACTAACCTACCAGAATCCTTAGATATCAAGCTGACTTAACAACATTTTTGTTATCTAGAATTAACCTTACCTTTAAACCAACCTGTTTCAAAATGTTAGACATAAGATCATCATCATGTTTATCTGAGCTAAATCAGACTTTTATGAAATTATAATACATAAAATTTAATTCATTGCCTTGAGTCAATAAGAAAATAGTCATCTGTGTCAAAATTAATTCAAATAATATGATCAGTGACTTTCTGTAATACTTTCCAGTTGTACACACCTAATTTTATATAAGGAAATTTTAATATTCCGTTCTTTTTCAACAAACTTATTCAATCTTGCTGCCTACTTTCTCATCAAAAATAATAATAATAATAATAATAATAAGAAGAAGAAGAAGAAGAAGAAGAAGAAGAAGAAGAAATTAATAAATAAAAATAAATTTAAAATCAATAAAAAGGGATTTTTAAAAAGATATGATTATCTTAAAAATCCAACAACAGTATTTTTTAAATTTAAGAATTACAAGAAGATATGCAATTCATTATTTTTATTATTATTATTATTATTATCAATAAGTCCATATATATCATAAATTACCTGAGGCTAATAATAAAAGATATACAAGATAAAGCAATATGTTGTAATGTTCATATTCTAATGATGGAAATTTGTACATAAAGAGATGAAAACTGATAAAAAAAAAAAAAACAGGGGAGAGGAGGGGCTTTTTTTAACACAAAACAAATGTAAAAATCTGTGCCTTTAGGTGAAAATAAATAGATGTACCTATCACTATATAACATATTACATCAATATATGTGATAGATAAGTAAATAATATAACAGGTATTTGATTCTGACCACAAAATTAATCCTCATTGAACATTTTTTTTAAAGTATATTTCACCAATATTTAGAGTAAGAAACAAGCTAATATTTTTAATAATATATAAATTGATTTCAAATGTGGTCAAAATTTGTAGTCACATTAATGGGATCTAATATGCCTGACAAGAGGAAAAAAAGACAGAAAGAAAGAAAGAAAAAGAAAAGAAAAAAGAAAGATTTTGACATGGCAGTCATTCTTGTTTAAGTCACACAAGCTGGATACTGAAACATATATATATATATATATATATATATATAACATAGGGTTATTGAACTGATATTGTGAAATATTGTCCCGAGTTGGCTGGACATTTACACGAGCTTGTAAGTACTAACTGTACTGATTGTTCATCCAGTGTCAGAATAATGTGACCTGGGGGATTGGTATGCTTGTCTGTGGCATAATAACTCTGTGACCTAGCACAGTTTGAGCTAGTACAAGGCAGATTGTACAACATACACATATCTGACTGTACTAAGATTAATCCTTAGATATTAATAAGCTTACTAACATCAAGAAAAGCTAAAAATCTCCCATACTACATTGAACAACATCACAATCATCCCCTAAATACAACAGTAAGTCATCAAAATTCTTTTTATACAAAATTACCGGTACCTGTGTATAAATGTATCTAAAGGATGTAATCTAACCTATAATGTGGCCTTCATGAGCAGGTGAGCTTCAGACACCTTTGGTTAAAGTACCTAAGTTACAGAAATTAAATCTCTTGACCTTTACTATGGGAAAGCTATGTACAACATGAAACCCCTTAGTATTTGTATGGAATGATTATGTTCAAATCAGAATGTTGTGTCCATCTGCATTTTTTTCTATACTGTATGCTAGTTCTATTCAGGAGGTGTTTCTTCTACAAAAGGTGACAACTTAAATATTTTCTACTGAATAAAAAAAATATGTGTAAAATATATATGTAAAAACCTCATCTAGTTAACCAATATTATTTCATTAATCTGTTAACCTGTCATTATGTGAAAATTGATATACATGTACATGTATTTGTCAATTTGACAAATCTGGTCAGTAACCATGGTTACATATCAATAATATAAAATAACACACATATTATTAATTATTACAGGTTACAAGTCATATCCATCTAGATTTTGTTTAAATAAAATACCTGTAAATAAATTATCAACAAGACATATCATGATTTTGTAGGGCTCTCATCTAACCCAGACTCTTGAAATCATTTCAACTTGCAAGAGAAATTGGACACAAATGCAGCAGCCAACTAGTGGGAACACTCTTCTGAAATGAGGTACTCGGCCACTTATTGAGACCCGTCAGCCACATTCCTCCTTTCTTTTTTCTCAATTCAACTACCTTGAACCAAACCATCTGATTTAACCCTAGTACCAATCCACTGGACCTAAAGGAAATTCAATTTTGCTTTGGTGCAATATCTAACTCTATGCACATCATAATTAAGCTTTTTTTAATTGCCTAACAGCAATCCATTATTATTCTTTTTTTTTTTCTTTAACTACAAATAGGATTGTGCCAAAAATCAAACTTGACTTGTTTATTAGTACAAAATAACTGTGTAAAGTTTGTATTTAATATAACCTTTGATCTGTTCTCAAGTTAATGAACAGAAAACATACATCAAACAAATGGACAGAATGATGGATGCAATGAAAACAGTAAGTAACATTATGTGTGGTAGATGTGACACATTATAATATCATTGTATTTTATGCCAATTAGTGTAAGTTTTTAATTTGAGCTAGTGAGTTTTTGTTTAAAGCTGCATCAGCATTATTGCAGCTTATTGCCACCAGTCTAAAAATGTTAAAAATATAACAGTATATACCGGAATAAATTTTAAACAGATGTAAAACTTGATATAATAGAAGATTTTAAAACTACTGCTAAACTGATAAAAAACCAGTAATACCACAAAGTACATAGGTAACAAAAAACTACTTAAAGGTGAAATTTATAGACACAAAAAAATAACATTATTCTGTAAGTATACATTAGTGCTTAAAGGTCAAATATGTATATTATACACTATTATTTAAGATTTTTCTACAGAGGGGTTAAAGGCCAAAGTAAGTATATTTTATTATAATCTCATGGTCATTAAATGTACTTATTGCTAAAATTTAAGTACCACCATACATGTATATGGAAAATTTCATTGCTAATTACATTGAAAATACTGTCAATCCAAACTCAGGAAAGTTTCACACTGTGCCAAATTAAAATTGCTTTATAAATTTTAATTATTTGTGACCATTTAAATAAATGTATTTTATGATTTATGATTTCATGAATGAAATCAATGTTTAAATGTCTGCAACTTAATTGTATTTCCAGCAAACTTTAAATTGTGTTCATTGTTAAATTCAGATTTGGTATATTTTCAGTCTGTTAAGCCATTCACTTCTGATAAACTGAAAATGCTTCAACCAATTAAGGAATTATACCTTGGAAAGATTTCCTTTTGTACTCTCCACTAAAATTTTAATTTTGATTGAAATGGCATAAAAATGATGAAATCATACATTTTTTAACATTCCTGTGAATTTTTTTTTTCAAAAATTTTACATAGAATTTTATGGGTGGGTTGGGAGGGGGTACAAAAGGAACTTTTGTCTTATTTCTAATTTCTTTACTCCTACCGATACTGCGATTAAGTACAAAAATTCAGGTCATTTGTACCAGTAATTCTGTTCTTTATGATATTGTATAATTTTGTGTAGTATACATATGCTTCAATCAGATCCGGAAGAGACTTCTATAACCATAACTCTTAATACAATGTAAAAATTGATACTAAAGTAACTGTAATAAGATTATTTAAATCATTTCTACACTTAATTTAGCATGTTACAAATATACCCGAGTGAAAATGAACTTGTTTTTCCTGATAAATCCTGCAGATTGTACAGTATTGAAGATCAATTTTTACTACAAGTCTATGCTAAAAAATAAATAAATAAATAAATAGATAAAACATGCAAAATAATACAAATGAATAAAATCTTACCTATATAAAATGACACAAATCCAACACATACACTAGTGTAATACACATAAATAAACAATTACACATATATATATATATACACATACACACTGGCTGGCTACCTATATAAGTACATATTGATTATTCAAAGTGGACTTATTTACCTGCAATTTTAATGGTCATTTCAAGTGTCCATTCCTTCAAGGTCTGATGGTCATCATGATTGGTTTAAATGCATGACTAACTTTCAAAAGATTAGGTAGTCATAATCGTTATAGCTACTGGGCATTTCTGAAAAGAAAAAAAAATTATTAAAATAATTTTCTCATATAAAAATGACAAGATAATTTTAAATATTTATCATTTCAGAATTTAAAAACTGCGCAGTTGGAAATTATTTTTACAATAGAAAGGTAAAAAACAAAATACACAAAGTAGAAGTCCTGATGGCTAGCTCATTATGCATATTAATTTATTGAATTTTCATTTTCTTACAAAAATTGGGTTTTTTGTTTGTTTCTGTTTTATTATTTTAATTATTTTTATTTTTATTATTATTATTTATTTTTATTTTTTTTTTTTGTAGCATAACCTATGATATAGTGATACTCTGCTTAATTCTATTAACAAAAGCTTAGTTGTTTTATCCCTCGCCTACAGGGCGAGAAGTTTAATCCGATGCCCAATCAGACCCTGCATTTTTTTCTTATTTCAGTTTTGTGTCCGTGCTACACTCGCCGGTGAAAGTGATAGACGGGACATTACCAACCTTAACGGTTATGTAAATGATGTGTCTTCCAAAATATTTGGATGCTAGAGTTTGCAAGACCGTGTGGTCATATATTGAAAATGAAAGAAGCGGTCAATAAACATTTCGAAGTTAAAAACTTTTCTACGTTTTTACTAATATTTTCATTCAGAGGCGGCGCCCATTCCGACACACGGTTGGTATTGGAAATTGTTCAAACCCTACCCGCAGTTGCTGGGCGCGATGATGGAGCTGGGATCGCCCTGTACTAACGACTAAAACAGTTTGAAATATAATATTGTCTCAATATTCAATTCAAATTTTATTGTCATATAAGTAAAAATAATAAACATGACAACGTATAGGTAAAGGCTTTTAAATACAGGAAAAATACGCACATGCACATTAATTAGAAATATGGTACAGGTAAAAACTACTAAAAGTCACCTGTGTACAGTTCAAACAACTGTTTAATATTATTCAATATTGAATAATTACTGAAAAATTACTTAAAAACACACATACACGCACTCTCTCTCTCTCTCTCTCTCAGTTCACGGTATTACCAGATCGCACGAGGAAAATGCGTTTCTATTTCAATATCTAAGCCGAAAAACGGTTGTCTTCATGATTAAAATTCCGAAAGCATCAATTTCTTATTCTATGTAGTATGTAAATGAACATAAAAGCGCATCCGCGATCTATTTCTGGATGTATCGTATTTGATTATCACACCTGGTGTTTTCTAAAGTAGGGAAGGTGAATTATCAGATTTTCAAGAATATTCAGATTAAGATCAAACCGCTACTAAATGTTGTTTTGGTGTAAATATAACGCACACAACACATTTAACAGAGGCCCCGGAAGAAGACGAAAAAAATGTCATTGACGTCGTTCGTTTAAAATTGTTCTTACCAATGGTCTTTCAATACCAAAATTGAAAGTTTTTGGTTAATATAACTGAAGTTTTCGGAAAGTAAACGAGCTATGTCATTAAATGGGGACTTAAAATTTGTAGTTGTGATGCTGTGTGGCGTGTAGTAACTTATTAATTGGGCAATCTAAACTCGTGATCTACGACATGAACATCTCCAATAATCCGGACATAATAAGATAAAATGATCCGTTTAATATTTTGTCGACTTACGTATTGTTTTGAAATAAGATGATTACCTCTCAATCCCATCAAATATAATTTTATATTTTCATTTGCCCCGTGAAATTCCTATTTCTCCAGGCTCGTGAGTCGTTGCATTCAACTATGACAAAAAACCACGTGTAGGAATATATATTTCATTTCATTTATTATAACCAAAAACATACACTTATAGGTGTATACAATGCAATATACATTTACAATTATGGCGGCAAATCATAATTCATGATACAAAGAGAAAAAAAATAGTAAAAGTAAGAAATAAACTCAAAATTATTTGAAAGTCTGTAAGCTGTTGGAATGAGAAAGACTAGGTGGCGGATGGACAAAGTAAATTATGTTGGAGATTGTCTTAATAGAGTTGCATTAACGAGGAAAAGTCCTAGGTTACAAAGTTCTTTTAAATTTTAAACACTGAAAAGTTGTATAAGTTTAAATGCGGAAGGCTTTTTCCAGTAATATTTTTTTTATGTATTTAAGTCTTAAGTCCGAATAAAAAGGGCATTTTAAAAGAAAGTGATATTCGTCTTCTATTTCGTTACACATACATTTGTCACAGAGTCTTTCATCTTTCGGAGTATTGTTGTATCGTCCCATTTCTATTTGTAGTTGGTGAGCTGAACATCTGTATTTAGAAATTATAATCCTTAATTTTTGTGGTAGATTTTTAAGAAGATAATATTGTAAACTGCAATACACGATCCGGAACTACAATATGAAAGATACAAAAACACGGCTGACACGTCTAAAAAGCAATTTACGAGATTTTACAAGAACGGTTTATTAACATAATATATTTTTGAGAATATTAGATATAAGATAATAATAATGATGATTTACACATCAATAAAATAAATGTGTTTTTATTTGTGGATTATATTTCGGTTTAAAAACACGTTCTCGGTCTAAAATGCACGTGCACATTCTTTGTGGCTGTTGTGTCTACTGAATTCCTCCCGATGTGCATGTGTTTAAGATGGGCATTTTTTTAGTCTTATAATCTATGAATAATCTTTTGAAAAATATTTAACAAAAATATAACAATTGAACTGTTTTAAAATGATGTTCATTATCAAAATGAATGCAAAAAATTTGCAAGGTAAACTAATCATAACGCGCGTTATTTAGTTTGCTTGCATAGTTTTTGCATTCATATTGACAATGAACATCATTTTAAAACAGTTCAATGGTTAAATATTGCTACCATTTCTTATGCAACGGATTAATAAAATATCAAAAAGAACAGTTCCAAATTTAAATTTTTAAAACAATTTAAAAAAGACAGAAAGTTATATTTGTTTACTTAATTTACATAATTCTTAAGGTCGACATTAAGACACACACACACACACACACACACACACACACACACACACACACACACACACACACCAGTTCATTCTGTATAACCCAGAGTCTAAATCTGCTCCGTTACCTACGCGATACGCTAGAGTAGCGGAGCGGATATCGACTCTGGATCATCCAGAATGACACCAGTTTGGCTTTTAGTTTTTTTGTGCTTTTATTGTTTGGTAATTTCTGGTGAAGTCAGCGATGAGTATACATGTAAACAGTTATAAATACCTTCTTGGATGTTAGAAAGTTTGAAATTTACTCTTTATGTCTTGTATTTCAAATGATTTGTTAATAAGATATTTTCCTTCAACAAATAATACGCTACCACCTTAAGTTTTTTTTCAACATTATTATAAACTCGTGTTAAGAAATTTATACTATAAGTTACACGTTATTTAGTGCTTCTTTACACCGTATTTTGTTTGATTCCCCTTTCCCTCACTGTGAAGTAATTGTATTTAAAAGTTCTGATAACATTTTATTAACCATAACGGTACATAACATATACGCAAAATGACTAACTATCTTCGGTTTCTTAGTAATTGCCTTTTGAATCTTTAATTAAAAAATGTTCCTATAGAAAATACCAACTGTAACGAATTGGAGAAGAATACTAAAGAGGATCAGGGATCGATCCCGGAAACCTCAGAATAATATGCAATTTTAGGTTTCCAGACTCAAACTTTCTATTGTCCATCACGTGACCTACAAATGCCATTACAAAGAAAAACGGGAAAAGAAATGTAGGGTTGTACCGTGATCGAACTCCCAACAAACCGGTCAGTAGGTATGTGCTGTACTACCTGACCGAAATAAACTGCTACAGAAGTCAACACTGAACAATATATGTTTCTGGATAAAAGGCCAAAGCCTTAACCATCCAGCAACCACAGTCCAAGTCAGAGGATGGCAATTACGCGAAATAGACATCCACTGCATAAGGAAAGATGTGTTAGCGTTAACAGTAAGAAGGGGCTTAGAATTTAAAGTGCTTGCGCCCCCGAAAGGACGAGTGATCGATCATATATATCCATCACGGACAAAATCAACCACCTTCCCATTCGACATCAGAGATTGCTCCGATATCTTAACTCTTTTCTGTTCAACACACAGAAGAAAGCGGGAATTATTCTTGGACTTCAATGTACAGTGCTGTATTATAAACCTAACTTAAATAACTTCGTTGTGGTGTCATCTAATAACTCATTTAAATATTGTCTTTATAAATCAATAATGTATTTCATGTTTAATTTTGTAATTAAAATAGGTAAAATGTAATTTTTGGTATAATTTTCTGAAATTACTTTTTTGGATTGTTGAAATAATGAATAAAATAGTATTAACATTATTCTTGTTTAAACATTCCACATAACTCTTTACAACTGCAAAAAAATTTAATGTGTGATGAAACAGTTCAACGTGGACTACCTGCAAGACATGCCTACAAGACATTACAGATAAAACAAACTTATCACAAACTTAGCAAATCGAAGTTCAATGTGAAACACACACACACACACACACACACACACACACACACACACACACACACACACACCTTTGCCTTTCAGTTTTTTATGCTTTTATTGTTTGGTTAAGTCTAGTATTGCCTGCGATTAGCATAAATGTAAACAACAATAAATTCTGGGATGTAACGAGGTTGAAATGTTCTAATATTAACTCAAATTTCAAATGATTTGTCCATAAGATATTTCCCTTTTACAAACATTAAGCTACCACTTCAGGATTCTTATTTATTTTTCAATAATTTTCTGAACATTACATTTTTGGATTGTTGAAATAATGAATAAAATAGTATTGACATTATTCTTGTTTAAGCATTCCACATAACTCTTTACAACTGTAAAATATTTTAATGAGTGATAAACACAGTTCAACTTGGACTACCTGCAAGACTCGCTTATAAGGCATTACAGATCCAACAAACCTAACACAAAGTTAGCAAATCTACGATAAGTTTGAAAAGAGAGAGAGAGAGAGAGAGAGAGAGAGAGAGAGAGAGAGAGTATTGTAATTTTTTATAAATTCTTTTAATTAAACGTAATAGTTCTCGCTCTACATAGGAATATTGGAGGTATTGCATCGTAAGCTTACTTAGGCTGGCCGATACAATAATACTTTTCATTAGTAATATTACTAGAAATTATATAATTATACCGATAAATCGGGTTGCACTTTTAAATAAAAATTATTATTATTATTATTATTATTATTATTATTATATGTGCAAAATATTGAATATTTTTCTTGGTAAATATCCTAAATATACAGTTAGTACTTTTGCATGATTTACTCAGGACAAATGTAATTAATTTTGTGTTCGTTCTAGATGATGATCACCTTCTGTTCATATCGTTGTTGATTACATCCTGACGCCCACGTTCATGTTCCAGCGTATTTTACGTATTTTCTAACATCTGATTTTATATCATTGAGACATTGTGGTGCTCCAATTTATTATCTGTTAACATTCTGAAATTTATTATTTTGTTTATTGATGATAAATCAATTCTAATATTTTTAATAAAATTTTTGCTTAAGTTGAAAATGGAACCAGCGAAATTTTAATGTCGTTGATGAAACATGTATTTTGTATATTTTCAAAGGTACATTGATAAAGTAAACTGAGCTTATATTTTGAATTCATATTATAAATTATTGATTAAAACGTAATTTGTTTATTTATTATAAATATTCCTGATATATATATATATATATATATATATATATATATATATATATATATATATATATATATATATATATATATATATATATATATATATATAATCTTTAACAAATAATACGTCGTTAGATGTATAAATAGATTTACCTGTACGTATGCAATTATGAACAATAATAAATTATGTATTGACTACCTGAATATAACAAGTACTTTTCCAGTATGAAAAGAAAATTTACAAGCAAAACATGAAATTTTTATTACCCGATATGATTTTAAATCATTTTAACATCTTAAAACAGGCGTGTCGAATAATTTGATTTTGTCATAAATTGTAAAATATTAATCTAAATAACTATAAAAAATTAAATGCTTGCAAACTACACTATAAGGATATTTGTTTTATCACTAAAATTGCTTGAAACGAATTGTTAAATTCTAATGAAATCTGTAAAAGTCCAAAGGAACCTTCTTAGTAAGGCGGGAAATTTTACAACGGGTCTCAATACAACAAATCTCAGTTTATTGATTATTTTAGTTATTCATCGTTTTTCTTAAAATATAAAAAAATTCAAAAAGATAGAAAGAAAAACATTTTTTCTAATTTATGGATATTTTCACATCTAACAAAAATTAAAGCCATTTTGAAACAAATTTAAACTTTATTAAAGAAATAATCATATAAGGCTGTGTTAAATATTTTGTAAGACTGAAAATTTGTAGAAAAAAAAAACAAAAAACAAAGCAAAACATTACAACAATAGAAAACTGGGTCTAAGTCATCAACTATATACCTGTACATTAAGTGAATGAAAACCTTTCCTGTTCACATAATCCCTTTCATGGTTCTTTGGTTTGGTTATCTTTATTTGTGTTCTATCAATGCATCCTATAACATTAGGAAATCCTAAAAATACCCATTTAAATACCTGTATTAGTTGCAGTTAGACTTCCTTTAAATTTCAAAATAATTATATTTTATATCAGTAAAAAGTGTGTGTGAGGGTTAATTATCCAAACAAAGGTAAATTTAATTGTTATGGTGTGAGATATTACATATACTGTAAAATATTTTTGTTCCTGAGAAACCTTCAAAGATTATAAAATAAGTATTATAAACACAATCTAATTTCGTGGCCCAGGTATAATTTGAAATTTACAATTTTTTATTTCTGCATTTTAGATTCTTTTTTATTTATTTATTTATTTATTTATTTATTTATTTATTTATTGCGAATTAATGCCAAAAGTGTCCATTTACTTAAATTAAAAAATGCTAGAAAATGGGGTGTTGTTATCAATACTTTTTAAAATATTAAACATGTGGCATTTCATTTAACCTGCTTTCTTGTGATTGTTTTATTCCAGTCTAATAGTTATTTATTTTGAGACATGTATAGCACAGACGCTTGTTTCGATATTAAAAAAATATATAAAACCTCTTAACCCCAACATAAGACGAGGTGTTCAACTTTCGCTATCCTAATTTTTGACCTACCTTGGTTCGGTCGTTTTTTTTTCTTTTTATTTGTGGACAATAAAAGGAATAAATGAATATCTCGACAAACGTTTTGGATTGGTCAATCTGTTTTACTTTATAAAAATTCAGGAATCTTTACTTTCACTTTTGAAATATGGACCAATCAGAACGTTTGTCGAGATTCAGAACGGGATGACGATTGCCATTCTACTAAGTGTGAAATGGCGTTTGATACAAGGGACGGTCTTCGTTTAACTCGTTTTATAAAGTTTAGAGACAGCAAAGGTAGTTCCGATAATGCACCATTTTGTAGAGCAATGCATGAAGGTTTGAGCGACATTCATTTATTATTTTTATTGTCCACCAATAAATAGAAAAAACGACCGAACCAAAGTAGGTCAAAAATTAGGAAAGTTGAGCATCTTGTCTTATGTTTGGGTCAAGGGTTTTTTTTTTTTTTTTTTTTTTATTATTATTATTATTATTATTTTTTAAAAAGTATCGAAACAAGAGCCTGTGATATACAGCCCCTGTTTGAGTCTGTGAAAATAGGCCACCTGTTCATTAGTGCAAATATATTGTCTGGTTAATTTTAACACAAACCCATTTTTTTTAAAGTTCTCTTGAGTAACTTAATAAACAAATTTAAAAATTAATTTTTAATCGACAAAAGCTATCGCATATCTTCCCGATAATTTATCTGAGATAGAGGTGAACCGAGCATCAATAACAGTTATTTCCCTTTCAAATATCCAGAGGGCAATAGGCCTAGCAGTTTGTTTTTGACATAAATGGGGACAGACGGTGTTTACGATGGACTTTTGAAAGATACATCTATTGGATTATTGTATTTATTTAGATAATTACCAGCAACGGCGAATCATCCCGATTTTCTTTGCCTGGCATCATTTCCCTAGGGAAAGACAATAAACTGGCAAGCCAAAGAAACTATTGACTTTCCTCACTCTTCTAATACACCGTCCCGCGGTGGCTTTGCAGATGTTGATGCTGTCACCAATTAGTAGATGAAAGACACCAGTTGCCAAAAACTGCAGGAAAACCAATATGCAAGAATGGTGTCAGCGGAACGCTTCTCCTTGTTGGGTGTAACAATCTCGCTGACACAAAATTTCTTCGTCTCTCAAATAATCCATTGGATTTTTTCGATTCAAAAACACTCCCCGAACGTTTCTGTTGCGCTCAGAATAATCGAGGCGTTCCAGAAGACGGAGAACGGCAGCCATTTTGAGTCGGCTTAATTTCCGAGACTTAAATATTTAAGACTGCCAGGTACTTGTCTTAGAAAAGTTAAGTTTTTACTTAGATTTAAGTTATAAAATAAGTTAAGTTTATTTCGTGATCCTTCTACTTTTTAAGCTTTTTCTTAAATCTCGGATTTAAGAAAAAAAAACTTAGATTTAAGTTATAAAATAAGTTTATTTCGTGATCCATCTACTTTTTAAGCTTTTTCTTAAATCTCGGATTTAAGAAAAAAACTTAGATTTAAGTTCAAAAACTTGCTTAAGTATTGTTCGTGATCCCGGGGCCAGTTCTGGAAAGTTTTATACTTGTATTATTGACCATTATGTAGATCTACTTAATCTGATGAGGCGCAGTCGATATAGGCATCAGGGCTATTTTCCGGTATTGTCGGCGGTTCAATCATCTTTAAATAATAATAATAATTATATATTATTTATTATTATTATTATTTAACAACAATAACAATAATAATCATTATTATATTATTTTTTTCATTTATCATCCCCTCAGAGGATGTGTTTTTAAAGTAAAGTCAGTAAACTCGTGTTGAACTCCTTAAATAACGTGTCGTAAATGAGTCATTTATATTCACGGTCGTCACAGGAATAAACTGAAATGTTGGATAAATTAACGATACATAATTCTTATGTATCTTTTTCATTTTCTTTCTTTTTTCAGTTTTGAATTTATTTTTCAGTGTATAGTATTTATTATTAAGGGAACAGTTTAGATAAAAACTGCCCGTTTCGCATAAACACTTACATTTGTGACAGAAAACATCTAGCAAAGTATTTGACACCCCTTTTCACACACACACACACACACACACACACACACACACACACACTATTTTAATTGCCCCCTTTCTGTGTTGATATTCTCAGCAAATTTAAGAAGAAGATAAAAATAAAAAAAGTTCTAATCGTCATATATATCATTGTTGAGAATTGCGTTTTTGCAAAGTTTCCAGGCTGGTCCTTTCACCATAAGGAATGTTCTTTTTTGATTGGGTTTGAGTATGAACGTTAATTTATTTTATATTATGACGTCATCGATGGGAAGTTATAAGATTTCCGGAAGAGTGACCTGACCTCGGTTTCACAAATATTCCTCCACTTTGGAATTCCCTCAATTTCATTTTTTAATTTCCTTAGCTAAAATTTCCTTAATCTATTTTTAAACCCTTATTTTATTTCATTGAAATATTCAAGGTAAAAAGTGAAAAAAGGAAAATTCATAGGTAAAGGTATGTTCACGAGACTCTGAGCTGATTTGATATCTGTTTCTTAAGAAATGAACAGTTCCTGGTTAGAAACAGATAGTCAGATCTATAGTTGCTGAGTTGGCAAAATGGAAAACACTATTTTCAGCATATTTTAATGTCGTCAAAACAAACCGAACGAATAGAATAAAAAAAAAAAAACTGCTCAGTCAAATAATTATAAATAATTCACAGATATATAACCACGTTCTCTGGAATCAGTCTCGTTTTAAATGTTTATTATTGTTTTAGTGGAAGTCATGAGTTCCCAAAAACCGATACTGTTTGAAATTTTTCAGGATTGACTTTTTACCAGGCCACATGTAGACCATATAATGGTTCCTTGGGATACTTTAAGATTATACACACCGTGTAAACCTAAAAACACACAAGGTTAACTAACTTTGGCTTCGGTTAACACACATCCACTGATTCTAAATTAACTTTATATTTAAAACAAGATGACCCAGTTTTTAGATTTATAGTTTTACAGTTAGTATAATATATAGTATATAAGGATCTTGTGAGTATAACCAGACACAACATCAATAATATAAGTGCTGTCACGTGATAAGAACTTTTATTAGACACCACTTAAGTCAGAACCCGTTTACAACAAGATGGATAACAGACGACACCCACACGTGGTTCTGTTGCTGTGCTGTATGTGTCTATGTGAGTAATATATTAACTTCGTTTGTGTATAGTTGCCATTCCGTTCAAGTGGAAGCCACTTATATCGAGATTTTACCAGTAAATCTGCTACAGAGTTTTATACCATTGCAATATACTTTTTTTTTGACAAATGCGATTTGTGAAAACCCTTATGTTAACCGGCAACTGATTGTGGTTTCGATAGAAAACCTTCATCAAATAAGTCCACAATTTCTTTATATATATATATATATATATATATATATATATATATATATATATATATATATATATATATATATATATATATATATAAGTGTCTAAGTCTTGGTGGATGAACAATGGATCTTGATCAGAACTTTCCCAGTTTTAGAGCGAACTATCTTACTACCGATTACAGATGATAAATGAACACTTACCAAACTCGAAGTGTTTTGTTTGATTTCTTCTACCTTATTGCCTTTTCTATTTGCACCGTAGCAATCAAAATTACAAAAAATACGATTCAAGAGCCGGCTGTTTATTACTACTTAAACCAGACTTTAGTGGAAATCGCCATGTACTAGATATCTTATTTTAATTGTAAAAGTAAAAAATTAAAAATGGAGACATAAAAGTTCTTCAATTGTTTTCGTTCATTTCAAGGATAGTTTAACTGTTTGAAATTGGCATAATTAAGGTTACATGTTACATTCTACAAATCATTATTATTGAATTTATTGAATATATTGATTTATTATAGTTACTTGTATTATCTGCAAAAAACAAAAGAAACCCAGAAATCAGATACTATGCAGAACTAATGATGCAAAATGTAAAGCAGTGCAGCTCATCTGTCCAGACCACTCTGTAATCTACAATCCAGATGTTTTTGTCGACACAGCAGATTGTGGTGAAAATATCCAGTGTCGAGGATTAACACCAATGTTACTCATGGAAAGGTCAAACTGTTTCTGGACGAAAAAATGTATAATACAATTTCCAATTCAGTCAATTTTTATTGGTTGTATGAACTACTCAGTTAGATGTCTGAGAGTACTGGATTGGAAGTGCATACCTGAGCGAAATGCTGGTAAGTAATAATGGATTCGATATAGCATGTTAGGGTTGGTCATAATATACACTTTAACATCACACGCATGCACGGACTTTTCCTTAGGTTAACCCTTAGCGATAAATTACCGTTTGTGAATAGCTGAAAAATGCTGATACGACGTTTAACATCATTACAACAACAACAAAAGACAGGACAGAACCGATTGTAATAGATTACAGTTTGTCATTGTTTAATTGTGCGTGTTCACATATCTTTTAACAAAAATAAATGCTATTTAGTTTGAAATCAAATTTTTAAAAGGACTTGGTTAGCATAATTATTGAATATTGTATTATTTTCTCTTTAACAGCTAAAGGCTTTTATTGGACAGATATTTGTGACCTAAACGATTCAATAATAATCGGTGGAGGGTCCATAGACAGAGGCATTATTAGAAGTCACTCAATCATGCCATGGTCTTATGACAAAAGTGTGCTCAATAATCAAAGTCTCTGTAGGCGTGAACTGCATCCAACTTCTAAACAGTCTGTTATTATAACTGTTGATGGTATAAATGACACGGGTATAATTAATGACGTCATTGATGTGGATAATGACGTAGGATATATAACAGATAAAGATACATATTATAATATCAGTGATATAGTTTGGAAGACTAAACATTTCCCTGTAGGAAAACCCGTTTATATCAACTTTGGAAGTGGAGAAACAAAGGGTGCATCTGGATTTATCATATGTTTCAAATGTAAGTAATAATTTACACAATTTAAGTTAGACTCAGAAATGATCCATAATTTTAGCATAAGGATTCATTGTACCCTTGAGCCCCCCCCCCCCTCCCTATTTAGCCCTACGGTATCATAATTTTGAAAGATAACTCGACATTAAAGGAACCATAGATTAGAGTAGTGATGATATAAATGGGCGGACTTATTTATAACCAATGTACTGGTAACCATGGAAATGCTACAACAAACTGATCTTAAACTTAATAAGACCATTGTTTATTAAACGTAAGAAACTTTTTGGTCCATTTAACGAGGTCTAAATGTATTATCAAATTTATGAAGTCAATTTAATTAATTTCATGTTTTGAATAACATTTAATAGCAATTAATGCTAATATTTATAAGTAAAGTGAGTTGAACTCTATAATTCAAACTTTTTTTTAAAGACATTGTCTTATTATAGATATTTATTCATTCAACAGTTACTAATGAAGCAGTTAAGTCCACAAAGTCTGTTTGTGATGACATTTATGTTGGGGATAAAAAGTCAAGAGAATTCAAAAGAAAAAAGAAGAAACGTATGTAATTATTGAGAAAAAGTACCTTGTGGTAAAATTTTCAGGTGTCTTCATTTTTGAATTTTATTTTATAACTAAGGCTTGTTCCCTAATGCAATACATTTCTTAGCTGGATTTCGATTCAAGTAATTTTGGTACTTTGGATTTATTTATTGTCAAATGTTTGGATTATGTTTTATATACATGTATTAAAATTTTCGGCTCCTAGTGTCACTGATAACGAACGAATTTGCGAAATGTGCACATATAGCACATCAAAATTTAACAGGTATTTCTGTCAAATACATACACTAACGTATGATACTGCTACTGGTAACATTTATCATTTTACTCATTTACTGGTTAAGGGCGATCTGTATAATTAGTGGTCTGTGTCAGTCTGTCAGTCTGTCTCTCTCGTTTCCTACTTATATTCTGTTTGATTCATCGATTCATCCAATTCTTTGAAGATAGGTACTATTTAACTTAACATCTTAAATATAAACTCTGTTTTACAATTGCTGTAGCCAACCCTTAAAAGATCAGTTAATCTCTACCATGTCTTAGACAACCCGTAAAAGATCGCCGCTGTTCTACCTCTGCTGTAGCCAAGCCCTTTAAGATCAGCTCTTCTCTACCATGTCTTAGACAGCACGTAGAAGATTGCCGCTGTTCTTTCGTTGCTGTAGCCAACCTCTATAAAATCAGCTCTTCTCTATCGTGTCTTAGAAAACCTGTAGAAAATCCATGCTGTTCTACCTTTGCTGTAGCCAACCTCTATAAGATCAGCTCTTCTCTACCGTGTCTAGGACAACCCCTAGAAGATTGGCGCTGTTCTACCTTTGCTGTAACCAACCCCTATAAGATCAGCTCTTCTCTACCGTGTCTAAGAATACCCCCTCTAGAAGATCGGCGCTGTTCTACCTTTGCTGTAACCAACCCCTATAAGATCAGCTCTTCTCTACCGTGTCTAAGAATACCCCCTCTAGAAGATCGGCGCTGTTCTACCTTTGCTGTACCCAACCCCTATAAGATCAGCTCTTCTCTACCGTTTCTAAGACAACCCCTAGAAGATCGGCGCTGTTCTACCTTTGCTGTAACCAACCCCTATAAGATCAGCTCTTTTCTACAGTGTCTAAGACAACCCCTAGAAGATCGGCACTGTTCTCCCTTTGCTGTAACCAACCCCTATAAGATCAGCTCTTCTCTACCGTTTCTAAGACAACCCTTAGAAGATCGGCGCTGTTCTACTTTTGCTGTACCCAACCCCTATAAGATCAGCTCTTCTCTACAGTGTCTAAGACAACCCCTAGAAGATCGGCGCTGTTCTACCTTTGCTGTAACCAACCCCTATAAGATCAGCTCTTCTCTACAGTGTCTAAGACAACCCTTAGAAGATCGGCGCTGTTCTACCTTTGCTGTAACCAACCCCTATAAGATCAGCTCTTTTCTACAGTGTCTAAGACAACCCCTAGAAGATCAGCGCTGTAACATAGCGACTGGTCCTGATTACTGTCAACTCTGTGTATAAACTCAACTCTTTGAAAAATAAAACAAATAGTAAACTAGATTCTGTCAATTGTTTTAGATAGTAGTTAAAGAGCTTTACAGTTTTGTATGATGTAAGAAAAGGTTGATAAGTATGCGCATTTATGAACTAGGTGATGATCTCCGAGGAACCCCGAAACCTTCAACATTGTAGGTTAGCATGGTAACGGCTTCAATGGCCCTTATCACATAAAAAACTCCGATATTGCCGGGCAGCGGTTTAGCACATTGAAAGTCCCATTAAGATTTAAAACATTTGATAATGTGGGTTACTGTGTAAATCCCCATGACTTCAGTGAAGAACTATTATTTAAATGGAGTATAAAATCGGATCTCGTAAACGTTTCATAAGACTTTCTAAATCATATCGAAACTATTTGATAAAAAATTTGTATTTAATTTTTTATGCAAATAAAGGTTGTAGAGAGAAGACATGTAGCAGAAAAAGAAAAAACAAGAAACCGACGTCAACGAAAACTAAAAGAAAAAACAAACGAAAACAGCGCAAAGGGCAGAATAGGAGGAAGAAAACCTAAGGAAAAAATATAAACACATACAATTGAATTGTTATAGTAACTATTTATCATTATTTAATTTCTCGTCACTTTTTAAATTAAAGATTAATTATAGTATTTAATGACCATCAAACCATTTATTTCTTGAGCCGATATTACATGATTTTGATATTTGCTGAATGGTAAACTTGTTGATATTTAATTATTAATAAAGTCTTTTTATAATTGTTTGTTGGTTAAATTTGTTCATGCACTCTAAAATAAACAATACTGATACTTCTGTTAAACTTTGTTGGTTCTGTGTTATTACTAAATTATGTTGATACTTGCCTATTGTTAAACTCTGTTGGTATTAGCCTATTGTTAAACTTTGTTGATACTAGTCTATTATATATTTTGTTGGTACTAGCCTATTGTTAAACTTATATGTACTAGCCAATTGTTAAACTTTGTTGGTACTAGCCTATTGTTATATTTTGTTGGGACTAGCCTATTGTTAAACTATGATGTACTAGCCAATTGTTAAACTTTGTTGGTACTAGCCTATTGTTATATTTTGATGGTACTAGCCTATTGTTAAACTTTGTTTGTACAAGCCTATTGTTAAACTTCGATATACTATCCTAATGTTATTCTCTGTTATACTTTGTTTGTACAATTACTTTATAGAAAACAGTAGAAGTTTGTTTTTTTTTTAAATAAATTGAGTAATAGTTTATCTAGTTTTTACAATAATTTGAAAACACTCTCGGAAAGGAAATGTTTACATTTTTGCTAATAATCAGTAGGAGTCTTTTAAGTTATTCTTTCATATCTTGTAAAAAATAAACGTATTCTTCTAATGTTATTCAATTATAATCAAAGGTATTGCTAATTATATCAAAGCATCGTCGTTTTAAAACGCATTCTTAATTTTAACCAAAGTGTCAGTTTGAACATACTAGGGTTGGTCAATTATGTAGTGGAACCTGAAATTAAAAAAAATATTATCTTAAAAATGGCTACCAAGTTATTGGTTGTTTTTACTCGTAAGCGTGCTTTTGACCACTTTTGATTACAAATTTAAAGACGCACCACACGACATTCACTCCAGTGTCTGTTCATGGTAGACATTTTTAATAAATATACCAATATGTGTTTGTTATTTCTTTTTTCTCTTGACTGTTCTATCATTTGCTTGCATTGTTACATGTATTTGGTTGTGTTAAATTTTTACCAAATTTTCTTTAGTAAAAAAAATTGTTTTAAAAAATGTATATGTTACAATTGATTTATTTCAATTTTTCTACTGAAGATATAAATAAATGAATTATTCGTGATAGAAAACGTTTGGTACACAAGGTAACAAGTTCAAGGTTAACGGAATTAATAACTTTACAGTAAGTACTCATCTGATATACTTAGCAACATCGAAAACTGGGTCAAGGAGTTCTAGTAAGGAGGTCTGAGCATATTGAGGAGGTTCTCTAGTGAAAGTCTACCCAACACGAAGTGTTACAATAATAGCTCTAAGTTATTTTTCAAATATATATATATATATATTTATATATATATATATATATATATATAGAGAGAGAGAGAGAGAGAGAGAGAGAGAGAGAGAGAGAGAGAGAGGATCATTTTAGTTGTTCGAGTTGAAGGTCTACTGCAACGAATCTGTTCAAACATGAATAAAAGTTAATTTAGAGGAATAGAACTATATACCACAATATACAACTTTATATTCATACTCCACAAGTTTTATATAACTTTTTATGGCTCTACAGCAAAGTGCAATTTGTTGGAGTTTGGAACTAGAAGTAAAATTGCATTGATGTTTTTTATTCAAGCTTTTATACTGTATCAAAAGTAAAATTGAACTGTCGCCAGATGTTTAGTCTAAGATGTCGGACTAGAAGAAGTTTGATTGGATTTTTGGTATTCAGTTTGGTAAAATCGAGCTAGAAGTCAATTTGTATGAATTCCTTGTTTGATATTTGATATCAAATAACAAATATACAACCGAGACTGGCTTGATATAAAATTCGTATTTCCACATTACTTATGTTTATATTAGCATCAGGTCAACGGCCAAGATTGCATTGTTTTTAGTTAAAGCTGCATTAAGGTTATCAATTTTCTGAATTTTTTTTGATTTTCTAAAAATATATTCTTTTAAAAATAGATATCTTCTAACCACGATCCGTAACATTCATTTTCTAAAATTTCATTTCTTTTAGCTGTAAATAAACGGAATCCTCTGTCCGGTTGGTCAGAGTTTTACGATGGTAATTATGAGCTTGGAGCATGCGCACGGATCATGTCGGATGTACGGAAAAACCCTAGAACCGAAAGTGAAACATAACAGATTACATTAATTGTCCTTCATTTATATCCGGATGTATTTGAAATGGTGTTTTGTATCCCTTACTAAGTCACAAATGACAAATTCAACGAAGTTCTGTGTTTAATTTATTGTATTTCACCGTTTTGAAAGTTGTGTTTAAATTACCCGGGTTTTTGATGACGTAACCATGTTCTAATATTAGATCCTAAATGCTGCATCTCGCTGGGTAAATATTGTGATTCCTGCATTTATTCGAGCTTTTATCGTTGAACCAAATGTAACATTGTTCATTAGGAACATCATTAGTTAGATTAGTGCCGTTTTATTTTTTTCTTTGGAAAACTTAATGCAGCTTTAACATAGACAAATAAAGAAGTACGTACGTCAAAGAACCTAGTGTACTTAAGTTAAACTGAATTTAAAATAGTAGACAATAACCAAGTCAAGGATAAACCACTTATAAAGACTGTTATTAAATTATCAGACATATGTTAGGTACATTTTAATGTTGAAGTATATCACGAATCACTTATAATCTTGCCTTTTGAACATAGTTACTGAAGGTGTTCAAACAAATTTCATATACACGTAGTTTAGTAAATAACAAAAATTGAGTCGATATATATAATTTATATAACGGATGAAAGTCTTCCGTTTATGGAAATTATAATACCGATATGCCATATCACAGTAAACTTCAACTAGACACACATAGCACTGCACGAAATAAATTGAGACAATTATTTTGTGTCCATTGCTATGAGGACAAAGAAATAAAAAAATAATAAATCATCTGAAATAAAAATGCTTGTGTATGAAAGTAAAATGAATCTGTTGTGCCTTTTATTTAAAAAAATGTTTTTCACATTTTGTTGGTTTCAATTGACATGGTACCCATTTAAAATTGGCAACTAAAATACACGTGTACTCTTGAGATAACAATCCACTAGTTTACAGACAATATTAGATTTTATGACAAGCCCAACGCATTTATAAACAACTCATAAAATTCCAGACAGGATAGCCAATATCATGATGAAGTGTAAGGATCTATGGCTTTAAAGCAAAGTGCACTTTGTTGGAGTTAAGGTATTTAATATTAGGGATTTTGGAACTAAAGTAAAATTGCATTGATTTTTTTATTCAATCTTTAATACTGTATCAAAAGAAAAATTGAATTGTAAGGACCTATGTGGGTTTTAGTTATTTTTCAGTTATTGTCTCATATTTGATCAAGTAGCCTTTCTTTGTTGTTATTATCAATGTATTTTGTAAAACAAAAGCAATAGATTTATAAAAAGAACTTTTTATTTAACATGTATTTGGCAGCTCAAAATGTAAACTCATTAAAGTAAATTGTAAAAACAGATATATTTTATTGAAGTGCATTGTTATCACATCGGCTATTGATTGTTTTGGTCGTCTTAAAATCTTGAAATAATTTTGTCCTTGAAAACAAAGAAAAGGTTATCTAGAAAGATTACTTGATTCCGTTGGAACCAACAACCAGTTTCTATCTCTGAAATTTGGAATAGGGCACCTGATAAGTATTAGGTAAGTTTTATGGCCGTCATCACAATATTGTTGATAGGTATTAAATCACTGTATCCAGACTTATATTAGATATATTTGACTTACCATAGCTCCTTTTTCCTTTCATTCTCAAAATTGACTTTGCACCTGACAGGTATAGCTAGCTAGACAGGAGGTGCCTACCCTTCCGGAGCACCCGGCCTTACTTCCTTGATGGAAGTACACGAGTATAATTAAATTTGTCAGTTTTGAATTCGACAAGGACTGGTATGTTTGTTTTATTTTCAAAGTTTTTACTTTGGTTTTTGAGGATTGTGATTTAGACATGGACTAGCTAGACAGGAGGTGCCTACCCTTCCGGAGCACCCGGCCTTACTTCCTTGATGGAAGTACACGAGTATAATTAAATTTGTCAGTTTTGAATTCGACAAGGACTGGTATGTTTGTTTTATTTTCAAGTTTTTACTTTGGTTTTTGAGGATTGTGATTTAGACACGGACTGGAATGTTTGTGTTTTATTTTAATCCTTATGACTTTCAAAATGATTTAATTCGCATGACCAATGTCTTGACCAATGTGTCCGAGAAAAATTTGGTTTTTTTTTATAGCATTTCACAATATACTTCAATCACTGTGAATGTATCGGACTATTTTCTACTTAAAATCTTCAAAAGCGAAACTTTTTCCACACTTTATTTGTTTAACCTTAATGTTGTCGAATTAGGACTTGTATTTTTCTTCTAAAATTTGAATGTTTCATTTGATCGGATACCTTATCTGATGAATTATATTCACGATTTCGGAATCGGATATTGGCTTAAATCTGTTATGTGATGGAAACAAGTCAAACGTGACCGAATGATAATTTTATTTTGATTTTAAAATTTATATAAAATCCAGAGAAATAAAATACAAAAACTTTTTTGTCGTTTATTACTGTATTGTCTATATAATCATTATACAATGCTGGTTATCAACATTATTGTATAACTATAACGTCACTGTACACATTGCTACCTGCTGCTGTTTACTACTTTCTACTTTTCTGGTCTGTTTTAGTGTCTTTGTCTTCGTCTCTTGTTTTCTAAAAATGTTAAAGAGATTATTCATACAATTTTGGATAAGAACAAAAATATTCTGAAAATATTTATTATATTAGTTGAGGGATTTTTTAAAATATATATTAACCGTTGGTGAATTAGACTAATGTTTTGTTTTGTTGTTCAAAATAGGTACTAACAACCTTTCCCCTTTCTTTGCATATTTAAGAAATTTTGCAAAAATGTTTTAAATTGCCAATACAATAGATTGTCTATGTTGAATATGTACACAAATAAAACATTTTAATGACATTTGAAATTTTTTACATTTTTAAAGCCAGTTTTGAAAGTTTTTACTGTGCTTTTTTGGATTGTAAATTGGATTTTTTTGAAACAAAATTATTCTGAAAATGTTAATAATATTAGTTGAGGGATGTTTGTGTTTTATTTGCATTTATCATAAGAAAAACTTGACTTAAATATGGAAGTTTATAATTGTTTTTTGGACCAAAGTCCATGTGGTCACTTTTCGAACACAATTTGGATTTTTTAGATACAAATATGCTCTTTTTTACCAACTTTTCAATATGCCATTTCTACATCTCTCCTCCCGTCTATTTAAACTAGGATGAACTTTTGTATCTACAAAATAGAATTCAGCTTCTATTAACAAGAAAGCGTCTTAAATAAAGTTTTAGTGCATGTATTACAAACTAGACTGGCTTAAATTAAGCCCATATTTTATTATTCTATTTTTGATATACCGCTTATTTTCTTTAGATAATGTTAGTATATGTAAATTTCATTGTAATGCATTATAATGTATATCACTTTTTTATCTACTACAATTTAATGTCAATTTCCGCCACATCGTTGTAATTATTTAATCAATAAAAATGAAGATTCATTGCTGCTTTTTGTGATTTTTTTTTCTTCATTTTAATCAGTTATTTTCATCATTTTTATCATGAAATGTCGACTTTGTTAGAGCGAACAAATACCGAATGCGTTTTACTAACATTTGTTAAGGACAATTGTATAGTGATTCATCTCTAGCTTCATCTCTAGTTTATCATCGATAATTGGATGGTACATTTTGGGGATGTTCACTAAGTCGGATAAATTCCACTGGACATGAATTGTTATGGGCACTTACTCATGTATGTCAAGAAAAAGCCTCGTCCAGATCGAGTCTTGGACACAATTTGAAAATTAATTGTTATCCGGCCACCTATGAGTAAAGCTTTGGTATTTGTTGAGTCGCTGTCAGCTACCAGCTTTTTACATCCTTTGTTGATATGAAACACTGAAAACTGATCTCTTGTATCTATATTTACATCAACAAAGTGAATATAAAGCTGTCGATTCTTGCCGATCTGTAAAATAAAGTCAACTCGAAAATTTGTGTATATTTATCACGAAGATAAACATTTAAATAATAAATTAACTTCGCATCTCCGTACTATAGCGAGGTACATGATTGATAAGACGGACATCTCCAATACAATTGGACATAGGTCGGGTCTGACCAAGACATGAAAAAAGTATTTACTGTTCTTTCACTAAGTACTCGGCAAGTGTGGAACACTAAAGAACCATCCCTGCAAATTGCCCTAAGCGCACTGCAAAGGTCAAAATTTCTGCCACTTCACCTAAAGCTGGTGACGGCTCGTTATAAGTGAAATATTATTGACTGAGACGTCAAAACCCACGTCAGTTCTGGGATGATATTAGAGTTCTAGGAAAGACCAATGACGTTCAACAAAAGAATTCACAAACTTTCTTGCTCTGAGATCTACCCAAGCGAAATTCAAGCTCATCGGGCCTGCAAGGGTATATATATGTCTGAACGTGTTCGATTTAGATTTAAAATTATATTTTCATTATTGGAATCACGACGGCTCTTTTAATCCTAGATTGTACAATTTTACTGGGTAAAGGGAGAATACTATATAAAACAAAGCACTTGTGTATCAACATGTATAAAACGTCGTTATCATCAGTTAAGAACAAATAACATTTTAAAAGCATGTATGCATACCACGTCTGAAGACAATACGAACACGGATTACGAAAACCGGATAGACAGACATTACTCATTATAACAAATTTCGACTAGTGGTGCGGTGGAGCTAAAAACTTACACTTATTTTGTGTTGACATTTCATTGGTTCTGGTTCATAATGCCATGGATACTGAGGATGACTCCTTATTAAACCATACCGTTTATAAGATTTTGAAGCAATTAGGTTACCACACAGTGTCTGTACTCTATCTGTAAACATATCACTATAGTTTATATAAGATTTACTATATTATCCTATGTCTTGATGTTAAAGCGTTATGCATCGAATTATTGTGTAAAATTATATTTCTATCAGTGACATCACAATTTCGAAAAAGGAAGTCATAGGAGTACAAAATTAAAGAATAACTTGTGTTTTATACGTTTATTGAGTTATAACATGAAAAACAGTGTGCACACATCATAACGCGCTACGAGCGTTATGAAAAAGTGTGCACCGTCATGTTATGACTCAATGAACTTGTTAAAATACAAGTTATTCCTTATAATTTAATTTTGAACACTTAAACATAAAACAATATTTTGTTTTATTTTTCTTGATTTTTTTAAATTGAAAAAAATTCCTCCGCGTTAGAACTATCATCAACAAGCAATTTCAGCCAATGAAATGAAAAGAGTCAAACGTCACTCCATTCACTTTTAACGTCGCTATGGTTGCGAAGTTTATTGGAGTATAACATGAAAAACGAGGACGTACATTTACGTTGTGTTTGTATTGCAGTATGATATAACAAGATTTAGAAATTAAATTATAATACGTAATTAATTAGTGAACTTATTAGAACTAGTGATTAGCAAAAGTAACGGATATTTGCATTACATGTACATCAAATTGTTTTACAACAATGTTTATTAACACACATTACCCCCCCCCCGCCCCAAATAAAAATAAATTAATAAAAAATAAAAAAGTTTAATTTAAAATGCTAATTTTTAAAAATTTTCATAAAATAATTTTTTTCAAATTTTATTTGATAAAATAAATATTTATCACACGAAACAGATTTTTTTTTTACCCTTTTTATCAACTTAAGGTGAGAAATTTATAAAATACAATCAAAAGTTTGATTGGTAGAATAACAGTTAGGTTATTTTTTAAATTTTACCTACCCACATTTTATAACTGAAAGTATGATTCGATTTACGTATAGCTTTCTCTTAAAGTCAATTGTAAGAAAAAATGTATACTCCTCTTTACCTTGAGGCACACATTTAAACCCGGAAAAGACTGTTGCGCTAGCTGGTCTGCCTATACAATCCAATTTGTCAGCTGAAGCAATAAAAGACACGCCCCTTAATGTGACGTCACATGCTGGTTTCCAGTAACATTGGTTCTTCTGGACCAACAACTCAGGTGAGAGGCCTTTACATGATCTCTGATTTGCTAAACAGATGTCTGGATTCCTTGAAACGACGTTGAATACTTCCGGTGTATAAATTAAAGAATCTTTCGGACAATGAATGGAAACAGTTTTTTTGCCCTGATTGGCACATTCTTGTATTATTGCTGGAAAGTATTTATAAAACATGTTTTTATTCTAAGTTGTATTTGTGACAAGAATTAACACAGAAACAAGATTTACAAAATACAACTATTAATTCTGAAAGATGGACAAACTGGCTAGTTTATAAACGTATTGGATTTTTTGTAGGGGCATGCTAAATAAATGTATATACCACGTGTAACTTCTGACAGATGTTCAATCATGGTAATTGCTTTATAAGGTGATTCCTATTAAACAAAGATATACAAATAAAGACTTCAACAAGGATATTTAATCCACACCAGCTGAAATATTTTGTAACCCGGGGCACACCAAGGGCAAGAATATTATAAAAATTCCTCGTGTGGGTTGTTTCTCATTGCGTTCACTGTGTTTCGTAGTGTGTTCTTTGTTCAGCTACTGTTACCAGCAGCCTAAATGTGGGCGGACGGAAGACAGGGAAGAATAGTGAATAAATTCAGCTGCAAATTTTCATATTCATTTTAAGTCTTACCTGTTTGTTCCACTTGTAACAAAGCCAATCTTCTGTCACCGCTGTGTTGAATATCAAAATTTTCTAGACTTGTCTTTAGGAAAGTGTTTTCTACAACTGAGATCATTGTTACAGGTTACTAGAATCTATATCAGAAAACTGGTAGTTATATTGTAACCGTCGATGTGTTATATCAAATGAACTGTTTATTTGCATATTTTATTTATTTCGTTATATTGAGATAATACGTTCTAAAACAAAAAGTTGATGGACTTATCATAACTTAACTAATTAAATCCTACTAACTTGTTTTGATTGGTCGGACGTATAATTGCCAAGTTTAACTGCTGATTGGTAGGATGTATAATAGCCCAGTTTGACTGCTGATTGGTTGGAAGTATAATTGCCAAATCGACTAGAGATAAATTGGTATTAGTATTATGAACGACGGAAAATCTATTTACACATCATTCATGTGGACATTTCGAGTGAGAATGTATAAAGTCAACTATCGAGAAAAAAAAAGATTTTTAAAATATACTCTCTATTACATGTTGGCGAGTGTGTCTGACTTATTTGATTTGTGTTGGCCAAAAAATATAGTGTAGCCAATATGTCCCCTTTTCGCAATGTGGCAGAGAGTAAATTTAAATTGCAAGTCTATGGAAAGTAAACACGAACTATTGAAGCGCTGGACGTTAGCTTTAATTTTGTAAGAAAAAAACAGAAGAGATAGAGGCAATCCATAGTCCGATGTAATAAATAAATGAATTTAAAAAATCACGATCACAGCATCTTGGGCAATATACAATATATAGACAATTTCAGTTAGTTAAAATAAAATAACTTTAGAATACTTACTTCTATACTTTAGAACAAATCCTTTATTTCTTGTATTAGTCGATTTTACTTTCCATACAAACTCGACAGATTCGTTAGGAACAGAAAAACTTTTTATTTTTACTGAGCGTAAATTATATATCTTCTTTATTCCATTGACTTTTAGTCGTAACTTATCACCTTTCGATACACCACGATGATAAAGTTGAAGTATAAATGTCGAATTTCTTGGCATTTTAATTTGCTTTTTACATTTTCTTGGACCTCTGTAATTCTGAGGGTATGAGATGTGACTTCGTATAAGTCCAAAAGTAGTGTTGGTGTTTTGAAAATTACCACAAATAGAATGAATTGTATCTGTGGAGTAAAGGAAGTAATATAAAGATAAAGGTACAATGAAACAAAATCCTAATATATATATATATATATATATATATATATATATATATATATATATATATATATATATTAAATCAAGAAAAAAATAATACCATAATACCATAATGTGCACGAAAACAAACTTAGACAATGTCGTATATAGGTGTGTCATGTGCAGATTTTGATATTCTATTAAAATAATGCCATGATGACAATTGTCATGTGCTGATTTTGATATTCTATTAAAATAATGCAATGATGACAATTGTCATGTGCTGATTTTGATATTCTATTAAAATAATGCAATGATGAGAATTGTCATGTGCTGATTTTGATATTCTACTAAAATAATGCAATGATGACAATTGTCATGTGCTGATTTTGAATGCATTATTTTAATACAAATTCAAAATCATTAGATAACAGATGCAATACCGGATATTGAGAATAGAGAAAACGTGTACTTCGCAACAACCAACGAAATCTAGAACATGACACAGAATAGCGGGATATAAAAAAAACGTGACAATAATTTTGTTTATATCTTTATGGGCAAAATTCTCAATTAAATAACTAAAAGTACGAAATGAAATTGCATCCCGTACCCTTTAAATGAAGTTTATTCGTAAATCAAAATTTCTTTGTTTTATTTCAAATAATGTCACAGATTTTTTATGTTGACAACTATGTTTGGTTTACGAGACCGTATCGATACGATTAAATGGTATAGATACAATATTTACTGAAAAGAAATTCGTGCAACATTTAATAAAAATGATAGAAACAGCCAAACAATGATTTTTAATTCCGGAGTTTGAACTGGTACTCAAGTAAATATCCGGTGTATAGTAATACTAAAGTACTATTTGAGAACCCTAAACTTGTTAAATAATCGTCAAGTTTATCACAGAGGTATAAAACCTGTAGTCACAATGAATGCAAAATTCAAAACAACACATATAGAGATTCATACAATAAATAAATAAATAAATAAATAAATAAATAAATAAATAAATAAAATAAATAAATAAATAAAAATGTGAAATCATAAAATAGGTAACTCTAAACATTGGACAGACATCGGACATAATGGCAAAATTAAGGCAAGGGGGGTTTCTTAACATAAAAATATGGAATATATACCAAGTATGGTTCGAACAAAAGAGGGCTTTTTCTGCAAACACTAAAGCACATTCTTATCCATATACTATCCTCAAACGTTGGATTACCAAAACATTTAAGAAAAATATTTTCGTATTGAAAACATATAACGGTTTAAATTACTATACCTTTGTGAATGCATTTTGGCATTCCTACACGAAGATAATCCGGTAACTTTCTTGTACATCCGGGTTCTGTTTGGCTTAACGTCTGCTTCTTATGAACACTTACATTGCATTTCCTTTTCCAAAAACATTTGTCTCGTTGCTTTAAAAGATTTGCAGACGACCCAAAACAATCACTGATGTCGTAGTCACACGAGTGTTTGTTAGACACACCCAGATCTATATCTAAATCCGAAATCACGTGATACTTTGGGCACATGATCCAGAAATCGGTTTTTTCGTGTCCGAGACATCTTATGGAAAACCCAGCTTTAAATGCATTACCTGAAAAGATATTGATAGAGTGTTTACAAATTGATTGAACTCATCTCCCTTTTAATGTTTTATTGTAAAATACAATACATTGTTAAGAGACATAGATAAGTGACTTTTGGACAAAACAATTTTAGCTGAGTCATCTTCAATCACTAAAAAGTAGTTTCAAAAATCAAAAGAATTCATCGACATTAAGACATTATTCTTTTATGAAAGGAAATAGGTCTGAAAAAATGTTGATAGACAAAAACCAAATACTTTTGTTAAACTTGAACTGGCTGGCTTGAGACTGCAAACAATCCACGCCTTCTACAGTTTATAGTCTAACGCTTTTTAGTGACGGAAAACATGTTATAGTAAAAGTGTCATTCAAACTATGAGATTTCCAAAATTTATGTTTCATAAAAATTATGAAAGTTTAGGAAACGTATTTAATAAATTCAATGTAAAATGAATAGGAATCAATAGAAGTTTTTATAAAAATCTTGTTTCATAGATAAAAAAAAAAGAATAAACGATAAATAGACAAATAAATAAATAAATAAATAAATAAATAAATAAATAAAATAATAATAATAAACAACAAACCAGGATGAATTAAAATACATGCACTAGTACTTATTTTGTATTGTTTTTAAATTAATGTTAATAAAGTAAAAAACCCTCATGGAAATTTAACAAAGTCGTGGCCTTCTCCAAGGGGGTGAAATGACGGCCAATACAAAATTAACTAGCCATGATCAAAATTTTATATGTAACTGGTAAAATCTTCCTTTAATTGATTTTAGACTATGTTTTTGAAAAATATAACCAAATTATGTATTTACATACAAGGGACATGGGAGATCACAAACTGCTTGACGTCACTCTTGCATCAATGAACGTTTTGCATAATTAAAATGAGGTCCAAATTGCATGTGTACTTTTCATCTTTAACACACACACACACACACACACACACACACACACACACACACACACACACACACGCTGTTATTTCAAATCATTCTGATAATTTTGTTGTTTAAGACAGTGTTCAAAATGGTTACTAATTTAAATTTAAAGAAATATCAGACTTTGATAATTTTATCCATAATACTTTATTTAACGCACATTTAACAATACAAATAAGCAATACTATTACGAAACAATGATGGTGCTAGAATTGCAAAGCGACAAATATTGACATTTATTAATATCAAATAATGTGTTAATGGCAAAACTTTTATAGGTAAATGAATTTAATACGCTAAACTAGACAAAATTTGGCGTCGTTTTTGACGTTTTGAAAAGATGAAGTTATAAAAATGATTTAAAAAGAAAAATATTTATTTCATGTATAGGAATGCAATAACTTATGCATGGTTCGTGCCAAACAGCCGAAAAATTAAAATTTTTTTATTTTTAGCAGCCATTTTGGACACCAACTTAAATTATGCTAATGCTCAATGTTGACAGAATAACATCAAGAAGGTTTCTTTAAAACATCTCCAAAAGAAGTAAATTTAGTTATGAAATTTTCTATCGGCCACAAAACAGGACTTTGCCTAAGATGGTATTTATCCGTGGCTGGTACCACAAATAACCGATCATGAGTGATAAAAACAGAGTTACTTACAAAGACTCTGGTCAAATAGATAAGCTACCCAGACGTAAAATCCAAATTTATATCTGTCCTTACTCGCCATTTGTTATTGCTTTCTCTCATATTTCCCCAAATATTTTCGGGTATATTGAGTATTTATAGATTCGGTAAATATGCCAAAGCTATAGGTTTTAAGGAGGACGAAAAGTTCCCAAATATGGCAATTTCTTCCCAGTTAATTCCAAAGTGTGGGCGAAGTAACACCCTTAACTCATTGGAAATCCCAAGCTTTTCTTAGACCTGGTGACGATTAGAAATAAATCTCGTGCTTTTTAGTTATCTAATTTGCTTCACAACACGGAGGGAAAAAATAACGATGAAACTACATATGTAAGAAACTGGTGGAATATATATGCAGTTGTTTAAGGTAATCCACTTCCACAAAATGATAGGCAACTCTTAGACATTTTTGCGGTAAAGGGTCCAAATTTCACGAGATTTCGGTTTTTACGTCTCCCCCGAAAGCCTATCATCTAGTAATGGGTCTTTATGGTTAAAGATGAGCATAGGAGGAAAATCGTTAGAGAAAAAGTAGAATCGACAACCCTTGACTTCAAAACCTCTCAGTAATGACCGCACCTTGAGCAGATTTAATTCAAAGATTCATCTTGGATTCGCATTCATTGTGAATAATACATACTAGTTCATGTACATGTTTATATATTATTATTATTATTATTATTATTATTATTAATTTATTTATTTATTTATTTATTTATTTATTTTAATTTTTAATACTATTTTACGCTACCTTTAATTGAAACAGAGATGGGAATAAACAATCGATTTAAAGGGGTCGGCGTCTTCGGTAGTTTCTGCCGGTGTAAATCTATTATTTATAACTAAAGGGTGATGTTTATGATAGCAATACGGCGCTTGTAAACACTATAGATATGTCAGTATTGATCATGTATAAAGATATATTGAAAAAAGCATAAAGAAACAATCAAATGTAGTGAAATAAATGTGTTAACACCAAAAGTAAGTTTCTTTTTCTTACATGGAAATAAACAGTTCTTGAATCCTGGAAAAAAAATGGAGTGTCCTCAGAAAACTACCGACCTTTTACAAGCTTGCTGACAAAAATTTAGATCGCATCTATCTTAGAGAGAATTAAACCTAGAGATGAAAGGAGCCGTGACCAGTAAGATTTTGCTTTAGACCACTCGGCTACAGTGTATCAAGTGCTTGTTGCTAATTAGGGTTACATTACTAAATCTTTAATTCTTCTAATTCCTATACATGTATATTCATTTTTCTAATTGCTGCGTACAATAAATACGTCTAGAGACGTACACATACGGATCAAAGTGACCTCTCACCCCCTTGGTTTGATCCCCACTCAGACAGCTCTTGATGGAGAAAGTGTGTCAATTAACTTGTCAAAGGTCGGTAAATTTTCTACGGGCACAACAGTCTCGCCCGCCAACTCGCCGCCTCGATATAATGACTGAGCGTAAAACACCATTTCTCATTTGAATTCGGCTTATTTTGAACCTTTGTTGTCATGGCGAGGAGTTATCAGTGGCTTAATGTCCAAAAACTACCTATCTAACGTTAGGAAATAAATCAAATTCTGAACTAAAGGAAGATTTTTAATTAATAATAACCTAGTCACGCCGTAAATACTATTATCAAGGTCGGGAAACTGAAAAATAAATGAACAGTTCCTTGTTATAACATAAATAATTAGACTCACGTGTTCTTACACTCACGCGTTTATATATGTTTATCTATACATTGATCTAATATTAAGCTTCCCGTGACTAGATAATTAATTTTTAAAAAAATGGGTCAAAGACTCAATGGGCCGGGTTGTTTTTTAAATTTCTATTGAATGGGTGTAAAATGTGGAAGGAATTTTAAAATAATTGCACAAAGTAAGGTGCACAAGTTGTTTTTTTATACTATACAGAAAGTCATGAAAAATGGGGAATAATGACAATATATATGAAACAGTAATGAAACAAGTATATATATGTATTAGAAAAATCTCAATCATTTTAACATTTTCAAAGCTACAGTAAAACGAAAAAATGTGCACCAGAAACTATACATTGGAATGGACTGGATGAGATGGACAGTACAGGACAGATAGGCAAAGGGGGACAGCACTAGTTTTCCACACTTTCATCCAGTAGCTAATAAACCAATGACTTTTAGAACATAAACATTTTTTTAGTTTTCTTTCATATATGTATAATAATCCTATTTTTTAAAGATTTGAAATTAAAAACCTACCACAGTAAGATGTAATGACATAAAGGTTTCACTGCATCCTTTGAAGCCAGTTAAACTAAACATTTAACCAGAATGGAATTGTTTATGTTCCAACTAGGTTTATTTATAATTTAAGATGCAGCAGGAACTTTATGTCAATGTGTTCTAGTGTAACATGAGCTTAAGATGATTTAAGCAATATTTTCAACAAAGTTTCATATTCCTGTGAAAGATCACTGTAACTCACCAGCTTATATCATCATGCAACCCAAATACGTTTATGATCACTCCAATATGCCTCTAGAACACCAGTATGACAGTTTGTATTTGATGAGTATATACAGTCAATATGGGAATGGTAGTCTGTTGTTTCTAGATATAAAACATAGAAGAGGTGGAATTTGTTGAACATTTCCTGTGTAAATGATTTCATGTTGTTTTTTTAAGATCAATATTGAACATTTCCTGTGTAAATGATTTCATGTTGTTTTTTTAAGATCAATATTGAACATTTACTGTGTAAATGATTTCATGTTGTTTTTTTAAGATCAATATTGAACATTTCCTGTGTAAATGATTTCATGTTGTTTTTTTAAGATCAATATTGAACATTTACTGTGTAAATGATTTCATGTTGTTTTTTTAAGATCAATATTGAACATTTCCTGTGTAAATGATTTCATGTTGTTTTTTTAAGATCAATATTGAACATTTACTGTGTAAATGATTTCATGTTGTTTTTTTAAGATCAATATTGAACATTTACTGTGTAAATGATTTCATGTTGTTTTTTTAAGATCAATATTGAACATTTACTGTGTAAATGATTTCATGTTGTTTTTTTAAGATCAATATTGAACATTTCCTGTGTAAATGATTTCATGTTGTTTTTTTAAGATCAATATTGAACATTTACTGTGTAAATGATTTCATGTTTTTTTTTTTAAGATCAATATTGAACATTTACTGTGTAAATGATTTCATGTTGTTTTTTTAAGATCAATATTGAACATTTCCTGTGTAAATGATTTCATGTTGTTTTTTTTAAGATCAATATTGAAGTCTCCAAGTATAGTGAGGTTGTGGTCAGAAGTAATTATATTCTGATGGTGGTCCAAAATAAGTTTCGGATTGGCATTTGGGTGTTTGTAAACTGCTTTAATTGGTATGAAGTCAGGTACACATCTTTGATAATCTTTTGATATATACAGTACAAAGTAACTAAGATTCAAAGTCTGAAAAAATGGGGAAAATCTTGAAATATTTCCAAAAAGTCAGGTGCACATCTTCAATATTTATAGAAACATTCTGTGAAGTTTAAAGGTTTTTGATTGAAAACTAGGAGGAGTTGAATTAACAAAGTAGGTACCCCCAGTTCAAATACTTGCTAAAAAGTGGATAAGTTTAAAAGTCTTGAAAAATGGGGGAAAATCTTGAAATATTTCCATAAAGTCAGGTGCACATCTTCAATATATATAGAAAGATTCTGTGAAGTTTCAAGGCTTTTGGTTGAAAACTGTAGGAGGAGTTGAGTTCACAAAGTAGGTACCCCCAGTTCAAAAATTTGCTTAAAAGTGACTAAGTTTCAAAGTCTGTAAAAATGGGAAAAATCTTAAAATATTTCCATAAAGTCAGGTGCACATCTTCAATATATATAGAAAGATTCTGTGAAGTTTCAAGATTTTTGGTTGAAAACTGTAGATAGAGTTGAGTTTACAAAGTTGGTACCCTGCATTCCTTGTAATCCGGCTCTTGTAATACCTCTCGAGTCTAGATCCTATATACCAGTTTTAACGTAATAATATCGAGTCTAGATCCTATATACCAGTTTTAACGTAATAATATCGAGTCTAGATCCTATATAACCATTTTAACGTATCACTATCGAGGCTTGATCCCATATAACCAGTTTTAACGTATCACTATCGAGGCTTGATCCCATATAACCAGTTTTTACGAATTTCTTTCGAGG
The DNA here is from genome assembly GCA_029721355.1 of Tegillarca granosa. NCBI lineage: Eukaryota > Metazoa > Mollusca > Bivalvia > Arcoida > Arcidae > Tegillarca > Tegillarca granosa. Next base: position 9,843,429 of record CM056606.1, on the reverse strand, counting down.
CTTGATCCCATATAACCAGTTTTAACGTATCACTATCGTGGCTTGATCCCATATAACCAGTTTTAACGTATCATTATCGAGGCTTGATCCCATATAACCAGTTTTAACGTATCACTATCGAGGCTTGATCCCATATAACCATTTTTAACGTATCACTATCGAGGCTTGATCCCATATAACCATTTTTAACGTATCACTATCGAGGCTTGATCCCATATAACCATTTTTAACGTATCACTATCGAGGCTTGATCCCATATAACCATTTTTAACGTATTTCTTTCGAGGCTTGATCCCATATAATCAGTTTTAACGTATTTCTTTCGAGGCTTGATCCCATATAACCAGTTTTAACGTATCACTATCGAGGCTTGATCCCATATAACCAGTTTTAACGTATCACTATCGAGGCTTGATCCCATATAACCAGTTTTAACGTATCACTATCGAGGCTTGATCCCATATAATCAGTTTTAACGTATTTCTTTCGAGGCTTGATCCCATATAACCAGTTTTAACGTATCACTATCGAGGCTTGATCCCATATAACCAGTTTTAACGTATCACTATCGAGGCTTGATCCTATATAACCAGTTTTAACGTATTTCTTTCGAGGCTGGATCCTATATAACCAGTTTTAACGTATTTCTTTCGAGGCTGGATCCTATATAATCAGTTTTAACGTATTTCTTTCGAGGCTGGATCCTATATAACCAGTTTTAACGTATTTCTTTCGAGGCTGGATCCTATATAACCAGTTTTAAACGTATTTCTTTCGAGGCTTGATCCTATATAACCAGTTTTAACGTATTTCTTTCGAGGCTGGATCCTATATAACCAGTTTTAACGTACAGTGAAACCTGTCACTCAAGGGATACGGCCAAAGTGGCCTTTATAGACAGGTGGCCTTTATAGACAAGTTATATCAAGGATCATCAAAAATTATTATCTGAATCGTTCTTTATTATTCATTTTAGTACCCAAATGAAACTGGACCCAAATTAATGAAATTGTTTCTTCTGTAACTTGAGATTAACCAAAAAAAAAAAAAATAATAATAATAATTTTTTAAATAATTTATTCAACATCTTCAGGAATTTACAAATCCTTTGCACCACACTGGCCTCGTAACATAAATATGTCTAAATGGTTAATTGCTCTTTTTTCTTTCTCTCTTTTTTTTTTTTTTTTTTTTTTTGCTATGTATAGGGGTGTTGCATAGTTAAGTTTTATTCTTAGAACGCTTACACCTGACCTGTACCAACATAATTAGGTCACTTCAGACACACATCACACTCTAGCTAAGGAAGTGTTGTTACATAATGAATTACATGGTTTAGTGATCAGAGCGGTGATTATCTGTGTCATATGTAACTGTCAAATTTACTGTTTATATATCGTTATTAAAAATTTTCGAGACGGAATTCAATCGTAGTTGGTGTGGATTTGAATTTAAATCGGTGCCAAAAATATATCATTGGCGAAATGACATTTTACACTGGTGCCAAAATGACTTGATATCGCATCTTGGTACGATTTCCAAACTAACGAAAAAAATGTCCGTTAGCGGTAGAACGGCACACACGGTTTATTTCTTAGGATACATTTACTTCATAGTCGGATAACACAGCTTTGATTAAATTGATTTGGGTTCGTCCAACACCATAACTTCCGCAAGTTTCCTAGTACTTAATTTCCCCTTTTCAGATTTATTTAACAATTCTACTCGCTGTTCTAAAGTCAATGCATGCCATTTACAATGGCCAAATAAAAAAAAAACATCAAATATTATTGTATGTGAAAAAAAATGTCAGTGTATTATCGCAATGTAAGCTTTACTCAATATGGCCGTTTAGATACATATAAACAGAATTGCATTATGGGATTTTTTGTTAATGCCGACTGATTCAGGAAATTTCCGGAAACTGACGAAGATTCGTAAACATTGCAAATGGCCGCTATAGACAGTTCTGTTGAAGGTTTGGGTCGGAAAAATGGTGGCCGCTGGCCGCATAAGACAGTGACCGCTATATAGAGGTGAAATAAAGAACAAAATTCATCGGGGGGAATAAGATATGGCCGTTATAGACAAGTGGCCGCTTTATACAAGTGGCCGCTAACACAAGTTAGACTGTATTTCTTTCGAGGCTGGATCCTATATAATCAGTTTTTACGAATTTTTTTTTTCGAGACTGGATCCTATATAACCATTTTTAACGTATTTCTTTCGAGGATCGATCCTATATTATCAGTTTTAACGTATTTCTTTCGAGACTGGATCCTATATAATCAGTTTTAACATGTTACTATTGTGGCTGGATCCTATATAACCAGTTTACCGGCGTCATGACCTGAATCATTATTTCGCGATGTTTGAAGTCTGTTTTTTGTGTTATTAAGTTTAAGCTTTAACCTGATATTTACCTTAGTAAAAATATTTATCATTATAGAAAAGGAATTACAACAAACTCCTTTTACTAGCCTTCTTAGAACCCCCTCAAACTCGCCTATATAGCTCGGTTGTATCGACTGTTACCAAATGAACGTGTATTCAGCTTAAATTTTCTTCTAATTTTATACCTTTCAAAGCACAGGGTTACTACAACAACAACAACATCATCATTATCATCATCATCATCATTAACAACAACAATGACATCACCAACAACACACACTCCACACAACACCAAAAATACTAAAACAACGGCAACAAAAGCATCAACAATAACAACAAGAACAACAAAAACTAATACATCAAAAATAATAATAATAATTATAATAATAATAATAATAACTAGGGATTTTAACTGGTATACTGCTTATATGTGATTCCCCCACCATCTTTAATCTATAAATACACATCTCGATATAAGTGAAATAATGTTGACTGGGAAGTTAAATTTCATTAAAAATCAATCCTTGTTTGAAAAATTAACTTTTCAGTGTTTAAAGCACAAATAACAGATAATTGTATGAGACTTATCATAACCATCATCCTGTATCAGCCACTGTCAAATTGTTTCTGAAATCCACATGAAATCAACGCCAAGGAAGTAAATTCTCTTTCCTTATAATAACTATATCCACCAGACGAGACAAAAACCATTGGCTAATTATTCAGTTGCATTGTCACCTCAATATTCACCACCTCCGTGGCTCAGTGGTTAGAGTGCCAAGCGAGTGGTTATTGGTTTGATCCCTTTTCAGGTCATATACAAGACTTAAAAGTTTGACGAAGGGAGCGATTACGTCATCAAACCCATGGTCAGCTAGCATCCTAAAGATATCAGGAGTGCATTCTAGTACAAAGTAATCCATAAACATTTGCACCCGACACGGTTATACAAACTGTTTAAAGATTAATCCTTAGGATTGAAAAATGTGTCTTGATGTGAATAGCTGCAAAATTGATGATGCGATATTCAACATGAATTACACTTAATTGTATGTCTCGCTGTCCCAACTTTGACTTTGAAGCATGTATAATGAAATTAACGTTAAGCTAAATGCAAATTTTGACGACGTAATCGCTGTCCTCGCTGCTTCGTCACCCGAAGAGTAACACCTTAATCTCGCTTTCGCTTCTTCTTCGCGGCGTGACTTAAAAATTACAACATTCACGTGTTTGGCAGCGCTGATAAAAATTTAATATATTTTAAACCATTTAATGCAGTGTGATTGGGAATTTATTTTTAAAAATGTAGACTTTGAATGTGGGAACGATTTGAGTTGAGTAATGGTGTTTAACGTCCCAGTCAAGAATATTTCACTTATATCGAGACGTCGCTAGCTATAGAAATTTTTCCTATGCGTTGCGCTGATGCGTTATATCAGGGTTCTTTATCGTGCTACGCCTATCGTGACACGAGACATCAATTGTTTTATGTTCTTATCCGAAAGAACCGTGACTTTCATTTCGTAATAACGAGAGCTTGGCGAAAGAACAGTCACTACCCACTTTCAAGTCTTGGATCAGACCCGGTCGGGGTTCGAACCCACGACCTCCCACATGTGGGAACGACCTAGGTCTATTGATTTATGTGTAGTTCCCTGATTAACAATGAATCATTTTAGTGTCTCACTTTATACATTAATTCAGATTATCCATTGTTATCGGGTGCCCCTTAGTCAGATAGAGAAGGAATATCTCTATGTGCATTAGGCAGGAAGATGTTTGAAATTAAAATACGCAATTAACACCCACCCACCTTCGAGACAGAAAAGTTTGATCATAATAGACACAAAGATAACAGATTGTTGGTACCAAATTTCATCGAAATCTATTGAACCTATTTCATAGATCTGCTTCGGATAAAGTCCTAATAGAATAATAATAATAGTAGTAATAATAATAAACAGAATAAGAATAGAAATAATAAGCAGAAACAGAACGAAAACAATATAAATCCCCATCCACATTTCGTTGTGGGTAATCACAATAATAATAATTGAGCAGATACACAAACGATACCATGGTCGTGTGAATTGTTTGAACTTCACTATCGAAAAAAACTTATAATAACTTTGTTTTTAAATAAGTGTTAGATATTAAATTGCTGTTCAATTTGCTGATTTCGTTTCAAAACATCATCTTTTTGAAGGGATGATTGGGGATGATGGTTGTTTTTGACAATTTTGACGGATTAAATTTTGATAAATTATTTCAAAATGCTTCAATTAAAGTAATTTGGTGTGATTGCAAAGATTATAAAACATTACAGTATAGGTCATAAATACACAGTTGTGTTTTAGAAGTAAGGAATACGGAGCAAGAAATCTGGTAAAGGTAAAACTCCTATATATTTTTCCTCTCTGGTTTATTAGTATTTTTTGTTTTACATTTTCTCTCTTATATTTACGCTTAATATGAATGCATAATTTTGTTAAGCAATATATATATAAAATTCTACAGGATTCATGACGCTTATTTCAGGAGGTATGGTGGGTGGGTTTATAATCAGCTGTCTAAAGTTTGGCCCTGTTTCTTGGTGAATCGTTACATATTGTGTTGTCTATGCATTATGTGTTTTCGGTTACAAAATTCTTCATTCTATAAACGAATTTATTTCATTTCATTTGTCACCCATTGGCCTCTCAAAAATGATATCTTAAAGTGGAAAATATTGTCAAAGTTTAAAGCGAGGTAAGACCAGGAAAAAGGCATCGTTATTTATGTAATAACGATATAAAGACTTAACACTGTAAGTGTGTTTCTTCTTCTATCAAGATTAACACAACATTCCTTCTTTGAGGTTATGTTTTTGTTGTAAGGCTTACGTCAGTCAAATTATCTCCTTTTACCAGATAGATGTACAACGTTTGCTGATCAAAAATAGTAGATGATGATTACTTATACTTCTTGACAATTTTTGAAATTTCGGAAGGTTGTTTTTTCTTGTGAAATCACCTTTGTTGCTATATTAAGCTCCAGTTCTATAACAGAACAGAAACTGATTTTTTATGTTCAATAAAAGTGCATGTAGGCCAATCAATACCAAAAAAAAAAAAATAAAATAAAAAAAAATAAAAAAAATAAAAAAAAAAATAAAAAAAAAAAAAAAAATTCCATTCTCTTTTCGTTGATCCAAAACTCACTGTGTCAGTCTAAATAATTAGTTTTAGTTTGAATAACATCAAAAGCATTGAAGGTACTTGGCATTCGTTTCTCACATCTATACCGTATTTATAACAAAACTGTAATATGTAATACGATAAAATAATGTTGCTTTGGTAAAAACTAAAACCAAGTATATTATACAACAAACAAACGAAAATAAAAAACAGGAAAGGTATGGTCCAAAGTTTCAAAATATCAATTATTTAATATCCATTGATAAAGAAGGACAAATATGAAAGAGTCTGATCATTTTCTACACGAGTTTGCTCCGATCTGATTTATAGATCGTATGTTACGATTTACATATAATCCAGAGTCGGGGTCATCGCTTGTAACAGCGAATAATGCACAATTTTCATAGAAAATGACATTTTTCACTTATTTTAACATCTATACAATGTTAATTGTTACCTTTTTGGATATTTTACACTTGGAAAAACTAGACGAATTGTCTAGTCGAATCTTTTGCGCATAATACGTCATACGTCACCAAAGACATCACTTCCTATTTATAGATCACAATTTTAAATAGATGAAACATTTTCCTTGCTAAAATATCACAGAATCAGGGCGATTCTCTATCAAGGACGTTCATATCTGAGTAAAGTGAACAATATAAAATTTTCTATAACAACTTTGCATGATTCCCTGTTACAAACACAGACTGAGACAAGATTTTTTTTCCTAAAATAATTTTCCACTGGACTATTTACAAAAACAGAAAAATAATGTTCAAGATATATTAATTAAGCAATACAAATACTTTTTGTCTCTATTTTTGATACTAAAACCATATTATTTCAGATGAAGCTGGTAATTTTACTTTGCTTTTTATGTGCTGGTGTTTGTCAGTCGTCCTTCCTTGACAAACTGAGAGAGATTCCTCTGCTGAACATGGACAAACCTTCCATTGAACGCAAGCAAGAACCAGTGTCTTGTGAAGGTCGATTTGAAGGAGATATGATGATCGTTATAACCGAACACGAGATATTTGAAGGATTATGTAGTACATGTGTGTGTAAAAGAAATAAATCCAACCCATCCCGAGGATCTTTTGACTGTAAAGATACATGTATTACCCAGAATCCTTTACCACCGTTACCAGGGCAACCATACTGTAACAGGGTTGTAAACAACATTGAATACATCCGACGTGTAAATGACACAATAAAATTAGATGAATGTCGGTATTGCACTTGTAAATTAGATAACAGAAGTGAAACTAATGGAGATTATAGATGCTTTAGTATTTGTTACGGTTAGTTTCAAAGAAAATTATAAAATCGTCACTTTCCTCAGATTTTCACAAATGTACGCAAAATAAAATCACGATTGAAAACAAAATCAATTATGTTTTGTATTTTTTCAAAAAAAAAAAAATAATAATAATAATTATAATAATAATGAATAATAATAATAATAATGTTGACACGTTTTATTTCATTTGTTTTCGTGATAATTATTTTTTTCAGTCCAGGCTGCGGTTTCACATTCATTCCTTAACTAAGATTTTCCTTAACTTGAATCTGGCAAATTTGAAATCTGAATAATTTTATTAGTTGTTACGATATAGTGTTGTTTTGAAGAGCGATTCAAGTTTATAACACCTTTTGTTGAAACTAAAGTTTTCAAGTTTTATGATACAGAAATATACTGAAAAAGGCTTTAACCACCCCCCCCCCCCCACACACACACACGGATAGGACCGAATTTCGAGGGTTTTTCTAGGAAATTGATTATTCTTAAGTTTTATAGTTATATTAAACAAATTTGTATTTTATAGCTTAGAAACGTGATGTTGGGATTGTTTCAGTTGTACCAACCTCTATCCCACCACTTATACCATGGAAACTGGAGGCAATGCCGGGCAAATCAATCATAAACCGCGAAGAAGCGGTTTATGTCATTGCCTCCTTTAACAGTTCATACCTTGATGACCGATTCAAAAACAAATGTCAATCCTCTAATGAATTATTTTAATCATCTTTTGTGCAACTGGCCCCTTTATTTAGTTTTGTCATAAATGTTTACACAAAGTTTTAAAAAAGGAAAAGTTAAAGAAAATTTAAGTTCAGGAATGTTTTGTGAAACTGAGTATATAATATAATGGATCCAATATATAACGGTTGAACTATTATTAAAACCAAGTACAAAAATACTGTAACCACCCCACTGGATGATAGAACAGGAGCTCAGTGGTCTATAGTGCTATCGTATGTATTACATCGCCTCTCGTTTGTAAGTTTAAATCCTATTTAGAAAAATAAAGCTTGTCAGTTCGCTTGACGTCGACATTTTTCTTAAATTCGGCTTGCGCCATCAAGAATCTAATTATAAACAAGAGGCCCATGGGCCTTAACGCTCACCTGAAGTTTTGTCCAATATTGTTTGCAAAGTGCAATAGACAATGTATTAAGTACAGAAACTTTAAAAGTTTTCTCAAGTTAAGAACTCCCACAAAACTTAATCAGAAATATATCCACTCACATTTCATTTATATGTACCTTATATAATACGCATGAAGTTAACTGTAGTGCAATGAATAATTTCCAAATCATTAATCAATTTCAGTATACTTCTGCAGCTATGTCCTTGACCTTTGAACATATATGACCTCAAAACCATATATGATTGTCATGTCAATATTATAATATACATGCCTATGGGTGAAATTAAAAGCTTTCAAGATAAAAAATAATTTTTGTATTCCTATGTTGATTTGACCTTGACCTTGGAACATATAACCTTGAACCATATATCAAAATTATCGTTGTCGCAATTCCTACAATGCAAAAAATAAATAGTTTTAAAAGATAATTAGCAATTTAAGTCTTCTTTTGCAGCCGTGACCTTGACCTTTCAACATATGACCTTGAACCATATATCAAAATGATCGTCATGTCAATACCTACAATATTCTAATATACATGTCTATACAAAAAAATAATAGTTTTCAAGTTAATTAGCAATTTAAGTCTTCTTTTGCAGTATGACCTTGACCTTTCAACATGACTTTGAACCATATATCAAAATGATCATTGTCGCAATACCTACAATATTCTAATATACATTCCTATACAAAAAGTTAATAGTTTTCAAGATAATTAGCAATGTAAGTCTTCTTTTGCAGCTGTGACCTTGACCTTTCAACATATGACCTTGATCCATATATCAAAATGATCGTCATGTCAATACCTACAATGTTCTAATATACATGCCTATACAAAAAGTTAATAGTTATCAAGATAATTAGCAATTTAAGTCTTCTTTTGCAGCTGTGACCTTGCCCTTTCAACATATGACCTTGATCCATATATCAAAATGATCGTCATGTCAATACCTACAATGTTCTAATATACATGCCTATAAAAACCTATCCAAAAAGTTAATAGTTTTCAAGATATAGTGACAAATATATAATTTTTAGCAAGTTCCCCACTCAGTGCCTTACAATTTCCCCATTTTGAGCCCCATGGCTACCATTTGTACAAATCTGAAACTAGATGACCTAAGGATGGTATAAATGAAAAAACTAAGGTATATCTCTAGTACATTCAGAGGAGAAGATTTTTAAAGTTTTTCACTATTTCCCCTCTTATGGGGCCCCAAGGGGATATAACTCCTTCATTTGTGCAAATCTGAAAGGGCTTCACCCAGGCATGATGGTTAGCAAGTTTCATTAAATTTGGCCAAATGGTTTTGGAGGAGAAGATTAAAATGTAAAAAGTTTACGCAGGATGGACGAAGATGGATAGCAATAGCTCATCCGAGCTTTCAGATCAGGTGAGCTAAAAAGTGCAAATCCACTAAGTGGTCTCTGTGTTATTATTGGCGTCCCTTACATGTTTTTCTACTTTTACTTGCTTTGTGCTCATTTTTTTATCAGTTACTTCAACTATTGTTAAATATTTGTTTTGCAGCTGACATATTAAAAGGAATAACTAAGAAAGGCATGAAGAATGAACCATAACCAAATAGCTTATCATCTCTAGTTTAATTGGAGGTGTTCATCTGTCAGTCACTGTGATAAAAAAGCTCAAGTACTTGTCTAAGTACATTTCCTAGCAATTAGAAACCCTAAGCTTTCATGTTGTCAGTGAAGAAAAAATCAACATGTAAATGTCTCTAAGCATTTAAATATTTTTAATTGAATAAATAGCAAGCAAGAGTTGAGTAATGGTGTTTAACGTCCCAGTCAAGAAAATTTCACTTATATCGAGATGTTGCCAGCTATAGGCGAAAGTGCAGAAATTTTGTCTGTGCATTGTGCTGATGACATTGTAAAGCAGGGTACTTTTTCGTGTCACGCCTGCCGTAACACGGGACCTCTTTTATATTAAGTTCCCATCTGAAAGAATTGTGACTTACATTTCATAATGCCGAGTACTTGGCAAAAGAACAGTCACTACCCACTTTCAAGTCTTGAGTCGGACCCCATCGGGGTTCAAACCCACAACTTCCCACTTATGGAGTAAGTAAGAAAATAATAGGATTAAGCAAAATACATACAGTGCACATGTTAATAATAAGATGTTGAAACCATACAACAACTATTATTGAAATTTATATATTTGTATGAACCAGGAATCAACTCCTCAATTGCAAAATACACATGTATTCAAATTTAACAATAAAGAACGAAAGCCAAAAACTGTAATACTGTTTTAAATTTTAATTCAATCTCTTATATTTTACAACACCTGAGACTGGTTGTGATGTTTCACATTTATAAACCTTTGTAATATGATAACAGTGTACACGTTTGGTTTAATGCACTTCAAGTGGTTTTTTTATAACAGCTATAGATAATGTCAATGATACCCAAGAAAAGTTTGTCAGAGAACAAAATCCAAATTTTACCCAGATATCTTGGACATGTAATCCCTTATATGCCAAATAAATCTTTATCAGTTCAGTGCCAGTTTAGCTCTTAAATAGCCAATTTGAGTTTTAAAAAATGTATTCACTCTGAAATTTAGATCAGTTGGATTTTCAAGCCATGTTTTACCAAATGTTGATTATATTTTGTTAAATATGGTCTACAAGTCACCATATGACTGAAGTGACTTACAGGTTGTAATAAGCTTGATTAGAAATCAGCTTGATTAAAAAATCACCTTGATTGGCATCACCAACAATCATATATTGTTATTTTCCTCATTGTGCGTTTCTCTTGCATTATGGAATAAACTGAATTATTTGTTTGAAAATAACTGAACTTAAATATCAATTACCCCATCTACTATGTATCTCTGAACAATAGTATGGATTATATACATGTATATGGTCAATGTGGCTGCAGTATTCACCTTAATCGTTGGAGTGTGCATCTAATCTAGTTTAAATGACATTTAACTTTCTGTTCTCAAATTAGTACAGCCATGCCTTGGTTGCCCTGATAAACCACAATATCAACCACTAGATTAGGTAACTAAATTATTCCTTAATCTGACCAAAAGTTTGTTTTCTAACCTGATTTACATACACATATCTTTGGTCTATCTGACTTTTTACATTCAACAACTGCCAGATCGTGTCATTAACAATTCAGCAGAATTCTCTCTCTCTCTCTCTCTCTCTCTCTCTCACACACACACACACACACACACACACACACACACACACACACAGTCTTTATTATCATGATTATCCCATTTTGCATTTATTTCCCTGTTACAAAATCTTCAGGACATAAAACCAGTTGTCAGAAAATACATATAAATACATGTGTACATGTATATTGTTGCCCAACCGCTCATGATAAAGTCTATCAAAAACTGTTAACCAAAAACCGTGCTGAATCCACACCTAGGTTATGACAGTAAAACCTTTTTAATGTAGTCAAAGTAAAACTGATTACGACAAAAGTTGATGTTCATTTATCTGTAATAAAGCACCATGTCTCGATGTTACAACTACCAGAAGCTTCCAATCTTAAAATCACAACTAAAGCGTTTTTTATTTTTTTCTTCTCACCAGTCATTACTGTTAAATAATCTTATTTTTGTGATTACATTTTGTGATATACTAAAAGATCAAGAAGGTTTAATCAAAGATAAAGTTTTTGAAAGTGGTAAAGCAATCCAATGTATTTCATGCTGAAGTTATTTCAGAATACAAATTTGACAAATATCTTAGTAAATCCAGAGAGAAGAAAATGAAATCAGAAGTTTCTATGATGATAGAATCTGGGTTTTTTTTAACACTTTAAGTTATAATTTAAATTTTTCAAGGCTTTTGTTGCATTCAATTTATGATCGTCTCAAAAAACATGTACATAATAAATAACATTTAAATAATCATCCTTCTGTCGAGGATGATGGTTGTGGAGGAGCTATTTCTTCTCCTAATGATTCCAAAAGTTCTCTTCTATAATCATCAAAATCACCGTCCACTTCATTTATAGTCTGATCTTCTACAACCCACAATGTACAGTTTGTCTCTCGTATCAATCTCTGGTCATGACTAACGATAATTACACCTACAACAACAAAACTCATTTATATATATTGTAGGCTTGTTAGTTTGTAATCACATCATTTTTTCTATACATCACCAACACAACGGTTTTGTGTTGGATTTGTAGAACCTATCGCCACCTGCTGAGCAACCGGTAACACAAAAATGAGTTCAAAATTTTTAAAAAATGTCATGGTAATAAAGGCTTAACAATCTGATGTCCCTTATTTATCAGGAAATGCCTGTTGTTGTATTTCTACTCCTTTTGTTTCAGCATTTATCAGTTCAATTTTTATTAAATTATTAGCACATCAACAAACTGAAGGAGAGTCATAACCAGCTGATGATGAGTGCTGACCACTGAAGGTCAAGGATGTCAACCTTTATCAGAAGCAGACGTTATAACTTAGTAAATGTGACAACTGTAACTACAGTAAAAAGTGGAGCAAATATCATGATTGTAAATGAGTAATTATAATTCATTGTTGGATCTGATTACATTAATTAATCTTTATAAATAATACACAGTATATCAATCTTAAACAGAAAAAAAAAACAAAAAAAAACGCAACAACCACAGACAATCTGAGAAAATCTTTCACAGATTGACTACAAACTGGGTCTTTACAAGGAAAACCTACATGAATAATACATTTTCACATGTAATCTATCAGTTGTTCAGTTCTTTTATATAACAATAAAATCAATTAAAGAAACCTTATAATATATACACACCTCCTTCAAACACATTTAATGCATCAGCTAAGGCATCTATAGATTCTATATCAAGGTTATTGGTAGGTTCATCCTGTAGAATAAGGAACATTTATTTAATAAGTACATGTAACTATATGACTATGAAATTACTTATATTATGTGAATATAGCATGTAGCAAAAAGTATTTCAAAATTTTGCTCTTTCTTTCAAAAACTATTTCTTAACTTTTCGTGAATGTAGCACTTTAAATAAAGAAAATACATCTTGGAAATTACACCTCATGGACCAGTCTCACAATCATCTACTCAACTGAGTGTACACTCAACTCAAATATCCCCATTTCTCTTTAAGCAATATTTCAAAAAATTAAGTTTTATGAGACAATATTTTGTTTTTTTTAACAAAACTACACTAAACAATTTATATATAACATTAGATATTCAATTTTAACTGTGTAATGTCTTAAAATTGACATTGACATATTCTCGAATTGAGTTGAGTGTACACTCAAGTGAGTGACTGATTGTGAAACGGGGCCAGGACAACATCTTTACTTATAGTTTTCTTTATAAAACTTTAACAAAAACCTATAACCAAAAAAAAAAAAAACAACATTTAGCACTCATATATTGTCTAATATACACTGATCCATGATGAAAGGGATAAATCTGACCAAAGCAGTGCTTTTAAAATGAACTGAAAATCTGTTTAAAGTAAAGTTTTGTTGTCTTGTTGGAGGAATGAAACCTGATTTGCCATCAAAAGAAATTCTTATAGCCACAAGGTTCAGTCAAGTTGTGGCATTCACTGACAGACCTGTTTGGTAAGAAGGTTGTGTCATTCTTTGACTTTCACTTTGACAGACCTGTAAGGTAAGTTATTATACATGATTAGGTGATACATACCAAGATTAACACATCAGGAGCTCTACAAGACAAATCTGCCAAAGCTACTCTAGATTTCTGACCTCCAGACAAGTCCTTTATTTTTATAGTATGTCCGTGACTTGCTAAACCAAATTTTCCTAACATTTTCCTAGAATCCTGATATGGTATATTGAAAACTCTCTGAAATAAAAACAACTCATTTTTAATAGAATGTAGAAAACTACATTGTAAAATCAAAATTAATTACTTTCTCTCAAAATTCTCAAATGTTGAGGTGATCAGTTCAAGGATGGTGGTAACAGGAATACCTGAAGTTGGATTCAGACCACTTTTTCACACAATGATACAATGTGACATTGCAAAATTTATTTTTAAGTAATGCAAGTGTCAAGAGTTACCAAATTTTGAAAGGATGGGACCAAAATAATGATTAATCCCTGATACTGAGGTATAAAAATAATATCTTAATATCCTTGATTAATGAGGGACCAAATAATGACATATCCTTTACTAAAGAGGGACCGAAATAAAGAATTATCCTTGTTACTGAAGGAACAAAATAATGACTTATCCCTAGTAATGAGGGAACAAAATAATGACCTAATACCCTTTGTACTGAGGGAACTAATAATGACTTATCCCTGGAAATGAGGGACCAAAATAATGACATATCCTTTAGTAATTAGAGCCCAAAATAATGATTTATTCTTGGTTCTGAGGGACCAATAAAATGACTTATTCTTGGTACTAAGGAAACAAATAATGACTTATCCTTTAGTAATGAGGAACCAAAGTAATGACTTATCCCTGTTATTGAGGGAACAAAACAATGACTTATCCTTTAGTAATGAGGGAACAAAAAAATGACTTATCCTTAGTACTGAGAGAACAAAATAATGATTTATCCCTGTTACTGAGGGAACAAAATTATGACTTATCCTTTAGTAATGAGGGAACAAAATAACGACTTATCCCTGTTACTGAGGGAACAATATAACAAAATAATGACTTATCCTTAGTACTGAGAAAACAAAATAATAACTTATTCTTAGTACTGATGAACTAAATTAATGACATATCCTTGGTAATGAGGGAACAAATAAGTCTTTAACCAATGGCTTAACCTTGGTTATGTATAAAATTATCTTCCAGTTATAATAGTCTTACTACTTTACTATATATATAACAGTTTAAAAACAGTGAGTTAAAAATAGACCTCAATGTCACTAGTTATTATATTTACCTGTAAATATTCTACAGGTGACTCTTCCAAGTTAAGTTGATCGCCAGAATGCTGGTCATATTTACCTAATCTCTGTAAAAGAAAGTAATGATGTTAATTATGTTTCTTCTTGTCCTAAGAAGAATCAATAGGAAGGTTTACACTGGGTATCAATAACTTTAGAGGTTTACAATAGGTGTTATTAACTTTAGAGGTTGACACTGGGTATCAATAACTTCAGAGGTTTACACTGGGTATCAATAACTTCAGAGGCTTACACTGGGTATCAATAACTTTAGAGGTTGACACTGGGTATCAATAACTTTAGAAGTTTACACTGGGTATCAATAACTTGAGAGGCTTACACTGGGCATCAATAACTTTAGAAGTTTACAATAGGTATCAATAACTTTAGAAGTTTACACTGGGTATCAATAACTTTAGAAGTTTACACTGGGCATCAATAACTTTAGAGGTTTACAATAGGTATCAATAACTTTAGAGGCTTAAACTGGGTATCAATAACTTTAGAGGTTTACACTGGGTACCAATAACTTCAGAGGTTTACACTGGGTATCAGTAACTTTAGAGTATTTTTACTTATAAATTTTTGTTTTCAGAAAGTTTTATTTACAAGTAATGTAAATGATATAGAACAGAACGGTTTTATTTACAAGTGCTGTATATGATATAGATAAGAACAGTTTTATTTACAAGTACAGTATATGATATAGATCAGAACAGTTTTATTTACAAGTACAGTATATGATATAGATCAGAACAGTTTTATTTACAAGTACTGTATATGATATAGATCAGAACAGCTTTATTTACAAGTGCTGTATATGATATAGATCAGAACTGTTTTATTTACAAGTACTGTATATGATATAGATCAGAACAGTTTTATTTACAAGTACTGTATATGATACAGATCAGAACAGTTTTATTTACAAATACTGTATATGATATGGATCAGAAAGTTTTATTTACAAGTACAGTATATGATATAGATCAGAACAGTTTTATTTACAAGTACAGTATATGATATAGATCAGAACAGTTTTATTTACAAGTACTGTAAATGATATAGATCAGAACAGTTTTATTTACTAGTACTGTAAATATATTTGTAAATCAACTTACCAATCTGTGGTTCTTTATTAATTCACCTTTGTTCTACAATTCAAATAAAATAATTCAAAAGTAAATAATTTTGTAACTTAAAAGTTAATATACTTACTCAAAAAGACATTGTTTATCATTGCTTATCCCCCGACATAGGTATAAATGGACTGAGGGTACAAGATATTTGGACAAAGTCCACTGAAAGCTTAATACCCATTATTTCTGCTAGTATTTATCTATTATTAACTAGATTATCTAGAAGAAGTGTATAAAACAATTATCTAGCTCAGACATGCCTTATTGTATGCTGCCGAAAGCCTGATGTCACTAGGTAACTGACTGAAAAACTTGGTGTGAAACGGTTAGGTTATAAACATTTGAAATATCTTTTTGATAAAATCAAGGTTCAAAATATTCAAGGATTTATTTTTTTAAATATTTGTAAATTAACTGAATTACAGGCTATGTAAATAAGCATTAGCAAAATAAAGTAAATGAAGTAACATGTAGCAAGTCCATATTGCTTACGGTCAAAGGGTAGTTGACAAACAGTGTTTAATGCTTGGTCAAAATTTTTTTCATTCATGTACAGGCTCTCAGCTCAGATATAGTCGAGGAAATCTTTTTTTCTAGAGAAAAAACCACCAACCTACAACAAGTAAAACAACATTTTCGCACAAGGATCTACCAAAGTAGGATGGAACCTAAAGAAGGGAGAGATTTTGTGATTTATAATGACTGATAAACCAACTTTGACCATCATGCAACTGTGGTTCCTACAAAGGATACAATATATACTCCGGAAATTCAAGCCTCTCTAAGACTAAGATGTTATACAAACAAACATTTACTACGTACTGGTTCTAAATCTCCTGTTAGTAGTTTGAGTAAAGTACTTTTTCCTACACCGTTAGGTCCAACAATGGCAACTGAAAAAAAAAAACAGAAAAAAATTGTCATAACTGCAACATAGACAAAGCAATTTGATATCTTGAAGGATAGCAAATATCATACACATTTTTCAGCTTAACTCTGCTTTAAACTGCAGTGAAACCTATATATAGAGACCACTCACAGGACCAAAGAAATATGGGCTTGATAAACAGGTTATCTTTTTACAGAGTTTTCTTTTTTGTTGAAATAAGACACAATAGGACTTACAACAGTGGTTTTAACAGACAGGTGGTCTTTACATAGAGGAGGACATTAGAGTAGGTTTTACTTTGGTTAAAAGAATCCAACCTTAAATCCTGTCCAGTTTAGTCCAGTCAACTTATAAAAAAGATCAACAATTTTAAGTGAAACAAATAAAGATTGTTGTCATCTGATAAAATCTGTAATGGGAAATCTTTTTTTCAACAAAAGAATTTTTATAAGTTTTCATATTTGATGTTAACCAATTACAAAATAACACTACCCCGGTATTCCAGAAATTGAGGACTTTGAAATTTTTTCATTTAATTTTTCACAAACATGGTAGCAGATTAAACAGATGATGTACTGATGAACCCATTGTCATGTTTGAAAAGCAAATATTCAAATGTTTTACACTACTAAAGAGTAGAAAGATTTCAAAACCAATCATATATTTCAAAATTTACAAGAGTGGAGTGGAGTGGAGTAATGGTGTTTTACACCCCAGTCAAGAATCTTTCACTTATTTCGAAGCGGTCAGTTCTGGGATGGTGGAGGAAACCAGAGTGCCCGGAGAAAACCACCGACCTTCGGCAAGCGAACTGACAAACTTTCTCACACTAGGATCTGTCCCGGGTGGGATTCGAACCCAGGCGGTGAGACGCGCTGTGATCGAATTTACAAGAGACTACATTTAATGTATTACATGTAGTTTTGGATTTGATTTTAAATGTCACTAACAAAATTACTAGACATTTAATATGTCAACATTAAGTAGATTCTTCTCTGAATTGTTAGGCTTCTAATTTTTGGTTTATTAAAGTTACCTCTTGACTGCATATCAATACCAAAGTCTAAATTCTTGAATAAAACATCAGGTGATTTTTCATATCCAAATGTCACACCTGAAAAAAATCAGAACAATATATACATATTTAACATTAGGGGTTTATAAAGGTCAAAATAAATAAAACATGTCGAAGTGAAAACCAGTCCTACCAAATCCAGGTCTACTAACTATTTACATATCTCATTAATATTATATATTATTACTATTCATGTAAATTTCTTTAATAATACTTGCATCAATACTATTTTGGCATATTTTTATGTTGAAGTCAATGGGAGCATGCATATGCAATTGCATATAACATGGCATATTACAATGCACATATTAAGTAATGAGGCATTTTGAAATGAAAGTCACGGTTCTTTCGGATGAGAACTTAAAATAAACGAGGTCCCGTGTCATGGCAGGCATGGCACGATAAAGAACCCTGCTGTATAATGCCATCAGCGCAATGCACAGGCAAAATTTCTGCACTTTCACCTATAGCTGGCGACATCTAATATTCTTGACTGGGACGTTAAACACCATTACTCAACTCAACTCAATATATGGGATACAAAATTCACAATTGATGCTGCATTTGAATTATAAGTAGATTTGAGCATTCAAAAAATGCATGTAAATAACATAGATGGTAAACAAACTTGACGTTCATGAGATATCAGAAATGTTCTGTTACTCAATAAAATTTAAGTTCTGTAGTTTGTTTTTAAAAAAAATTCAATTTAAGCAAAGACATTCACTGTAATAATAATAATAACCTTTTCAGGTCATGCACTATGCCATCTTTACTTGGGAAATATTTTGTCATATAACATGGAAGAAACAATTTTATTATAAAAACAGATAATAAAAAAACACTTCAAGTGTGAGATACACAATCATGTATAATGTGGGGTTATAAAATAAAAAAAATCAGTTCTTTTTGTCAGAGATAATAAAACAAACAGCTGAAACAGGTAAATAGAATTAAATCCAAAACAAAAGAAAATTACATGCCAATTACAAAATAGGACATTTTGTCAGCAACAAATTAATTGTTTATATCTACATTCTTTTAAAAAGTGAAGGTAACATAAAGGAGCATGTAGGTAGAGTGGCACTATTTATTTGATATTTCATGGTGAAATTGATCAAAACAATGTAGGATTGGTGAAGAAATGGTCAATGATGATAATGATCATAACTAGAGACTTCCTAATGAACAAGGTATAATGACTAAAATTTAGTCCACAAAACTTTTTAAATATTTTTAATATCTTTAACATTTGATGCTAATGTTTTACGGAAAAAATCCTGATAATGTATATGTTAGGGAAATGACAAAAGTTCTACTTTATTTTTTATTGATTCTCTAAAAATAAGAGACATTGAACTATTATATCATCCAAGTATCAACAGATTACACAATTATGGATTGAAAGGTGAAACTATGACAAGTGTTGCTTCCACTTAACCCTTGTATAAGCAGAAACATTAATAATGGATTAGGAAAGAAGCACTTAGCTTTTTCTTAAAATTACATTTACTTACCAATTAATCCAAGTATAGGTGGATTGAGAGGTGACAGATTAGGGAAGTGGAACTTGACAAAGTATACCTACCACTAAATCCAAGTGTAGGAGGAATAAGAGGGAATGGATTAGGAAAGTGGAACTTGACAAAGTATACCTACCACTTAGTCCAAGTGTAGGAGGAATAAGAGGGAATGGATTAGGAAAGTGGAACTTGACAAAGTATACCTACCGCTTAATCCAAGTGTAGGAGGAATAAGAGGGAATGGATTAGGAAAGTGGAACTTGACAAAGTATACCTACCACTTAGTCCAAGTGTAGGAGGAATAAGAGGGAATGGATTAGGAAAGTGGAACTTGACAAAGTATACCTACCACTTAGTCCAAGTGTAGGAGGAATAAGAGGGAATGGATTAGGAAAGTGGAACTTGACAAAGTATACCTACCGCTTAATCCAAGTGTAGGAGGAATAAGAGGGAATGGATTAGGAAAGTGGAACTTGACAAAGTATACCTACCACTTAGTCCAAGTGTAGGAGGAATAAGAGGGAATGGATTAGGGAAGTGGAACTTGACAATGTATACTTAAAACTTAATCCAAGTATGGGAGGATACCACTTTATCCAAGTAAAGGTGGAATAAGAGGGAATGGATAAGGGAAGTGGAACTTGACAAAGTATACTTAAAACTCCAAGTATTGGACGATTTAAACCATGGATTAGGTAAGTGGAATTTGATAATGTACACTTACCACTTAATCCAAGTATGGGTGGATTAAGAGGTGATGGATTAGGAAAGTGGAACTTGACGATGTAATCTTTTGGTTTTTGTAGTAATTCTGTTGGTTTTTCTTCCTCCTGATTTGTCTGTTGTTTTGTGCGGTTTTTCTGTTGTTTCCTTGTCAATACTTCCTTCTGTTTTGCTTCCTGAAACACATAAATCAGATATCAAATTTTCTGTATATACTATCATATATATGAAAATTTATTTTTATAAGTTAATTTATGCATGTTATCAAAGATTACGGGTATCACACATTTTGCAGTTTTATTGTCCTTACCTATGGTAGCCATTTTGTATAAGGTAAATTAAAAGTCCGACTTCATTTCCTCATCATATACATGTATGTTATAATTTTGCCCCAAGTTTTATTATTATCTTAAAATAATAAACCTAATTGCTGCAATAAAATATTTACATTTACTGAGTGCTCCCCCATTATCTCTATAAAATATCCTAATCACATTTGCATAACGTAAATGCTGGGTCAACAAGCAACAGACAAATATGATATAAACAAAAAATCATGCCATGTCACCACATAACTAGGTTTATCATGTCTTCCAGCAATTTCATAAAAAAAAATAGCTGTTACATCATGTGACATTACATGATTTTCTATGTTGTATTGGGCAGTAACCAGAAATTCTAAATATCCCTGATCATACCATCTGATATAGGATGAAACTGAACTGTAATTTTGACCTTAAGCTGCTGTAGCTACTAAAGCAAACTAATTGTTACAAACTAACAGCTATTTCTAGTGTGCCTTGCCTGGGTTTGGTCCTTGGTAATTCAATACTGATATGTGGCAGGGTGGGTCTGAAAATTGTACATTGTATAAGATCTATAAATTGTATAAATTTGGGCCCTTAGTAATTGTACAGTAACAAGACTGATAAGAGATATGTTTGGCTTTCTAATAACTCTATATTGATTTATTTAATATGACACAGATCTGTGGACCATGTAATCCTGGAGTCATGATTTTAAAATCATTAAAAACAATAAAATTAAAACTGTGATTAAATCTGACACCCATCAAAGCTGAGGTGGTAGAGTTTACTCTGACCAATACCAGGTCAGGTCAAAGCCAAGACCTTGACAACAGATAGTGACAAAATGTAGTACTTAAAAACGAGCTTTAAATCAATGACCAATTTTACATTAAAAAGTAATTTTTGATTGCTCCAAAAGAGATTTTTTTGTATCAATTGTTAGTATACATTAAATTTATACCGCTGTTTTTGTTGATTTTCCAGATGCTTTCATTTCTCGTAATAATTTTTCTTGTTTTTCATAAGCCTTTGCTTGCTCTCTTCTCTTCTGTACCAACATCTTTTTAAATGTACCTACAACATATAACATACTAATAACATACTTGACGACAAATGCTGACAAATATTATAATAGTACAAAATGAAAACCTAATGTGCTTTAAATGAGCAAATTATGGATGTTTTATAGTTTTAAGGGAAGTGTGGTTTGCCCTTGAATATTTTCTCGCACCTGCAGAGTACATTCGATTGGATGAACATTTCAATCAATTTTTTGTTACAAATTTTCCACAACCAATAAGACATTCTTACTTTCTTATTATTCCCCTCTTAATGGGGCTTAGATAAAATTTTTCAAACTTCATGGCACTCTATCAAGTAATCAGATATTGCATACTCAACACCAAGTAGTTTATTACTAAGCATTAGGAAAAGTGTAATATTATGTTTTTTTTTTTTTTTTTTATTATTTTATATTATTTCTATCTTTGCCAATTTTACACTTTGACAATTTTATTCAAATAAGGATAACATCTTTCCAATACCCTACTTCACACTGGGACAAATGTTAACAATAATATCACATGCAACTGAGCTGTTTCAACTGGTTGAAACAAGAATAAATTTTACCATAGTTTCCTCTGTAGTAGAATAATTTTTGTTGATCTAAATGTATGATGTCTGTACACACATTATCTAAGAAACTCTGGTCGTGGGATACTACCAATAAAGTCTTCTTCCATTGTTGTAAATAGCTTCAGAAAAGAACATAAAATGTACAATGTATATCACCATGGTAACAGGCTGTCTGGGACATCAAATATTGTAATTAATGTAATTTCAGAATTACTTGAACTCATAAAAAATGCATATTCGCTCTTTATTAAGAGACTTAAATCAAATGTATTTTTTAAATGCTGTCAATATACAGAAAAAAAATATATATACAGAAAATAAGTATTCCTGATCACCATATAATACTTTTACTATCAGTATATGTGTTTTGATCTACGCATACACAGAATATAATGAGGTTCTTAACAGTATTAGTACTTAACAATTCAGATTTTCTTGAAAAAAATGAGAATTATAAAATTTTATTTACCCCTGCCTAAAAATGACCAAGCTTTGAGCTTGCATCTTGGGTGTTATTCTCAGGAAGACAAATATATATTTCATGACGATGTCATGGCCATTACATCTGTTGAGCAGTATTTGTATTATTCATATTATAAATGATGTCAATTTAAACATATTTACATCTCAACGTGTGTAAAAAGCAAACACTAAGTGGTTTGGGAAAGTGTGGTTATTTCCCATACAATAAACTACCATAATTTTGAGTAGATAAATATCTGGAAAAGTGTGGTTATTTCCCATACAATAAACTACCATAATTTTGAGTAGATAAATATCTTATTTCCCATACAATAAACTACCATAATTTTGAGTAGATAAATATCTGGGAAAGTGTGGTTATTTTCCATACAATAAACTACCATAATTTTGAGTAGATAAATATCTGGGAAAGTGTGGTTATTTCCCATACAATAAACTACCATAATTTTGAGTAGATAAATATCTGGGAAAGTGTGGTTATTTCCCATACAATAAACTACCATAATTTTGAGTAGATAAATATCTGGGAAAGTGTGGTTATTTTCGAGACATTCAAATATCATTATTCTGAGTAAATAAATATCTTGTTTTGCAAATAAAAATTCCAAATTCTCTCTAAGGTCAATACTGTGTAAGTACAAGTGAGAGAAACTTGACTGGGTATATCATAAGTACAAGTGAGAGAAACTTGACTGGGTATATCATAAGTACAAGTGAGAGAAACTTGACTGGGTATATCATAAGTACAAGCGAGAGAAACTTGACTGGGTATATCAATCTACTACATGTATAATCCAATCAAACCCAAATTATCTTATCATCAACATAAATAATTATCTAAGGGAGATAATAAGAGAAAAATTTAGAGAAAAATTCAGAAAATTGTGATATACTATCATACTGTAAGTATAATGTACTTACTTATCAAGCCAGATAACAGCATTCAGATCTAAATGATTTGTAGGTTCATCTAACATCAATAATGTAGGCTCTATAAACAAGGCTCTATGAATAAATAAAAAGAAAAGATTGAATTTAAAAGGTATTGGCTTTAGCTATATGAAACAGTCAAACAAGTTGATACAGTCTGTAACAAGTTGATACAGTCTGTAATAATTTGATAAAGTTTGCAACACTTTGATACTGTCCATAACAATATGATACTGTCAATAACAATTTGATAGTCTGTAATAATTTGACGCTGTTTATAACAAGTTGATACAGTCTGTAATAATTTGGTACAGTCTGTAACAATTTCATACAGTCTATAACAATTTGATACAATCTATAACAATTTCATACAGTCTGTAATAATTTGATGCTGTCTGTAACAATTTGATAGTCTGTAACAATTTGATACAGTCTATAACAATTTGATATAGTCTGTAATAAGTTGATGCTGTCTGTAACAATTTGATAGTCTGTAACAATTTGATACAGTCTGTAAGAATTTGATACAGTCCATAACAATTAGATACAGTCTGTAACAATTTGATGCTGTCTATAATAATTTAATACAATCTGTAATAATATGATGGTATCTATAACAGCAGTTTGAAAGTCTGTAACAATTTCCTACAATCCATAATTTTGTAAGTTCATTGAGGCAGTACACTGCTTAATATGTATATCTAGCCACAGTCTGACATACAACATCATACATGTATTTATATACATGTCAGATATAAAAATGGCAATGACAGCACAACTGGTCTCTAATGAAATTGTACAGAAATGAAATCATTGCAAATGTTAATACATGTATTTCCTACCTTGCTAATGATACTCTCATTCTCCAACCACCAGACAAAGATTTAGTAGGCCTCTCCATCATCTCCTTAGTAAATCCCAGACCAGCTAAAATTCTACGTGCTTTGGGTTCTGCTGCATCAGCACCAATTGCATTTAATTCATCATATACCTGAAAACAGTCATTTCAGCTTGTAATTGCTGGTACTAACAGTGAATAGTAAGTACTAATAGACAGTAAATTACAATTTACATTTAGCTTACGGTATGTTATGTTTCTAATTTATAGGTAAACAAATAACTAAATTTATCTTGTACTAAAACTGTGGATTTTATTATGCATCTAAGATTAAACTGTTAAATACATGTTGTATCCACAGTGTTGTTTTATTCCTAATGGCACAACTTACTGAAATGAAAATGTAGTATTCAATGACAGACAATTTACAGAAAATGTACATTATTACAAATCTAACAATATACTAGGCTATAAAATAAAGTTGCCCTACTCTAGACTCTTGAACCAAAACATAAAAACAATCATAAAATCAGAGTTCTATTAAAGAATTCTGTCATACCATTATTCTTGTATGTACTTGACAAAATTAAAATTTTGAATACAAACAGTAAGAATTTTTGCAAATTTTGGACAATGTCTAAAGTCAACGAGCTAATTATCAGGCAGTGATTGAAAAAGGTTCTTAAAGTGCTGTCAAAATTATATTACATACATCAGAATATTACCAGCACAAGTAAATGTAAGTATTTATCAGGGAACTCAACCCTACATGTTATTTTATATCAGGGAACACAACCCTACATGTTATTTTACATGTACATCAGGCAACTCAAGCCTACATGTTACTTTACATCAGGGAACTCAAACCTACATGTTACTTTACATCAGGGAACTCAAACCCACATGTTACTTTACATCAGGGAACTCAAACCTACATGTTACTTTACATCAGGGAACTCAAACCTACATATTACTTTACATCAGGGAACTCAAACCTACATGTTACTTAACATCAGGGAACTCAAACCTACATGTTACTTTACATCAGGGAACTCAAACCTACATGTTACTTTACATCAGGGAACTCAAACCTACATGTTACTTTACATCAGGGAACTCAAACCTACATGTTACTTTACATCAGGGAACTCAAACCCACATGTTACTTTACATCAGGGAACTCAAACCTACATGTTACTTTACATCAGGGAACTCAAACCCACATGTTACTTTACATCAGGGAACTCAAACCGACCTGTTTATTTACATCAGGGAACTCAAACCTACATGTTACTTTACATCAGGGAACTCAAACCTACATGTTACTTTACATCAGGGAACTCAAACCCACATGTTACTTTACATCAGGGAACTCAAACCTACATGTTACTTTACATCAGGGAACTCAAACCTACATGTTACTTTACATCAGGGAACTCAAACCTACATGTTACTTTACATCAGGGAACTCAAACCTACATGTTACTTTACATCAGGGAACTCAAACCTACATGTTACTTTACATCAGGGAACTGAAACCCACATGTTATTTTACATCAGGGAACTCAAACCTACATGTTACTTTACATCAGGGAACTCAAACCCACATGTTACTTTACATCAGGATCTCAAACCCACATGTTACTTTACATCAGGGAACTCAAACCTACATGTTACTTTACATCAGGGAACTCAAACCTACATGTTTATTTACATCAGGGAACTCAAACCTACATGTTACTTTACATCAGGGAACTCAAACCTACATGTTACTTTACATCAGGGAACTCAAACCTACATGTTACTTTACATCAGGGAACTCAAACCTACATGTTACTTTACATCAGGGAACTCAAACCTACATGTTACTTTACATCAGGGAACTCAAACCCACATGTTACTTTACATCAGGGAACTCAAACCTACATGTTACTTTACATCAGGGAACTCAAACCTACATGTTACTTTACATCAGGGAACTCAAACCTACATGTTACTTTACATCAGGGAACTCAAACCTACATGTTACTTTACATCAGGGAACTCAAACCTACATGTTACTTTACATCAGGGAACTCAAACCTACATGTTACTTTACATCAGGGAACTCAAACCCACATGTTATTTTACATCAGGGAACTCAAACCTACATGTTACTTTACATCAGGATCTCAAACTTACATATTATTTTACATCAGGGAACTCAAACCTACATGTTACTTTACATCAGGGAACTCAAACCTACATGTTACTTTACATCAGGGAACTCAAACCTACATGTTACTTTACATCAGGGAACTGAAACTCACATGTTACTTTACATCAGGGAACTCAAACCTACTTGTTACTTTACATAAGGGAACTCAAACCCACATGTTACTTTACATCAGGGAACTCAAACCTACATGTTACTTTACATCAGGGAACTCAAACTCAAACCTACGTGTTACTTTACATCAAGGAACTCAAACCTACATGTTACTTTACATCAGGGAACTCAAACCTACATGTAACTTTACATCAGGGAACTCAAACCTACATGTTACTTTACATCAGGGAACTCAAACCTACATGTTACTTTACATCAGGGAACTCAAACCTACATGTTACTTTACATCAGGGAACTCAAACCTACATGTTACTTTACATCAGGGAACTCAAACCTACATGTTACTATACATCAGGGAACTCAAACCTACATGTTACTTTACATCAGGGAACTCAAACCCACATGTTACTTTACATCAGGGAACTCAAACCTACATGTTACTTTACATCAGGGAACTCAAACCCACATGTTACTTTACATTAGGGAACTCAAACCCACATGTTACTTTACATCAGGGAACTCAAACCCACATGTTACTTTACATCAGGGAACTCAAACCTACATGTTACTTTACATCAGGGAACTCAAACCGACTTGTTACTTTACATCAGGGAACTTAAACCTACATGTTACTTTACATCAGGGAACTCAAACCTACATGTTACTTTACACCAGGGAACTCAAACCTACATGTTACTTTACATCAGGGAACTCAAACCTACATGTTACTTTACATCAGGGAACTCAAACCTACATGTTACTTTACATCAGGGAACTAAACCCTACATGTTACTTTACATCAGGATATCACCAGCACAAGTAAATGTTAGTATTTATCAGGGAACTCAACCCTTCATGTTATTTTACTTCAGGATATTACCAGCACAAGTAAATGTTAGTATTTATCAGGGAACTCAACCCTTCATGTTATTTTACTTCAGGATATTACCAGCACAAGTAAATGTTAGTATTTATCAGGGAACTCAACCCTACATAATATTTTACATCAGGATATTACCAGCACAAGTAAATGTTAGTATTTATCAGGGAACTCAAACCTACATGTTATTTTACATCAGTGTATTACCAGCACAAGTAAATGTTAGTATTTATCAGGGAACTCAACCCTTCATGTTACTTTACATCAGTGAACTCAAACCTACATGTTATTTTACATCAGGGAACTCAAACCTACATGTTACTTTACAAACCTCTTTAAGTCTTTCTGTACTTTTTGTATTTCCTTTATTTGCTTCTTCCATTAATTTTTTCTCCTCTTCAAGCAAAGCTGTTCTTTTTGTATCTGCTTTAAGTACAGAATCTATTGCTTTTGTCTGATCAGCAACAACCTCTATAAAGAAATAACAAAGTAAAAACCATGTGTTATGAACAATGAACATATAAACAAGGACCATACAGGGTTGGCTGTGAAGAATTACAACAAAATTTGACATCTGGTCATTATTGGTGACATGGAATTTAGTGTTAATCCAAAAAAGAGGCACAAATGAAAATACTGATCAAGTTCTCTACTATGTGTAACTTACCTTGTTCACAGTATTATACATCAATATTAGGTGATGAGATGATCTACTATGTGTTACTTACCTTGTTCACAGTATAATACAGCAATATTAGGTGATGAGATGATCTACTATGTGTAACTTACCTTGTTCACAGTATAATACATCAATATTAGGTGATGAGATGATCTACTATGTGTCACTTACCTTGTTCACAGTATAATACATCAATATTAGGTGATGAGATGATCTACTATGTGTAACTTACCTTGTTCACAGTATAAAACATCAATATTAGGTGATGAGATGATCTACTATGTGTAACTTACCTTGTTCACAGTATAAAACATCAATATTAGGTGATGAGATGATCTACTATGTGTAACTTACCTTGTTCACAGTATAAAACATCAATATTAGGTGATGAGATGATCTACTATGTGTAACTTACCTTGTTCACAGTATAATACATCAATATTAGGTGATGAGATGATCTACTATGTGTAACTTACCTTGTTCACAGTATAATACAGCAATATTAGGTGATGAGATGATCTACTATGTGTCACTTACCTTGTTCACAGTAGAATACATCAATATTAGGTGATGAGATGATCTACTATGTGTAACTTACCTTGTTCACAGTAGAATACATCAATATTAGGTGATGAGATGATCTACCATGTGTAATTACCTTGTTCACAGTATAATACAGCAATATTTGGTGATGAGATGATCTACTATGTGTAACTTACCTTGTTCACAGTATAATACAGCAATATTAGGTGATGAGATGATCTACTATGTGTCACTTACCTTGTTCACAGTAGAATACATCAATATTAGGTGATGAGATGATCTACCATGTGTAATTACCTTGTTCACAGTATAATACAGCAATATTAGGTGATGAGATGATCTACTATGTGTAACTTACCTTGTTCACAGTATAATACAGCAATATTAGGTGATGAGATGATCTACTATGTGTCACTTACCTTGTTCACAGTAGAATACAGCAATATTAAGTGATGAGATGCTCTACTATGTGCAACTTACCTTGTTCACAGTATAATACATCAATATTAGGTGATGAGATGATCTACTATGTGTAACTTACC
This sequence comes from Tegillarca granosa, assembly GCA_029721355.1. NCBI lineage: Eukaryota > Metazoa > Mollusca > Bivalvia > Arcoida > Arcidae > Tegillarca > Tegillarca granosa. The sequence continues at coordinate 9,813,986 of CM056606.1, read as the reverse complement.
TTGTTCACAGTATAATACATCAATATTAGGTGATGAGATGATCTACTATGTGTCACTTACCTTGTTCACAGTATAATACATCAATATTAGGTGATGAGATGATCTACCATGTGTAATTACCTTGTTCACAGTATAATACATCAATATTAGGTGATGAGATGATCTACTATGTGTAACTTACCTTGTTCACAGTATAATACAGCAATATTAGGTGATGAGATGATCTACTATGTGTCACTTACCTTGTTCACAGTACAATACATCAATATTAGGTGATGAGATGATCTACTATGTGTCACTTACCTTGTTCACAGTAGAATACATCAATATTAGGTGATGAGATGATCTACTATGTGTAACTTACCTTGTTCACAGTATAATACAGCAATATTAGGTGATGAGATGATCTACTATGTGTAACTTACCTTGTTCACAGTATAATACAGCAATATTAGGTGATGAGATGATCTACTATGTGTCACTTACCTTGTTCACAGTACAATACATCAATATTAGGTGATGAGATGATCTACTATGTGTCACTTACCTTGTTCACAGTACAATACATCAATATTAGGTGATGAGATGATCTACTATGTGTCACTTACCTTGTTCACAGTAGAATACATCAATATTAGGTGATGAGATGATCTACCATGTGTAATTACCTTGTTCACAGTATAATACAGCAATATTAGGTGATGAGATGATCTACTATGTGTAACTTACCTTGTTCACAGTATAATACAGCAATATTAGGTGATGAGATGATCTACTATGTGTCACTTACCTTGTTCACAGTAGAATACAGCAATATTAGGTGATGAGATGATCTACTATGTGTAACTTACCTTGTTCACAGTATAATACATCAATATTAGGTGATGAGATGATCTACTATGTGTAACTTACCTTGTTCACAGTATAATACATCAATATTAGGTGATGAGATGATCTACTATGTGTCACTTACCTTGTTCACAGTATAATACATCAATATTAGGTGATGAGATGATCTACCATGTGTAATTACCTTGTTCACAGTATAATACAGCAATATTAGGTGATGAGATGATCTACTATGTGTAACTTACCTTGTTCACAGTATAATACAGCAATATTAGGTGATGAGATGATCTACTATGTGTCACTTACCTTGTTCACAGTACAATACATCAATATTAGGTGATGAGATGATCTACTATGTGTAACTTACCTTGTTCACAGTATAATACATCAATATTAGGTGATGAGATGATCTACTATGTGTAACTTACCTTGTTCACAGTATAATACATCAATATTAGGTGATGAGATGATCTACTATGTGTAACTTACCTTGTTCACAGTATAATACAGCAATATTAGGTGATGAGATGATCTACTATGTGTCACTTACCTTGTTCACAGTAGAATACATCAATATTAGGTGATGAGATGATCTACTATGTGTAACTTACCTTGTTCACAGTATAATACAGCAATATTAGGTGATGAGATGATCTACTATGTGTAACTTACCTTGTTCACAGTATAATACATCAATATTAGGTGATGAGATGATCTACTATGTGTAACTTACCTTGTTCACAGTATAATACATCAATATTAGGTGATGAGATGATCTACTATGTGTCACTTACCTTGTTCACAGTAGAATACAGCAATATTAAGTGATGAGATGCTCTACTATGTGCAACTTACCTTGTTCACAGTATAATACATCAATATTAGGTGATGAGATGATCTACTATGTGTAACTTACCTTGTTCACAGTATAATACATCAATATTAGGTGATGAGATGATCTACTATGTGTCACTTACCTTGTTCACAGTATAATACATCAATATTAGGTGATGAGATGATCTACTTTGTGTAACTTACCTTGTTCACAGTATAATACATCAATATTAGGTGGAATGTTCAGTGCTCTCATCTGTATATGTCTAAGTAACGTTGTTTTTCCATGTCTAAACAAAGATTTAATCAAAATAAATTTAGTAATATTCAAGTAATTTGGCATACAAAATGTTTCATTTAGAAGTAAGGGCACACTAAGTTATTTTCTATAGAATAATTAAGATTTTCTGTGAAAATTTGGCATATTTCATGACCGTAGCAACAACTCAAACATAAATGCTTCTGTATACAAAAATGAAAAATAACCGAGAGTAAGTGAAAATGATTAAACATGATTATTCAAGTTCATTTGATTTTCCAAGAGAATTATTAAAAGTAATTTACAGCAAACTTAAAATCCTCCAAATTAAAAACTTCTTCTCCCCTTGAAAGTATATCTAAGTAATAAGTAAAGATGACATAAATGCACCCCTTCTCCTAGGCCATAAAGATGATAAAAATCAAATTTGTGATCTATAAATTCAAAACAGAAAGTCTGGATGATTCACATCAGAATGTTAAAATAATAAACAGAACAAAGTTTTTAAGACAGAACAAACGTTCAGAAATGTATAATTCAACTCTGAATGTTCTGATAAATCACACATCCAGTTAACTGTACAAATTGTAATCCACTTACCCATTAGGTCCTACCAAACCGTATCGTCTTCCAGCTGTTATGTATAAATTAGCATTTATAAAAAGATCTTTACCTCTGGCAGCTATAGAAAAGTTCTCAACCTAAATCAGATGAAAAATTACACAATATCTTGTTAGAAGAATTCAAGGAGGTTTATGTGAGGATTTAAATATTTCAGTCACAGACAATGCTTATTTTCATTAATTCTAATTCAAATGTTTCAAAGGACAAAATTTCTTTATCCTTATTGGTTAAAAAAATGGATTATTTTTCTCCATTTTATATTCCAATGTTTGGCTTCAGATCTGATTTACACAAACATGAGACACTGAAGCTGTGCCATGTTTGCATAGTCTAAGTTTTTTAACATTTCACATAAAATATATTCAACTATTAGTGACTGTTTCATGCATAATGTTAGTTACTATATACATGTACACGTATATATATATATATATATATATATATAAACATCAGCAGATGTTAAATACCTTTATATCTTGTTGATTCTCCAATACAGCTGATTTGGATGATTTTTCTGCCTGTGATATAGAAAACTGACCAAGTCCTTCACCATCCATACTTTCTAACTGCTTCTGATATTTCATCTAGAATTTAATAAAAATTGTTTACATATATAACCTTCTTAATGTATAAGGCCAGACTTAAAAATATTTCTGTTTGCCCAAACCCGACCCATCTGTCTCACGTTAGGGTAGGTAGGTAGGTAGGGAAATTCTTTTTTTTTTTCTTTTCAAAGAAAAATAGCGATTACATCAATTTGGTCAGTTTTCATCAGCATAAAATCATCATCGCAAACTTCATCAAACACTTCTCTCAAAGTTCTTGTATTTTCATAGTGATAAAGTCTATTTGCCACTAGAGGTTTAGATTTTAATCCAATTTCATTTGGATCGAAGACGAGAGGGTAAACATGTTGTCATATTTTCATCTTTATCATCTAGAGGCTTGCACAGCAGGAATCTTTCCATATGTTGAAGCGCTGTTTTGACAGACAATTCTGAGTAACGAACTCTAAGACGGTTACGGATACGAAAAAATCCGGAAAAAAAAAACATCGCTTATTTTGAACATAAAGATTTTGAGTCGGGCGAAATTTTTTGGGTCGGTCGGGTTAGGGCAAACAAACACATTATTATTTATGGCCTAATCTGCACTTAAAATCCAAGTGAAAATTAATGTAACAACAATTACCATATACACAAAACATTATTAGAAAATGACCTCATGTCTCATGCATAATGCAATTATCTTGACTGTTCTACTTCAATGAAAAACAAACTTTACTACCTCCATAAATGATTTTTTTGGGGGGGGAGGGGGGGGGGTGGAGATTATAACATAAAAAATAACATAAATAAATCCTTATTCCTTGTTCTAAAATTGTGGCATAATTAACCACTCATTGAGTGTGATGAAATCTGTATTAACACTCATGTCAGATCCTCTATATATAAAAAAAATTCTGGGCTTGAAATTAAATATGCCAAAATATTCTTGGATTTGGTTCATATTAGAATTTTTTAATCCTTGCAATATTTGATTTTACTTGATATTAAAAATGTGAAACAGTGGTGGGTATATGTTACAGTGCACCCACAGAACAACATTTTAGAGCTGAATTTACTTTCAGACTCAATGAGCCTGTATGAGGATTAGGACTTTATCATATATAAATAAATAAAGCACCTGTTTTTCCAGTTTTTTCTGCTCCTTTCTGCTTAGTTTTGGTTTATTTTCCATGATGTCTTCCTTTTGTGTTGTGTCTTGAAAATAAACAAAAATACAATATACAAAATCAATCTATAATAATAGTTACATTTCTTAAAAGACATATTTTCCTTACTTGATAAATGACATCCATTCATTCTAGAAGAATAGATTTGCTACTTATTTTCTTATTTAAAGTTCAGTTGTGGTGTATCGTACATCTTCCACTAAGGCTAAGTTTTATCTGACTTAAGCATAGAAATGGTGAAATGACGAAATGTGAACATGACTCCAAAAAGAGTGTTACAATAAATCTCTCACCACTATGAGTTCCAGACCAGTTTTTTTTTCTGAAAGAGAGTGCTGAGAAATTATTCCAGACAAGTTTTGTTGAAAATCTGTCAACATGACTGTTCAAAAATAGCATTAAAAAATTTAACTTTGATGAAAAAAGACATATCTTGACTAAGTAACATAATGTATGTTGAAAGGGAGACTACTCAATTTCATTACAAAACAACTGTGTGTACAGAAGTATTCAAGACAAATTTTTTTCCCTATTTTTCCATGAATATACTTAATATCATTATAATTTTTTTTTCAAAATGAAAATGTATTTAAAATACCCAGACATTTTCATTTTTTAAGTCTTTAAAATTCTGTTGGGTCAAAAAATTATGAATATGGTACTTATAATTTCTTTCCAGAAAAATAAGAACCTTATTTATGAAAACATGAAAATATTATACAAAGTTTTTGGCTGTGGTTTCCAATAAATCAAATTTGTGTGAAAAAAAAAAAAAAAAAAAAAAAAAAAAAAAAAAAAAAAAAGAAAAAAAGAAAAAGAAAAAGAAACAAAACCCCACTGATAGTTTTATATACAAGCTCATAAAGAGATTGATGGGTCTGAAATTCTTCAGAATTCTTTTGTAACAGGTATTCAAGGTAAGAAATTTTAAATAATCCAATTATCTAAAGTGGCTTACTGTAATTAATACCCTGATTCTGTTGTGCTAAAACTTACTCATGTTAGATGAAAATTAAAACTTTTACTCATACAGACCTTAAAATAACCATTAATTATCAGATACTAAAATTTCTAGCAGGGTCAATTTTGAGAAGCTGTAAAAATCCAGGGAGGTTTTCTCTGAGCACTCAAGATTTCTTCATCATCCCTGATCTTACAGCTATAATTTTACAATAAAACACACTACCTTCTTCATCACTGATATAGTATTCTCTCTCAGGTTCATCTTCTCCATTTACACCATCTTCATCATCTAGATCATTTTCTGCTGCTTCACTAGCCACATTGTTTTTCTGTGATTTTTTATTGGCAGCCTCTTCCTCCTGTGTCTATAAATAATAAAGAATGAATGTTTAAAAAAAAGAAAGAAAAGTGTTTGTTGAACAAGAATCAAAACTATAAAGGTAAACAAAGAGCCTACTATCTTTGACTTGATTAGAGATGTTCATCTAGTCAGTCACTATGAAATACTTAGGTGCATTCCATAACAACCAACCAAACAAATGATAAATACAGTATAACCACTGGAAACCAAACCCTTAGAAAACCGAAATTTTCTAAACACTGGTCATACTCCTTGATCCTGAATTTTACATTCTTTATTTTTAAAAAAAACACTGATAAACTGAACACTGTGAATTCTGAATACCAGCTGATTTTTTCCAGGCAAATTCTGTTCAGTATTGTATTTTTAACCTGTGAAAACCAATCTTTTTTTTCTCAAAATTACATTAAAAAAATAAATAAAATTATAAAACAATTTTTCAATCAATATTAATTAGATAAAAATACAAGGTTTTATTTTTTTATAAACATACCATAAAAAACATTTAATTATCTAAATGCGGATGAATCCATTTTTTAAAGGTAACACACACTTCTATAATCTACTGTAATCAGTAGAGTAGTTAATAAAGTATGTACAACAATCACTTTTCCCATGGTCTTTGTTTTTTTTTAAAATAAATTAATGTTAATCGACAATCAGACATGGTTTATTGTCAACATAAACAACAAAGTTGTAATTACTAATCAACAGGCAATATAGCCAACTGATAAATTTCCATGGACAGGTAAGTGTCAGTACTCTAAATATGTGTGTTCTGAATGGCATTATTTATCTACATCATATTGTAAAATAGTTTAATTTATTTATTTTTTAAGTGAGATTAATTTTTATTCAAGTTTGCAAATACGTGCAAATCTACACAGAAATATCAATACTAAATATGTACATGTGCTTAAATTAACAGTGCTTGTCTAAAATTGTAAGTTATAACTAAATGATTGTCAGTCTGAAAAAATTAGGGTAGGTAGAGCATTTAGAATCAAAGATTTTTTTTGTCCTAATAACAGTTAACAATCAAACATTTGTATCTAAAAAGTAATAAATACATCTATCTATACAAATCTTCTGATAAGGAATGATTTAATATGAAAAATTAATTAATGTCTACCTGATCATCTGTTGAAGGATTTTCTTCTTCTTCTTGGGCTAACATCTCTGCAAGTTTCTGTAATTTATTAACTTTTGGCTAAAAATGAAAGCAAGACATAAACAAGTTAATAATAATTTACCTCAACAGATAAAATAATAATAATAATAATAAATGTCACAGACATAAAGGTAAATATGTATCAAAAAATGACAACATTTCATTACTGCATAGATAAGGTTAAAATTTATGGTTTTGTCTGAAAGGTTTGAGTATAAGTGTTGTCATCATCACATGTTGTCTATTTGGAAAGACAGATTTTGTTTTTTACCAGCTTTATATTTCACTTATACTAGGAAAGTATCAGCTATGAGTGAAGGAGGGGCTATTAATTTATATTTACAATCCAAATCAAATTCTCTGTTATAAACTATTTGATGAGTAATTCGACCTATCACAGCATTGAGCGAAAGCTTCATGTGTGACCTTTCGTATTCTGACGTCATGGTTTTGCATCACGGGAAAGTATAAATACATTGGTAACTGAGTACGGGTGGCCGGAGCTAACCCAGTTTGATGCAGTTGAAACCTGTTTGGTATTCACAAGGAATTTCCACAAAATCATGAATGAATTAATCAAATTTCAAACATTTGTAAGTTGTAAGCTACGGGATGTAAATATAAGCATTAAACTTTGTTTGTAATCGATCTATGATGGTTTAGATCGAATGGCCTGTGCTAATTTGTCATAAACCCCTTCCCATCATAGATCGATTACAAACAAAGTTTAATGCTTAAATATGTAGATATTTAGCTATAAGTGAAGAAGGGGATTTCTTTATATGAACATGTTTAGTTACGAGTGAAACTGAAAATGGGCTTTTAATTCATATATTTACAAGGATTCACTAAAATTTTATCAATATTACAAGAATTAAAATCAATAACAAATTAACAATCAACCAATTAGAGAGCAGCTTGTTAATTCACATCATTCATCTTAATCAAGATAATTAGGTATTTAACATAGGTGAACAATGAACTTAAAGGAATGTTAAAGTAGTAACAACTCCCAATGGTTATTCTGTGTGTAATTATGCATATTTTGTTAAAAATCCTTTCACTGAAAGTTGCAAAAGAATATTTAATGCAAATTTTAGGACTTGAGCTTGTGATTTTCCAAATACCAGCAGAATACTGTACTGGCTTAGCTACCCTATTTTCCAGGTTTGGTCCTCCATATATGTAATATTAATAGACATATTTTATCTTTTAACTTTAAACTTCTGAAATTCCTAAAATTTTGCCTAACACAAAATCTGATATTTAATTGATGTATGTATATAACTGATGGGGAAAAAAGAACTAGAGAGTAACCAATTATTATTGTAACAGGAGAAAGGAAAAACCTGAAAAACACATCCTTGTCCGCTGTCCTGGCTGGGGATCAAACCTGTCCTTTTCAGGTGATAAATGAATGCTCTACCAAAAGGCTAAAAGATCCAGACCTGAAAGTCTGACAGCAAATCATTCTTTTATACATGTATCTATTATTCACAACACATCAACACCATGACTAGCTCAACCCTGCTACACAATGGCACAACCCTTCACCTACAGTATGATTTGTTGTCCATATATTTTGGGTTATTTACGTATTTCGGGTAAAATTTCAACTTCCCGTGGTTTCAATAAGTACAAAAAATTAGTTCCAAAGAAAGGGCTTTATGCCAGGTGGGGCTTCCTTTTTAGTCTGTGTTAATCTTGAATTAGGATCAACCCACACTGGCCGTAGCCTTAACCTGTTAACCCTAATTATCACCTTCTTTTTCTTTCCTTTTTCTTGGGAAGTCTCGTCGCCGGTTGATAGTTCCTTCATCTTTTCTTCTAAATTTTTATCTTCTTCCTCGTCATTCCAGTCATCTGATTTCTTCTTTCCTTTATTCTTCTTCGGCATATTGATCTGTCTGAATTAAAATGAATCGAAAAAAAAAATTGCGCAACGGCAATATGTTAGATATTTCTATCCGGAAGCACGTCGTTTCAGTAAGCTAAACGGGTTTTCAGTAAGGTATCCGCGCTGCTCTCGCGCCTTGTCCACAAAGGCATACTTCTTAATAGTTATGGAAACCAGCTACTATAATTATTGTAGATCGAACCCTATCTCAATTTATCCCACGTTTTGCAATAAAAATCTATGCAACAACTGGAAAAACTTATATTTCTCATGAGACAGTGTTTTTATTTTGATATTTTCCTAACGTAAATGTAAATGCATTTACATAATAATTTAACTTACGATTAATAAAAAAGATTATCAATAATCTAAGTCGGTGAACAATCTCACGGTTTATTAGACATCACTTGTAATCATCAGGAATTGCTAAATTGATTGACAGGTACCAATACAATGATAAATTGTAAATGTTATTTGTAATTATTTTTGGATGTTGACGAAATATGTGAAACGGATATAAATTTTATTATGTTATATTATTAAATTAATTTCAGATTGATTTGAAATGATTAACGAAGAACCGACAGGCTGGCGGAATAAAATTAGTTTCTTGGATTTTAAATTGATTTAATGATCTAAAGGATTTTAAATTGATTTAATGATCTACAAGATTTTCTTATTTGACAATATTATTACAAATTCGTTTAAATTATTTAATAGATTTAATTACCTTCATTATTCTAATGCCATTTATACGATAAAAAGTTCTAACAAATTTTATGAAATTTTGCCTTGAACGCTGGCGGACAGACATGCCTTTTTAATATGAATAAATTTTTTAAAGACAATTATTTTTTCAAAAATTAAATTCAGTTGTATAATCAAGTATTTAATTAGATAAACTATAAATTTCATTAAAACTGTCGAAAATACTACCAATAATAATAATAATAATAATAAAAAAAAAAAAAAAAAAAAAAAAAAAAAAAAAAAAAAAAAAGACTCCTTTACCTGAAATGCCGGGATGTCCGGAACGATCAATAAGGACAAAATCAGGCTATTAACTTGAAACCATAACCGTAATCCGTAGGGTGTCTGTGGTAATAATTACAAGCCGAGTTGAAATGTTTTCGTTATTGAACCACTGGTTTTGAATTTTCCTAGAGCCCGATCTATCATTAGAAATAAGTACATATTTTCCAACAAATTGTTACCTGTCACGGCTTATACAACATGTTAGTCAGTTCATTTACAGCACCAACTGCCGCACGATCTTCAGTATTTGATAAATTATTAACTTTATTTAATAATACTGTCATATGCTACTTTTGAATGTATTATTTCATAAAAATTCAAAAGTAGCACATGACATTACTACAGATATCACTTCTACAAGTCGCTAAAATTCTGGTTCCGGTTGATCTTTATTCTATTAATATATTAGTAGTTATGTATTGTCGGAACTGTCATTGTAAAAGCGATGTAAGCACAGTTCGAACAAAACCGGGGTATGATCAGCTTACTCTTTACTTACAAAAGCACTTATAGATATTATATAAATATTTCATAGTGACGTCAGATGAATGTTTCCAATCAAACCGGAGATGTTAAGCTGATTGGTTAACGTTATTACCAATGGCAAGCTCCAGACAGAAAGCTAGTATTATTACATATATCTTTTAGCGACATACGAAGCTTAATTTCATTAATTTTTTATACTTACGGTTCTTATTATTTTCCATGAAGTAATTTAATTTGAAGTTAAAAACGAAATTTTGTGACATAAGTGTGACCTAAGTTGTTTACATATATTGGAAAGCTTGAAAGCAAATCATTGATTTCATTGTGTATTTGTGTGTGCCGCCAAAAAGCAAATTGCCTGACAATATCAGTTAAGAGTAATATTATGCTGTGTATTCCACTGCAGACGGTGCCTGCTGATTATTTACTTCATATCGGGAAATTGAACTCGTAGTAACCGTGACAGCAGTAAGCGACATCAGATGTTACTGCCACTGCTTGGGTTCGAAATCTTAACTCGGGAATTTAGCTCATATTTTTCGCTTTTGTCTCTGCTTCCGTTAAGATCTTTAAAAGATTGTTCTAGGTCGCACTTTACCATACATTTATTTTCCTTCTCATATCGCCTTTGTTTGTACTGGATCGTCCACTTTTCCTCCATCAAACATATTATGCTTGTATTCCACTGTTAATAATACATGTTGGTGTCTCACTTCATATCGGAGAAATTCAACTCATATTAACACAGTATTAGGCGACAAAAGATACATGTATTACCGCCGCTGCTCGGGTTCGAACTCTTGACTCAAGAATTTAGATACATTACTCGCTTAAATTGTCTTTGCATCTTAAGATCTTAGAAAGATAAGTCCAGGTCGCATTTATTTATTTATTTATTTATTTATTTATTTATTTATTTATTTATTTATTTGTTTATAGTAGGTACAGTTGTTTGTTGACACACATCCCCGAGCCATAGGGTGAAGGCCTACTATTCAAAATTAACAAATCTATACTTTTTAGACCTACTCGCACCAAAACCTGAAAAGTGGGGGCGCTAGCATTTAGATCCGTAGTGCGACGGATTGACACTCTCAGTTTTGCCAAATTAACGCAAAATTAAATAACATATTGCTGGCCTAAAACGGTAAATTACTGTCTCCTATCGCCAGGGGTCCCTTTCATATATCAATTTATTTATCTTTTTAATAATTAAAGAGAGATAGATAGATAAATAATTAAATAATAATCTTTTTCGGCGCAGATCAACACACTTGTGACGGTTGCGTCTAAGATTCAGCTGCACTGCGCGTAAATAACTTAAATCAAAATTATCTCCCCCTTGACCGTACACATTTCTTCAGCCAGCACTCATCGCGCATAAAACCAAAAGAGTTATCTTTCTTTGTAAAATTGTAAGATTCATCTCCCTTAGACCGTTAAATACTCCAATTTCATACTTTCGGCACTTAACTAAAAACCTATAGGCTAAAAGTCACCGCTGGCGAGCTAACTATCTTTACCTCTCTCTAACACATCCTCCTTTTAGCCAATAACAACATCTACTGCCGGCGGGGCCGCGGCCATAGTTAAAATGCGCACAACTAAGTCGGAGTAGGTACTTCAAAATTATCTTCCTATCTATCCATCTATTTAAAAAAATAATTAATTAATTAATAATTTTTTTACCAGAATACACACAAACACACATACAAATGAGAACATGGCGTGTATATGGATGAGAGATGTGCCCTCCTCCGAGGCGTATGGAAGCATGGTGACCTCAAAAACCACCTATCTCCTTAACTTGAACTTCTTCTCCCCAGAGCAGATGTGCTATAGAAACCAAAGCTTTTTATATATGTACCCACGGTATGCAAGGACAATGCTAATATATAGAAAAAATAAAAATAAAAAAGCAATGTGGCGTCAAATCTGGTTACATATGCCATCTCATGATGATTGTCTTGTCTTCTATGTATTTTATTTTTCAGGTACATCGGCGCTCCTGTTCGCCAACTCATAAGCCGTCTTTTACGGCCCCCATCCCCTTCAGTCTTCTTTACTGTACCCGTGCAGTACCGGCAAAGATACAATCAAGTATCCGTGACAAAAGTATCTAAAATCAAATAAAAAATAACTGGTGCTGGACGGCGTGACAAATAAACAAATAAACTGAACTTTATAGTATTTCCGATCTTTTGTCGTTAGTTCTGTAAGTATGTGTCAGAATCACTGTGTCTGAATGAGAAGTGTGCGTCTTTCAAATGAGACGTTAAGCCGTAGGTTCCGTGTACCCGACAGCCTAACGGTGCACGATAAAGATCCGGCCCTATGCCGGTGTAACGAAGAATTATGACCCGGGTTGAAAATTGACCCGGGGGTTCATTTTTCAACGTTGAATAATGAAACCGAAGATGTTGAGTTTAGACCCAAGTCCGTTGAAAATTGAACCGCGTCGTCGAATTTTGATCGGAAAACCGGTTCGAAATTCAACAACATAAAAAGTAAATATCAATGAACTTAGATCATAAAGCAGATTTTTTCAATAAAAAAAATTCAGTCAATTCCTCTACCTTTCTTTTTAATCCTAAAATTCAATGATTTAATATTCAGGAAATGTTAGATGCGATTGATATATATTGATATTGATTGATATTATAAGTCATGTTTTAAAGGGTGTGGGGGTGGTGGTGTTGGTTCGTTTAACGTGCTTTGTTTTTGGTCATTTTGTTCTATTGGGTGGGGGCATTTTTGTGATTTTGTTTGTTTGGAGGTTTTGTTGGTTATTCTTTTTTTTGGGGGGGGGGGGTGGGGGTGGGAGATGTATGAAAAAAATCTAAAACAAGCAGATAACCCTGATTTTTAGCACTTTTATAATGAATTAACTAGGAAGCAGTGTATATGACAGGTGACTTATTTTTTGAAGTTTTTATTCCTCTATTGTTTTACATTTTGTTACAATATTTCTGAGAGTTTTGACCCCTTTTTCCTATTCCTCAACCCCTTCCACTCAAAAAAAAAATGTTCGTTTTCTCTCTTTCTCTCTCTCTCTCGCTCTCTCTGGAAAAACATAGTGTCTTTTGAAGAGAACTGCGCTATATCAAAAGAGTTGCAGGGACTGCGGTTTATTTCAACTGTTAATATCAAAGGCGAAGAAGCAAGGATTTTAGACTATCCTATACTGAGTTCGTTACTGCAGAGAGATCAAAGAGACAATGAAAGAGATATAAACAAAAATAATTTGTAGTTTGGGTCAATTTTCAACAGGGTCAATTTTCCACGTGTTGAGGTCTTCAGCAATTAAAATAAAATATCAAACCGTTGAAAAATGACCTCGGGTATAAATTTCACAACTTTTGGTCTCAGTTTCAACGTTGAAAAAGCACCCGCAGGACAATATTCAACGTTGAAAAATGAACCCCGGGTCAATTTTTAACTCGGGTCAATATTCTTCGTTACACCGGTGTAAACGCCTACTCTGTTTTCGAAAAACATAGGCCTTTCACTTATATCAACAGACATCCATGCTTTCGACCCCTTTTATTAAAGTTCCTCATTTCGAACACAGGCTTTGAATAACCCCACCCACTTTTTTTTTTTATCAAATATTCATTTTTGTCTGTTTGCGGGCTCCATCAAAACCTGGTACAGTTATCCATAGGTTTTTATCGCGGGGTGCTCACCTGGTACAGTTATCCACAGGTTTTTATCGCGGGGTGCTCACCTGGTACAGTTATCCAAAGGTTCTTATCGCGGGGTGCTCACCTGGTACAGTTATCCACAGGTTTTTATCGCGGGGGCTCACCTGGTACAGTTATCCACAGGTTTTTATCGCGGGGTGCTCACCTGGTACAGTTATCCACAGGTTCTTATCGCGGGGTGCTCACCTGGTACAGTTATCCGCATGTTTTTATCGCGGGATGCTCACCTGGTACAGTTATCCACAGGTTTTTTTCGCGGGGGGGGGCTCACCTGGTACAGTTATCCACAGGTTTTTATCGCGGGGTGCTCACCTGGTACAGTTTTCCACAGGTTTTTATCGCAGGGTGCTCACCTGGTACAGTTATCCACAGTTTTTTATCGCGGGGTGCTAACCTGGTACAGTTATCCACAGGTTTTTATCGCGGGATGCTCACCTGGTACAGTTATCCACAGGTTTTTTATCGCGGGGTGCTCACCTGGAACAGTTATCCACAGGTTTTTTTTTCGCGGGGGGCTCACCTGGTACAGTTATCCACAGGTTTTTATCGCGGGATGCTCACCTGGTACAGTTATCCACAGGTTTTTTATCGCGGGGTGCTCACCTGGAACAGTTATCCACAGGTTTTCTTTCGCGGGGGGCTCACCTGGTACAGTTATCCACAGGTTTTTATCGCGGGGTGCTCACCTGGTACAGTTATCCACAGGTTTTTATCGCGGGGTGCTCACCTGGTACAGTTATCCACAGGTTTTTATCGCGGGGTGCTCACCTGAAAGCTGGACAACCCGTCTTCCTACGGCTTCCCCTGCTCTACCACAGCACTGACATCAACCTAAATTTATCAAAAGCAATAAATAGTCTGCACAATGGCCGAAAGGCCAAATTTAGACTCTAAACTCCAACAACCGCCGCGACACGAAGCTTAATTTCCTAAATTTTGTATACTGTTCTTATTAAATATTTTCCATGTTTTCAGAAGTAGTTTAATTTGAAGTTAAAAATGAAATTTTGTGACATAAGTGTGTCCATACGTTGTTTACATATGTTGGAAAGCTTGAAAGCAAATCATTGATTTCAATGTGTATTTGTGTATGCCGCCAAAAAGCAAATTGCCTCACAATATCAATTAATAGTAATGTTATGCTGTGTATTCCACTGCTGACGGTACCTGCTGGTAATCTTTAACAAACAGTATATTACCTCTCATCAAACTTTTGAAATAAAGTGTTTTCCTTTCTCAGCAAAGAGTTGATTGTGCCATATTGGTTGAGTTAAAAATTCAGTTTTTGATAAACTATTTAAATTCTTTGATTATTTGCACCTGTTAAAAAAGGTAAAAATTTCTTTATAGAACTTTGAAAATTTTTTATGAAAAACAAAAGTTAGGGATATTGGTTTCATTTATTAAGAATACATAATGAAAGATTTCCTGACAATACCTCTTAATATGTTTTTTTCACAAAATCAGTTCAACTATTATTCATATCTGTCAGACGTTTTATCCATGCTGCTTTCATGGATTTCAATTTACATTTAATATCAAATATCCCAATGCCACCCTGATTTATTTTGCCAATTAAAGTTTTTCGTTTTATCCTGTCTCTCTTGTTCCAAATAAAGCCAAAGATAAGTTTATTTACAGATTTAATTATATTTTGACGAGGCATATCTAAAATAGATGAATATAAAAATTTTGATAAAGCTAGGGTATTAATGACTTGGCACTTTACAAAAATTGTTAATTTTCTCCGTCTCCAAGAGTCTAATATTTTTTCCATTTCTTTATTTTTACATAACCAATTATTATTATTATTATTATTATTATTATTATTATTATTATACTCTAGCCTTTAAGTCAAGTTTTAAATCGATATCGTCCGCACACTATAATGGTACGCTAAGTAGATGGAAGGATATACAATACCGAAATAAGATCTTTTATATTGAAGACAGAAAAGCAAATACTTATTGTTTAAACCCAAACATGTGAAATATAAGTCAACATAGTAATCTTGTAAAGGTAAAGTAGCATTATGATTCAAAGTTATTAGTAAAGGAATATATATTTCATTATAATTTAAATTCGATGCACATGCAGAGAAATATGTATTACTGCTGAATTAATTTGTGATTAAGCCTTGGGTAGGAAAATCTGTTTTTGCTTCATGTCATATATTATTTTTGACACATGCATTTTCTCGTAATAAATAATACCAAAAGTCTTTAGCATTATTTCCGAAAAATAAAATACAGAATTTTTGTTTAAATGGAAATGGGAAACTGATAAATTATATGCCTTTAAAAAACCATGTGTAGGTGGACTGAGCTAGTCTTGGTGTTGTATATAGTAGGCATAAAAGAGTGAGTTACTGCCAGACTATCTGGTCCGGATCTTTTAGCCTTGTGGTAGAGGGCTGGCTTATCACCTGGAAGGGCTGGATTCAATCCTCAACCTGGACACTTGATGTGGATGTGTTTCCTTCCTCCTGTTGCTCATGTTAATAAAAGTACCAGACTGAATATAATCTCCATATAAATTTGTATATTCACAAAAAAAAAAAAAAAAAAAAATCTATATTTTCCCTTAAAAATTGCTACTTATTAGCCAGGGAAAAAACATTGAAAACAAGTCTCAAACTTTACTAATTATAAAATTAACCATTTGTAGGTAAAACAATGAGTGAAGAAAGTAAAACGCCTGTTAATATATTTACATTTAAAGATGACAGAGTGTTAGCTGATACTTTACAGGAGTATGCACCTAATTTATTGAATGATCATGTCCCCCTTGTTATTGATAATGGTAAGTAATGTGTTCCAGATAGGAAAAATATCTATTTCTCAACAGTGATGTCCACCTGGATTTTGATAAGTACGACTGTTCAAGTTAAAGTTGAAGTGCTTCCCTGAAATCAATACAATATAATCAATTTCAAACCAAGGGAGTCTATATATTGGTAATGTTGATTGTTATTACACAGTATGTTGCTTTCTTCTGTTTTTTTTTTCCCACAAGTGACTCGTAGTCTTAGTGGCTGACTGGTCTAAAGTTTGTGCTTATGGATCACAGTGTCTCTCAATGCTATGGTTCACACTAGGCAGATCCTAGTGTGAGAAACTTTGTCAGATCAAATTCCAAGTGTCATTGGTTTTCTTCTGGCCATTCACATGTGTGCTTTTGTGGAAATTTTAGTGGTCAAATTGAACATTTTAGTCTTATTTCTCCAGGAAAAACTTCCATCATTGAGTATAATTTTAGGCACATGAATCCACTCATTCCAGAACTGAATGTCTTGGTTTAAGTGAAAGAATTTTGACTGGGGTGTAAAACATTATTAATTGATCCATCCATCATAAGATATTTGAGGCAGATTGGTTTTATGTATAATATGCAGTCATATCATGTTTAAGTGTTGACACCTGTCTATGTAGTATTGTTTTGGATACTTAAAGATCAAGTATTTGTCTGTTTATTAGTTTTAGCATGCCTACAGGAAGTTTAAAAAAAATAAAAAAAAGGCTGTTATATACCACAGGAATATAAACCAACATCGATGTCTGCAATTTCAAATACATTCAAAACCTTATTAATGTGATATTGAACTGTTTCTTTTAATAGAACACATCATTGCTGAACATCAACTAGATTTGCCTCTCCTTGACCCATTCAAGCAAATTAAAACTTATATCATTATAAAAAGTTATATTGCTGCCAGATGGTGGGAAAAATGCAAAAATCTATGTAAACTTTTTGAAGGAAAAGAATGGTACAAACTAACAAAGTTTAAATAGTATCAACCATTGTTCTGTGTAACTGAAAAATCAGTATTTATGTCGCAGGCTCCTCTAAATAGCATCTACATTTGTTTTACATACCTACTGATATTTATATTCCAGGTTCCTATCAGTGCAGAGCTGGCTGGGCAACGGAAAATAATCCACAAATAATCTTCAAAAATATTACAGCCAAACAAAGAGGGAAAAAGGTAAGTTGTTAACAGACATACATTTTATTCCTCCATATGTGTTGTGTCAGAAGAGTTCTCAATCCATGTTTGGAAAGCCAGGGTTTTGAACACTGTCTTGGTGTGACCTGGCCAATACTTTAAAATAAGTACTGACTATTCAGTTGCAAAGCACTCTATGTTCAGAATTGAAAATCACAATTCCTGTTAGTAAAATCTTAAAACAGATGCCCTTTGTTATGTCAGATGTTCACACTTAAGAACCCTGACTTCACATAATTTCTCCAAGGACACAGCTAAATTTTTCCCAATTTACCTATAGCTGGTTATTTCATGATATATACGAAATATTCTTGTCACAGACTTAAAAACCATTCATTCATTCATTCCATCAACCTCGACATTCTACATGTACATGCTATATTTGGTTTTGCAGACAGGAATTACCAGTTATGGTGGACTGTAATTATATGTTGTGGGGGGGGGGGGGGGGGAAGATAAAATCATCTTATTTTATCCAAAACTGGAAGTGATATATTAAAAGAAAAAAATCGTTAAACTTCATTTAAAATATGTATCCTGAAAAATGGATAGATTTTTCTTTTTCCCTCAAATATGATGAGACTGGCATGCATGGGATAAGTAACTAAGGATGACAGAAATAAGTGAACAATTACCACAGACAAGGTCGAAGTATTATAATGACAAGTATTATTTGTTTCTATATTTGTTAAGGTTTATTCTCTATTTCCCGACTTTTTAAAACTGAAAGAGCCGATATCCCCACATGACTTAAATAATCTAAAGAATTACCTGAGTCTATAGTCTGTTTCATAATTTATATATACGGTAGTTAAACTTGCAATTTTTAGCTGACCTGGCTTTAGCCAGCTTGAGCTTATGGTATGATGCAGCGTGTGTATGTGCGTGCTTGTGTGTGTCCGTCCGTAAGCTTTACATTTTAATCTTCTTCTCCAAAACCACTGGGCCAAATTTAATGAAACTTGGTAACCATTATGCCTGGGTGAAGCCCTTTCAGATTTGCAAAATGAAAGAGTTATGTCCCCTTGGGGTCCCATAAAAGGAGAAATAGTGAAAAACTTTAAAAATCTTCTCCTCTGAATGTACAAGAGATATACCTTAGTTATTTCATTTATAACATCCTTAGGTCATGTAGTTTCAGATTTGCACAAATGGTAGCCATGGGGCTCAAAATGGGGAAATGGTAAGGTACTGAGTGGGGAAATTGCTTAAAATTATGTATTTGTCAGTATATCTTGAAAACTATTAACTTTTTGTATAGACATGTATTTTAGAATATTGCAGGTATTGCAACAACAATCATCTTGATATATGGTTCAAGGTCATATGTTAAAAGGTCAAGGTCACAGCTGCAAAAAAAGACTTAAATTGCTAATTATCTTGAAACTATTAACTTTTTGTATAGGCATGTATATTAGAATATTGTAGGTATTGACATGATGATCATCTTGATATATGGTTCAAGGTCATATGTTGAAAGGTCAAGGTCACAACTGCAAAACAACACTTTAATTGCTAATTATCTTGAAAACTATTAACTCTTTGTACAGGCATGTATATTAGAATATTGTAGGTATTGAGATGTTGATCATCTTGATATATGGTTCAAGGTCATATGTGCAAAGGTCACAGCTGCAAAATTAGACATAAATTATTAATTATCTTTAAAAATGTTAACTTTTTACATAGGCATGTATATTAGAATATTGTAGGTATTGTGACAACAATCATTTTGATATATGGTTCAGGGTCATATGTTAAAAGGTCAAGGTCACAGCTGCAAAAGAAGACTTAAATTGCTAATTATCTTTGAAAACTACTAACTTTTTGTATAGGCATGTATATTAGAATATGGTAGGTATTGACATGACGATCATATATGTTCAAAGGTCAAGGACATAGTTGCATAAGTATACTGAAATTGGTTAATGATTTGGAAATTATTCATTGCACTACAGTTACTTCATGCATATTATATAAGCTACCTATAAATGAAATGTTACTGGATATATTTCTGATTAAGTTTTGTGGCAGTTCTTAACTTGAGAAAACTTGTAAAGTTTCTGTACTGAATATATTGTCTATTGCACTTTGCAAACAATTTTGGACATATCCTCAGTTGAGCATTAAGGCCCATGGGCCTCTTGTTTCATTTTATTTGGTTTTTTTAATTATCAAACTAAATTGTTACAATTTTTTTATTATTGCTAATAATAATAATAATAATAATAATAATAATAATAATAATAATAATGATATTATAATTATAGAAATTTTATTAAAAAAAATTATAGTAAATCAACTGTAATAATAATAAGAAAAAGAATAATATTGATTTTGTTAGTAAATGAATATCAAGGTGTATTTTGATATTACTGCTATATAATAATAATAATAATAATAATAATAATAATAATAATAATAATAATAATAATAAAGAAAATTTATTAAAAATTATTGTAGTAAATTTTTCAAGTTTTATCCATTTAATTATCATTAGACTTGGTAATATGTTTGTAAAGACATCAAAAGAATGTGATGCAGTTGCAGAGACTGAACATCAAGGTCATCAATATCCAGGGTTAACGTTTTCGGTTAAAGCTTTAAATTTACACAGTAGTTTTCATGTTTTATCCATTGGACTTTCATCAGACTTGGTACAAATGTTTGTCAAAACAATAAAAAAAAATCAGTGTGATCATTAAATTTTTCATGTTGCTTTTTTGCTGTTTTTTTTTTTCTATTACTAAATGTTAGACTTTGCCCAATTATTTATTACTAAAAAATGAAAAAAGTGTCTTTTCTATTTTTTTAGAAAGTTGCTCAAAATGATTAACCAAAAAAAAATGACATTGATTTAATTTTGATCTTTAACGCTTTACTCTTGTTTTTTAACTCGTTAATTTCTTATACAGAGTTTTTATTATTTTTTTATAACATGTTACTTTTGTTTTTTAACATGTTATTTTTTTACAGTATATGTTTCATTTTTATGTGTATATTTTAGGAAATAACACATTAATTTTTAATTTGAATGCATTAATGTTGAATTTTTACCTTTTTTTTCTGATATGCAGATTTTTATGTTAAATTTTAATGAACAAACTTATAGATTAATTATTTGCTTGTTCATAAATATTTTTATTTCTTTTATTTAATGTTTTTTATAATACTTTTTAAATTTCTGTGTTTGATAGAATGTAAAGTAAAAATGTTCATAAAAAAACAATTTTTTTCTAAAAAGTTGGAACAGACTATAGTCATTCTAATTCCCCACCTGATCAAAACAGTGCCATTCTCCCCACTACAAAATGTTACCTAAAATTTAAAAAGTTGAGAAATCAGGAACACGCCATATTTGTAACTTCATTGACTTAATGTTGTGGCCACATTGGTTCATTTTACAAATCTATTTTTAGGAATCTGAAGTACAGATAGGAAATGAGATAAACAACATAGAACTTGTTAGATGGACTTTACGGACTCAGTTTGATAGAAACTTAGTCACTCTTTATGATGTACAGGTATGTTTGTGTTACAAAGGCTCAATGTGTTTTATATTATTACATGAATGTTATTTTAAGTAGTCTTGCTTTGCGAAAATTTGGCCAGATATGAAAATTTGTATAAGGAAATTTCAGTTTTTGTGTGTAGATTAAGTATATGACTTACATAATATTTAGCTGATATAATTTTTTACCTGCGTCGCCAGAGGCATCAACTTTGTTCGTAATCCGGTCTGTCAGTCTGTCCATCACACCTCAACTGTGCATGGTTTGTGTAATTCATAACTCCATTAAACTTTATCTAAATTAAATAAAATTTCACCCATTTGTTTTGCACACAACAATGATGTGCACCTCCTGTTTTTGTGACATTTAATGATTTTTTGGTAAAATTATTGCTTGTTGAACTTTGTCATTTTTCACAGAAAAACATATGAAGTGTGTATAGATTGTGTAATCCATAAGACACATATGTTAAAATTTGATAATGCAGCTGTATGTGCTTTCATGATACTCACATAAGGAATAAATGAGTAAACTCATTTTGTCAAAGTATTGAAGTTAAAAAATAGTAGTTTGTAACCGAAAAACATGTACTTAGCAACAACACATTCAAGAACATGATACAACATAATTGTTGAGGAAAAACAGGCAATATGTAAAGAATAACGCATATTGAAACACTGATTATAAATGTACTTACTTTGGATTAACAACATACCATTAAATCTTTTAAATCAATTTGCCAATTGTCATTTCATAAATTGAGAAATAAAATTATCAGTCTTTATTTACAAAAAGCTTGATTTGTGTAATTCCCACATTATATATTCTTTGTATATTCACATATTGTAATTTGGAAGAATTAATAAAATTCATCATTTTTTTTACATATGAATGTTTTATCAAGAGATTACACAAACTACCTCGCCTTTCTGCTAATTTAACAACAAGTTTTAAACTCAACCAACCCAAAAATGCTATTTAGACTGTTTTATGCAATGTTCATGGAACTACTATGTTCTTCCTTACTTTCAATATATTTTCACAACAAAATGGCAACCCCAAATTGCCTGATGCAGATGTAAAAGTTTAGTTTTATGATTCAAAACTTAAATTTCAACACCAAATGGGTAGGATATAATCATTACGTGGTGTGTTGGTGACCTAATATGGTTTATACATGGTCAGTAAATATCATACCTGCACTTGGGAGAACATTTTGTAAAACAGCAGTATTTGATATATGTGTTTCACAGCTGTTACAAAATCTGTAGTATAAGTATTTCTGACTATTCCTGGTTGAAATAATAGCAGACACTTATTTCCATCATTATAAACTACTAAAGATATACTGTTTCTTAATATCAGAAATAAGTACCTGTGGTAATAATGTGACGCAGGTTTGGATCCTGTATGGGTGTTGATCAGTGATGAATCTGCCATACTGGTTACAGAAAAAGTGATAAATTGTTTGTATTTATAGTATATTATGTACAAACAAATTGCTTCACTTAGCAGTGAAAATTTTGTTAAACTGAATTCAGATTGAAAATAAAGAAATAAAAGCCAGATATTAGACATAAGAGTGTTTCTGTTAATTTATTGTTGAATCCCTTTATAATGTATTATTTTGACTAATAAATGGTTGTAGAAAGTGAAGAATTAATCTTAAAAAAATTCCATGTTTAGAAATTATAATGAAGAGTTAAGAGTTTATTTCTAAAGAAAATTTTGTTAGTTTTATGCATTTTAAAAAGGTGGAAAGATTAATTTCTATGTAACCAAGAATATTCATATCAGGAATAAATTAAAAAAATATATGTTTATATTTGTGTCTGCAGTTAATTTACTGTAAATCAAGAAATTTTTTATGGGTTAAACAAGGTCACAGAGTAATTGGAAGACTTTATAAAAAGATTTTTCTGCTTTTTGAACATTATTATACATGTATATAATTGTGATATTTGTCATTGACTATTTTTGTAGGAACAAATTTATGATTACATTTTTGCCCACCTGGGGATAAATACAGAGGGAAAAGTTGATCATCCTATTGTATTGACAGAGCCAGTATGTAATCCTAATTATTGCAGACAGCGTAAGTAATAAATATACTGATTGTTTTTTCTCCAATTTTTTTTATGCACCTTTTAATGTGCTGGTACAGGTACCATTTCTCTGACATGAGTGTCAGTGTCAGCATCCAGTGCTAAAACTATTGGTTAGAGAGTTTCTATCACCTAGTAAGCCAAGACAGTGATTATTTTTATAAGACACTGGTCATTATATCAAGACACTGGTCATCATATAAGACACTGGTCATTATATAAGACACTGGTCATTACATCAAGGCACTGATCAGTGCTCTTACAATTTGTGACTTACATATTTCAGCCCACCATCATGGCAAATAAAATACTTGAGTTTGGTCTTTGTAAAAATCATAAAATCTGGAAATTTGTCTTTGATCAATTATGATAATTAGTTTTGCTCAAAAATATCAACAAAGTGCTCGAAACAAATGAAGTATCTCAAAGAGCATAACTAACCATTGTATACTTTTACATTATTTGTTTTTTTTTAAACAATTAACTTATTTCTTTAGTTGTCTTTTATCTTTTTGCAAACTTAAAGAAAACAATATGGTTTGGCCACCAAGAATTTTACATGGCAACAAAAAGCTTAAAATGGCTACTTAGATTTTTGAATTAGTAGCCATGTGGAAACACTTAGAGCACTGGTCATTATATTAAGATGATCTCTGTATAGTGGATTAGTTAAGGAAAGACATATAATGTCAATGTTTTTATGAGAAGTAATGTCAATGTTTTAATGAGAAGTAATGTCAATGTTTTAATGAGAAGTAATGTCAATGTTTTTATGAGAAGTAATGTCAATGTTTTAATGAGAAGTAATGTCAATGTTTTAATGAGAAGTAATGTCAATGTTTTTATGAGAAGTAATGTCAATGTTTTAATGAGAAGTAATGTCAATGTTTTAATGAGAAGTAATGTCAGTGTTTTAATGAGAAGTAATGTCACTGTTTTTAGATAGATGTACACTGAGTTTCAGTAAAATAGGATGCAAAGGGAAATTCATGTTTTATAGAACATATTGTTATGATATATAGAAGTTGTCAGTACAAAGCTTGTTACTTTGTTACAAATTGTGTTAAAAAATATATATATGCATGTCTTATGTATTGACAAATACATTAATGTTTTAAATATTCAAACTTTTTAATGGTTTATATGTACCCTATATGTATCAGTTATTAATTTTGTAGTGTGTCAATTGGACAAAAATGTAGTGCACTGTCAAAATGTAAAAGAATTTTCTACATAAATGTGATCACTAGCAGTTTAGTGTGATAATTGATACCGGAATAAATGTTGATATAAGTCTTAAAACACTTTGTGATAAATTTTTTAATGCTTAATCAGATCTGTATATAACTGATAATTGTTTTTTAAACAGAAATGTCAGAGCTACTGTTTGAATGTTATCATGTACCACAAGTGGCTTATGGGATTGATGCCATGTTTAGTTTGTATGCTAATCAAGCATATACAGGTAAATATGTCAAACGTTGGTATCATTATTGGTAACTTGTAACCTTTGATTCTTAAATATTTCCTTGGTTTGTTTGTGATTTATGGGATTTTGTATGTGGCATGTGACTTGTGGCTCTGATGGCCTATTGTGGTATCCTTTTGTTAGTGGAATCAAGAAGAGTTAAAAACCACAGTATTTACTAGATCTTTAATCCTGATACAAATGGGTTTTAGTGCCAATGATGAGGATAAACTGTAAAATCACAAATATTCGTGGGGGATTAAATTTCGTTATTTTCGTGGGTTACTGAAAACCACGAAATTAAATGTCATTGAAAATTTTTAATTTCCATTGCCCTCAATGGGATTTATTTTCACAAAACTGAATTCCACGAAATTTCTACCAATAGAATTTTTTAAAAATGCAAAACCACGAAATTTAAACCCAACGAATATTAATGATTCTACAGTAAGTGATTTTGTCAAAATATTATTGTGATTGTTCCAGCTAACTGTTTATAGAAAAAAATTTTGATTACCTTTCAACTATAAGTTAAGGTATTCTTAAAATCAAAAAAAAAAAAAAAAAAAAAATTAGAATAAATTTCAATTTAGATAATTAATTTTTCATTTAAAAATCCAAAATAAGACTAGCTTGTGATCAAAGTTCAACTTTTACTTCCTTTATTTTAGTAAGGTTACTGACAAACGTTTTCACATGAAGTGTCTGCTCCTTGTTAGATTTGAACCTAGGATGTGAGAGAAACTGTAACCTAGGTTGTGAGAGAAACTGTAACCTAGGATGTGAGAGAAACTGTAACCTAGGATGTGAAAGAAACTGTAACCTAGGATGTGAGAGAATCTGTAACCTAAGATGTGAGAGAAACTGTAACCTAGGATCTGAGAGAAACTGTAACCTAGGAGGTGAGAGAAACTGTAACCTAGGATGTGAGAGAAACTGTAACCTAGGAGGTGAGAGAAACTGTAACCTAGGATATGAAAGAAACTGTAACCTAGGATGTGAGAGAAACTGTTACCTAGGATCTGAGAGAAACTGTAACCTAGGATGTGAGAGAAACTGTAACCTAGGATGTGAGAGAAACTGTTACCTAGGATCTGAGAGAAACTGTAACCTAGGATGTGAGAGAAACTGTAACCTAGGATGTGAGAGAAACTGTTACCTAGGATCTGAGAGAAACTGTAACCTAGGAGGTGAGAGAAACTGTAACCTAGGATGTAACCTAGGATGTGAGAGAAACTGTAACCTAGGATGTGAGAGAAACTGTTACCTAGGAGGTGAGAGAAACTGTAACCTAGGATGTGAGAGAAACTGTTACCTAGGAGGTGAGAGAAACTGTTACCTAGGAGGTGAGAGAAACTGTTACCTAGGAGGTGAGAGAAACTGTAACCTAGGATGTGAGAGAAACTGTTACCTAGGAGGTGAGAGAAACTGTAACCTAGGATGTGAGAGAAACTGTAACCTAGGATGTGAGAGAAACTGTTACCTAGGAGGTGAGAGAAACTGTTACCTAGGAGGTGAGAGAAACTGTTACCTAGGAGGTGAGAGAAACTGTAACCTAGGAGGTGAGAGAAACTGTAACCTAGGAGGTGAGAGAAACTGTTACCTAGGATGTAAGAGAAACTGTTACCTAGGATGTGAGAGAAACTGTTACCTAGGAGGTGAGAGAAACTGTTACCTAGGAGGTGAGAGAAACTGTTACCTAGGATGTGAGAGAAACTGTTACCTAGGAGGTGAGAGAAACTGTTACCTAGGAGGTGAGAGAAACTGTTACCTAGGAGGTGAGAGAAACTGTTACCTAGGAGGTGAGAGAAACTGTTACCTAGGATGTGAGAGAAACTAGGTGAGAAACTGTTACCTAGGATGTGAGAGAAACTGTTACCTAGGAGGTGAGAGAAACTGTTACCTAGGAGGTGAGAGAAACTGTTACCTAGGAGGTGAGAGAAACTGTTAACTAGGATGTGAGAGAAACTGTTACCTAGGAGGTGAGAGAAACTGTTACCTAGGAGGTGAGAGAAACTGTTACCTAGGATGTGAGAGAAACTGTTACCTAGGATGTGAAAGAAACTGTTACCTAGGAGGTGAGAGAAACTGTAACCTAGGAGGTGAGAGAAACTGTAACCTAGGATGTGAGAGAAACTGTTACCTAGGAGGTGAGAGAAACTGTTACCTAGGAGGTGAGAGAAACTGTTACCTAGGAGGTGAGAGAAACTGTTACCTAGGAGGTGAGAGAAACTGTTACCTAGGAGGTGAGAGAAACTGTTACCTAGGAGGTGAGAGAAACTGTTATCTAGGAGGTGAAAGAAACTGTTACCTAGGAGGTGAGAGAAACTGTTACCTAGGATGTGAGAGAAACTGTTACCTAGGAGGTGAGAGAAACTGTTACCTAGAGAGAAACTGTTACCTAGGATGTGAGAGAAACTGTTACCTAGGAGGTGAGAGAAACTGTTACCTAGAGAGAAACTGTAACCTAGGATGTGAGAGAAACTGTTACCTAGGAGGTGAGAGAAACTGTTACCTAGGAGGTGAGAGAACCTGTAACCTAGGATGTGAGAGAAACTGTAACCTAGGATGTGAGAGAAACTGTTACCTAGGAGGTGAGAGAAACTGTTACCTAGGATGTGAGAGAAACTGTAACCTAGGATGTGAGAGAAACTGTTACCTAGGATGTGAGAGAAACTGTTACCTAGGAGGTGAGAGAAACTGTTACCTAGGAGGTGAGAGAAACTGTTACCTAGGATGTGAGAGAAACTGTTACCTAGGATGTGAGAGAAACTGTTACCTAGGATGTGAGAGAAACTGTTACCTAGGATGTGAGAGAAACTGTTACCTAGGAGGTGAGAGAAACTGTTACATAGGAGGTGAGAGAAACTGTTACCTAGGAGGTGAGAGAAACTGTAACCTAGGATGTGAGAGAAACTGTTACCTAGGATGTGAGAGAAACTGTTACCTAGGAGGTGAGAGAAACTGTAACCTAGGAGGTGAGAGAAACTGTAACCTAGGATGTGAGAGAAACTGTTACCTAGGATGTAAGAGAAACTGTTACCTAGGATGTGAGAGAAACTGTTACCTAGGAGGTGAGAGAAACTGTTACCTAGGAGGTGAGAGAAACTGTTACCTAGGAGGTGAGAGAACCTGTTACCTAGGAGGTGAGAGAAACTGTTACCTAGGATGTGAGAGAAACTGTTACCTAGGAGGTGAGAGAAACTGTTACCTAGGATGTGAGAGAAACTGTTACCTAGGATGTGAGAGAAACTGTTACCTAGGATGTGAGAGAAACTAGGTGAGAAACTGTTACCTAGGAGGTGAGAGAAACTGTTACCTAGGAGGTGAGAGAAACTGTTACCTAGGAGGTGAGAGAAACTGTTACCTATGATGTGAGAGAAACTGTTACCTAGGAGGTGAGAGAAACTGTAACCTAGGAGGTGAGAGAAACTGTAACCTAGGATGTGAGAGAAACTGTTACCTAGGATGTAAGAGAAACTGTTACCTAGGATGTGAGAGAAACTGTTACCTAGGAGGTGAGAGAAACTGTTACCTAGGAGGTGAGAGAAACTGTTACCTAGGAGGTGAGAGAAACTGTTACCTAGGAGGTGAGAGAAACTGTTACCTAGGAGGTGAGAGAAACTGTTACCTAGGAGGTGAGAGAAACTGTTACCTAGGATGTGAGAGAAACTGTTACCTAGGAGGTGAGAGAAACTGTTACCTAGAGAGAAACTGTTACCTAGGATGTGAGAGAAACTGTTACCTTGGAGGTGAGAGAAACTGTTACCTAGGAGGTGAGAGAAACTGTAACCTAGGATGTGAGAGAAACTGTAACCTAGGATGTGAGAGAAACTGTTACCTAGGAGGTGAGAAAAACTGTTACCTAGGATGTGAGAGAAACTGTAACCTAGGATGTGAGAGAAACTGTAACCTAGGATGTGAGAGAAACTGTTACCTAGGAGGTGAGAGAAACTGTTACCTAGGAGGTGAGAGAAACTGTTACCTAGGAGGTGAGAGAAACTGTTACCTAGGAGGTGAGAGAAACTGTAACCTAGGATGTGAGAGAAACTGTTACCTAGGAGGTGAGAGAAACTGTTACCTAGGATGTGAGAGAAACTGTTACCTAGGATGTGAGAGAAACTGTTACCTAGGAGGTGAGAGAAACTGTTACATAGGAGGTGAGAGAAACTGTTACCTAGGATGTGAGAGAAACTGTAACCTAGGAGGTGAGAGAAACTGTTACCTAGGATGTGAGAGAAACTGTAACCTAGGATGTTAGAGAATCTGTTACCTAGGAGGTGAGAGAAACTGTTACATAGGAGGTGAGAGAAACTGTGGTTTATACAGTGTTGCTCTAAATGACTCGGCCAGTAAGGTACTGCAGATTAAGGTTAGCATGGTTTAGAAGTCTTTAAATGGCTTTAACTTTGTATAACTTTGTACATCTCTAAAATTCTGGTCCTGATCAAAATTTTTCTTTTAATGTCAAAATATAAATTAGAGTTGAATTCTTAGAATTTGTCAATATGAAATATGCAAACTATATGAGATTTAATATTTAATTTAATTACATTTTCAGAAAATTCAGACTCATTGATTGTATCCTGTGGTTACCAGACTACTCACATTTTACCTGTCTTAAATGGTCGTATTGACTCCATGAATTGTCGTAGAATTAATTTGGGAGGGGCTACCTTGGATGGTTTTATGCAGAGACTGTTACAACTAAAATACCCTGGACATAGTGCTGCTGTTACTATAAGCAGAGCAGAGGTAATTATCTTTACTTACATGTATCTTTACTATATTTAAAAGTACTATTATATCATAAATATTGAACTTTGATATTATCCATTGGCACTGACTAACAAACAATACAGAAGTCTCTCACTTAATGAAAATGCTGCCAACTTACAGATCTTTTAAATACTGTGAAATCATCAATTTTCGTGTTGGCCCAATTTTCGTTGTTTTCGTGGACACCTCGACCCACGGATTTACATGTCAACGAAATAGTTTAGTATATGTTTATGACAACTTACTTTTTTGATGACATCAGTGAAATAAGTACAGTAAACTGGTAACACTGAACACATAAGACAAGGATTTTACAACATACGGTTCACTTTATTAACTACGGTTTTATATAACAACGAATTCATCCCCACACAAAATGATATTTTTTCTTAGAGCCACGAAAATTGGACACCACAAAAATTGATGATTTCACAGTATTTAATTAAGAAGATTCTTAAAATATTTGATGGAAAAATCTATGGAACTTATAATGTACTCTGAAATTCTAATGGACGAGAACGATGGAACTAATTATGTACTCAAAATCATAACGAACCAGAACTTTAAAAAATAAAACAGTCATATTTTATGGTACATTTACAGGAACTGGTAAGAGACCATTGTCATGTTGCCATTGACTACAAAACAGAGTTAGAAGATTGGACCTCTAATGATTATTATGAAGAGAATGTCCACAAAATACAGTTACCATACACAAATGTAAGTCTGACACCTTACTATATATACTGGAGAGATCGTGTAAAAATTCTAAACTTTTATTATTTATGCTTCAGCATTATACAATACAATTCAATTAAGCTCTTGTTACAACCTTGATTGGTTTTTTTCAGGGATGCTCTGTTTCGGATTTATTATCCCCTGTGTTCAAATAGAGTTAGCTATTGTGTTAACATAAAATAACATAATGCTAAACTTGTGCATCACATAAACATGTAGATTACATTAATAAAATTATGTAATTGAAAATAGCTCAAACCATCAGTCTAAATTTGCTGATCAGTATTCAACCAATCAGTCTTACCATGCAGATCAGTATTCAACCAATCAGTCTTAACATGCAGATTAATATTCAACCAATCAGTCTTAACATGCAGATCAATATTCAACCAATCAGTCTTAACATACAGATTAATATTCAACCAATCAGTCTTAACATGCAGATCAATATTCAACCAATCAGTCTAAATTTGCTAAACAATATTAAAGAAGTCGTAATAATCAGTTTATATCTTTATTTCCTATAAATTCAATATAACACTTTATAAAAATATTACTAGACTATTAATTGGCAGAAAAATTTATAACACATATCAAACTATTTGAATAAATGTTCATTTTTTGAATTGATACACTTCATGGCCCAATTTGATTTAGAACGTTTTAAATTTTTTTCTTTCTTAAATTGCATCATTGCTCATTGAATTTTTACGTTAACATTGGAATCTGAGTTTAACTTTCTAAAAGTTAGTGTTTGTTGGGATTTACTTGTATATTAACTTACAAGATTAATTTTGAATATAACAGAGTACATGTATTCTATTGGCTACAAAAGGCTGCAAGGGGATATTGTATACATACAGTAATGAAACCAGACATGACTAAAAAAGGGACATAGAAGTTTAAACCAAATCTGCCAAATACACATTAATTTGTTATTGATACTCTTGAAAATTTTTTAAAAAATCACCATTTATACCACCAAAACACTTTATGATGAATACAATATATATAATTAAAACAGCCTCAAAGATTTTTTATTTCCTGTGAGTGTTCCAACTTTTGATGTACCTGCTGAACTTATACTTTATGAAAATAAAGCCACTTTTAGAATGTTGAAGCTTAATTTTTATTCCCAAGAACATAATTTGTTATTCTTCATGGAGGCAAATTCAAATTCCACGTAGATAATAATATAAAGGCTATACAGATTTTTAAATGTTTTGAACGAATTCAAAGTTTCATAATTAATAATCAACACATTCGTTTAAATAGCCAAATCTTCATTAGTGCCATCCACTATTTATTATACATGTGTAAAACTGCTCATATCAATATTGACTCAAAATTTTCACAAAGCTGAATGGTTAAAAACACCATCCTGCTTAAGCTTAGTATTAAAACTGTGAAATGTATATATATGATTCTACAGTAATCCATTATATGAATAGAAAGTTTATAGCTGGAGATTTTCGAAATTGTTGATGTAACACAATATAAAATTGCACAGATGATTTTTTTTTTTTTTTTTTTGGTTAGCATTTTAAAAAAGGTACAAATCCATTGATTTACCATCTCATGAATGAAACTTTTTCTTTCTGAAATTGACTTAAAATTTAAACCAGAAATGTGAAGCTCATGTACAGTATATAAATGTTTCTGTATAATAACAATATCACATCCACAAAAGCAGATCTTGGTCCATGTTATGTTTTGTTTTATAATAAAACATTTACATCTGTGTTGTTCATAAATGATGTTTTAAGTCATCAGCTGTTGCCCCCATCTTTAATGAATCTGATGTCTTTATAGATGGCACTTTCATTGGTTCTGATGGTGATCGGTTGGGTGCATCCTTGACAGAGCCTGCCTTGATTGATCCTGTTTTGAGTGATTCTGCTCTCAGTGATTCTGCTTTGAGTGATTCTGCCCTGCGTGATTCTGCCCTTAATATTTCTGCTCTGAGTGATTCTGCTCTTTGTGATTCCGCTATGGAAGCAGCCCTGATGGACTCGGCCTTTGTAGACTCGGCTTTGACCGATTCTGCTCTAATAGATGCAGCAGTGTTAGACAGAGCTCTGATAGACTCATCAAACAATGATTCTGATTTGACAGATTCCACCACTAAAGACTCTGCCTTAACAGATTCTGCTATAATGGATTCTGGTCTAGGTGATGGCCTTGGTGAGGGTTTAGGGGATAGTTTTATTTCTGATTCTCCTGGTGAGGAAGTTGGCATTGGTTGAACTTTGTGCACTAACCGCTTTTTGGCCCCTTTTTCATCTGTCATAGCTTGGAATATATGAACTTTACAGTTCCAACAACTTATCCATATGTTTCCAGTTGTATCGATGGCAATCGCTGTGGGTTTGTCAATACCATGTAGTCTAGTCAGGAAAAACTGAATAAATTGTCCATTTTTGTCAACTAAATGGACTGTTGAGTTCTTATGGTCATTTACTAGGATAGTTCCAGATTTTGTAATAGCCAGCCCATGTGGTTTGAACTCATGCCTCATTTTGATGTTAACATTCTGTGGACCTTTGTACTTGAAGCGGATTCTGCCATGTTTGTTTGTCACAACAACACATTTAATTCCAACATCACTCACCCAAACGTCTCCATCTTCATGATGAACTACATATCTTGGTTCTTTATATATGGGTTTACCATCCTTATCATACTGAATGGTCATGATGTTCATGCCTTGTGGATTCATCTTCACAACTTTGGCATCTTTGTAAGCTTGAGTAAGACATGCCATAACTTCATCATGAGCTGTCACAAAGAGGCCATGAGGAAAGTATGGTGACGTGTTGACAAAGTTGACAACCTTTCCGCCATGAGCTAATTTGTTAATCTCCTGTAGACCAGATATTAGGACTTCCTTTTTCTGTGTTATAGCAATTCCATGAACATTAGTTTGTATGGTTCTCTCCTGATGGCCATCCATTCCGACTAATGTGAGAGGGAAATAACGTCCAATCCAGGCCATTGTATCACTGATTGGAGCAATATGTGAAACTGGTTCTTTATGCTCAAAGGTGGAAATAGTATCGATTGTTTTCGCCATTTTGATTTCTTCTGGTTCTTGAACACCGATCAGTTCTCCAAATTGCTTTTCTATAACTTTTAAATTACTTTCAGTAGGAACAAATGTCACAGGGTGAAGATGAAAGTCCAAAGTGTCATGTTTATGGTTGGCCATTTTCTTTTCTGTTTCAGTCATAAAACTGATAAAATCAACATCGTTGTCTTCACCCAATTTTTCTTCACTTGTTTTTATGACTTTTCTTAAATCTGCCAGCTTTATGTGAGTCTCTTCTTCAAGGAGTTGTAAATTTTCTATCGTTTCTTTTTCTCTTGATTGCAGTTCTGAAACAAGAGCATCACGTATCTTGGTAACATCAGCAACCAGTTGTTCAGATCTTTCTCTGACCTCCTTTATGAGACCTGCGATTTTACTGGAGTAACCATCCTCATTTCTCTGAAGTGTTTGAATTGAGTCCATTAAATCCTCTACTAGTTTTAGTTGTTTTAGCCTGCTGATGTACTCAGACAGTTCCTGTCGTTTGAGTGGACTGATATCTTTTATTTTGACAAACTTGTGTCCAAGATGGCTAGCTGTTACACAAGTCAAGCAGACTGGACATTTACATTCTGTACAGTACATCTGTAGTTTGTCTTTCTTATGGATGTCACAATTGACTTTGTACACTTTTGTTTTTCCTTTTGGTTTATGTTCATTTTTTGTTTCTGTCTGACCTTCCACCTGGCTGCCATCTTGATTTACTGTTTCCTTTGTTTCCTCCTCATCTTTATGTGCAAGATCTTCCTCAATTACTTCAAGATTGTGATTTTTGGTGGAAGAAATTTTGCCATGGACATTTTTACATCTATCACAAAGCCATTGATCACAATCATTACATTTATTTTTTACTTTTTCTTGACCACACAGGTCACAGTTATGGACTATTACAGGTACTGGAACACGAACAGGAACTGGCACTTCAACTTTGACCTCGACTGGTTTTGCTGGTTGACCTCCCATGATTGTCTAAAATATATATATTACATAAAGTAAATAAATATTTGTGAAAATGTAAAAAAATTAAAACAGAATGAGCTTTGGACAAGCAAAAATATGTCTAAAGAAAGTCTAAAGTTTTTGGGTTTTAGAGGATCTATAGCCACTGATGCCTTCCATTATATTGTTGCAGTAAAGAAATGGTGGAGGAAACCACAGTACCTGAAGAAAACCCCAATCTTTACGAAGTTAAATCTGACAATCTTTTTTTTAATTGGAAATCTAGCATAGGCAGGAGAGGTCCTTTGATCTGTGTTTCCAACATAGGAATTGAGCTATAAAAATAAAATAGTGAAAATTTGGAGATAAAATTTTGTGTCTTTTCAGTTCATTTTGTCAAATATTATTGAAGCTTATGGCATATATAAGTTGGATCATGTCTGTTTTAAGAAAATATAGTGCATGCTTTTTTAAAGCTATTGTTGTCAAATTCAGGATCCTGGAAGGAGCTAGTATTTCGTTGTCTGAAAACTATTGTTTTTATAGTACTTTAAAATCTATAATTTTAATTAATGGAGAGAATTATCAATTATTGATATCAATTGTTTCATCTGCAGAGGCAAAAAACAGACAAAAATAAAAAATAAAAATAAAAATTACAATTTAAAAATTACCTGTAAATCAGCTGTCCACTTAGTTAATCTTTAAACTTTTATATTTTTTTCCATCAACTGCTTATATAATTTTTGTTAGTTGTCAAACATTTTACACCATTTTTGCTCACAATCTTTAAACTTCTGTTTAAGTTCAACATTTTGTTATATACTTTAATAGTTTGTTTGTGTCATAAAATTTAATCCAGAATCATTTAGTTATAATTTCATCTGATAATCCATTAATTGAAGTTCTCGGCCTAAATTCCGCAGGATCAAAAAACAAGGAGAACTATAGCATACACCCTGTAACAGACCAAACTTTAACGTGACTAATTACTTTATAATGATCCATTAATGGTTATAAATCTGGACAGATTTTAACTTATTTGTCATATCTAAAGGTGTCATAGCAAAAATTATCTCCTTTTTTACAGCCCTATTTTCATAATTGACCAACCCATAATCCATATAAAGATGTTCAGGATATTAAGAGATTTCCCTATTATTATAAAAACAGGGGGTGTGTCAGGCTATTTTACGTAAATCTATAATTTAGGCAGCAGAAACACTGATACAATGTATCTTTTGTTTTTTAAATAGATATTTTGTTATCTTAATTAAACATAGATTATTTGATGTTACGCTTGATTAGTTTTTAGTGATAAATGGATATCCTGTTAGCCTTATCTGGCAATCTTCACACTTAAAGTGTTTTTAATAAGTTTAAGTTGTAGCATATAACTGTTAAATAAATGGGTTACAATACATATAACTGTATGGTCAGTCAATTGTTGCATATATCTAACTATTTGTTAAGAACAATTTAAAAAAATAATGTCATTTTAATGCAGGGGGGGGGGGGGGATTAGTGGCCAAAATGTAGGACTGCATGTCTAAGAGAAATGTAGGGGGTTAGGGGGTTATCAGTTCTATTCTAATTTTAGTATTGAATGACTGTCGGTACTAATGTACCTATTTATGATATTGACAACAAGAAAGGTTACATCTGAAGCTATATGACAAACGTGATGACTTCAATTTTTCTATTGTAAATTTTCCGTTTCTTTGCAGTAAAATCCCTGCTTCTCCTGCGTATGGTGCATATGTTTCACATTTAAAACATTATGGAAGAGCTTTCCTGCAACATAAAAAATTTCCCAATTTGTCTCAAAATGACTTGAAATTTCCCAATTGCACAGGCCCTGGCCCCATTCCCAAAAATGGTGAAAAAAACACTGCTGTACCCAAACTTATACTGGATATGTTTGACTTACCAATTGAAAGTTCTTTGTTCCTTTCATTCTAAAAATTGACTTGCATGTGATGGCTGTAGCTAGCTAGACAGAAGGTACTTACCCTTCTTGAGCACTTGACCTCACTTCCTTGATGGAAGTTCACATGTATAACTAAATATGCCAGGTTTCAGAGTTTTTACTTTGTTTTTGGGATTGTGATTCGGACAAGGACTGGTATGTTTGTGTTTTATTGTTGCTAAATTTTATTTGTCACTTTTTTTTCCAAAAGACTGTTTATGCCATTGTCTTAGTAGTTTTTATGAAAATATACAGATTTTTATCAGTTTTATTTGCAGGCAATAAAGTTTTGTTTTAAGTATTTATCAGATATATAAAAATCATCCAAATTAGCTACACCACACCCATTTTCTTTTGACTTAGTTACTTAGTCAACCTTTACTTTGTCATTTAGCCTTGTTTAAA
This sequence comes from Tegillarca granosa, assembly GCA_029721355.1. Classification (NCBI taxonomy): domain Eukaryota; kingdom Metazoa; phylum Mollusca; class Bivalvia; order Arcoida; family Arcidae; genus Tegillarca; species Tegillarca granosa. Next base: position 9,777,059 of record CM056606.1, on the reverse strand, counting down.
TTAGTCGCTTAGCCTTGCTTGACTTAGTTACTTATCCAGCCTAACTAGGGCACTTAGTTTGGCTAGAATTCCAAGACACAATCTGTGACTTAAAGTAGTTAGTTTTTTTACTGTGACCACTTGGCCACATTTCATCTTGGCCTTGTATTTTTTGAATTTTGTTAACAGAATAAACCACTTGTCTAATCACAGAAAATTTTGTGTACTAAAGTAAATAATGGGGGCATGAAGTGAACAAGTAAAATGAAACAAATAACACACGTACACTCTGTTATTGTGAAATGTATCGTTACAGGAAGGGACTTAATTCCCATTGGTAAAAAAGATAAATGAAAATTTATTATTACATGTATCTATTTAAAAATTAAAATTAATATAAGTATGATAAATAGTAATTTTTTTTATATACAGGTACCAGGATCTCAAGTCTCAGCACAACAACAACGGGAAAGACGAGAACAGCAAATAAGACGTCTTAAAGAAACCACAGCTAAACGTAGACTTGAAAAGGTAATTACTAATCAGGTTGTTCCTATAATTAAAAACTCATGTTTAAAGAATAAATGAAGGCATCTTGAGGAGTAATAGCTTGCATCTGTCAAATTTTATCATATTGTCTATAATGCATTATATAAATTGAATATTAAACAAAACAAAAAAAATAATTGTAAGGCTCAACAATAAAATATACACTTGATGAATCGGTTAATTTTTAAGAATTTTAGCTCTATGGCATGAAGTGACAAAAAGGTATTAATTTAAAAATGATTATAAGTTTTTTTGTTTCAGATTTTTTATACAATATACCAGTATATTAAGTGTATAAGTGAGCTATGTCTGACATGAATATTTACTGTAACAGTTCATAACATTAGGAGACAATATTCTTACAAAGCGTTTGTTTTTGTATCATTTAACACCCCCACCCCCCCCACCCCCCCCCCCCCCCAGTAAAGTTCAAGGTACGAAAAGCTTTTATACCTCATACACACCCCTTATATTAAACACATGGGTGTTGATATTCAATTAAGTTTCAGTGAGGTTTCGTGCTGCATTTTGTATGTAAGATTAAATTGTTCTGATGACAGCTCTTACTATCTCGCAATATATTTTATTGGGTTAAAGCTTGCCAGTGATGAAGAAAATCTACAACAGTTAATGAGTGTACAGGAATTACTAGAAGATGAAGATGAGGATGCATTCAATGTAAGTCACATGACAATCATTTGACTGTCACATGGTAAGGATGATTTTAAAATCTAAAGATATTCATATTAATTTCACATGAGAATGAGATTGACCACAGTAAGTTAACAATAAAAATATTATGATATTTAAACATGTATACATGTATTACATTCAGTGAGGATGACCAAATTTCCGCAATTAAGATCATCATACTGACAATTAATGTGGCTGAACTGAAACAGCAGACATTTAACAGACACTTGATAGCAACCAACTTGTTTACAGCCAGAAAGTCTTGGAAGTAGTAGCCCTGTAGAGGATCAGGGGTCGTAATTCCATATTTTTTGATAGCAATTTTGAACCATTGATTTTAAAATTATTTCTACCATCTATAGGTATTAAAATAAGTTTTCATATTGTTTGTAGTCATTTGACAAAAATGCTGAGGATCAACCTCATTATGAACTAGCAGTAAGGAAGGGTTGACGTAGACTCTCAGTCAGAATTACTACAAACAACAGTCTGAGAAGATCTTTTATGCTTTGAGCGAGAAATGGTGCTTTATACCCAAGTCAAATTTCTCTCTTAAATATTTGGTAAAAATACAGTACAAGGATAAACCCATTGGCTATGAAAACTTACTGACAAACATTTTCATACTTGGATCTGTGCAATAATATTTACCTCCAAGTGGTGATAGGCACTTTATTTTATAGGCTTGTGTGCTAGACCATTCTGCCAAAGATGTCAGATTTAAAGCTTCGACCAGAATTAACTATTTGTATTCTATAATTTGTTATATATGTTATATTATAGAGAGCTCTGAAGAGTTTAGAATTTGACAACGCAGAAGAACTACAGACAGCAATTAACAAACTTACTACAAATATACAAAGAAGCAGAGCTAAAATACTAGGAACTGACCCCCCTCCAGTAGAAGAACAGGTATGTTATATAATGACTATATATTTTGGGAACAGAACTTCCTCTGGTAGAGGAACAGGTACCATGTTATATACTGACCATATATGTTGGGAACAGAACTGCCTCCAGTATAGGAACAGGTACCATGTTATATACTGACTATATATGTTGGGAACAGAATTTCCTTCAGTATAGGAACAGGTACTGTATGTTATATACTGACTATATGTTGGGAGCAGAACTTCCTCCAGTAGAGATACAGGTATATCATATACTAGCTATATACATTGTTCCTCTTCCAGTAGAGGAACAGGTATGTTATATAATGACTATATACTTTACAAACAGAACTGTCTCCAGTAGAGGAACAGGTATATCATATCAGTGGTTCAAAATTATATATCACAATGATAGGTCCAGGACTATTTGTCTTTATTTTTGGTAGGTCCCAAATTAAGATTGTGAGGTCCCATATCAGCACTGGAAGGTCTATGTGTGTAAAAATAGAATGATGTTCAACCATGTTTATATTTTTAGTTAAACAAATATATCATACACAACTTACAAACACTCAAGTGATACTGTTGTCAAAAAAAGCTGCACATTACATTTTCACTTCAGGAAATGTTTGGACAACAACATTTTTGACAAATTGCAACAAATTAAATGTTTTAATATGCAAAGAATACATGTACTTTGTATTTTAAAAATGTCCTGACAAAAAATGGCAGGTCCATCAGACTTTTACAGTAAAAATTGCAAAGGTCCCAATTTGAAAGTAAAAGGTTCCGCACCTCGCACCTGGGGAATTTTGAACTCCTGCATAAACTGACTTATTATGTTGGGAACAGAATTGCCTCCAGTAGAGAAACGGATATATCAGATACTGACAACAAATACTGGAAAAAAGTCATCATATTAAATATAAACTACAATATATATATATATATATATATATATATATATTGCAGTTCATTTTTATTATTTTGTTATATTTGCTAATAAGTGTTTTTTTCTGCAGCCAAATAAATTTCTGATGATATGCGAGAAAGAGTTCATGGTTCTAGAATGTTATTTACCCGGTATATCATAATATACTATAACTATGAGAGTGAATTAAGGTTTATTAAATATTTATTTTTGTAGGTAAAAGCTCCTGTTTATGATTTATTAGATATACCTGATGAAATGTTGACACCTGATCAGCTGTCATCCAAAAAGAGGCAGAAAATGTTAAAAAATGCCAGAGAAGGTCGATTAAAAGCTCAGGCAGTACAGAGAGAAAAGAGACAAAAAGTAAGTTCACATCTTAATGTAATAAGTGGGTAAGCAACCACTACATTATAAACAGTGGAGTATTGGCATTTTCTCTTGTCAGCACACTGACTCTTCTAATTGAGTCTCCAAATGTGTTTTGTCAAAGCAGAGGTGACGCAAAAGAATATTGAAGATGTGTGATGCATAAAAAAAGGTTTCATACACCACAAAATGATACTGTTTGTATCAAAATTCAATGAAGAATTTACAGAAATTGGTTCAGTTTACTTCTGACACTTTCACTTATAGCTGGTGATGTCCTGATATTAGGGAAATAATGTAAACCCCTTTCACTCACCAAATTTAACAATGAAAAATTTGCAAAATTTAACACATGTATTTGTAAAAAGAAGAAAACTTTTCAAGGTCTGACCAGGACTCTGGGCTTCTGTAATATAGGTCAGTTTACAACTACTACACAGACTACTACATTCCTGATCCATTTTGTTGCCCCTGGGTTTTACATCTTATAGAATAATCTCACACACCTCATCACATGGTGTAACCATGATACAAGTATTGAGAATTGACCTTCTAATTTTGTCCCTTTAAAGCAAAGAAAAAAAATAAATGTTTTCTTTTTTCAGTTTTAAAACAAATGAGAATAAAAAGCTGGAATTATATGTCTTCATTGATTTTACCTACACATAATATTAAAAGTTTTTATCTATCAAATATTTGTAATAAACTTATTGTTTTGATATTTCCAGGAATTAGAAGAGGAGAAAAAATTAGAGAAGAGAAGATTAAGTGATTTTCAGGGCTGGTTAAAAGAAGTCAGACAAAAGAGACAGGTATTGATCATTATTTTAACTTTTATTTTTTACTTTGTTATTGTCGATGGAAGCCTTTTTTTACTCTGAAAAAATGTTTAAAGTTAACAGATATTTGATTGACAAGAATCACAGCTTTGTTTTTGTTCTCTTTACACTTTCCAGGGGTTCAAAGTTCCCCAGGCCAGAGGTCTGGGACCTTTTGATTTTACTTTTTGACCCTTGGAAATTTTACTATAAAAGTCTGATGTACCTGCCATTTTTTTGTTTGGACAAGTTTTAGAATACACTTCCTTTGTGTATTAAAATCACTTAGTTTATTGCAATTTGTCAAACTTGTTGTTCGATCGTTTTCCACGGAAATGAAAATATAATGTGCATCCACTTTGACAACAGTATCGCTTGAGTGTTTGTAAGTTGTATATGATATATTAATTAGTTAATAATAAGTTGCCATAAATATGCTCTAATATAAAGCTCTTCAGATACACATGCACAAACTTACACTACAGGAATTTATGAATTTGTTAATTTCATCTCCAAAATATGAAATATTACTGATGCAGTATGCCTCTAATAGGAAAATTCATTGAAATGAATATACTTACTAATGATGATATTGCAGAAACTCTTAGATGGTAGAAATACAAGGAAACAACGAAAAACAGATATGGCAAAGAGAAGAACATTGGCATCACAACAAAGGATGAAGATTATAACACAGTTAGCTGGAGGTTTGTGTTCTACTTTTTTATACGCCCGTCAAAGACGGGGCGTATTATAGGATCACCCTTGGCGGGTGGGCGGGCGGGCGTACTGGCGGCGGGTTTGTCTGGCCCATAACTCTGACATCTATGGTCAGAATGACTTGAAACTTAGTATGCTTACTTACCACGATGATACGAAGTGCAGTGCTCAGGAACCGTAACTCTAGCTTCCTTAATTTTTGAGTTATTCCCCTTTGAATGCTGTTAGCATGTTTGTCCGGATCATAACTTTGACATCTATGGTCAGAATGACTTGAAACTTGGTATGCTTACTTATCACGATGATGCCAAGTGCAGTGCACAGGAACCGTAACTCTAGCTTCCTTAATTTTTGAGTTATTCCCCTTTGTGTGCTGCCAGAGTACGCGGCGGGTTTGTCTGGCCCATAACTCTGACATCTATGGTCAGAATGACTTGAAACTTGGTATGCATACTTACCACGATGATCCGAAGTGCAGTGCTCAGGAACCGTAACTCTAGCTTCCTTAATTTATTCTACCAGGGAGCAGATACACATAGAGTTGTAGGCTGAAGAACTTGCTGTCTTTGAAACAACCCAGTATACTAGAGATTACCTCAATTTTGTGATGAAGGTTACAAGAACATGATGGTAAAATTATATAAATGGTGTGGCTGGTGGTAAGTCTATTTTGTTACTGAAAATAATACCAAAATCTCAATAATTACTATTGTTTTTTATTGTACTTGTTGACTTGTGCACTGCATTTTGTATCATTGTGATGAATAATTGAATTGACTTATTGATTATGAACAGCTCATATGAACTGTATAAGTCCCTTTACAGTTCATAATAAACAAAATACCCACATAAATGACTTGCAGATTTGACGGGCGTATCATGCTCTGCCATGCGGAACTCTTGTTGGATATGAATTTTGGTCATTTTAAGACACAATCATGCATTCTTTGTCTTATCTCTTTCTTATGAGCCAAGTGGTCTAAAGTGTGAATACTTTGAATCTTATTGCTTCTCATTTGAAACAGATCTTACTGTGAAAAACATTGTCAGTTTGCTTGTGTTATACATGTATAGTTTCTTTTTTCTCCAGCTACAGTATTTTTTGTAAATTCATAAATTCATAAATTCATTAATTAATTAATTAATTAGTTTGTTTGTTTGTTTATTTGTTTGTTTATTTATTTATCAATTTAAAAATTTTTCTTCTTTAAAATCTTATTTTTTTATTTATTACCTTATTATTTTTTGCAGTTAGACATCTTGTTAGTTTTCATGTATTCTAATCCATACAGCAAATGTTTGCCATTCATTACAATAGGGAATGTTATATTTTAGCATGCTTGTGTCATTATTCTGTTAGTTATTGTTTAGTGTCATTAATGAGTAATAAAAACCTACTGAACACTTTTCAGACATATTGAAGACTTACAGTATTATTTAGAATCCATTTTATAAGTTTGATGAATTTACATTTTTAGGAGGCACAAAAAAGAAAAAGAAAGAGGATACCTTTGGACAGAATGATGATGACTGGCAAGTTTATAAAGAAATTGTAAGTGTTTTATTTTTTTAAAAATCTTGTTACTATAGAGACAGTTTTGACTCAATTGTCTAAACATCCAATGACAGGTCACATTGCTTTTCACTGCCTAGGTTCAAATTCCTCTTGGCATGATCATTGTGTAAAAATGTTTATCAGTTTGCTTGATGATGGTTGATGGATTTTATCAAAGTTTTTTGTTTTTAACCAGCAGTCGATACTGAATGCCATTAAGACTTGATTGTTAAACACCATTACAACCAATCAATTCTTGTTATTTTATAGGTCACAGTGACCTAGAGAAACTAGTGCACTTAATGGTAAAATCTGACAAAGCTGAATTCACTTGGTGGTAAAATCTGACAAAGCTGAATGCACTTGGTGGTATGATCTGATAATTGAATGCACTTGGTGGTAAAATCTGACAGTTGAATGCACTTGTGGTAAAATCTGACAAAGCTGAATGCACTTGGTGGTAAAATCTGACAATGTTAAATGCAGTTGGTGGTATGTTGTGACAGTTGAATGCACTTGGTGGTATGTTGTGACAGTTGAATGCACTTGGTGGTAAAATCTTACAAAGCTAAATGCACTTGGTGGTATGATCTTACAGTTGAATGCATTTGGTGGTATTTTCTGACAGTTGAATGCATTTGGTGGTATTATCTGGTATAGAAGAATGCACTTGGTGGTATAATCTGGTATAGAACAATGCACTTGGTGGTATTATCTGGTATAGAAGAATGCACTTGGTGGTATTATCTGGTATAGAAGAATGCACTTGGTGATATTATCTGACAGTTGAATGCACTTGGTGGTAAAATCTGGTATAGAAGAATGCACTTGGTGGTATTATCTGGTATAGAAGAATGCACTTGGTGGTATAATCTGGTATAGAAGAATGCACTTGGTGGTATTATCTGGTATAGAAGAATGCACTCGGTGGTATTATCTGACAGTTGAATGCACTTGGTTGTATAATCTGGTATAGAAGAATGCACTTGGTGGTATTATCTGGTATAGAAGAATGCACTTGGTGGTATTATCTGACAGTTGAATGCACTTGTTGGTATTATCTGGTATAAAAGAATGCACTTGTTGGTATTATCTGGTATAGAAGAATGCACTTGGTGGTATTATCTGGTATAGAAGAATGCACTTGGTGATATTATCTGGTATAGAAGAATGCACTTGGTGGTATTATCTGGTATAGAAGAATGCACTTGGTGGTATTATCTGACAGTTGAATGCACTTGGTGGTATAATCTGGTATAGAAGAATGCACTTGGTGGTATTATCTGGTATAGAAGAATGCACTTGGTGGTATTATCTGGTATAGAAGAATGCACTTGGTGGTATTATCTGACAGTTGAATGCACTTGGTGGTATAATCTGGTATAGAAGAATGCACTTGGTGGTATAATCTGGTATAGAAGAATGCACTTGATCAATCTTGCTTTTAGGATGAGGGATGGTGGATTTCCACAAAATATTTTCTTGTTTACTCAAAATGATTTTGTGTGCCCTTTGTGCCACACAAACTGTCTATATCTTGCACAGTGTACATGGATGTGAGTAAACAGTCCCTTCTTTTTTTAACATTCAGATTACTAAGCATTTTGATAGGTTCAAGAGCCATTTATCAGTGGTTTTAACCATTTAGAAGAGTGCTTTTAAAACTTTAAAAGAAACTTATCAATGATGTCATATTTGACAGAAATGAAGATGAGCTATACACTCTTGGACCAAAGTTAAAAAAAACAACAAATATTGAGGATTTAAATTTGAATGTTTATGACCATGAGGAAGTAGGCAGACCAAGTAGGAAGAAAAATCTAAATAATTTGCAGGACATTGTGCCCATTGCTATGAAACTGAGATAAAGAAATGCAATATTGATTAACGGTATTTATTAAGCATAAAAAGAACAACGCTTTTACTGATAGTTGTTTAAACTACAAGACCAGTACTTGCAAACTAGATTATGTACTGACTATTTTTGAATGATTGGTTGACAGATTTTAGATTCCCTTTATTTACAAAGATCATAATTATACTTGTATGTATATACATGTAAGAGATCCACTATTTGTAAAATATCTATGGTAGTAAGTTATTAAATATACATGTAACAATATAAGTTATACAGGTTTTTGTCAGGTTACACAACCCCATGTATTCTGTCAAAGATTTATGTACCCTGTGGCTCAGGGTACATAAATCTTTGACAGGGTACATGGGGCCATGTAACCTGACAAAAACCTGTATAACGTATTTGTCACCCTTCAAAGCAACATATTAAATACCAGTAGAAAAAACAAAGAAAAAATTTTACTAACATTTAATGTATTAATAATTCATATATAAATAACAAACAGTTAACATTTATATACATCAACATTTCATGAATAAAGTTAACATATTATTAATTAATATTCCAACACTTTTTAATAATTTTTTCTCAATATTTGATTCTTTATCAACTAGTAATTTTTAATTTTTGAAATATTTGATAACATTTAATAATCTCTATAAATATTTAATATTGAAACTACTTTTTATTCAAAGCTAATTATTCCACAAGTCTACTTTCCTATAACAATATTTAAATTATTGATTTGACAATGACTAAACAAAGGTGCTGACATCATCTGTAAAGATATATTCTGAAAACCAGACACAGAAGAATACGACACACAAAAATACTGATCTAAATCAAGGTCTTGTAAGTCTGATGGTAAATTATCAGTTAGCTCTGGTGTATTTTTCTGAATTGGAGCTGGTAAAGCAGACTGTATAGATGGAGGTAACAGTGAAGGAATATTCCTTATAAGCAGTTGGAGATATATCTGATGCAATTATTTTTCCCATTTTTTTTCCCCCGCCGCAACGCAGAGCGGGGACATAGAAATGCCGAGCCTCCGTCCGTCCGTGTGTCTGTGCGTCCTTGTGTCCGTGTTTCCATCCGTCACACTTTTTTGTAAGCGTTCTCATGCCTACAAATTTTGACGGATTTTCATTAAATTTATACCAAATGTTTATACCACTATTACCTTGGTCAAGTTCGAAAAACAGCATTGGTCGATACTTTTTGTTGGAGTTATGGGACTTTGACCACAATAATGACTCTGTTTTATCCAAAAATTGACCTTGTAAGCGCTCTCATGCCTACAAATTTTGACGGATTTACATTAAATTTATACCAAATGTTTATACCACTATTACCTTGGTCAAGTTCGGAAATCAGCATTGGTCGATACTTTTTGTTGGAGTTATGGGACTTTGTGACCATGTAAGCGCTCTCATGCCTACAAATTTTGACGGATTTACATTAAATTTATACCAAATGTTTATACCACTAATACTTTGGTCAAGTTCGAAATTCAGCATGGTCGATACTTTTTGTTGGAGTTATGAGACTTTGACCACAATAATGACTCTGTTTTATCCAAAAATTGACCTTGTAAGCGCTCTCATGCCTACAAATTTTGACGGATTTTCATTAAATTTATACCAAATGTTTATACCATTATTACCTTGATCAAGTTCGAAAATCAGCATTGGTCGATACTTTTTGTTGGAGTTATGGGACTTTGTGACCTTGTAAGCGCTCTCATGCCTACAAATTTTGACGGATTTACATTAAATTTATACCAAATGTTTATACCACTAATACTTTGGTCAAGTTCGAAAATCAGCATTGGTCGATACTTTTTGTTGGAGTTATGAGACTTTGACCACAATAATGACTCTGTTTTATCCAAAAATTGACCTTGTAAGCGCTCTCATGCCTACAAATTTTGACAGATTTTCATTAAATTTATACCAAATGTTTATACCACTACATGTATTACCTTGGTCAAGTTCGAAAATCAGCATTGGTCGATACTTTTTGTTGGAGTTATGGGACTTTGTGACCATGTAAGCGCTCTCATGCCTTCAAATTTTGACGGATTTACATTGAATTTATACCAGATGTTTATACCACTAATACCTTGGTCAGGTTCCTAAATCAGCCTTGGTCGATACTTTTTGTTGGAGTTATGGGACTTTGACCACAATAATTACTTCATTATATCAAAAATTGACCTTGAAAGTGCTTTAATTTCATGCCTACAATCAGGCAACTCATTTTCATGGGAACAATCTTGACCAGATATTGACAACAGATGACGAGGCATCATCTTGTGTTTTTCCTGTCCCCTATTCTGACCATTTTCTTACATGTATATCTCTGCAATAAGGTATGTGATTTTATACAGTATGTAAACCAGAGTATGAAACTTGAATATGATTTTTAAACAAAAACTGTACAATGATATTGTCTCGTACATTTTAAATAAACTTATATATGTTAATAGGTATTTGTTTGATTTTAGATTGTAGTATTTTGGATATATTTGCGACAGGAAAAATACGTTGATTTATCGTTAGTTCGTAAACATTTTTTGTCACATGTCTCAAGCCAGTATCATTATCAGTCATTATAACAAAAGTACTTTTGGTCATTTTGTGCATATTTTCGCAGCCTCTTCTGAAAAATACATACAAATGTCAAATAGGACTTTATTTACCAAACCATGTGGCGAATGAACTGATGTATAAAGTTTTTGTCCGTCAGATTGGCAAATAACTGCATGGTGACTATAATTACTACACCTTACCCATTAGCTTTCAACGTGGACACAGCAGGTGACTATAATTACTACACCTTACCCATTAGCTTTCAACGTGGACACAGCAGGTGACTATAATTACTACACCTTACCCATTAGCTTTCAACGTGGACACAGCAGTTTTAAAACATTCATTTGACTCATTTAAATCTTGATCTCTCATGATATTAAATTTTTTGGAATGTGGGGGCAACTTTAAGTATCTATAAATACCATGGCGAAAAAATATTTAAGAGTGGTAACTTTATATTATGATCCATCCTGCTTATGGGCATCAAGATAAAAATGTCAAAGTTTTATCCATTCTCTCTTTAGAGAATGATTTGAAATTTGGACCCTTATGTTTTTTCACACAATTACTCCCTGATGGTTTTTGCTACTGATCTATTACTTTTGTTGGTATTTGATGGCACTAATTTGGCTCTTTTAACGTCAATTTTATCTTCTGTGTAACTTGCAAACCTTGTCGTTGCCATAATTGTTTACTGCAACCGAATGACACTTAATATGCTTCTTAATGTTGCACAAGTTTATGTACGTACCCTGGCAGATTTATAACATAGTTTCATATATACAACATTGTTTCATGCTTTGCTATGCGAGAAATTTCTTTGAAGGGTGACAAAAGTTAATATTTCAGTTTTGACTTAAAGGCACTGCAGCAGCATGTTTCTAAATTTTTCTAACTGGTTATAAATATAGTACCCCATATTTAAACATAAGGCCCCTTTTTAAAAATTGGAGAGGGCATTTGGCCACTTTTTAAGAAATTCTAGAATCAACACTGTTGATGGTATAAAGTCTTGCTGTCATTTTGTTATTGTTGTATCACTGTAATTGTATTAAAGTAATGTTTATGTTTTAGCATCCTGAAAATGCTGACAGTGATTCAGAAGCAGAAGAAGAAAAGTTAGAAGAACTTGAAACTCTACTTAAAGAATATGACCCTGAATATCAGAAGTATGTACTAAACAAATAACAATAATACTAAGTTAACCCTGTCTACCTATAATTCAGTTCTTTATAATTCAGACCACATTCTGGGTTGGTCTTCCGGTATAATTCAGTTCTTTATAATTCAGACCACACTCTGGGTTGGTCTTCAGGTATAATTCAGTTCTTTATAATTCAGACCACACTCTGGGTTGGTCTTCAGCTAACTAAGTGTTTTTTAGTTGACTGCCATTACTATACAACAATTTTAACAGAGTTTCAATGGAAATAGAGAAACCACAGTGTTAGGTTGTCTGTATGTACATCTGTGTATAATTGTTCCCATTACTCATTACTACTCTAAAGGTTTGTTATGGAACTAACAAATATCATGGTTCATTGTTCTTTGTCAGAATTACATTACTTGGTAGTTTAATTTTTTCAGAACCTTTTTCTTTCTTATGGCCAGAATTTTGTTCATGTTTATAAAGAGCAAAAATAATGTCCAGAGCAGAAAATAATAAAACTGAATCCTGTGTAAATCCTGTCTAAACTGATCTGTTTATTTTGACATACTATTAACACTGATGCTTTTTGTTTAAGATAGGTCTTACTTTACATTTAAATCAACTGTTACCATGGTTACTTTACATATTTTGTTTTAGAGAAATAGATCAGAGTATGGGTATGACAGAGGAGTTTGATATAGCTGAGTATTACAGATTACATTTAGCTATAGAAAGAATAAGGTAAATCTATAGATTGAAGTATATTGATAATCTAATAAAACAATCGCTGTTTACCAAAAAACATTCATAAAAGTATTCAATTTAAATTTGTGATTTTCACATTCAGGAATTACATGATTGCTGGATTCAGATAAAGAGAAGAATGTCGTTAGTTTCAAATTGAGTATAGGTGAACACCTGTAAACATACCTTGTTTTATTTTTTGTGGGAGCTGTTTTCATATATAGTGCACTCTTTAGAGGTGTGGTCCATGTAACAAGTAACATACTGGTAGTAGTACAATTATTATAGTAGGAGAACAGAAACCCAGGGAAGGTCCATTATAAGTTATGAAGTACATCACATATTGTACATTGGGATATTTTCACATTGGTATATATTCACAAAAGGTAACATACTCATCAAATCATGTACTTTTAATTTCACGTAATCTGGTGACCGCCAACACAAATTATATTGACTTTTTATATTATTAATAGTTTTATTTTCATGTCTAGCTGTACACTTGAATTAACGCAAAATAAAACGATCGTAGAAATTTCCCAATTTACAATATTTAATTCTCATGATTTCATAAAAATAATTTATTTAATAATTTAATATATATTCTCAAGTTGTGCCATCTTGTGTAGACATTGGAAATTATAAAAGACAGTGTTATTTTTATCATTTTGTGAAACAGCAACAATACAAACAAAAAACATTTATGTAGATGTAATGTTAATATAGTTTTATATACATGTATTATGTAATTTTAAATGTATAAGGAAGATAACTGGGGAGTTATTTGGAAATGAATGACTTTGTTACAAATATATATATATATATATAAATGGCATATTTGTATCTTGATGTCTGATATTACATTTTTATCTAAAAATTTGAATAATTAAGTAAAAGCTAAAGACAGCTGACTTTAATTGAGTTTAATTCTAAGACATATTTTGTTTGTTTGTTGCAGAGTTCCTGAGTTATTATTTCAGCCTTCCATGATTGGTATAGAACAAGCTGGTATTGTTGAAACCATAGACTATGTCCTCAAAAAATATGATGCTACTCATCAGGATAGATTAACTAAGGTATGTGACTTTGTAAGGGAAGGTAAATAGGTTAGATAAGAAAGCATAGCTTATATCCTCAAAAAAAGGATATTGCTACATATCAAGATTTTTAGATAGGTCATCATTGTAGATAAGAAAGCATAGCTTATACCCTCAAAAAAAAAGGATATTGCTCCATATCAAGATTTTTAGATAGGTCATCATTGTAGATAAGAAAGCATAGCTTATACCCTAAAAAAAAAGGATATTGCTACATATCAAGATTTTTTAGATAGGTCGTCATTGTAGATAAGAAAGCATAGCTTATACCCTCAAAAAAAAAGGATATTGCTACATATCAAGATTTTTTAGATAGGTCATCATTGAAAATAAGAAAGCATAGCTTATACCCTACTACATATTGCTACATATCAAGATTCTTAGATAGGTCATCATTGTAGATAAGAAAGCATAGCTTATACCCTACTACATATTGCTACATATCAAGAGTCTTTCAATTTTATGTTGGTCAGTTCTTTGATTGTGGTAGGATCTGATGTTCCCAGAGCAAACCACTGACCCTTAACTAGTGAACTGACGCTTTCTTGCTCTAAGAATTACCTGAGTGAAATACAGTCCTTTGTAGTGAAAAGGGCTTTAATCCATAAACGTACACCTTAAAGCACTCGGCTACAGTTTCCTTTATCCCTGTACAAAAAGATCACATTCTTGTAAGGCCACTTCAGTAGGATTTTTGGTATATCCATGTGGCTGAAACACTGGCTTATAGACAAATCCACTTTGGTTTTCTCCACAGTCAAAGAATTGACTGTCTTGAGTTAAGTGTGAGAATCTTGACTGAGGCTTTTAACACAATGTAACTACATGTACTTGTCAAGTGGTCTAAAATACCTGCTTACACATCTCAACAAGTCTCACACATCTCAACAAGTCTCACACATCTCATCACACATCCCAGCAAGTCTCACCTCCTAGTTTTAGCCCCAATTGCCTAAATAAGTTGAGAAAGTTTGTCCAATTGCTTAAACACTTCAGAACGTATCTTCTCTAACTTAGCAAAAGAATTTTGAGTGAAGCATAAACACCATTATACCCTTTACTACATAAAAAACAAAAATGCAAATATTTGTTTGCCTATAAGCCTGCCGCACAGACGATAGCCATGGATTTATTGTAATTATATAAATAAACATACAAAGATTGTCTTTTACAACAAGATATCCCAAAATTCAATTATATAAACATATTTAATGACCAAACCTGGGCCTACACCTAAGTCTTTGACAATCAATCATCCAGAAAAATCTGTGTCTGGAAGACATGCTCATATTGTCCCATGAGGTGGTGCTCAGATCTGCACAAAAATGAAAAGTCTCTAGTGAAATTACATGTTTTTATTGTTATTTAAATTGAGTTGTTACCCCAAAAACGGGGGCTAGAAAATGAAAGCAGTCCAAACTGCTCCACATCAACTGGTCCTTTCAACTACAACACCCTGTTATAAGTAATATGCATACATTATTTTTCTACTATAATTTGATAAAACATGGGAAAATATATTTACTCAAGACTGTACTAGTTTAATGTCATTTCAAGATTTTGTATATTCTAATGTAATTTGTGTTACAGTACATAAGATATACATGTGATCATACATTATAAGCCTACCTAAATCTGCACAGGTAAATTGTTTTATTATTGCACTGAATCATATACTGTTAAATCAGGATGTACTTTAAATAAATAACAGCTCTATCCTGTTCTCTTGGCTTCTGTTCTGTTCTGTATTATTCTTTTCTATTCTATATTAAGCTGTTTCTTTTGTCTGTTTTATCCGTTTTTATGATGGTTTACAACATGTTTTATTTATAGAATATTTTTATCACTGGTGGAAACGCTATGTTCAATAACTTTACCAACAGATTAGAACAAGAAATGATGGAAATCAGACCATTTAAATCAGTCTATCATATCTCTAGAGCAGGTAAATAATTATATACTCTAAATTACTGTGGTAGATTAGTTAGTGAATATTTGTGGTAGGTTAGTTAGTGAGTATTTGTGATAGGTCAGTTAGTGAGTATTTGTGGTAGGTAAGTTAGTGAGTATTTGTGGTAGGTAAGTTAGTGAGTATTTGTGGTAGGTTAGTTAGTGAGTATTTGTGGTAGATTAGTTGTTAAGTATTTGTGGTAGATTAGTTAGTGAGTATTTTTGATAGATTAGTTGGTGAGTATCTGTGGTAGATTGGTGGGTATCTGTTCAATTGATCTCAATTTTTTTCTACTTATTCCTTGTGAAAACACAACACATGGGATTGAAAATCAGGTCACTATGTCAAAGGTAAAGGTCACAGTTAATATAAATAGGAATTCAGTTTTGGTGCATTTAAAGACACACCATGTGTCTAAATAGAAATTTGATTTCTTTGCATCTAAAGACACACAATTTGTCAGATTAATTTGAAAATTGGTCAACTTATTCCCTGTCATGACATGGATAACAAAATAGGTCACTAGGCCAAAGATTAAGGTCACACTTACATACAAATTTAGGGACTTAGGTGCTTTTCTTTGTTGTTGTTGGTGGTGAAGACATGTCAAAATGTGAAAGTTTATGTCAAGGTTTGTGTTAAAGTCCAAAGTCCATATGCAAAGCCACATTAAAACACACAATTCTGCAGAATTCTTGTTTGAAACTTAGCAGATATATGAGTTGTCCCTTCAGGATTTCCTTACTTATACTACTTGCTCACATCATAGATGGTAATGGGCATATATTGCCCCGTTTGACAGTGCTTTTGTTTAAAACTGTTATTTGTATTTCTTGTGGTGGTCATTTGACCCTAACTGAAAATTCCATACATTTTTACGATGCTAATTAATCACTGAAACTAATATATCCTGCCTTTTTTGCAAAAATTGGCAAATTTAAGACCCACCAAAGTGACCCTGTTAAAGCGTACATGTTGTCAAGACCATAACATTGATGTACCATGTCATGATAGGCATGACCAAAAAAAAAATGATAAAAAATAATAATAATAATAAAAGATAACCAATTGCCATTTGCAATTTTGCAATTTTGCAATTTTAAGTATAATGTAAAAGTAAAAAAATGTAACAGATTCCAGATTATTGCCATTTTGTTTCAGCAAAAAGGTATGTTAATTAAGCCAGATTTCAATACTGTATACAAGTATATCTTTTTTTTTTTCAATAAAAAAATAATTCCTAGAAATTCTGAAATATCATGTTTATTTTAAGGAGTTTGTCTTAAGTTTCAACCTTTGTATGCCATATCTATAATTGTCACATGTTTCAACAGTTAAATCAGCAAAAATTAAAAAAGTGTTGTTTTCTATCAACATAAGCACACACACACAAATTGCTGGAGCTTTATGTCTACATGGGACCTTGCGGGCCTTTGTGCAGACTGTTTGATTTTAATTTAGGTTTGAATGATTTAGCTAGTAAAGCGTTATACTCAGACATACACAAAGACCTCAGCACTGTGGAAGAGCAGGAGAGTGTATAGGGAGAGGGGTCGCCAAGCTATAAGTGAAGTACCCCGGGACAGATAAGCTACAAAGTGTCTGTTAACTACCACAATAACATTATCAATTATAATGTACTAAGTAAAGGACACTAAACACGTTGACATTCCACTGAGCATATCACCTTGGCTTCATATATTATATAAATATAACATTCATAAGAGGGTGATATTGCATAGTTTCATCCTGAGGAACCATTGTCAACCAAGGCGAACAATGGTTTCCGAGGGGTGAAAATATGCAATATCACCCTCTTATGAATGTTATATTTATTTTATTATGCCAAATGTCTTTCTCCAGATATTCTCTTAAACTGAGATTCTCTGTTACGTGAAAAAAAAAAGATTACTATCTCAGGCTGGCCATTCACGGTTATCGTCTGTCGTCTGATGACAGGTAGTCTTAAGGAAACGCTTGCATATGAATAAAATGTATATTAAAAAAAGATTGTATCCATCAAACGTTTAGCTGCTTGTGATCAAAATGCGTTCGGTTGTGTGATTTAGGATTCCTTTTGTGCATGCGATATTTTTTGTAATATTACCCGTTACCATAACTCCTCAACTAATGTTACCCTGAAGCACGTGCGCCATTCTTTATTCTTAGTAAATGTAAGGGTGATATTATTTTATTTTCAAACAGTTAGTTATCCAATCAAATTACTTGAAAATTACATGAGGTATAATAATCAAAATTATCACACAAGGATAGGGTCTGCTTCGGAAACAAATAATTATAATAATAATAATAATAAAATTGCATTTTACAAAGTACCAGATTTGGTAAAAGTAAAGATAAAGATGATGCATATATTCTAATTTAAAATTCACAGTAAACAATGTAAGCTTATGCTGAAAGCAACACCCCCCGCCCACCCCCATAACCAAATATCAGTTATGGCTGTCATCCCACTAACCTTCTGCCCATTTTCCCCTATTTTCAACAAAGAAGTATAATTTCCCTCAAAACCTTGATTTATTCTGTCAATGACACAATGACAAATTTAAACATTTAATACTGTCAAGAACAGATGTAACCCAAGTAATTTGTTTTTGTGTCTAAATTTAAACACACTGACATTTGCAACATACAAATATTTAATACCTTAAAAGCATAAAATTGGTATAGATAATTTATTTTCTTTTCTACCTGTAGCTTGTAACATGTTGATGTAACACCAAGAGGCGTTGTCAATTTCATTCAGATAGCAATAACATCTGTCACTGTAACATTTGTTAACATTTAACTTGGTTTAATTTCCATAGTTTTATGTGTTGTATATTATATTGATGAAAGTTTCAATAATTTTGTTTTTTTAATTAAAAAATAACTTGACTGTATTTTAAACAAGTTTGTTGAGTCATAGCATGAAAATCATATTGTACATAGCATAATTATTTATGGCAGTAAGATAGAACAGATTTTAGAAATTACCCTGTAAATGATGTGTTAACTTACATCATCATTTTCTTTTCTTAGGGCTTTTTCTTCTTCTTTTCGTTTTTTCTTTCTTTTTTTTTTTGTTCAGTATCATTAATTTATAATTTTTGTTGCTCTAAAATAGATACTTATAATCTTTATTATATCATGGTCATTGATGATTGTAATTATAGATAGGGAGACTGATTTACATAAGAGAATACTTCTCTTGTTTCAGAATCCCGTATTATTGTGATGTAAAATAATTGTATGTAAAATGAAGCGACAATAAAATATTGTTTAAACTAACTTACATCAATAAAGAAGTATGGTTATGCCTGGTTATCTCCCCCCAGAGACACTTAGTTGTTAACATGTCAACTGAATTTATTTTTTCTTTTTGTAGGAAACCCAGTTCTCGATTCTTGGTTTGGTGCTAGAAAGTTTGCCTTACTTCCAACATTGTCAAACTTTAGTGTTACAAAATTAGAATATGAAGAAAAAGGTGGTGAATATTTAAAAGAACATATGTTATCAAATCGTTACTTTCCAACTCCGGTACTGGTACCATCATAAAGAACACGTAATCAAATTGTGATGCCATCCTGGTTACTGGAACTATCATAATGAGCATTATTACAACACTAGTAACTACTTAAGACCTTATAGTATATTGGAAACACTAGCGTTGTCATTGTAATAAAGAATGCTTAAAAAGTATATATAATACATGTATATCAAATTATTACTATGCAAAATCTGTTGGTCTCATAGTAGTGGCTCTTAATATTTATAATATTTCCGTCTCAAATATTCTGATAAACAACTTCAGACTTTGGATACATCCACTCTTACAACTCTCAAGTTTGAATGACTTCCACATGTGCAACTCTTGACATTGGATGACTTCCACATGTACAAGTCTTGACATTGGATGACTTCCACATGTACAACTCCTGACATTGGATGACTTCAACATGTATAATTCCTGACTTTGGATGACTTCCACATGTACAACTCCTGACATTGGATGACTTCCACTTGTACAACTCCTGACATTGGATGCCTTCCACTTGTACAACTTCTGACATTTGATGACTTCCACATGTACAATTCCTGACTTTGGATGACTTCCACATGTACAACTCTTGACATTGGATGCCTTCCACATCTACAACTCCTGACATTGGATGACTTGCACATGTACAACTCCTGACTTTGGATGACTTCCACATGTACAAGTCTTGACATTGGATGACTTCCACATGTACAACTCCTGACATTGGATGACTTCAACATGTACAAGTCTTGACATTGGATGCCTTCCACATGTACAACTTCTGACATTGAATGACTTCAACATGTACAACTCCTGACATTGGATTACTTCAACATGTACAACTCCTGACATTGAATGACTTCAACATGTACAGCTCCTGACATTGGATTACTTCAACATGTACAACTCCTGACTTTGGATTACTTCAACATGTGTAAGACTTTGGATGACTTTCACATATACAACACCAGACTATGAATGACTTCCACTTGTACAACACCATACCTTGGATGACTTTCACATATACAACACCAGACCTTGGATGACTTTCACATATACAACACCAGACTTTGGATGACTTTCACATATACAACACCAGACTATGAATGACTTCCACTTGTACAACAACATACATTGGATGACTTTCACATATACAACACCAGACTTGGATGCATCCACTCTTACAACTCTCAAGTTTGAATGACTTCCACATGTACAACTCTTGACATTGGATGACTTCCACATGTACAATTCCTGACATTGGATGCCTTCCACTTCTACAACTCCTGACATTGGATGACTTCCGCATGTACAACTCCTGACATTGGATGACTTCCACATGTACAAGTCTTGACATTGGATGACTTCCACATGTACAACTCCTGACATTGGATTACTTCAACATGTACAAGTCTTGACATTGGATGCCTTCCACATGTACAACTCCTGACATTGAATGACTTCAACATGTACAACTCCTGACATTGGATTACTTCAACATGTACAACTCCTGACATTGAATGACTTCAACATGTACCTCTTCTGACATTGGATTACTTTTCACATATACAACACCAGACTATGAATGACTTCCACTTGTACAACACCATACCTTGGATGACTTTCACATATACAACACCAGACTATGAATGACTTCCACTTGTACAACACCATACCTTGGGTGACTTTCACATATACAACACCAGATTTTGGATGACATTCACATATACAACACCAGACTTTAAATGACTTCCACTTGTACAACACCATACCTTGGATGACTTTCACATATACAACACCAGACTTTGGATGACTTTCACATATACAACACCAGACTTTGGATGACTTTCACATATACAACACAGGACTTTGGATGATTTCCACTTGTACAACACCAGACTTTGGATGACTTTTACATATACAACACCAGACTATGAATGACTTCCACTAAACAACACAATACCTTGGATGACATCCATTTTTACAACACCAGACTTTGGATGACTTTTACATATACAACACCAGACTATGAATGACTTCCACTAAACAACACAATACCTTGGATGACATCCATTTATACAACACCAGACTTGGTATTCAAATTGTACAACACCATACCTTAGATGACTTTCACATATACAACACCAGACTTTGGATGATTTCCACTTGTACAATAACAGACTTTGGATGATTTCCACTTGTACAACACCAGTCTTTGTTTTTACAAGGTACAACAACAGACTTTGGATGATTTCCATTTGTATAACACCAGACTTTGGATGATTTCCACTTGTACAACAACAGACTTTGGATGATTTCCACTTGTACAACACCAGACTTTGGATGACTTTTACATATACAACACCAGACTATGAATGACTTCCACTTATACAACACAATACCTTGGATGACATCCATTTATAAAACACCAGACTTTGTATTCTAATTGTACAACACCATACCTTAGATGACTTTCACATAAACAACACCAGACTTTGGATGATTTCCACTTGTACAACAACAGACTTTGGATGATTTCCACTTGTACAACAACAGACTTTGGATGATTTCCACTTGTACAACAACAGACTTTGGATGATTTCCACTTGTACAACAACAGACTTTGGATGATTTCCACTTGTACAACACCAGACTTTGGATGATTTATGATTGTACAACAACAGACTTTGGATGATTTATGATTGTACAACAACAGACTTTGGATGATTTCCACTTGTACAACACCAGACTTTGGATAATTTCCACTTGTACAACAAAAGATTTTGGATGATTTGCACTTGTACAACACCAGACTTTGGATGCCATCTACTTGTACAACACCAGACTTTGGATGATTTCCACTTGTACAACACCAGCCTTTAGATGATTTCCACTTGTACAACACCAGACTTCCACTTGTACAAAACCGACTTTGGATGATTTCCACTTGTACAACACCAGACATTGAATGACTTCAACATGTACAACTCCTGACTTTGGATTACTTCAACATGTACAACTCCTGACTTTGGATTACTTCAACATGTTTAAGACTTTGGATGACTTTCACATATACAACACCAGACTTTGGATGACTTTCACATATACAACACCAGACTATGAATGACATTCACATATACAACACCAGACTATAAATGACTTCCACTTGTACAACACCATACCTTGGATGACTTTCACATATACAACACCAGACTTTGGATGACTTTCACATATACAACACCAGACTATAAATGACTTCCACTTGTACAACACCAGACTTTGGATGACTTTCACATATACAACACCAGACTATAAATGACTTTCACTTGTACAACACCAGACTATGGATGACTTTCACATATACAACACCAGACTATAAATGACTTCCACTTGTACAACACCAGACTATGAATGACATTCACATATACAACACCAGACTATAAATGACTTCCACTTGTACAATACCATACCTTGGATGACTTTCACATATACAACACCAGACTTAAGATGACTTTCACATATACAACACCAGATTTTGGATGACCATCACATATACAACACCAGACTATAAATGACTTCCACTTGTACAACACCAGACTATGGATGACTTTCACATATTTTTTTTTTTTTTTTTTTTTTTTTTTTTTTTATTAGCGAAAGTAACATACAAAATAAATAGAAATAATTATAAGTTAAACATAAAAAAATATATACTATTGATACATAGCATAAGTATAACATCATTATCAATGATATGTTAGCTTTCTTTTTTTTATATAAAGAAAATATGAGAGAGAGAGAGAGAGAGAGAGAGAGAGAGATTGATGACATTTATTTCTATCATATGGTCTCTTTGTTACAGCATATATATTATTCAAACACTAGTGCATAAAATGTTGTGAAATTGTCTCCATGACAATATGAATGAATCTACATTGTTGAATTTAACTGAAATAGATTTCTGAATATCATACATATTAGATAGACATTGTTTGAAAGCCATTAGAGACAGCAATTTATTTTGACATCTGGTTTTATAAATATAATATTTCATATTTAATAAAACTAGATTCTTCTGTTCATTTCTTGATTCGAAGTCTCCAAATATTAGTGCTAATTTGTTAAGATTTAGAGCAAAATTATTCGAACTTAGCCAGTTGTCAACATCTTGGATAAATTTCTGTGTATTTTGACATTCCCAGAACAAGTGTAAAATTGTTTCATTCTCTGTTCTGCAAAAAGTACAGTGAGGATGGGAAATTATTTTCATTTTATGTAAGAGGTAGTTTGTGCCTAAGATTCTATGATTTATTCTATACTGGAACCATTGTAATTTTGACCCTACATTTCTCTTAAAGAAAAGTTTATAAATTTTCTTCCAGTCCTCGTTTGTTAAATTTTCAAAAATATCGGCCCATTTCATTTTTGAAGATGGTTGAACGGTATTATGTTTTAATATATTATACATATCTTTTGAACCCTTTTTGCTTTTAAAAAATATTCTTATAGAAAGAGGTATAAAAGGATTTTTTTCTTTTTGTATAACTGACATAATTCCATTTGTTTTTAGCATACTTTTTACAGCTGAAATGGTACTTTTATATTCTAAGAAGTTTGTATCACAATGATATGTGTTATTTAATTCCATAAGGGACATGAATTTTCCATTTATTGTTAAAAGATCATTTATAAAAATAACTCCAGCATTAAACCATTTTTGATGAAAAACTATTTTGTTTGCAATTTTAATATTGTTATTGTACCAGATTGGGTATTTTGCAGGTTCGTTTGTGTATTCCTTTTTAAAGTTTTTAATTAGTATTTTCCATGCCTTTAAAACATCAATCCAAAATTGATTATCAACTTGAGAGATTACTCTATTTAGATATTCTTCTCCAAAGCAAGTTAATTTTTTTATATTTAATGTTTTCTCTACTATATCCTTCCATTTTCCGTTCTGAAAGACGATTCTTCTGATCCAAGACGTTTTGATTGCATTTATGTATGATTCTAATTCTATCATTTTTAACCCCCCTTCAAAATATTCCTTTATAACTACTTCCCGTTTTACCCTACCCTTTGGACCATTCCATATAAAATCATAAAACATTTTATTCAAGTCACTAAGCATTTTTTTGCTAGGGTTCGGTAATGAGTAAAATAAGTGGTTAAACTGTGATATAATAAATGTTTTTAGAATCGTAATTTTACCTAATGGCGTGAGATTTCGTTTTCTCCAAATTTCTAGTATTTGTTTTGATTTCTTAATTTTTTTCTGAAAGTTCAGTTCGCACATTTTTTCAATATCAACATGAAAAGTGATACCTAGTAGATTAAATTGTGTTAAGCCCCACTGGAGATTATATTCATTACAAAGTTTTTCCTCACTGTACTTTTTGCTTCCTATCCATACAAGTTGAGTTTTATCCATATTCATTTTCAATCCAGATATATTAGCAAACTTGTTTAGTTCTTTCAGGGTTTCTCGGAGTGAGCGTTCGGAACCATCTAATATAATTGAAGTATCATCTGCAAAAAGTGATAGTTTGATTTCTATTTCATTAACTTTAATGCCTTTGATATTGATATTATTTGTTAATTTTATTGCCAGAATTTCGACACATAGTAAAAAAATGTAAGGGGATAGAGGATCTCCTTGTCTGCACCCGCGTTTTATGTCGAAAAAATTTGTAAGGTGACCACACTGCATTACTGCAGATTTGATATTTGTATAGAAAGTCTTTATCCATGATCTTAAAGATATGCCAAAATTAAAGAATTCTAAAACGTTTTCAAGAAAAGACCAAGATATAGAATCAAAGGCTTTTTCAAAATCGATTAATAGCAAAATGCCAGGGATATTGTTTTTTTTCTGTATACGCCATAATATCATATATAAGTCGCATATTTTCACCAATGTATCTTTCACTTATAAATCCTGTTTGGTCATTTCCAATAATATCATTTAACAAAGGTTTAATTCTATTAGCAATTGTACCCGACCCTATTTTATATACAGTATTTAGAAGGGAAATTGGTCTCCAATTTTTTAAATATTGTTTTGGTTTGCCATCTTTTGGGATACATGTAATTATTCCCTGCTTTTGAGTTATAGATAATTCTCTCTTATTGTAGCCACAATTAAGTGATCTAACAACTAAATCTCCCAAATCTATCCAAAATACTTTATAAAATTCAGTAGTGAAGCCATCCGATCCAGGACTTTTGTCATTTTTCATGTTTTTTAGTGTTCGTAAAGCTTCTCGATTTGTAATTAATCCTTCAGTTTCAAGTGATTGTTTCTGAGAGAGTTTAGGAATATTAAAATTTTGAAAATCCGTATCTAATTTTGGGTGGGATATATTTTCGTTTTCCGAATATAGTGATTTATAAAAGTGTTCGACCTCAAGCAGGATTTGTTTTTGGTTTGTTATCAAATCTCCGTTTTCTGTTTCTATTCTTGGTATAATTTTATTCACATAGTTTTTTGACTCTAAATTACAAAATAGTTTTGTTGGTTTTTCACCTTCCGTAATCCATTGTGACCTTGACCTTATAAAACTACCCCTCATCTGTTCTTTTCTCAAATTTTCTAACTGTTCCCGTTTCCCTTCTAAAATATCGACTGTTTCGTTTGTTAATGTTTCTTCTAGATTACTTATGTCATTAATTAGTTTGATTCAAGTTTTTTGTTTTCTTTTTTACGATAACTCGCATATGAGATACTTTTTCCACGAATTTCCATGAGAAGTGTTTCTAGAAAAAGTTGATCATTAATTTGAAACTGAATCTCGCGGTTAGGGATAAGATGTACGTTTTCTAAATTATAAACTGGAATTATATATTGTTTCTTTATGTCTAATATCAGATTTTTAATCGCGCGTATAAATCCTATGTCAGAAAGTAAAGAGTTGTTAAATTTCCATAGACCTTTTCCTTTTTCAAATTCATTTAATTTTAGTGTTAGTCTTATTATAGAATGGTCAGAACGGTAGCTAGGGTCAATACAAGTAGAAATTTCCGCGGAAAAAAGAGTTTGAGATAACATGAAAAAATCTAGTCTAGCTTGTTCAAAGGGCGCATTTTTCTCCATGTATATCTTTTTTTAGTTGGGTATAGTTCTTTAAAGGGATCGATGCAACCGTTTTCAAACATAAGGTCT
This sequence comes from Tegillarca granosa, assembly GCA_029721355.1. Lineage (NCBI taxonomy): Eukaryota > Metazoa > Mollusca > Bivalvia > Arcoida > Arcidae > Tegillarca > Tegillarca granosa. Next base: position 9,750,458 of record CM056606.1, on the reverse strand, counting down.
AGAAGTTTATCACGCGCTTTAGGATTATTAATTCTAACGTAATTGTACATATCTAATTCCGGATCTAAACAGAGGTTAAAGTCTCCACAAATAATAAAATTATCATTAGAAAAATCATGAATTAATTCAAATATGTTTTCATAAAACTGTGGACAGTCTGAATTCGGACCATAGATAGTAACTAGTGTGAATTTTATTTCGTCTATGAGAAGTTCTAGTGCAATAAAATTACCATTAACATCGCCTTTTTCTTTCAATACTTTATAGCTGAAATTATTATTTAGTAAAATACATACGCCACGCGAATTATGCCTGAAAGAACTAAAAAAGCAATCATTGCCCCATTCATTTCTTATTCTGTTTTCTAAATCTGAAGTGAAATGTGTATCTTGTAAACAGTATATATTCGCTTTAATTTTTTTCAAATACTTAAAAACATCAATTCTCTTTGAGGTGTCTTTCAGACCTTGACAATTTACAGATATAATATCAACCATTATACAAGATAAGTTTCAAAAACAAAGACAATATACATATGAGCATTAATTCTATAAGTAACATTGTGGAAAGTATAACGTTGAAAGGGAAATAGTGTAAAAGGTGAGAAAGAAAAAAAAATAGATGAATGGGGATAGTAAAAGAAAGTTTATAGTCTGTGACTAGAAGTTTCTCCAGTTTTCAATACAGATCTCGTATGTCACCGTAGCAGATTTTTGTGAATAAACGCCTGCTAGGAGCAATAAACTAACAATCATAATGGTATAAGAACAAGAACGTTAATTGTAAACATCCTGACTTGGGTAACAGTGTATATACAAAGCGGGGTAACTCCTGAATAAATCAGATTGAAGAATGCGCGGGAAAATTGGCTTAGTCAAAATAAAGTAAGGAGAAAGTATGTGTAATTAAGTAGTTTGTATCGGGAAAAGATTGTGCGACGAAAAGAAAATAATTTTCTGGGTTAAATCTAAGCACTACTAGGGGGAAAATAGCAATCATGAAAAAAAAAAAATGTATACAAAAACTAAACTGCTATATCTTAAACTACAAAGTACTGTAGCAAAAAGATAACAATCATGAAAAATTATATACAAAATACCGAACTGCTATAACTAAAAAAAGAAAAAAAAAACAATACTACATATATTCACCTATATACAGGGCTAGATAAGTATTGACAGTGTGCAAACATGAAAATCTTTTTGTCAATGTTAGTTTCGTACTTATTTTTTTATATTTATTTACTGTATTATGTACAACAGAAAGTTTTTATGTAAAGCTGCTGTACGTAATATCCATTTATCTAGCATTTCTGTGAAGTGGCTTTCTGTATAGCAGTTCGCGCAGCATTTTTGAAATAGGCAAATCTCTTATGACCGAGTTTTTGGCCAAATACGCGTGACACAATTACAAGGGCATTATTTATCCCATCCTCCTTCATTGCATCTAGAACGCACCTCCCTCCTCCATATTCGCCGTCATCATCGATGCCATCGTGAATAGTGCCCTTTTCATCTGTAAAGCGATAGGCTATGATATTATGAGTAGAAGATACTACTGACGGTATTGTTAGTAACTCACTTAAGGCGCTGCGTATTTCCTCCAAACTAGAGACTGGGACAGCTCTACCAATAATGTGATTTCCATTTTCAGCGTGCGTATCCCCAACAGAAAATTTAAACTTATTTTTCACATATAGCGCTGTGTGAAACACATCATGAGCCCGCGGTAATTCTACTTTTTCTCGATGCACTGTTCCACTTCTTTTGTAAATCAGTTTGTCACCTATAACTTTAGTGTCAACCTGCTGTTTATTCAATTGTGTTTGAATTTGGAAGAGGCGTTTTCTTTTTTCACGTATTGATTCCGGAAATTGTTGGTTTATTCTAATATCAGACTGTTTTTCTCTTAGTTTTTTTGCATTTCTAAGAATAGAATCATGATCTCTCAAATCTCTTAGTCTGACTACAACAGCTCTGGGGAATCTATTAAACTTGGGAGTTGGGGGGCCTGTTCTAAAAATCTGATCCACGCTAATCTCGTTAGCGATACCTAGATCATCTTTGAATAATTTCGCTACTCTTTCATGTAAATTTTCACCATCGCTCTCAGTTAGACCTGTAATAACTATGTTATTTTTCATACTTCTACTTTGTAAGTCTATTATTTCTCTTTGCTGAATATCTAATTTTTGTTCAAGTTTCATGACATAACCTCTGATTAATTTCAGTTCATCATTTACCCTCTTATTTTCTTGTTGAAGTAACGTAATGTCACTTAAATGATTATTACTCTCTATTGTAATAGCCCCAATCTTGTCATGTATACCCCCTTCTTCCTTTAAACTTTGCTCTATATCTATAACTTTTCTATCTATATCTGATATTTTCACTTCATGTTGGTTCATTCTACCCAGAACCGATTCTAAAGTGTTTTTAATGTCACCAATACCCTGTAGTATTTCTGTTATTTCAGATGAAGATTTCATATTTGCCTTAACATTAATATTTTCCATTTTATATTACCTGTATGGTCAGTTTGGTTACCTGTATCTACCCGTATCTACAGTGTCTATTGTTTCAGTATTACTGCCTGGGCTTAAGCTATTAAGAGATCTACTCACTGAACTATTCACTGTACTTGTTGTATCTGATTTTCCTGAAATAACTCTTTTTCTTTTTTTTTGTTTTACCCATCTATCTTTAAAGTCACAATCACAAAAACATTACAAACATTTCAATACCAAATTCATACTACAACTCCTTTGAAAACTGGAGAAAAATTTAACATTTTTACCGAATGTAAACCATGTCTTTTCACCTAGATGTTAGTCACATGACTTTCACATATACAACACCAGACTTTGGATGACTTTCACATATACAACACCAGACTATAAATGACTTCCACTTGTACAACACCATACCTTGGATGAGTTTCACATATACAACACCAGACTTTGGATGACTTTCACATATACAACACCAGACTTTGGATGACATTCACATATACAACACCAGACTATAAATGACTTCCACTTGTACAACACCATACCTTGGATGACTTTCACATTTACAACACCAGACTTTGGATGACTTTCACATATACAACACCAGACTATGGATGACTTCCACTTGTACAAAACCAGACTTTGGATGATTTCCACTTGTACAACACCAGACATTGAATGACTTCAACATGTACAAATCCTGACATTAGATTACTTCAACATGTACAACTCCTGACTTTGGATTACTTCAACATGTTTAAGACTTTGGATGACTTTCACATAAACAACACCAGACTATGGATGACTTCCACTTGTACAAAACCATACCTTGGGTGACTTTCACATTTACAACACCAGACTTTGGATGACTTTCACATATACAACACCAGACTATGGATGACTTCCACTTGTACAACACCATACCTTGGATGACTTTCACATATACAACACCAGACTATAAATGACTTCCACTTGTACAACACCATACCTTGGGTGACTTTCACATATAAAACACCAGACTTTGGATGACTTTCACATACAACACCAGACTATGAATGACTTTCACTTGTACAACACCATACCTTGGATGACTTTCACATATACAACACCAGACTATGAATGACTTCCACTTGTACAACACCATACCTTGGATGACTTTTACATTTACAACATCATACCTTGGATGACCTTCACATATACAACACCAGACTTTGGATGACTTTCACATATACAACACCAGACTATGAATGACTTCCACTTGTACAACACCAGACTTTGGATGATTTCCATTTGTACAACACCAGACTTTGGATGACTTTTACATATACAACACCAGACTATGAATGATTTCCACTTATACAACACAATACCTTGGTTGACATCCATTTATACAACACCAGACTTTGTATTCTAATTGTACAACACCATACCTTAGATGACTTTCACATATACAACACCAAACTTTGGATGATTTCCACTTATACAACACCAAACTTTGGATGATTTCCACTTGTACAACAACAGACTTTGGATGATTTCCACTTGTACAACACAAGACTTCCACTTGTACAACACCAGACTTTGGATGATTTCCACTTGTACAACACCAGACTTCCACTTGTACAACACCAGACTTTTGATGATTTCCACTTGTACAACACCAGACTTCCACTTGTACAACACCAGACTTTTGATGATTTCCACATGTACAACTCCCTACTTTGAATGACTTCCACTTGTACAGCAACGGACATTGAATTACTTCCGCTTGTACAATTCCTGACTATGGATGATTCTTTTAGGCTTTGGAAAACTTCCAATTGTACAACCTCTGACTATGGATGATTTCCTGACTCCTGACTTTTACAAATACATGTATTATGAAAATAGCGAAACACATAAAATCAGATTTCCAACATCCAGTAAGTGATGGTACTTGTGCATTAACTATTACTTTCCAACACACACACACACACACACTGTGTTATTAGATCTATGGTCAGATATGTCATTTAATGGGATTGTTTTTTTTTTTACATATTTAGTGTAAATGTAAAGTCATTCAGGATAAAAAAGTTCATGATTTAAATGGCAGACGAGTTGAGTGCTACATAGATTTTAACACGCTTAAAGTACGCCATATCCTGTTAGTATTCTGATATTGCCTTTGGTAACCATGGTCACTTCTGTGAATGTTTTAGCCAGGATTGAATTTAAGATTTTATATTTGATTGTGCACCATTGGTCACCATTGTGAATAATAGATGTCCTTATTAATGTGTTATATTGTGATTAATGTCTTGTGGATCACATTTGTCCTGTATTATATTGTGCTTGGATACCAAATTATGAAACTAATACTGTCAGTTCGATGCGAAACGAGACCGCTGTAATAAAGTATTTTGACCCGGGTTGAAAAGTGACCCGGGGGGCTCATATTCCAACGTAGAAAATTGAGACCAGTTGTGTTAAATTATGACCCTACCCGTTGAAAACTGAACCGGATCGTGGAATTCTGATCTGTAAACTGGGTCTAAATTCAACAGGTTAAAACAGATAATACTAATGAATTGATGTTTTTTTTTCTAGTTGTTGGGTTTTTGTGGTTTTCAGGGGGGGGGGGGGGTAATGATATAGGTTTCAGTCAATCTGTCTGTCTGTCATTCCCCATGTCTTCCTGTCCAAACTTATAGTAAGTACCTGCTTTATGTAAATAGCCCCTTTTACTGCTTTAAACCAAGAGGTATGGAACTTTGTTCGCTGATATATATATTTCATGGTTAACTGAACTTGTCTATCAATCAAAATTGACCCTATTAAGTGTACTTTCTTGTCTTGTCGGGCATATTTTCGCTGTATGGTGTATTACACCGTGTTCCTGTTGCAAAGTACATGTTTTTGCTGCAAATACTTTTTTAGCTCACCTGAGCCGAAGGCTCAAGTGAGCTTTTCTGATCAAAATTTGTCTGTCGTCGTCGTTGTCGTCGGCGTTGTCGTCGTCGGCGTCGTCGTCGTCCGCGGCGTAAACTTTTACATTTTCAACTTCTTTTCTAAAACTATGAGGTAGATTTCAATGAAACTTGGTCAGATGCATATATGGGCCAGTGCAATTCAGATTTGTTCGTGACGTTGTCATGGCTCCCAAAACTAGGTCAAGGTGACCCATGGTTCCAAAAAACTTAAAAAATCTTCTTCTCCGAAAGCGATGATGGGAGAAAAAATCTGATGTGATATTTGGCTTCTCTAGGGTCTTAAGCTTATAAATTGTTCATTTCGTGAAATTTGGTAAAAAATTAGGTTACGCGTTTTTGCGTTTAATTTTGAAAATTTCGTAAAATGGCTTCAAATTATTATAACTTGACTATATGAATAGATATTGACATGGGGTTTTCAGTTTTGACTTTTTCTTGAAATAACCTTCAAAATGGGGTCAAGGTCAAAGTTCAAGGTCATGACCTAGTTTGTAATTTGTGCAGTTTTAGGCTTTTTTCTTCCAAATTATAAGAGATATATAATATTAAAACATTGTTAAAATGTTTAGCAGGACAAAATGTAAAAAGGTACAAAGTTTCGTAACTGTATGATAATGCATGTAGGAGTTGTTGCCCCTGAAATGTTATTTTTTTGCTAAAAAAGACTAAAATTGTGCATTAGCTTGAAAACTATAAACTTTTTGTATAGGCATGTATTATAAAATATTGTAGGTATTGACATGACAAACATTTTGATATATGGCTCAAGGTCATACATTCAAAGGTCAAGGTCATAGGTGCATAAAAAGACTGAAATTGTTAATTATCTTGGAAACTATTAACTTTTTGTATTGGCATGTATATTAGATTATTGTAGGAATTGATATGGTGATCATTCTGATATAAGATTCAAGGTTTTACATTTGAATGTCAAGGTCATAGATGCATAAAAAGACCCAAATTGTTAATTATCTTGAAAACTATTAACTTTTTGCAAAGGTATATATACTAGAATTTTGTAGGTATTGATATGACAATCATTTTGATATGTGGCTCAAGGTCATACATTCAAAGGTCAAGGTCATAGGTGCATAAAAAGACTGAAATTGTTTATTATCTTGGAAACTATTAACTTTTTGTATGGCATGTGTATTAGAATATTGTAGGAATTGATATGGTGATTATTTTGATATAAGATTCAAGGTCTTACGTTTAAAGGTCAAGGTCATAGATGCATAAAAAGACTCAAATTGTTAATTATCTTGAAAACTATTAACTTTTTTGTAGGAATGTATATAAGAATATTTTATTTATTTTTGCAAATGATTTTGGATATATCCTCAGGTTGGCCATGTCCTCAGGTGAGCGTTAAGGCCCATGGGCCTCTTGTTTTTCTATTCAGTCAGTCTACAATCGTCTACCATTTTTCTGTATTAGTAATCATCTCCTCTACGACTTTTGACCAATGATTCTGAAGTTTTAAACATGTTGAGGGCGAGGGCAGATGTATTCAAAATTATTATTAACTTTTTCGAATACCAATCGGGACAGATTTTAGTGCGAGATCTAGAAAATTTGTCGCTTGCAGAAGGTCAGTGGTCATTATTCTGACACTCCGGTTTTCTCCACGATCCTAAAAAACTGACCGCCTCGATATACATCGACTGGTAGAGCTAAATACAACTAGCAGAAGCAATAATTCAAATACAAGACAACACTTGAGTACCCGAGACCAATACATAAACGACACGATATTGGCTGCGCGTGCATGCTACATAATTAATGAATGGTGTGGTTATACATTTTTATGTTACTGTACAGGAAGAGAGCTCGGAAAATGAATATTTAAACATTGTCCTTCAAACAATATCCCTCTGTACAATTAAAATGCATTTAGTGTTCATAAAAATTAAAATGACACATTTTATGAAATGGATCGATACCCACTTTGAGATGTTGAGGTTCAATTGCCATTGAATTTTCATCCACTAACCAAACAATAACCTTAACATACTCGAAACTTTAAAATAAACAACTTTCAGTAAACAGGTGTGAAAAATAGCATAAATATTTAGAGAAAATAGGACCATTGTAAAATACTTTGTTATACCCGAACACATATTGACAAACGAGAGTCAATTGTATTTAGCAATCGGGGAATTGCATGTACAATTGCACTTAAGCTTAATGGACTCAGTTTGAAAAAAATCGCGAAATAATGCTTAACTTCTCGCGTAATAACGCCTAACATGTCACGTAATAACACGTGACTTTCGTTAATTAACGCGTAACTTTCGCGAAATAACGCGGTATAATTTTCGCGTAATAACGCGTGACGTTTCATAAAGGTAAATAATTATATAATACAAATACCAGTTAAATTTTGATGTGCCAGATGTGCACATTTCGGAAATTCATTCCTCATCAGTGACACTAAGACCGAAAAGTTTGATAGATAAAAAATATAAGCCAAACAGTTGAAAATAATGAATCTAAAGTTCCAAAATTATATAAATCCAAATCCAGCTAAGGAATGCTGTGCATGAGGGAACAAACCTTAGTTTTAAATTAATTTCAAATTTTAGACGACTGAAAATTTTGCTAATGGTACATTTTCTGACAGCACAAAGTACTGCCTACTGAGTTATGGATACCCTCTGGGAGTTTTACTCCACCAGCAGCGGTACCCGCTCAGGGGGGTATCGGGTCGATTCGCCCTTATGACCGTTCGCCCGGGTTGTTTCGCCCCCGGAAGTGAGTCGTTTCGCCCTACAATATACTTCTGCCTGGAGCCGCACGTGTAAACATGTAAGTATTTGTTATGGTAATTTTTAAAGTTTTATTACTAGAAATAACATTCTCATCAACGACGATTTATTTGTGCACAGTTCTTTATTTTAAAAGTACAATGACAGGGTATTTGTTTGATGTACCGCGGATGACTGCTATTTCTGCTTTGATGTCCATATACATCAAAGTATCTTGACCCATTAAGACACAAGCTGTGTTGTTTGTTAATGTTTTATGCAACTAATTAAACACTTATGTTGAGAAGTTATGTTAATTTAATGCAAAACAGATAAAAAAAAAAATTTTTTAAGCAACTTCAATTAAATATGTCAACATTTTAGATTGTTTTTTTATTAGTTAATTTAAGTAAACAATGGGACGAATCGACCCAGGGCGAACGGGAATCGGGGCGAATTGACCCACGGGGCGAACGGGAATCAGGGCGAAAAGACCCACGGGGCGAACGGGAATCAGGGCGAAAAGACCCGGGTTCCTCAGGGGTAGTAAATGTATAATACAAATACCAGTTAAATTTTGATGTGCCAGATGTGCACATTTCGGAAATGTATTCCTCATCAGTGACACTAAGACCGAAAAGTTTGATACATAAAAAATATTAGCCAAACAGTTGAAAATAATGAATCTAAAGTTCCAAAATTATATAAATCCAAATTCAGCTAAGGAATGCTGTGCACAAAGTACTGCCTACTGAGTTACGGATACCCTCGGGGAGTTTTACTCCACCAGCAGCGGTACCCGCTCAGGGGTAGTAAATATATAACACAAATACCAGTTAAATTTTGATGTGCCAGATGTGCACATTTCGGAAATTCATTCCTCATCAGTGACACTAAGACCTAAAAGTTTGATAGATAAAAAATATAAGCCAAACAGTTAAAAATAATGAATCTAAAGTTCCAAAATTAGGTTACTTTTTTTTTTCAGTTCTTTGTGTTGTCCTTTATTGACATGTTTAAAATTAAAAATAAGATCGTGGGTTTGTGCTATCAAGTTGACAATATATTTGCTTTGCAAGTCTACATCTGAAAAAGTGCTCTCTAACAGTCGACATAAAAGATCTTCAAAGTTGACATCCATTTCTAACAAGTCGTCACAATCATCTAACAAGTCAACAAAATCATTGTCGAGTCGACATTATTATTATTTGACAAGTGAACATAAAATCCGACAAGGCGCTAAACATTTGACAAGTCGACATAAAAATCTAACAAGTGATAGCATAAATATACTGTCATACTGGAATTTAAAAAAAAAAAAAAAACACAACCCATGCCGATCGCTCAGTATTATAGTAGCCGTTGCTGTCGGATATATCGTGTACTATGTCATTATTTACTGATTTCTGTCTAGTTTTATCCTGGATTAGAAACTTATAAACACACACACACACACACACACACACACACACACACACACACACACTGTTGAACAACGTTTAGATCAAAACTCTGTAGTTTGTTGGAAGGGGCAATATTCAACAGGGTCAATTTTCAATAATTTGTCGAGAAAAAAATTATCAACCTGTTGAAAAATGACCCCGGGTATAAATTTCACGAATTTTGGTCTCAATTTTCAACGTTGAAAAAGAACCCCGGTTCAATATTCAACGTTGAAAAATGAACCCCGGGTCAATTTTCAACCCGGGTCAAAATACTTCATTACACCGCCCCTCCTCCCTTCTAGTACAAGTTGGAATACGAAAATCCCGAAATTGTTCCGACTCTTTACACATCCTCCAGGCGTGTAAGGGTAAAAATCAGAAGAAATATGGGCTAGCCGAAGATAAACAGTAATAATAAATATATTATTATTGTGTGAGATTGATCGAATGGTTTGCAGTCGAAAATATTTCACTGATATCTAGTCGTCTCATCCTATTGTTGAAATAGCAGAATTTTAAACCTTGCACTGCTCTTGACGAAATATGTCGGAAGGGTTTTCTAATTTGCTACGTTTACCGACATTCTAGTCATCGTTTTTAATTAAGGTCTTAAAGGACTAGTGACTTTTATTTCAAAGTGGAAAAAACACACTAACAAACATGAACTTGTCGGTTCATGTTCAAGTCACATCCCCAAACTATGAAACTGACAAATTAAGTTAAAAACGCGAATTTTCACAAAGTAAGTGAGGTCGGTTGCTCCGGAATTGAAAGTAATACCGTCGACGTGACAAATCTAAATTTGGAATGAAAGGAACAAGGAACGTCAAATATATTAAGGATAATTCTAAGTACAGCGATATCTTACTTATTATCTATATTGTGCTGGAGGCCATAAAATTTTTTAGGGTCTTGATTAACCTAGGTTTGCCATATCCTTAAGACAAGAATTTATTTTTAAACAGCCGGCTTTTTTGTATAAGGTACTTATAGATGGAACAAATTTTACCATACCGTATTTACTGTGAAACAAGTACACCATAAGCAGGAGAGGCAGACGCCTACGATTTTCGAATCTTGGTCAGCCCCAGCCGTGGTTGTAACCCAGATATGTCACATACAGAGCGAGCAATCTTCTACTTTAGCTGCCTTTATGGTTCAGCATTGTACAGGCCACCTTCATGGTTCAGTATTGTACAGGCCACCTTTATGGTTCAGCATTGAACAGGCCACCTGCATGATAAAGCATTTCTGTAAGGCTACGCTAATGGTTCAGCATTGTATAAGAAGATTTATTTATAAACGACTGTATGTACTGATCACCATAAAATTACTCATATACAGATGATAATCATGTCACTCTACTTTTATTTTATTTTTTCGTGTTAAGATTGTGGTGAATACAAAACGTGTAAGCCGTATACATAATATAATGACAACACATATAAATGAAATAACATCTAGCAAGAAATATTTATACAATGGCATATCCAGACTTGCAGGGCGCATGTATCCTCCGCCATATTTTATCACATGATCGATCCAGTACGCCATTCGCTGATTTGGTGTGTCTGGACGACTCCTGAAGATTTCCGAAGCTCTGTTTATTGCTTTTTTATAACTTGTGTTTGTATTCAATTCATTTATATTGTGAACTAATTCCTCAATAGTGAAATCGTATATTTTCATGTTTATCCCAAATCCTTTTTCAAAAGCCCTTCTTGCATTAACGTGTTGCTCTTGAAACAATGGAAATCCTAACATCGGAACCCCATGATACAACGCTTCATACTGACCCCCATTTCCACAGTGTGTTATGAATAGTTTCGTATTTTTATGTCCAAGTAAGTCGTTCTGTGGTATCCAAGGAAGGATTACAATGTGATTAGTCGAAACAGAATGATTGTCATGCTTGAATACAAACTTTATGTTTGGAAACCTGCTAAATCCGGAAAGTAATTTGTGAATAATATGATAAGGAAATCCCGCAGCTAAACTTCCAAACGAAACAATTATGGCGCCACCGTTTGCCGAGTTCATGAAATCTTTTAGTACACCCTCTAAAGGCTTAGCTGGTCTCGTGCCAATTCCACCAATGAAGGCATAGTTTTGAAAAACGGGCCTAGGATAATCCATAACAGGATCAAAAACTAAAAGATGAAACTCTGCTTGTTTCCATAACTCGGTTGTTGATATGTACGGTTTTTCCGGAGCGTACTTGTTGATTGCAAACCAAGGAGCGGAAACGTCTTGTACAAAGGTAAACGCACAAAAATAGATAAAGTTCAAACACCTCTCCAGAAAATTCATTTTATCGCTAAAGTCAAGGACAGGAGCGGCTGGTACAAACGATGCTGAATAAGGAATTCTTTCATTTACTGGATCGTAATTGGCATCGTAGTGCATGAACGGTATAGATAACTTATAGGGAATAATGTTAAAGCACATAGCTAAAGCCTGATTGGAAATTACTGCGATTTTAAAATGGCGCTCATAAAGCTGTTTGAATAATTGCTGATCAGTAAGAAACAATTCACAACCATCTCTCAAAAGTTTGACGTATTCTAGACCATAATAAGACTCCCCATTTGAAGATTTTTCAATAATTTTTGACATATTAAATGCTGGTATATCTGTGTGATTAAGGGCGTCCATTGATCTTAATTTAATGACGTCAATGGTCGAATTTTTTACCATTTCATTTTCAGCTAAAGCCGTCGACATAATGACAGTACTTCTATGACCAAACTTATAGAAGAGTTCATCAATAGCCGGTTTAATTGGGCTTATAAGGCTGTATATGGGATAAGTAATGAAAAGAACGTTGTCACATTTCACAAAAGTATTCGGTATCGACATCGCTGTAACCATCAGTACGTTTTGTAATATATGTAATTGTACCATATTAACTTTGAAAGGAAAGAAAACGAATTAATTAAAATATTAGTAAAAATATTAATAAAAATAATAATTATAATATATATATATATATATATATATATATATATATATATATATATATATATATATATATATATATATATAATTTTTGATTTTTGACACGTAATAAAATGGAATAAATAAATATACATTAGCTTGATCAGTGCAAAACCGTATCCATATTTTGGCGATCAATTCAAAACGATTTATTATATAACAATCATTGAACTTTTATTTTTTTTTCCCCAAAAGTTAGGGATATCAGATTCCTTGTTTTATTTTTTAATACAGAAAAAGAGCATTAATTTTAGCAGACGCTTTTTACATTTTGTTCAAATTAGGATGTATGAAACCAAATTTAAAACATAAAACTTTTTAAAAATCTGAAATATAAGTAGAAAGATACATACATTTACCTCCAGATTGTCCAGTAATACCTGGCTATTTACACTGTATCTCGTGCATGTCAATAAACCTTAATTCGTTTTTCCTTTTATAATATTTTTATGCCAGCTGTTTACCTGATACGTGTATTTTTCTCTGAAACAAATTTGAACCTAAACAATAAATAGATTAATATTTTACATAAAAGTTAATATCTGACATGCATCCTGTTCATTTTAAATGTCATTACTTCTGAAAAAAAAACGTAAATATAAAAAAATGTCGTCAGATACATTCTCTAAAACAATAAAAACAGGAAATGCTATGTCATCAGTTGTAGTTCGCGTTATTTATTTTTTTTTTAACCTATTGTCCTTGAATAAATAGATCCAACATTTAGACGACAACAGTACTAACTGTTTGATTAAATTCTGATAATTTAATGTCGTGTTACATTCTGCTCAAAATTATTTCATTACCATGTATTCTGATACGAAAATAACGATTTTAAAATGTTATTTTTAAAAAAAAAAAAAAAAGCATGGTATTACCATTATAGAAGCTAACATTTAACGATTTTTTACTATATTTCACTTCTATTTGGTTTTAGTGGAAATCTATGATTTTAAAACAATTCCCGAAAGGGCCTCCCATTTTCACTGGGATTTGGATTTTGGGGAGCCATGAACACATTTTTAAATAGACATCAACCAATTGTTTTTACAATGAATATCGTTTAATTTGGTCCAGCTGTCGCTAAAGAAAAAAAAAGTCTATAAATCACCTTATTTGTATAATTCTTGAAAAATGGGCCAAACAATTATGTGTTAAATGACTCTACGTCTACCAATTAAGTTAAATCGGTCAATTAGTAAATTTAATATGACTATTTGTTTTATTTTTATATATAATATTCTTGACTACTTCAACAAAGAATTTTTTTTAACCAAACTTTGATAACTTTAACCCAAAAGTTAAAGAAACAAATTGAATTTCATAGACGAACACACAAAACGCCTGTCAAAAAATCTGTTTTCAATATCGACTCAATTTTTAAAATGTTTATTAAGGACTTCAAAATGAAATTCTCGTTCTTGCAGAGTTAAGCGTTGACGGAGTTTTGAAAAATGTCTTTAGGTCGGTCTTTAGCATTTTATTTATTATTGCAATTTTTTAAGCATATGTAAGTATCAAAACGAAATTGTCAATCAATAACAGTTTTAACAGAACCGCAGTAAATGCAATTGTCTGCCAGGTAAGCAACAAAGCGCTTTTTCCCGGGGCCTAGATTTGAAGACCATTTCTGTTGTTGTGTGAAGCGAGAAAGTCAGTCATATACGGCAAATTGTATTAATATTATGATAACCTCCTCACCCCCACTTACTGCTGAAATTAATTAAGATATTTTTGTATCCTCAAAAAGAAAACTATTTTGTCAAAAAAAGGGTGACAAAAGGCAAAACAAAAATACAAATCTGACAAACCATTTAGGAGAAAATACTCCAAAAAAGGAATTGAAGAAGAACAAGAAGAAGAAAAAAAATCGAAAAAAAATCATTTTATCTCTTCTTTTTACGGGGGCTTCGATGTCTGCCCGAATGGTCTAAAGCGCACGCTTACGGATCACTGTTCTTCTCACTACCTAGGTTCGCATCCTGCTCGGGTAGATTCTAGTGTAATAAAGTTTGTCAGTTCCCTTGCTGAAGGTAAGTGGTTTTCTCCGGTCACTCCGGCTTCCTTTACCATTCCAGAACTGACCACCTCAAAAAATCGGAAACGACGCAACGACCAGGTGGATGAAATAAGTAAAACAAAAACATGAAATAAAACATATAGTGAAACCACTGATGATTAAATGAAAATTAAGTTATGAATATTAGTAATTAGTGGAATGGATCATGTACAAATAGACATCATAATGATTGTGTAAATTACAGCAAGTTGTTATTAATAAAAGTTCACGTTCAAATCAAAAATTTCAAAACAACAATTTGGAGCAGGCCTGATTAAAAAATACGCATTCTCTGTCAATTTTAGTTAATTAAAATATTTCTTACGGGAAATAACATTTATTTCAAGAAAACAATTATTATTTTAATATTCTCTCCATGATTTGGCCTTTACCCGACTGCTTGATAGCAATTTTTGAAGATACCTTTGTAACCGAGATCACAAGATACAGATTCGACAAGATTGCAGAGGTTTGTTAAGGGATATACCTACGTTTATTATTGTGTAAGGTATACTTTTAATCAATCTTGCTAAATAACCGGGTTTGGACATCTCTTAAGAAAGAAATGGTTTGTTTCTTTTTACCTTAACGCTAAAATGCTGCCTTAGGATAAAACAGTTTAAGAAATTCACGATATTAAATACATTAAAAAATAGGAAAATCTAATTAGTAGAACAATTGACACTTAAAACGTTTTAAATGTCGCTGGTATCACTAATCACGCTGTAATAAAAAGAATTCTTACTTAAAAACAATAAAATATCTAACGTAAAGGACAAAAATTCATGTTTTAAAAACAAGGGGATTACTTATAGCGTAATATATCTTAGATAGCATTGTTGACGATGAACCATCTATAAAAATATGCTTGTAAAGTTATTTTTTGTACTATCATAAAACATTATTAACAACAGTGCCTAATTGCCAGGAACATTTGTTTTGCATTTTTTGCAAGAATTTGCAGTAATTATGTAATATATGAGATCGTATATAAGAACAGAAGACAGTGTAACTTATTTATTTACATTAAATGACTGATATTGGAGCTTCTTCTTTTATAAATACAATGCTTAGTCAGTACATACGGGTAGTTTATGACGGTGCATTTTTTGGTAATTTCAGTTAAATGCACCAAACAGTCTTTATAGCGGAATTTTTAATTAGAACGTTTTTTGATTTTCTAAGATCAATATATGAACAATTTGACGAGAAACGTGATAGTTTACCTAATACCTCCCCACAAGAGACAATTCCTTTTGTTAGACTTTCTTTGTAGAAACTATCAAGTAGAAAAAATAGTTAATCTAACGAACGTTCTTTTTATCATACACCCGATCGTAAGTAAAATTTCAGATTAATTTTACACTTTTACTTTGTTTCTATGCAACAAACGTGCTTTTATTGTTTAGTAAAATAAGTCTGATTTTCGTTGATTAAATATTTTTATACATGACAAATTACAGTAAATAACATAAAAAAATAGTATTTCACATTATATATTATAACCTAGTAGTTATTGTTATAATGTAGCGACCAAGTGTTTTGATTATAAAACTTCAAACTGAAACTTGTAGATTATAAAACTAAATGAAATATATATTGTAATTATATATATATATGTTTATATATATAGATATCTGATTAAAATATTACATTGACTAGATATCTGAATAAAATATTACGGACTAGATATATGAGTACTATATATATATAATTATAAAGGTTGCTGCCACCAGTCTCAAATATATATATGAGACAATATTATGAGATATTCTTGACTGGAAGAATAATGATTTTCAAACTAACCAATACTATGGTAAGTTTATGTCAGCTTTGAGTGACAAGCAGAAGATAAAAAGATAAGTGAAATATTGGAGATTTAGACTTTAAACTTAACTATCAATTATGATAGACAACTGATTTCCAAGTTCAAGATGTTTTATTATTTTTCTTTCACAGTCTGTCCATCAATGATTCAGGGTGACTGTCAGTTACAATTTGTATTTTTACAATAATGAATATGACAGGTTTACAGTATTTCCTTCAATGATTCAGGGTGACTGTAAATATGTGATTACTGACATCGAATATTATATACTGTAAAATCAATTGAGGTATATTTTAGTATTTGCTAAAACATGTGACTAACAATGTTCATACTGACTAACATATTACACTGACTAGCTTAATATCATAAATAACAGTTCTTGTTAATGAAGTCTGAATTCACAATAACAGACTGAAAAGATATCTGTCTAAAAATACAGTAACTAGATATCTCAATAATATTACATTGACTAGATATCTGAATAAGTTATAACATTGACTAGATATCTGAATAAATTATAACATTGACTAGATATCTGAATAAAATATTACATTGACTAGATATCTGATTAAAATATTACATTGACTAGATATCTGAATAAAATATTACATTGACTATATATCTGATTAAAATATTACATTGACTAGATATCTGAATAAAATATTACATTGACTATATATCTGATTAAAATATTACATTGACTAGATATCTGAATAAAATATTACATTGACTAGATATCTGATTAAAATATTACATTGACTAGATATCTGATTAATATATTACATTGACTAGATATCTGAATAAAATATTACATTAACTAGATATCTGATTAAAATATTACATTGACTAGATATCTGATTAAAATATTACATTGACTAGATATCTGAATAAAATATTACGGACTAGATATATGAGTACTAATATTTTGTACCTTTCATTGAGGTAAAAATGAATATTAAAAAGAATTTAAATATATTAAACAATACAATAGATTTTCAGTGACTGAAAATAGGGATTTTTAATAAAGTGGAATGGGGAAAATAACCGTCGAATGGTAAGTGTGATAACTAATTGACAATGTATTTATTACGAAATTAAAGACAAATTATGAATACTAGAAATTATGAGATTGAATGGAAACAAAACAAATTTACCAGAAGATTAGTCTCAATGACTAATAGAAAATGCCCAAAAGCATACATAATTGAAACCCAATTATCACTATAAAATGGTAAATTTCTATTATTTTTATTCTAATAAGAGATGAAATTTACTTATTAAATAACTTTTAAATATTAAACATTAAATTCTGAAAATATAATATTAAAAGCGACAAGTGGTATTCTGTGAATAAACAGAAAAGTACTTGTAAAATAATTACCTAATATTATGCAACTTAGTCAAGATGAAAACCAAATAAGAGTGAGAGAGAGACGCGCGGACGTTTCGGGGTATTAATACTCCTGGAAAAGTACGGGGCAACCACGGTTAGAGTACGGGTGAACCACGGTTTTACACGGTTTAGAAGTACGGTTTCTGCAACCGTAAAACAAAAAATACGGTTTCCCCTTTGGTGTACCCTTGGCAACGCACGGTGTCAGTCACTGAAGTTTGAATGAAAATAAAATGTTGAATAAAAACGATAATTTGAAAGAACATATGTTCTACGGAACATATTAATGTTTATATTAAAGGTGTAAAACAATAAAAACTTAATAAAAATGTTTATATTAAAATTTAAAGAATTTAAAAGACGCTGGTAAATGAATAAATAAAATAGACACAAAATTGACCTTTGAAAACCTCGTTACAAGTATGGTGACATCCGTAACACATGTTTGTACACAACATCGTACAGAAAGATTTTACAGTAAAAACAACTAAAAATGAAATGACAATCGGTAAGACTTGACAATACATGAATACAAGATATAGCAACATCGATGTCAGTACTCATTACTAAAAAAATACTTGTTATTTATTACACTTCATGACCTGTATACATTGACAGGGTCATCCATAACATTTAGCAGCTGACGAACAGCAGGGTATTACAATAACATTTTATATAAATTAAGCCATATAGTCACCTTCATTATAGAAGGACAGCCTTCAACCAACATACCATCCTCTCACACAAACAATACAACCTTCAACCAACATACCACACTATAGCACCAACCACAAAACCTTAAACCAACATAGCACCCTATAGCACCAACCACAAAAACTTCAACCAAGATACCACCCTATGGTACCAACAATACAACCTTCAACCAAAATACCACCCTATTTCATCAGCCTTACAAACTACAATTAACAAATCACCCTATAGCATCAATATTCAACCAACATACCACCCTATAACACAAACCATACAACCTTTTACAAACATACCACCCTGTAGCCCCAATCATACAAACAACATGCCACCCTATAGCACCAACGTAACAACCTTTAACCAACATACCACCCTATATCACAAACATTCAACCAACATACCACCTTATTGCAGCAACCATACAATATTTATCTAACATACCAGCCTATAGCACCAGCTTTACAACCAATATACAACCCTATACAACAAACCATACAACCTTTAACCAACACATCAACCTATAGCAACAACCGAGCAAGTTTAAACCTACATACAACGCTATACTACCATCCTTCAACAAACATACCACCCTAACGCAACAACCATACAACCACCATACCACACTATAGCACCAACTTTACAACCTTTAACCAACATACACCCTATATCACAAACATTCAACAAACATACCTACTTATTGTAGCAACCATACAATATCACCCTAAAGCACCAACCATTCAACTAACATATCAACCTATAGCACCAACTTTACAACTTTCAGCCAACATACCGCCCTATAACACCAACCTACAACCTACAACCAACATATCACCATATAGCACCAACTTTACAACCAACATTCCAGCCTATAGAACCAACTTTACAACCTTCAACCAACATACCATCCTATAGCACCAACCATCCATACAACCAATGTACCACCCTATAGCACCAATCATACAACTAACATACCATCCTATAGCACCCACTTTACAACCTAAAAGCAACATAAAATCCTATTGCATAAACCATACAATATTCAACCAACATACCACCCTAAAGCACCAACTGTACAAATTAAAACCAACATACCATCCTAAAGCACCAACTGTACAAATTACAACCAACATACAACCCTATAGCACCAACCATACAACTTTCAACCAACATACCACCCTAAAGCATCAACCATCCATACAGCCAACATATAACCCTATTGCACCAAACATACAACCTACAACCAACATACAATCCTATAGCTCCAACCATCCATACAACAAACATATCATCCTATAGCACCAACCATTCAACTAACATATCATCCTATAGCACCAACTTTACAACCTACAACCAACATACGACCCTATTGCACCAACCGTACAACCTACAACCAACATACCATCCTATAGCACCAACCATCCATACAACCAACATACCACCCTATAGCACAAACCATACAAACTACAACCAACATACCACCTTATAGCACCAACCATCCATACAGCCAACATATAACCCTATTGCACCAAACATACAACCTACAACCAACATACCATCCTATAGTTCCAACCATCCATACAACAAACATATCATCCTATAGCACCAACCATTCAACTAACATATCATCCTATAGCACCAATTTTACAACCTACAACCAACATACGACCCTATTGCACCAACCGCACAACCTACAACCAACATACCATCCTATAGCCCCAACCAACCATACAACCAACATATCACCCTATAGCACAAACCATTCAATTAACATATCATTCTATAGCACCATCTTTACAACCTACAACCAACATACAACCCTATTGCACCAAACATACAACCAACATACCATCCTATAGCACCAACCATCCATGCAACCAACATACCACCCTATAGCACCAACCATACAACCAACATTCGACCCTATTGCACCAACCATACAGCCGACAACAAACATACCACCCTATTGCACCTACTATACAACCTACAGCCAATATTCCCCCCTTCTGCACCAACCATACAACCTACAACCAACATACCACCCTATAGCACCAACCATCCATACAGCCAACATATAACCCTATTGCACCAAATATACAACCTACAACTAACATACCATCCTATAGCTCCAACCATCCGTACAACAAACATATCATCCTATAGCACCAACCATTCAACTAACATATCATCCTATACACCAACTTTACAACCTACAACCAACATACGATCCTATTGCACCAACCGTACAACCTACAACCAACATACCATCCTATAGCACCAACCATCCATACAACCAACATACCACCCTATAGCACAAACCATACAAACTACAACCAACATACCATCCTATAGCACCAACCATCCACACAACCAACACACAGCCCTATTGCACTAACCATCCATACAACCAACATACCATCCTACAGCACTTACCATCCATACAACCAACATATCACCCTATAGCACCAACCATTCAACTAACATATCATTCTATAGCACAAACTTTACAACCTACAACCAACATACAACCCTATTGCACCAACTTTACAACCTATAACCAACATACCATCCTATAGCACTAACCATCCATACAACCAACATACCACCCTATAGCACCAACCATCCATACACAGACATACCACCCTATAGCACCAACCATACAACCTACAACCAACATACATCCCTATAGCACCAACCATCCATACAACCAACATACCATCCTATAGCACCAATTTTACAACCTACGACCTACAATCAACATGCATCCCTATAGAACAAACTATACAACCTTCAACCAACATACCACCCTCTAGCACCAACTGTCCATACAACCAACATACAACCCTATTGCACCAAACATACAACCTACAACCAACATACCATCCTATTGCACCAACCATCCATACAACCAACATACCACTCTATAGCACCAACCATCCATACAACAAACATATGACCCTTTAGCACCAACTTTACAACCTACAACCAACATACAACCCTATAGCACCAACCATACAACCTTCAACCAACATACCACCCTTTAGCACCAACCATCCATACAACCAACTTACAACCCTATTGCACCAACCATCCATACAACCAACATACCACCCTATAGCACAAACCATCTATACAACCAACGTGCTACCCTATAGCACCAACCATCCATACAACCAACATACCACCCTATAGCACCAACAACAATCTTCAACCAACATACCACCCTATAGCACCAACTGTCCATACAACCAACAAACCACCCTATAGCACCAACCGTACAATCTGCAACCAACATACAACCCTAAAGCACCAACCATCCATACAACCAACATACCACCCTATAGCACCAACCATCCATACAACCAACAATCAATCTATAGCACCAATTATCCATACAACCAACATTCCACAATATAGCACTAACCATACAACCTACAACCAACATACAACCCTCTAGCACCAACCATCCATACAACCAACATACCACCCTTTAGCACCAACCATCCATACAACCAATAACTCCTATCATATATTTTCTTCACTTGATTTAAAAAAAGAAATCAGAATGCTTGTAAAGTCACTCTGTTCTTTTAAAACTTTTTGCTTTAAATTGTTAATGGCTACTATTCAGAAACGGAATTAAGTTCGTGTGTACTTACTGAGATTGGTTCGATCATTCGACACTAAATGAAGATGAAATATCAACTCATCTGAACGTATTTGAGACACATGTTTTCAGTTAAAAAAAACTATAAAAGAAGTTTTTATCGTTACCTTGTTGTGCATCCGTCTATCACTGCATGTGAATTGTTTTACCACTCCACCTCTAATTAAATTAGGTGAAATTCTGGCCGATGAATAAAGAAGATATCTTAATTGTTTATGTGTGAACTTTCTGTGACAAGCTAGCTTGATTAACTCGACCTGAAAAATGTTATGCCAGTTGACAGATGTGTGACATGTATAATATATATATATATATATTTATTATTGTGTTTATCCTTTTTCTGTTTATTTAAGTGTGTGTAACCGGAAGTCCTTAGAATTTGGCAGTTTTGAGACCAAGTGTTACTGAATGAATGACAAAGATTATTCTGTCACTTAACTGTTTATTTTTAAAAAAAGAGAAAAAAAAAAGATTATATATAACCGTTTATCCAGAAGAGGCAGTGTGACTGATATATAACCGTTTATCCAGAAGAGGCAGTGTGACTGATATATAACCGTTTATCCAGAAGAGGCAGTGTGACTGATATATAACCGTTTATCCAGAAGAGGCAGTGTGACTGATATATAACCGTTTATCCAGAAGAGGCAGTGTGACTGGCAGGGGTTTTAGGGACAGAAGAGGCAGTGTGACTGGCAGGGGTTTTAGGGACAGAAGAGGCAGTGTGACTGGCAGGGGTTTTATGAACAGAAGAGGACAAATATAAAAGTGCTATGAAAAACTACTCTTCATAACAACTTTAACTTATTTTGACAAAATTAAAGTTTTAATTTAAAGAATGAGTTTCAAAAAGCCGAGCGATCCGCCTATAGGAAAAATGCCAATAAACAAGGTTACACCTTTGGGAGACCTCTATATCCCAACATCGACTCGAGGCCAAATGCAAATTAATTTTAGCCTAACGTGCCTATATAAAAATAACGTAATAAAGACATCTCAAAATTGTTACTAGGAAAAAAAAACTTAATATGAAAATGTGTCATTGATCGTTTTCTCACTATCATTACCCGTGATTGCAAAGAGCAAAATTCACAATACATGATTTTCGCCTGAGAACTAATGCAGCGTCAACATTGCAATGGTAATTGCTTCGCGTTTTACATGCTTTATAATGTTGCTTTGTATACTTTAAACTTGTATAAGAAATGCACGTGTATTGACCAGTGGCCTGACGATAGATCATATCGTTTTTAGATATATACGACAATGTATTGAAACTAGTTTCAATGATGTCTTCAGATGAGCAGTGCGTAATTTAAATGAGTTATTTGTTGAAAAAGCAAATTCACTGCGTTTAAATGAGAAAAAAATATTATTAAAGTAAAAAAAAAAATACTATAAAATATATTAAAAAAAAAAAAAAAAAAAAAAAAAAAAAAAAAAAAAAACGGGCACATGATTCGAACCCAGGACTTTTAGGTTATCATTTCCCTACGTCCTATCACACAGCCAGCGTAGATGATATGGAAATCGTATGCTAGCTAATATCAAGTATGTATGTTGTTTGGGGCGATCAAGGGGTAATGTGTTTTATCTTTCTCCCCAAATTTCAATGCCAGCGCATCCCTCTCCGTTAACCAAAATTTGCAAAACAGAAGCTAAAATATAGAAGTTTTAGTAGTCAAAATATCTTTGATGGAGAGGAATGCGCTCTATGTGTATTAATTGAGAAACACGGTTATTTTCATCAAATTTTTCGTATTTGTATGGAAGTATACGGAAAACAGTATTCTAAAATTTATGTTTAAACAAATAATGTTATTTTTTATCAAACTTTTGATATTCAAAACCGTTCCGTTTTGGTACTCTCTTTTTTATGTTTATGGTATAAATATCATTATAACAAATTTTAAATTATGAATTCTATAGGAGGATGCCTCGGCTTTTTGAGAATCATCCTTTCTACTTTACTGAAAAGAGCAACATGTTTCCTTAGTTAAAAATAGTTTTTACTTTTAGTGAACATGTTGAGAGAGAGAGAGAGAGAGAGAGAGAGAGAGAGAGAGAGAGAGAGAGAGAGAGAGAGAGAGAGAGAGAGGGTGAAATGAAAAACAATTTAATGTTACTCAGTAAAAAGAATATTCACTTTCTGTAATATATTGCCTTAACTAAATAAAAATACCTTGAAATCAGAGACTTAACTTGAGACAAAATAACAATTTAGGAAATATTATATATAGTATACATTGGGGAAATTACAAGAAAAAGGTGCCAGAAAGGAAAAAAAGTAACTAATTCTTTATTAATTGTGTAAAATATTGATTGAATTTTGGTTAAATAAACTAGTATAATAAAACATTAGTTATAGAAACTTGACTTTACATCATTTTATGAAAATAATAGTAAAATATAACATAAAAGAAATAAATCAGTTATCATTGAGAAGAAAGGGGCATAACCCATTAACAGGAAAGGACAAAGTAGCTCACCAGTTAAAAGTCATTCCGTCACAAAAGGATACCATTTTTTCCGTATACTACAGGTGTGCTATGATTCACGACAGGTATTTTGATTTGCGACATTTATCTTTCGTTTAAGACTTGGAATAATTTTTACTTCTGACACTGTTAATCTAAATTTGCTGTTAAATGTTACGGGTACAGGTTAATATGACATTTCTTATAGTTGGTTAGGTAAAAGTATCCAAATGTAAAGACATATTTTTGCGTTGAGAACTGGAAAAAGCCTAACCTGTATATCAGGATACTCTATAGAGTTACTACTGTTGTATATGAAAGATATTAATGTTTAGCGCTCATCGCTAAAATTTGAATCACAACTGAGCTATTCCATAGAGTGAAACGATTGTCTATAAAGATAAATAAGGGACGATCCGGTAGCCGGTTGGTTTAAATTGTTAGTTGACAGCTTATAAATTACACCATACTTCTTTTGTTTGAACCAAGTTGATATTGAGTTTATCACTCGTTACATAGCACGGACACAGGTTGATAACTAAATACTTACCTGGTTTATGCACGTGCGCAGGTTAGTATTTAGTAATCAACCTGGAAACATAATTATTTGTTTTAGTGCAACAAGTTTGACATTGCCGTTTGATATTCATTAGCTTACATTCAAATTTTAAAAATCATTTTAATTTATTGATGTAACTATGACAATAACGAAATAAAAAATTCAAACGGTCAAGTTAATTATTTTGCACTAAAACAAATATTTAAATATAACTAAATAAATCAAATACTGCTTAAAAATCTTGATTTCATAAAACTGCATTTATTTCAATAATTTTATAGAAGATTTAGCGCTTGCAGAAGTATTGGCATATGATCATAATGGTAGACATACCCATTGAGGCCAAGACAGAGCATGTCTGATACATCTACCACATCAGTGAGAGTGTCTGATGTGGATTTTTTCTTCGTCTGGAACTTACAAAATGTATTTTGAGTGATAAATATGTCATCATGTCATCATTTTTCTATCTAGCATATAATCTTGCTGTGTCATCCATCTTATCCATGACGCTGTAGCAATGCGCTTATTGTGCACACAAACACAGCTTTCGTTCAAGCAACAGCCAAATAAAATACCGATTTATTTTGTGAAAAAATAATTTATAAAAAAGATTTTGACCACACTTAACGCACTTAACCACACAGCCATCAAGACTTGTTATTTATGGAAATTTTGTAACTATTATATAAATATTACATTTCTGACAGGGTGCCAGTACATATTGTCACCTCGAGGAAGCATTGTTTGCCGAGGCGATAGCCGAGGCTGACAATGCTTTTCGAGAGGTGACAATATGTACTGGCACCCTGTCAGAAATGTAATATTTATTTTATTACACCGAATGTTTGTTTTAATTTACCAATATATATGTTGTGCATCCGATTAATATTTCACTGTAAGTTTTTATAGCATACTGAAGACATACAACTATACAACATTATTCTTCTTCTAAATTTTATATATTAAACATAACTGTAACATTGACATTGCGGAAATATTTTAAATGTAAACAATATCAATAACAACTAGAGATTGTAACTGGGATACCAGTTACGTATGATTCCCCACCATCCATAATCTATATATTGTCTAAAATATACACCTGCTGATGGACTGATCTCGAGATGGATTGATAGTATCCATTACTAGTAATCGAAAGCTGACTAAGAGAAAGGGCGGAAGACAAGTAAATTTAAAGTTAACATCGAATTGTACAATTATAATTCGAGTAGTATTCATTTTAATATATATTTTCATTCCCTCATACCCCATTGTTGCAACAATGTTTTTTGTTAAAAGAAACCAATTGATCACGGGAGTCCGAATCTGCATGTATAAATTTATAATTCGAAATGTATGTAAATTATACAAGTTTAATAGATCAGAATCATGCGTTCTGTCTTCTGACATAGGTCCTATCCATTAAATTGGCAATTCTATTAGCTGGTGTATTTTGATTGGACAGGTATTCAACTTTGATTGATAGCAAATCTATTTCACGAACTGTGAGGTGTTTAACCAACAAATTTGATTGACATGTGTCATGACTGTGAAGTAGCCATAACCTACATATTAATGGATAATTGACAAAGAGATTAAAGCAATTATCCATATCAAAACATGTAATAATGCTATTGAATTTGTTTACAATTCTTTGAATAGGAATTTAATCCTGTAAACTTGCCTTAAGAAATGAAATCAAGTATGCCATAAGATAGTGTTTCTTGACTGAGGGTGGGTGTTAAGAATTCTGGCTTCCCACCCCTACCCTCTCTTGAAAATGATTTCCTGGAGGTTTTTATCACTCTTTTTAAAAGTCCATAATGAACAAGAAAATATACAGATGAGTGGAAAGGATTTTAACTATTTAAAAGCTATACATGTACATAGCACCACCCACAGTGGGAAATGACATTAGGTGCCCTTTATTAATATCACTCTATTCAACTTTTCATAAGGAACCAGAAAATACATAAATTAGGGGTGGGGATTTCAATAGTTTAAAATTAACTTAGCACCACCCAGCCCTACCCTTCAGTGGGAAAGTACCTTAGGTGTCTTTGATTAGTGTCATTCTTTTTATTTTATCATTAGGAACCAGAAAATATATACTTTAGGGATGGGGATCTCATTAGTTTATGAGTTATGACAAAGCCCTATATATGGTTTTATAGCACACCGCAAAGTGTTTAAGGAAAAATTGGTGATTTTTGTTTTTAAGACCCCATCTTCCTGTCCCTCACCCAATAAATACCCATGGATGTAAAACTTTAATGGTGCAGGAACCTATCCTAAAATTTTGAACGAGAATGAATGATGCGTTTAACTTGTTTGGCAGTGCTGATAAAAATTTGATATATTTTTAACAATTTAATACATAGTAACTGAGAATTTATGAAGAACAAATTATGTATGTGAGAAAGAGGTTAGTCACTTAATTAACATTAACATTCAATCATTTTTGTTTAGTACTTAACTGTATACATTAATTCAGATTACCCATTTTTTTCGGGCGCTCATATATCTGAGAAACTGAATAAGAAAGAAGAAGATTCTATAAGAGTTATCTCTCTTTGTACGTATTGGACAGAAAGATGTTTGGAATTAAATTACGCAATTTACACGCACCGACCGCTGAGCCGTCGAGATAGAAAAAAATTTGATCATTTAACCATATCTACCAAGATAGCAGATTGTTGGTACCAAATTTCATCGAAACCCATTATACCGTTTCCGAGTTCTGCACCGGACAATTTTAAGGAAGAAAAAAAATTATAAAAATAATAAGAAGAAGAAGAAGAAGAAGAAACAGAACGAAAACAATATGATTCCCCACCTTTGGGTGGGGAATCATAATAAGACGCTTGCGTAGTTACAATTAAAACATGGTTCATTCAAAGCGCTGACGTGATCCAGTGAAGGGAGGCGACTCGAACAAAAATAATGTCACATAGTCACGCGCATCGCTATGTGACATTATAAATTTTTTGTGACAGTACAAATTGTTACATAGCTCTTATCCAATGAAATTGCTAGATTTTTACATAAGGTGTAATAATATTGTATGATGTAAGTCAGATATCAATTTCGCTGTCGGTGTGCATGGTTATACTAACTGGTCACGTGTAACGTGTGAATACCTTGGCGCTGTCGCGCCTCTGTATACACAACGTTCAAGAGAACGATCGTACGCGAAGATAGTTTACATTTTGATGTAAGGGAAAAAATGTGGAAAATTGAGCTAAAATTCGTAATAAATCAAGTTATTTTTGAACGAGATATTTTGCCATAATTTTCTCTTTCCCAATTAAGTAAGTTGCAAAAATTGTTTACGTGTGCGTAATATGGTCTGCCGTATACCATCGCGCACTTTGGGCGACTTTTTGGTAAGGTGCTAGCTCATCGACGGTTTGAATTTATCTGTATTTTTCATCAAAATATATCAGTATTTCCTGTAATTTTGTAATTTATGCTTTTTGAATGAGATATTTCGCGACAAATCTTTTCGAAAATATCCACTTAAACTCATGACGCATAAGCTAAAAGTATGCTTACCGGTACGAACGGAAAAGGGGCTATAAAAAGTTTGAGATACATACGTATCGCTATAAATAGATGAACCCCTAATTTTCAAATTACTTTCAAAGTTAATTTACTAATTAAAAAACAATCTCATTTTGCTCAAATGTAGTTGATTTTTATTTATTTATTTATTTATTTTGATCGCAATTTTTCGTTAATCTTATTATTATTATTATTTTATTTATTTATTTATTTTTATTTTTTCTGTAGTGAAGCTTGGTAAACTCACTGATGTAACTAAAGCTCTTAACAATTTATTCGCTTCAGATTCAAGCCTTGATCTACTGTTTTTCAGGGAAAGGTGTTCTGGATAATATTTTTGTTACACCTGAATGTGTAAAAGAAGTTTTAATAAATCTCCATTTTTGGAAAGCTTCAGGTCCTGACATGATCAGTCATAAATTGTTGAAAAATACTGCTCCATCAGTCTCTGTAACTTTAGCTAAGCTATTCAACATGTCTTTAGATTACAGGGTATATCCAAGTCAGTGGAAGATAGCTCACGTACTAGTAGTAATATAGGTGGTCATAACTACCTATATTACTACTCGTACTTGTTTAGGAAAGGTGATAAATCTCTTCTGTCTCTTCGTTCTGTATCTTTGTTTAGCTTTGTAGGTAAGGTATTTAAAAGGGTAATCTTGAACTCAAGTTGTTGTTCATCTTTCAATTTGGTTTTGTGAAAGGTCATTCAACTATTCACCAATTAATTGAGTAATATGACAATATCTGCTCTAACGCAAATAAGCGATTAAATACTTATGTGGTATTCTGTGATATCTCGAAAGCATTTGATAAAGTATAGAGGTTTATTTTATACATTAGAAAGGGCAAAGTTCTACAATGGCTAAAGGATTACTTGTCTTCTCGTTCCCAACGCGTCCTTCTTCACGACTCTATCTCTAAAGAAAGTTACATCAATAGGGGGTACCCCAAGGTTCGGTTTTAGGTCCACTGTTATTTCATATTTACATAAATGACGTAGCTGACGATCTACTCATTTTTGCTAGACTCTTCAAAGATGATACCTCTTCAATTTTTTGGCACCTAATTTCAATGATTTTGAATTGTTGATAAACAAAGATCTTGAAATTTTTTATGAATGGTCTAAAATGGCTTGTTACATTTATTCAAACAAAAACGGTCTCGATGTTCTTTTCTAGTAGTCGCTCCAGTTCACAGTCTAATCTTTTTTCAACAATGTTACTCTAACTTATATACATAAAAATCTTGGAATAACAATTTCTTCTAATAATTTTAGTTGTTACACTCACATTCAAAATATAATCAAAATTGCTATGAAACAGATAGCTAATCTGAGGAATATTGTACGTTTACACTCCCAGTGTTGGAATACGCATCAGAGATTTGGGATGGTTGTAGTGATTCAGATTCTTATTCCTTAGAAAAAGTTCAACACGAAGCTGCTCGCAAAGTAACTGGTTTGTCTTGACTCTCTTTATTTTGAAACAGGGTGGGAATCTCAATCTCTCTCTCTCTCTCTCTCTCTCTCTCTCTCTCTCTCTCTGAAAGAAGGAAAAGGAAAAGCTTGTACTGTTTTTATAAAATCTATAATGGTTTAGTTCCACAGTATTTATGTGATTTGTTACCTAGCTCTGTTGGCTTTTCTAATTCTTATAATCTCCGAAATAATGAAGATTTCGTTAGCCCTTTCTGTAGACTGCAGGCATATGGTTCCTCTTATATTCCTTCTACTACAAATCTATGGAATAATCTTAATATTACTACTAGACATGCTGATTCTGTATCTCAATTTTAACACTCGGTTAAAAATCGCATACTTTAAAAAGCACCCCACTCACTTCTATTATACTGGTGATTGCAAATTGTCTATTCTTCATGCTAAATTGCGAATTTACGAAAGCCGAATCGTGTCAGTTTAAAAAAAATATAAATATTAAATTTCACGTAATTACGAGAAAAATTCATGTTATTACGAGAAAAAATCACGTTATTTCAAGAAAAATTCATGTAATTACGAGAAAAATGTTATTACTAGAAAAATTCACGATATTACAAAAAAAAATTCATGTAATTACGAGAAAAATTCATGTTATTACTAGAAAAATTCACGATATTACAAAAAAAATTCATGTAATTACGAGAAAAATTCATGTTAATACGAGAAAAATTCACGTTATTTCGAGAATTCATGTTATTACGAGAAAAATTCACTTTATTTCAAGAAAAATTCATGTAATTACGAGAAAAATTCATGTTATTACGAGAAAAATTCACGTTATTACAAGAAAAATTCACGTAATTACGAAAAAATTCATGTTATTACGAGAAAGTTTCATATAGTTACGAGAAAAATTCACGTTATTACGAGAAAATTCACGTTATTACGAGAAAAATTCATGTTATTACGAGAAAGTTTCATGTTGTTACAAGAAAAATTCATGTTATTACAAGAAAAATTCACGTTATTTCAAGAAAAATTCATGTAATTAGGAGAAAAATTCACGTTATTACGAGAAAAATTCATGTTATATTAGAGAAATTTTAATGCTTTGAAAGGTGTTTATTTTGTGTCGGTACAATAGACACACTTACGATTTCAGTAGCATGGCAGACGACTATAGGAAGTTTTAGAATACCTCGTAGATGGTTTATGATATATAACCATACATTTTGTTATTGTTGTTGATCTATTGTTCGCCCACTGGTATTTTATATTTATAATTATTCACACAGTATACCCTTTCGTCTATTTTAATGCAATTTTATTTTCATTCAATTAACTTTTGAAACTTCACGGGGGAAAACGTATTACCCAGGTTTATAGTACTAAACACGAGTTCGAATTTTACAACCGTTAGTTAAAAAGTTTTATTTTTGTGTTTAGAAGCTGCTTTTTGAAAATCAATAAAAAAAATATTGAATTAACTTTTTCAAAAAAGACGGCAAGGTCGGGTTCGAACACACGACCGGGTCTGATCAAGACTTAAAAATATGTGGCGACCGTTTTTCTTAAAGCACCCGGCATTTAGAAATTAAAGAAACACGGGTCTTTAGAATAAGACATTAAATCTGATGCCCAATATCACAGCTGGCGTGGCATTCTAAAGTAATATTCATTACTTGGACATAAAACCCTTTAAAGCTGCATTAAGTTTACCAAATTTTTGATTTTTTTTTTGATTTTCTAAAAATATATTTTTTAAAAAAGTAGATATCTTCTAACCACGATCCGTGACATTCATTTTCTAAAATTTCATTTCATTTAGCTGTAAATAAACGGAATCCTCTGACCGGTTGATCGGTGTTCTACGATGGTAATTATGAGCTTGGAGCATGCGCACGGATGTACGGAAAAGCCTAGAATCGAAAGTGAAACATGACAAATTGCATTAATTGTCCATCATTAATACCCAGATGTATTTGAAATGGTGTTATGTATCCCTTACTAAGTCACAAATGACAAATTCAACGAAGTTCTGTGTTTAATTGATCGTATTTCAACATTTTGAAAGTTGTGGTTTTGATGACGTAACCATGTTCTAATATTAGATCCCAAATGCTGCATCTCGCTGGGTAAATACTGTAATTTCTGTATTTATTCGAGCTTTTATCGTTGAACCAAATGTAACATTGTTCATTAGGAACATCATTTATTAGATTAGCACCGTTTTATTTTTTTTTTTAGGAAAACTTAATGCAGCTTTAAATCAAATCAATCCATAGAGAAATTCATGCGCATTTTATTATATTTTCAAAATAGGTTACATTCGTACCTTCGATGGAAATTCGTAAATACATTATAATTATACATGTACACTCATTTCTCCAAACGCCTGTTGGTTCCGCGTTTGCAGTGTTTGAAGCGTTAATCTTTTAAACCCCAGCTCTGGCATTGCTTTGAGTTCTAGGTCATTTGACCACACGTGGGTGGCCTTTTTGGTCCAGTTGATGTCAATAATAGCTAACCGAGTTGTGTATAATATGAATCTTAGTGTAATCAAATGTGCTAACACTCTTAAAATTCGCCACCAGTGTGCCCTAGTGGATCAAAAACATTATTACATCATGCAATATATGGACTTATGTAAATCGCTTACTCCTAGATATTAACTTGAACTCTTCGCTAATGGCTGCAATAGTACTGACGCGACGTAAAACTCTAGCAAGCAATCAAATCAACTGCTCATCCATTTTTAAAAAAAACTGCTTTTTTTGAAACTTGTCTTCTGTAATTGTTTGATACCAATGCTTAAAGTTATGTCTCTCTCTGCTCGTTTTGAGTTTTTGGTGTCATTTGACGTGAAATTTTTTTATATTTGTACGATATCTTGTTCTATTGTATGTAGATCATGTCAATCACGTGGTTTATGTTGGGTAACCTAAAATGAAGCCAATGTACCTTAACGCTCACCTGAGAATGTGTTCCATATTTGGAATACTAAGTACTAAACTTTATTTTTTTATCTTCAGCAAATTTTAAAGCTCAATTAAAAAACATTAAAAATCTCCTAAAATCTCAAAGTCTAGATATAGCTATTAAAAGCTTATTTCTTAAGCCCTTTTTGTCTTTAGCTTCATGCAGGAAAACTGCTAAAACACGAAAATTAAAAATATTTATCGTATATCATCAAATAATTTTTATGGTAGTGTCATATTATAAATTTTTGAATTTTCTGAATGAAATATTCAAAAATTTATAATATGACAATATTCAAAATTTTATAATAAGACAGTAGTATCAAAAGCTCAAAGGTATATAAATTTTTCAGATTCTAAATTTAAAAAAACAACAAGCATTTATAGAATTTATGTCCCCCGCTTTCAAATGAAATAGACTTCTGTAATTGTAATGATATATGAGGGGTAATATGGACAGTCCTAGCATAAAATGCAAAGAGGGAAATTGGAACTATGGTATATTGTTTGTTTGTCTCCCTTTCGGTGAAAGCGGGGGACAAAAATCTTGAACGGTTAACTTTTAAATGACCGGAAACCGATTTTCTATTTATAGTCACAGTGACCTTAACCTTTGGCGTAGTGACCCGAAAATCAATCCCAAGCGAGCTCTTGTTATAAGCTACCTTTGTGCTAAGTTTCATTAAAAACCTTTAATTGTAACTGAAGTTATTGCACAGAAACCAAACGTGACGGACGGACAGACAGACTGACAGACGGACAAACCCATATTAATGTCCCCCTTTTCGGTGAAAGCGGGGGACAAAAATAAGATTGAAAGCATTGTGCTGTGCTCGTTTCATTTAAGCTAGTCTGATCCTCAAGTCTATTGATTCACACGTGCTATTGACCTAATTTCTCTTCTAAAATTCATGTACAGTATAACCTGCTATAGAGTCCCCCTCTATAAAGTCCATATGTCTATAACAACCGGTCTGAAGTATATCAAATGGATTTTACTATATTCATTTCACACATAAATAGCTTTTTTAAACTCTAGAATTGCTTCTGTTTTTCTATAAATGAATCTCTATATAAAGTCCACCTGTATAATGTTAAGAGTTGAGTTGAGTAATGGTGTTTAACGTCCCAGTCAAGAATATTTCACTTATACACTTATATTGAGACGTCTTGGGTCAGATCCGGCTGGGGTTCAAACCCACGACCTCCCAATAACGGTATATAATGTTGAGAAAGCCATTCCTTTTCAGTCCCAAAATGACTCCTGAACCTGTGTATAAAGTCCACTTTTTTAAAAGTCTTTCTTAAAATTTTATAATTTTCTTAAAGCTTATGCCGTAATAATTAGTTTCTTTTAAATTTATATGAAAATTATTTTTTCCAATATCTACACATAAGTATGAAAAGTGGCAATTAAGATGTATGTGAATCCTTGATCTACTAATATACAATGTAATAACTTAAAATGTTTCACGTGCTAATGTAGTAAACGGTATAGTTTTGACTGATAATGAGTAAAAAAAATATATGAAGCTATCTGATCTGAAGAAATGCTATTATCAATTCTGTTTTATGTTTACTATTTTTTAATTTGCGACATCTTTGCTACTTAAGATAACAAAGACACGCTGAGTCTTGCGTATACCATTCGTAATTTTATCAGAATTAAAATATTAAAATACTTTTCAGAATTTTTGAAAATAAAATGAAAAAAGTTTTATAAATATATATCAAATAAGTATTTTACAGGGTTCTAAGTATTGTTCTCTCACTTTTGGATAGTAACAATATAAGTTTTATCGTATAAAAAGATGACCTTCTATATAGAGTCCACCTGTCTATTAAGTCCACTTTTACTCAGTCTCATGGGTGGTCTTTATACACAGGTATGTTACGTCCCAGTTATGAATATTTTACTTATAACGAGACATTACTATCTATAGATGAAGTGGCAGGAATTTTTACCTTTGCAGTGCACGTAGGGCAATGTGCAGGTAGGGTTCTTTAACATGCCATGACACGGGGCATCGGTTTAAATGTCTCGCCCGAAGAACCCCGTGTTTCTTTAATTTCTAAATGCCGGGTACTTTAAGGAAAACGGACACCACATATTTTTAAGTCTTTGTCATAACGACCGGGGTTCGAACCCAACCCCCCCCCCCCCGTCTCTTTTGAAAAAAGTTTATTCAATTTTTATTGATTTTCAAAATATATATGAGAGCCATAGAACTTTTATACTAGCGGTTGTTAAATTCGAACACGTATTTAGTACTATAAACCTGGATAATACGTTTTAACCCGTGAAGTTTCAAAAGTTCATAAAATGAAAATAAAATTGCATTAAGACAGACGAAAGGGTATCCTGAGTGAATAATTATAAATATAAAATACCAGTAAGCGAACAATAAATCAACAACAATAACAAAATGTATGGTAATTTATCATAAACCATATACAAGGTTTTCTAAAACTTCCAATAGTCGTCTGCCATGCTACCAAGATTGTAAGTGTGTGCATTGTACCGAGACAAAATAAACACCTTTCAAAGAATTAAAATTTCTCGTAATAACATGATTTTTCTCGTAATAACGTGAATTTTTCTCGTAATTATATGAATTTTTCTTGAAATAACGTGAATTTTACTCGTAATTACATGAATTTTTCTCGTAATAACGTGAATTTTACTCGTAACAACATGAATTTTTCTCGTAATAACGTGAATTTTACTCGTAATTACATGAATTTTTCTCGTAATAACGTGAATTTTACTCGTAACAACATGAATTTTTCTCGTAATAACGTGAATTTTTCTCGTAATTACATGAATTTTTCTCGTAATAACGTGAATTTTACTCGTAACAACATGAATTTTTCTCGTAATAACGTGAATTTTACTCGTAATTACATGAATTTTTCTCGTAATAACGTGAATTTTACTCGTAATTACATGAATTTTTCTCGTAATAACGTGAATTTTACTCGTAATTACATGAATTTTTCTCGTAATAACGTGAATTTTTCTTGTAATTACATGAATTTTTCTCGTAATAACGTGAATTTTTCTCGTAATTACATGAATTTTTCTCGTAATAACGTGAATTTTACTCGTAATTACATGAATTTTTCTCGTAATAACGTGAATTTTACTCGTAATAACATGAATTTTTCTCGTAATAACGTGAATTTTTCTCGTAATTACATGAATTTTTCTCGTAATAACGTGAATTTTACTCGTAATTACATGAATTTTTCTCGTAATAACGTGAATTTTTCTCGTAATAACGTGAATTTTACTCGTAATTACATGAATTTTTCTCGTAATAACGTGAATTTTACTCGTAATTACATGAATTTTTCTCGTAATAACGTGAATTTTACTCGTAATTACATGAATTTTTCTCGTAATAACGTGAATTTTACTCGTAATTACATGAATTTTTCTCGTAATAACGTGAATTTTTCTCGTAATAACATGAAACTTTCTCGTAATTACGTGAAATTTAATATTTTTTAAATTTTTTTTAAACTGGCACGATTCGGCTTTCGTACCGAAATAAATGTAGCAGTCTTAAATCTGATCTTCAAAGAATT
Source organism: Tegillarca granosa (assembly GCA_029721355.1). Classification (NCBI taxonomy): domain Eukaryota; kingdom Metazoa; phylum Mollusca; class Bivalvia; order Arcoida; family Arcidae; genus Tegillarca; species Tegillarca granosa. The sequence continues at coordinate 9,713,523 of CM056606.1, read as the reverse complement.
AATATCGCTAGTATCGATGTGTGCAGTTTTTTATTTCACTGTGAGAATTCATTTCATTTCTTTTTTGAGTGTACAAACTATGTTGCACCATGTCGACATCTAATGCTATATACAATCTCGGCGTTTATCCAGTTACACTTGATACTTTGATGTATGGTAGCGTCTTGCTTCCAGAAGGCGTTAACTCTAATGTCATTTCATGTGTACAAACTTTTATACCACAAACTCGCAGGTTCTATTATTTTTTAATTTTTATTTTTCTTTACGTTTTTATGTCGTTTTACTACAGATGATTATTTTGTTATGTTACCCCCCTCTCTCTCTCTCTCTCTCTCTCTCTCTCTCTCTCTCTCTCTCTCTCTCTCTCTCTCAATTGTTAAAATGTATGTATATATAATAATGTTATAATGTCGCCATTAGGGAAAGAACAATTATAAGTTTTTTAACTTATGTCGAATCCCATTGCATTGTATTAAACAACTGGCAATAAAATATGTTTAAACTAAGCTAAAGGCATGATCAATTTGATCTGATTAATTTTGTATTTTCTGAGACAAGTTTAACATTGTATCACTGGCTCAAAACAATCTGATTTCTCTCACTTGAATTTACAATATTTACAATAGCAATATTTTTGTTTCAATAAAACTTCGACTATACTTTGCAACTTCATAAAGAAAATGCTCCGCGTACTGATGTCAACGACTTTTAACCGTTTATGCATATCTACAGGATCGGCTGATTGCGGGAAACTCGAAAGTGTGTCAAACGTGCGTGGTGCATTCTGAATTTGCGTACCATTTGTTTAAAATCAATACAAAGGTGAAAGTAGAGATAATAAATAAAAAACTAAACTTCAAACTCAAAAATATATCGTCAAAAGTGCATAATGTAGGCCAATGCGCACGTGTCACCTGCATGCAAGCTCTCTGTGACGCCCAGGTAGATACTCGGAAAATTGTGTACTATAGTGGCTATAGATGCACAGTTTCAGTTAGCAGTTAAACTAGAGATTTTTCTAGTTCCCAAAAACAAGCTATACGTTTTATTTTGGCTATTACAGCTGGAAAAAAAGGTTTTACCACTCCCTTTGTACACGACCACAACATTTTAACAAATTTCCCGCCACCTGACTGCACTGCTATGTACATCCACTACAAATGGAATTTTCGATTAATTTTCAATAATATCCAGTCATTCATCGTTTTTGACAATTTATCCTGAAATAATTGTTCATTCAATTTTTTACTTGAAAACTTAAAGTGTTTTTTTGTTATTTTATCAAACATATAGATTGATCGGACTTTTTCTAGTTACCGGTGGGCGGGTCAGATGTCAAATGCTAGTGGGCGGGGTCAAAAGTCAGACGTTCTATTTGAATGAAAGGAGACACCCATTTTTATGAGAAGGCGCGCAAGCAGTGAATTTTAAAACCGTTTCCAAATTTACAAAGAAAATGTGAGCTGGCAATAAAATTTAATTTAATAAAAATTGTAAATATAAGAAATAAGGTAATTTTCCAATGTCTTCATGGACTTGCAAAATATAATGGACTGTCTCAAATTTTGCATAAAAGGCTTTTAAGTGGATCGGTGCAAAGCAAATTAAAATTTTTATTAGATCGCCTATATTGAGACCGTCAGTTATTGTATGGTTGAGGAAACCGGAACATTTTTGGGAATCGCCGAGAAATTAGCTTAAGAGCAAGCTGTCAAACCGTCTTCCACAAGGATCTTAACACATTTTAACGATGCACTTCGAAATTTTGTATTTTAACATAAAACTTATAAATTGTATTCAAACATCGATATCACACACTTATTTAAGCTTTAAAATAACGAGCTATGGTGACAATAGTCTTGTCATGTATCGTTTTTTAATTTGATCATAAAATACATTCCAAAATGGTATATGACTTATTATGGACACTGTAATTACAGGCAAACTTAAGAATTATTTTGATTCTAAACTTGGGCCAGATGATCCTAATGATTTTGTTTTGTTTTTTTTTTTTTAAATTACCCGGCCTTATAAAAAATGAAAATGTGACGTAATTAAATGTAAAAGTAAATTTGTTGGATATCAATTAGAATTTTTCTTTACTATATTACACATACTACATAAAGCCAAGCAATAAAATCCTACGGCCACGGTAAATATAACATTTCTTTTGGGGTCATAAATCCTTGTATTAACATCATCAAAAGTCAATAATTGTATATTATTATTATTAGTATTATTATTATTATTATTATCAAGAAAAAAAAGATGGACCATCAATGGCGGAGGTCAGACTTAGAAAGACTTTTACTCTATGCTACACTTAACACGAAAAAAACACACGTGACAAAAACACGAAACATCATTGGCTGTTACGTATCACACAGAAAAATAATTCATGCTTATCTATCGATACCGGTAATATTTTATTAACGGGGATAATGGTCAAAACGCAAGTAAATTGTTAATATTTTGAGTTCTTTATAATACTACACATGCTACATAAAACACAGCTCCATTCCAGGTTCCAGTCGGACACACCGTATAGCAGCCGGACACACCGTATAGCAGTCGGACACACCGTATAGCAGCCGACGTTTATTCTTTATATTAATAAAAATAATTCCCGCTTAGGTAATATTTTATTCACGGGGATAATGGACAAAGAGAAAGTAAATTGTTAATATTTTGAGGTATTTGGGGTACTGATTGTTCAATATTTTTATTTTAGTATAACACATGCTTACAAAAATGATGGTCTAAATTTTGAAAAATTTTAGTAATTCACATTAATACAATAAGATTATTGAGAAATACTGTATTACTTTAAAAACAAAAATCTTTTAAACCAATAAATAAATTATTAAGGTTGTGAGAAGAAAAATAATTTAACCATAAAAAATAGGTCACAGAATGTTGGTTGTTAAAGCGTCCTTGTTTTAAGCATATTAACAACGTTTCAAAACTTTGCCCGAGATGCCCGATTATTAGGAAATTTTCACAGCAAATCAGAATGCTTTATATTGTCACGTGTTCTGGTAGAGTAAAATTCTATCACTTGATACAATTATGCTTTTGTTATATAATTGATGGAATATAACTTGAATCTGTCGAACAATTTTTAGAAAATAAAAGTCACTAATTTAAAGGTTAAGAACCGTTACGTACCAAACATTAATGGTTGGTAAAAATCCTGAAAAGTAAAACACAGTTTAAACGTGTGGTTCAGTGTTAATACCTTGAACTGAAAAATAAGTAAAAAATCTATTAAATTATTATACAGTTATAGTCATAACAATTTTATTCTTTAGTGATTTTGTATTATAAATTGTAGATTTATTTTATCTACAGTATATAAAGTATTTGGGTTTCGCCAACTGTTTATAAAACAATGATAATAACGTCACCTCGACCTTTTTGTTAATTGTTTAATTGTAATTTTTTTTTTTTTGGGGGGGGGGGGGGGAATTAAATTTTGCTACTTTCGAGGGTAAGTGAAAACTTCGAAATTTACTCTCAACAAAAAATTTATTTATCAAGGCCAAAAATTAGATTTATTTTCAGAAAACCCCAATTCCGCTAAATCTTTTAACATATTTTTTATATTGAAAACATGAAATTTTAACTCATTTTGTGTTAATATTATACTTGTTTTAAGCTTCAAATAAAATGTTCATTGGAATCTAGATCAAAAGTTTTGAATATTTTTAAAATGAAATATTTAAAACTTAACAAAAACTGAGCTTTTTTTATAATATATTTATTTCTCACATGCTAAAGTTTGAAATTAAATACATCATAAGCAGGCGTTATAACTGCTATGTAAAATAACTCAAACATCTTAAACAAAATAACAATATAACTGTAACTAAGAATAATAAGAAAATTCATTTCCTCTAAATTAAAAAAAAAGCAAAAATACATTACAAATACACATGTACATATATAACAATATAGTGATACGTGTTTATATCTGACACATTTTACTAATACAGATCAAGTTATCCAAGAAAAAAAAAAGTGAAACAACATTTATCGCTTCCATAATATAATCACATTTTAATGTAAACAATAGCGAATTTCAAACAAAATAAAAAAAATTAAAACCCAAAACTTGCACTCTCTGAATAGTTATACAACATGTTACAAAATTCTTACAATATTTAAATACAATTTAATTAAGATCACATTACTATGAGCATAATGTTTGAACTTTGGGGATATACTCCAAACAGAATATAAAAGAAACACATAAAAACAGAAAATGAATCCTCACTGAGAGAATTCAATCCATTTAATGCTTCCTTTTGATATGAGATGTCTTGATCTCCGATATCATGTCTCATAAAAGTTGAGTTATTTGGAAACCCTTTCTATTTTCCTACAAATTTAGACTTAAGCCCTACAAGGCGATTCAGAAAAAAAACCAAGTTTTTACATAAATTACGTTAATATTTTCAAAGTACTGTATTACAAGTTTCTTACACCTTTTTATGATATAACCGACGTTACGTTATTTTATTATAGTAGTATAGGTTATTTCTTTTTATTTCTTTTTATTATTATTTATTTTTTTATTTTTTTTGAAGTGACAATTTGGCAATGTTGTAACATTAAAATTTACTGTTTCTGGTCATGTAAATAGTTTCTTTAAAAGATCTTAGTCTGTTTCGCACTTGCTTCGAAATAAGTATCGATACACTAAACAAGAATCCATGTGACCCCGACAAAAAAATAAATAATAACCGAAGAATATCTTGGTCTGCTGCCTCGGCAATGATCCCTAGTGACCATGACAGTCCAGAAAAAAAGAAAAATCTCAAATAAACTGGCCAATACGAACGTGAATCTATTAAACTTGAGTTGTTTTCAATGCTTAGTTGAAATTTGTAAATGAGATAACCAGCCACCATCATCGCAACGGCATTTACGACCAAAGAAAACGAGATCGGACCTATAAAAACTATAATATTGGTGGGGTAGATAGACGGGAAACAGACATCACTGGCGTAACCTATTTTGATTCCGGTAAGTTTATCAAGAATAACTGATGGAATCACAACTAATAATGGAACGCCATAACCTATGATATAATTGTAAATTGGAAATCGGGTTGCCATAGATACATTTGGATTCTCTTTCAGTTTAAGCATCGCCTTCAGCAGGAGAGCACTATACAAAGTCATCCAGGCAAAACAAGACAACCATGCATAATGAGAAATAATACCAATTACATAACAAATCACGAGGTTGTCATTGTACCCAAATCCAAACATGAACAATAAATGTGAAAGTAACATAGATATCATGAAGTGTTCTGAAACTTTCCCACACGTGTTCATTGACAGTTTCAGATATCTATGTATAATCACAGTTGCCAATAAGAATACAGATGATAGTCCCATTGTGACGTACGTCGAGACATTCTGTATTGTACTCCAGTACACACTAGTGGTTTTTCTTGTCATGTTTAATACATCTTCGAAAGTTTCGGATAAGGTACATGTCAAATTTTGAAGCTTAAAGCTATCTTCATTGTTTAAGATAACGTTTTGATCATTGTTGTACACTCCTATAATTTCTAGATATTTAGGAGTTCCCATGAAAGCGCATTTGAAACGAAAAAGTTGGTGCTTCAAAATACTTAGGAATCGGTTTATTTCTTTACCGATATATCCGACTGCTATAGCAGGATCAATAACTGCATTGGTAGAAAAATCGAAAACGGATATTGAATAGTTCGAGGCTTCTCTACCATTCCTTTCAATGTAAGTCCATTTCTTTTGCTTAAAACTTTTATAAAATTGTGATATATCTTGAAGAGTTACATTCTCATTAATCGTCATGAAAAGAGTTATATCAATAGTCAAACAATTGGAATGATTTAAGCACGGAAAACCAATACTGCTTTCAACAGATTTGTTAAGGCAAAAAGCATTCACGTTTTCAGGATTTTTCGTTTGCCATGGAATAAGTAGATACACAATAATGGAATGACTTAATGCCAGTATTCTCTTCCATAAGTCGTATGTCCCGTTTGTTATTATTCTAAAGTGCAAATCTAATTCAGCGTTACCAATAACAGCTTCAAAATTGCAGCTTCCCTGAAATCAGAAAAGAATTAGGAACTATTGTTTGTGTTCTGGGTCCACTTGTTGTCAATAAATATAATGTTTACGATTGTTGTTCATAATACATAAACCGTACAAAAAGACTGCATCTTAAATTTCTATCAAGTAACTGAAAATCGTGACAATCAATGGTCTCAGTATGTTGTATGTTTATCGATTATTGTAATGTACCTTTTGAGAGGTGTTATTCATTTTTGTGTCTATTGCTCTATTTATTATCATTCATTTTAATGTTATTTTTTTTTTGTCCAATTTGAATTTGATTTAGTTTACTGTAGTTTTAACCGCGGTGTTCTTAATTTCGCTTATTCGCGGTGAAGCAAATATTTGTCTACAGCATATTCAAATATAATTTACCAATTTACCATCTATTTGGTTTTATGTGCAGACTAACCTATCTAATACAAATAAAGCCACACGTTTTACCAAAACAATAGACTTTTAAAAATTACTAATAACCAAACAAGTAAAAGAAGATAAAAAATCACTTCAACTGTATGTTTCATAACATCAAAAACATTTTGTATTTGCTGTCACGCTTGTCTTGATCCACAGCCATTTAGTAGTAGTTAGAAAATATTTCTATGATGCATTCTCTAAACCTTTTTAAATCTATTTAGTCTAGTCAATCTTCAGTTTGACCTCAAACTAAGTTGCAACAGAACAAATTTTGTTACTTATATGCTCTCAAATACATGAAATGTTTATAGTAAAAAGTCTTCCAAAATCTGACAAGAAAAAACAAGTTTTTGAGAAGATTTAATTTCTTATGGGGATTTCTATAGACAAGGGAGATAACTCCTGTAAAACAGGTGGAGTTTTAGTCCAATTATCATATTTTGTTTGCTATTTTAACAAAAAGTAAAGTAAAGACCATGGAATTAATCAATCATAATTGATTCCATATGTATATTCCACATTTCTGATTTCATTTAAAGTGAAATTATTGGCCAATTTTCATTCAGTTGAATTTTATTTTTAGTCTTTCACAATCTAATGTTTTTATAGTAATGAGGAATTGATAACAGAAAACTCAAAGTAATGAAGTAGAAGTATAGAAAAGTTATGTTTTTAACCTGAGATATACTTATTTTATCATTTTTTGTGTGTAACAAAATATATTTGAGGTGAATAAATCATTTTTTGCATCTCATCAACATGCCCTTAATCGGCGTTTTGCATAAATTCTTTCAACAGAACAATTTAATTTGTTTACATTTTATTTACATATTACATTCTATATTGTCTTAAATTATCTATTTTTAGTCTATATATATTTCAATCTAATTTCTAGGTTGTTCTTCATATAGTATAAGAGAAAACTTGAAGTTTTGGAAAATTTTTGCGTAAAATTTATGATCACAATACAGAGTTATCTCCCTTTTCTATTGGCAAAAAACCCAAATTCCACTGGATTGAAATTGGTAGATTTTTTATGGTAAATAAAAACACAATTCCTAAAAACAATCACATAAAAATATTTTCTGTTGCAATTACTTTGAGGTTTGACCCTATTTTTTATAGATTGACTAGACTAATTTTAAACCCAAGATGTTCACCATGACATACATGATATGACTAGACAATTATCGTGTATTTATTGCAAGTCAGTTCAATCTATCTTAGACACCAATCAACTTTATCAATAAAATGTAATCATGATTTTTATGCAATCATGTCCATTCATGAAATAAAAGAAGGAAAAAAAACCAATGTTGGTTTCATTTTATTTTTCTAGTCAAATGCATTTTTGAAATTTTCCCCAGCAAACGGGTCTGACAGTTTGACCACTAAAATTGTCCATAATAAATATGATTTTAAAAAGGTTAAAATTAATTATTAATGTTAAAAGTAAAATTACAATTTGCGAATGGTGAATTCGTAAGTATACCAGACTGAATGGAAGATAAGGAAATGGAAATATCAACTGGGACTATTTAGACGAGGTAAAAACCTCACAAAACTAGGTAAGATATTTCTACGACATTCGGAACCATTTACGCTTTAACAGTTCATTGGAAAATAATGTCAGTCAGTCGTAAAAGGTACATCTAGACAGTGATAATTAGATTGTAAATATATACAAGTATTTACCGTCTGTTCATTTTTATATGTATTTTTTGATCTGTTGAGGTCTGGTTCTTTTTTATTTTTGATCTGATATTCAGTTTTCTAAGTCAGCAAAACAATAACACTTGAAAAAATGATAAATTAAAAATCACAAAAAAACCGACTCTTTGTACATTTACATTATTTTCTCCAGTTGTAACGGTAATAGTTGGTCGCTATTTGAATAGCATTATTTGCTGTAACTTTGGTTTTTCAAACGTATTTTATTTTACACTGTGTATCACTTACCTTCTCACCACTAATGCAGTTTTCACTTCTGCTTTCTGTTTGACGTTTGAACTCAAACAAGGCAGACATATGTCGCATAGACAGACCAAATTCCAGAGAGTTTAGTGCCTCTGCACAAAAGGGACTCTCTTGTAGAAAATTTTGGCAGAACTCATTTCTCTCCCAAATGTACCCATATTTTGGATTTTGTGTATATATTGGATTTTGGAACTGCATACATAAACTTTTATTTCGCGCATTATCTAAATTGATTTGGAGATCCCAACACGATCGAGGTTGTGTTCCTTTTGGTGGAAAAACATGAAATGGACATTCATTTTTCTCAAACAGTTCAAGCATAGCATTTGAGTTATTGATATGTAGTAAATCATTAAGCGCAATAAAACAGTTAAAATAATATTTTAAATTCCAGCTTTGATAAACATTCACGCCATGACACATCGCACAGTATTTATTCATATAAGCCAAGCCGTCATCACCTGTTACTGGTATGGAATTCCTATCTTCTCTTTTCTGACACAACATTGTTAATTCTAAGTTCGTTCCATTTGCTGGACATTTGCTGACAAAGACATAACCTCTTGACTGTTGCATCAACATTGGAATTTTAATCAAACAAGACGTATGCAATAATTTTACTTTTAAATCAGGTGGTATGTCTTCAGTTTTAGCTAATTTCGCGGTGTTGTCATGACAACAGTCGTTTAATAGATTGCAAACAACATCACAATAGCATACAGGGATGTCTTTGTATATATTGTTTTTACAGGAGCCTGCCTTGGAACAATAATAAGTATCCCGACGTTGACGTGATAAACTCTTAGACGATTTAACCCTTTTCGAATGATGTATGTATAGAATGAATTTTGGTCGTTTTGTTTAACGTTCGTTCATGGTCCTTAAAATAGTCTGTATATTGCAGTTCGTAGTTACCTAAGAGCGAGAGAGCTTGTGGTGTCGATTTACTATTTCTACTAAAAGTTGTAGTCAATAATTTATTTTTATTCGCTGCTAATATTTCTCTCATGATAACATTTCTCCTTAATAATATCTCTTCTAATTTCAGTAAATTGTTGTTCATAAAGTGGTGTTGATGGTCCTTGTTCGAATTCTCGGGACTGTTTCTTGATTTCCGTTTTCAACCCATAGATTGCAAATACAACGGATAATGTAACGATTAAATTTAATCTTGTCATTGTGTTTTAATGGAGATATTTCGTATTTGTATTTCAGTACAAATTTATATATATAGCGCCGTTCAAACCTCAAATCTACCCATCAAGAAGAAGGCGTGTTTGTAATCATTACGCAAATACTACACACACACATACACAAGTGCTTATTGGTTAAGATAATTTAAAATAATAAGTCCATCAAGTTGCACCATTAACCTTTTTTTGTCGACTTAATTTTCTGAAAAATGCAGAATTGTTACCCTTTAAAGTATGTAAAAAAGAAATAAAATTGGCAATTTAGATTTTAATATGATCTTGCGTTGCTAATGAAAAATAACCACTTAATTATTGGAAGTTCACGTGTATAACATATTTTGCCAGTTTGCAAAGTTTTTACTTTGTTTTTGGGATTGTGATGTGGACACGGACTGGTATGTTTGTTTTATTATTATTATTTTTTAGGCCTGAGCACTAAAGAATGAGACTAATCACATTTTTAAAATTTATTTGAAATGAAAGTAAAAGGACAAATATTAATAGGAGTAGTGTAAATGTATAGTCGCTACAGAGGATTTAATTTTGTACAATAAATATTTTTCTGTAGGTCTCATATAATATTTTTATGTTTCTTTTTTGTGTGTTATGTGATTTAAGTTTTTATCATGTTTCTGCACTAAAATTCTTTCACATATAAATAAAATATTAATTTTGATCATTTTACTACTTTAAATTAAACATGTAAATGGGGTCAAATGATTTAAAAGGGAAAATTAAAATTACATTTAATCTAAGTTAAGAGGTTTTTGTAACAACGCATTTAATGACAAAAATAGTGGGTAACAAACATGTAAACATTCTTCAGTAATAAAATACACAATATAAAATAACCAATGGGCAATGATAAAAATCACATAGTTTCGACCGATGGGATATCACTTCCCTAAAATGCTTTTTACCTTAAATAAAACAATAACGATGTATCAGGAAAAGGATACAAGGTGATTTGTCACATAGTCGATATCTGACTTGTTGATGGGTAGATAAGACATCACTTAAATAAGAATTGTATATGATTTTTCCCTTAATGCATTTGGTAATAAGGTATATTTGGCCTGAAACGCAATTGATAACACTACCTTAAAGTTTTATTTTAAGAAATGAAACTTTATCAGAATAATAGTTGTTTTTTGATTGGTTAAATTTTTTGCTTCAGCTTTTCGCAACGAGAGCAAAATTATCAATTTCTAGGAATTAATCTTCGTGTGTTTTATGGTTTGCCTTGTTTTAGCGCTTTAAGAAAATCTTTCTGTGCTAGCTTAGAACGCAACAGAAAAGCATCTTTTCCTAAAGACTCATTATCTAAAAACCAGCAGTCCTCTTTATGACGACCATACAGGGATTAAGCGGGTTTTTAAATTTAAAAAATCTTACGTTTAACCCGGTCTCGGTTTGAACACACTAACTCCCGCTCTCGAGTCGGGCCCTCTTTCAATTTCACAGAGCTATCGAGCCGATAGATATTGCGGAAGGTGTAAATATTTTACATAGTTGTAAAAACAAGAGATAAAATGTGCACATATGGTACATCTAAATTAATCAAGGCATTTCTGTTATATAATGCAACCTCTAATTCTTTTAGGAGAAGAATATCTCCACTACAATATTTGTTTGAAGTGTTAATATGTTACATACTTTAAGTCTGATGTGATATCACTTATATCTATTTTCAGTTATTCGATTTTACTTAAAACGTACAATGTATTTGCTGACAAAAATAATAATGAAATAAAAACTTAATTAGCAAATAATAACACCTACCAGGAAAAGATAATGTAAGTAGAATTTCTTACAAATAAAACACAAACATACCAGTCCATGTCTTAATCACAATCTGACAAAAGTAAATCTTTGAAAACAGGCTAATTTAGGTATTACACGTGAACATCCATCAAGGAAGTAAATCCGGTGCTCCAGAAGTATAAGCATCTCCTGTATAGCTAGCTTCATCCGTTCTGCGCAAAGTCAAATTGAAAATGGAAGGAAAATGGAACAATGGTAAGTCAAACATATCTAATAAAATTTTCGATGTAGTGAATTCATACTTTTTATCAAAATTTTAAAGACGACCTTTATTAGCCTGGAATTGCAATATCCTTGAGTTATTTAAATTGTAAGCAGCTTGCTTCGTTGTACAAAATCCCCGTAGTGGGAACAAGCCCTACTATACCGTATTAACTGTGACAAATATACACCATATGCAGGAGCAGTAGGGATATTATTAAAAAGAACCGGAAAGTGGACAATAGAAAAATTGAAGTCATCACGTTTGTCGTACATCTTCAGATGTAACATTCGTAGAGTCATAATTGAGGTATCAGTCCAAATATGAAGTAGAACATGAAGAATCTATCGTGTCATTTATTTCAAGCTCAATTGGATAGATGATATTCACATATCCTCCAAATTTGGGATTGTTTAGAATATACAGTTTTCTATTTAGATTTGACAAGGTTCTGTAACAGTTCTGATTTATATGAATAAAGAAACAAATCAGCAAGCAAAAGTGCACAATTTTTTGGAAGCTTATATTGTCAAACACAACAAATATGTTGATAACAAAAGACTCAAAAACTACCCTATGATTAAAAAGAACTTGGTAAAATTAGTTTTAGTATAAGTAGGATATACTATCTTAATCATAAATCATAAACAATGATAAAATGTTTAACGTAAAATTTCTTACAAACAAAAATGTTGTTGCTGGAAGCTTTGTCACCTTGAACAACAAAAAAATTATGTATGTTTGTAAGGATTGCAGTAATCTTAGGGTCCCCTGAGCACTAAAGAAGGTTTTGTTTTCACAGACCCTTTTAGTTTGGCAATGCTTGTCTTTATCTGACATCTAATTGTCCTTATCCAGATAGATAAGGTACTAAGCTCCAAGTCTTTTTATTAAGTCTTTAAATTAAAACCAGTATCACAAAGTTATACATCTTACAGTTTGCGTTTTGATAAACTCATTCAAAAGTGTTTTCAATATCTGAAGCATTTCACAATTTATAAAAAATATTTGTAGTGTTGTAATTAAAAGTTGGTTATTGTGTTTAAATCTATTCTACGCTTTTTAGATCACCAAATCTTTTAAATGATCTATCAATGCAAAGTTTGACACATTACTACCTTTTCTTCAAAACAAAAGAACTAACACTTTTGAAAGTTTTAGTTAAATTTACAAAGTAATGATGCAATGGCTGTTTAAGGATTCTTTATAATTTTGTAAATCTAATGTTTTGCTTTCTGATAAACTAAAATCTAAGACAGCAAAATATTTGAAAATTTATTAATTTTTACATTTGATAAATTTACCAGAATACCAACCAAGGATTTTTTTACAACCTCGCGATATTAGTATTTAACTGACAGTTTTTAACAAGTTTCTTCTAATGGACATTTATCGTGACATTTCAAAAATGTTTTTAAACTTCAGTTTTTACAATCATATGTTGAACTACCAACTGTTTTTGCAGTATTTTATGGCTACCGGACTAGAACTTGTCAATTGATTTAAGACGATGATACAAAATAAACTTTATTGTTTGACTTGTATGGGTAAAAACATTTGATATCGGTTATCAATAATCTCGGGAAATAAGCGCATCTTTATTGCATAATTAAATTCTTGCGATATGTAAATTAAGGAGCTTGTGCAAAATCAAGCGTGAGCGACTCGGGTGTTTTAGCAATCAAGCACCTCTGCCTTGTTGAAAACTGATTAAGGGATTAATGGACTAAGTATATCATGGACTGCCTCATTAAGTTAATTACTTACCCCGAGTTGCACTCAGTATTGCAGGTCTAGACAATGTAAACTGAGTGTTTCGTTTCATTCTATTCCTTTTGACGAAATATGTTATATGGCTTCAGTCTGTCTTTTGTTTACAATGAATGGTGTCATGAAATTCTAACAAAAATTGTGTTTGAGCGTTAGGCCTAAATCAAAATTTTATTGGTTTCCCCTTTCCCATCAGTCTCATTAAAATCCTACCGGCTCAAATTCCGGATTCAAAAAATTTTAAACCCTTGATCATTTTCGTTTTAACCTTTTGCAAACTTTATAATCTGAATTACAAAAGTGTTTACGGTGAATAGATATAAAGTGATATCACGCCAATGTGATTATGATGTCATTTCTGTTAACAACATGGTAGCTGGGGGAGGGTTTTTCAAAGGAAAAATGAAGCTACCGCTGAGTGTTTCTGTTCCTCAACAGCAAAAAATGTTTTAAACATCATATTACAAATCAAAAACACATGTTTGCACAAAACGAAAGAAACATGGGATGTTGTGATCAACCAAGCTCTTGGTGAGAAGGAAGTTTCGGCTTCTTTCGCCTCGGCTTCAGACAGCAGAAATAAGTGATTAAACTTAGGGCCACAGAATGAGTTTTAAGATACTGTTCAAGCTGGTTCTGAAAAAAGCAATTTTTTAACTTCCATACAGATTTCCGATGCATTTTCATGTTTATAACAAATAAGATTGATTTCTCGGGTTACTATTCTGTCAAGCACTAGCTAGAAGCCCCAGTTTTTGCTGTGTTTGATATGACTGGTTAGTGATACATGCACTAAAACACAAACTACCCACCTTTAAGTAATATTACCACTACAAAGGGTGATTTATGTTCATAAGGTGCTTTTGACATTTAACAAACAAAAAAGCACTACTGCTATGTATGTAAGATATAAAAAGGTACATAAAGAAAATAAAACTGTGGAAGATATGTATTATTGTTAGAAATTAATATTTCATTTGTTAGTAATATGCTAAATAGACGAAGTATAAATTATGCAAAGAAAAAAAACTCATTATACAAATGATACAAAAATTGTGCAAATTAATGCAAAAAGCTGTGTCTTTAGTGATAAAAAACTAATAAATAAAATTTGCTAATTGTGACTGAGCTTTTCAGACTTAAGCTTTTACTATAAAACTATTAAGGTCAAAATAATTTTTTTCCAACCTACCTACATATCCTGAAATATCTGGGTAGAGAGAGGACAAACCAATCTAAATTTAATTATGACCGGAAAAATTGATTTGATTGATTTAATGGGGTTCAACGTCAAAAATATTTCACTTACATTGAGACGTCACCAGCTATGGGTGAAGTGGCAGAAAATTTGACCTTTGCAATACGCTAAGATGGATATGAAGGTAAGATTACATTTTGTATGTGATATAACAACAAACCAATTTTTGCACCCTGGTTTCATCTTATTGCTTGCTTGATACTGCATATCCCAGCGTGGCACCAACACTCACATCTATCAAGATCATATATTTAATGATTAAGCATAGGTACCAACTTCTAGTCAAAAATGACATCAGCTGAATGTTTTGGAGTCATTTGATGGCTGACCATCTTTTAAATGTATTAAATCATTTTTAAAAAAGTATATGACACGCCTATCAGGAACAGAATGCACGGAGTCAGAATTTGGTTGGGAATATGAGTCAATAAAACAAATAAAATTTTAATAATAACATTATCGGGAATTGTTGCCAAATTCTGATGAAGAATGTACAGCGTGTCCTTGCTGAGATTTTATGTAGTTACAGCGCCGCGTCAAAAATATTGACGAGAACAAAATTAGTTGTGTGATCAATGTCCATCTTAAATACAAGATATAAGTGTGAAATCTCTCTCAATCAGTCTCGAAAGACAAATTGTAAAAAAAAAAACATATTTGGTAAAGTTTCAAGATATCAAGGCGCCGTAGGTTCGAGCCCCATCTGGACCACCAAATTTTTTACGTTATTTTGAATATAATATTCGTTGATGTTTATAATGCTATAGTCCACTGACTTTTGCTAATGTTTTTCACACAATTTCTTGTGAAATTTATTATTATTGATTAACAAAATGTTTCACATTCTATGTGAAAATAATGAAGATATTCTCCCATTACAAGTATGAGTTAAAATAATTCACAATTGTTACAAAATGCTTTACAGTTAGGTGTGACAGAAAAGACTATGTGCAAATATTAATAATATTTCCACATATTTGATTTCGCATTTCGACATTCCTGACAATTTGTCATCTGATGAAAGGTCACTTGTCATTGAGCTTTTGTGAATATACAGAGATAAATCCTTAGCACAGAGATGGTACAACATAAAATTCATTTAAAATCAGATGCAAAATCTAATCAGCAACCTTATCGGCTTTCCCCGAAATAGGTTGAAGCATTACAGTACCTGTTAATTTCTTACACAAGGTATCATTACCTCTGCCACTGAGGATAAGAACTTATCTATAACAGGTTCAATGGTATTGGTATCTAAGACATGCAGAGACAAGTCAGGTTTTACATAAAACACTAAAGGTTTTTTTTAACAAAATATCGTTTTTGTTGCGATTTTAGATATTTGAACTCCCAGACTCAAGAGTTGATTTTATAGTGTCATTCTCAGATAATTTACTCAAATTTTCACGTTAATAGACCTATCATCTGGATTTTTCAACTAAATTTGCAATCATCATCTAAACACTGCTTTCAATACCCGTTTGAGAACCTTTAAACTTTTACGTTTATACCCAATGTTTTGTCCTTTTCGCCAAAAACATTCCAAAACATGATGGACAAAATATTACATGGACTTAAAGTTATCTCCTGTTTGTGTTATTTCGATGATGTGTTAATGCGTCATCTACATTTGAATGACACTTGGAAGATATACAGGAAACACTTCGTGGCTTTCATACAGCGGGCTTCAAACGTGGTCCAAAGAAATGTGCTTTTGCTAGGCAGTCATATAAATTACTTGGTCAGGTAAATTCATGAGATGGAATCGTCTTAAGGTAAATAAGGACATTTCGGTTCAAAAGACTTTTGAAAATCTTAGGCGTGTCTTAGGCATGTTCCATTTGCTCGCAAATATATCAGAAATTTTTGTACCATTGTTCATCCCTGAACTAGATTATTGAAGAAATGTGTCAGATTTACTTCGTCGTCAGAAGATGACTGTTCTTTCACAGAACTTAAACGCTTACTTGTGACTTCTGAATTTAAGCTTTTCCCAGATATAATATTCCACAAACTTCATCCAAAAAATTGGATATATGTTATATCAGACACGTTCTCCTAATGACAGTGATCAAAACATTCTAGCTAAATAAGTTTCGACAGTTGAATTTATTACAGATGGTTACAAGTTTATTACACCATGAGGTCTATTTGTGTGGTCCCAGATTTTAAGTTTACTATGACCATTGAGCATTGGTTTTTCAAACAAAAATCACCGATGCAATCTATAAACTCTGAATTGCAATTTTAAGAGAAAAAACTTTTGATATCTTGTATCATGGATGATAGACTCAGATGCTCTAAGCCGTTGTTAAGTGGGTTCAAATAAAATGAAAACCCAGATGAAGAGGTTCTGCTTTTTGTACACCCTTCAGTTTACGGGATGTATTTTAGTAAACCGATTGTATGTCTGTTGGTCTGGCCGTTTGCATTTTGCTTGTGCATTAAACTCCTTCAGTTTTTAGCAAAAGTTTGGAAACATTACAGGTGTGTTTATTATGATCATTTGAAAGATTTTCTAGATTAAAAACCAAAATGGCTGGATACTAGCACATTGTAGTTTATTTCTTGTATATTGAATTCTTTCTACAGTTTTTTGAGATTTTTTTAGACTTTTTTTTAAAAAACTTTGTAGGTGTGTTACTTAGGACTTAAAAAACTGGAAACTGTCTGTCCGTAATTTAACTTTTTGCTAGTGCTTTTGCTAGCCTTTATAGTTTTTTTCAGCAAATGTTTTTTTTAAAAAAAAAAAAAAAAACATGCAGGTGTCTCCAACGTACATATAGTTACGGGCGTATTCTGCTCAGCCTAGCGATGCTTTTCTTGTCATATGTTACAGGTAATGTTAGTAATAACAACACTTTACCTTATTTTCGTTTACCAGATTATGTTCAAGATTCTGACAGTATTTTTGGTGTTTGTAATGACAGAAAGATACACTATACTACCAATATTCAGAAACTGACATTGAATATGATGATAATACCGATGTTGTTTATGATTTTCCTGAGAAACCTAGACTATCTACATTGCGCTCTAAATCATATATACATGCTCAGAATTACTTTTTACAGCTAAAAGATTAATGATCATACATCACCTTGTACATAAGTAAAATCTTTCGATAGTGATAGTGATTTTTCTAAAGTTGTTTATTACATTTTACATGCCGAGAATGTATATGGTGGGAGAATATCTACTTAAGTTGGATTCAAACTTAGGCGCTATGATCCGTAAACCTGCGTTTTAGACTATCCGGTAATCAAAACAGAGATATATACTTCTGAAATTTGCTAAAAAGACAATAAAGTATTTTCCGGAATATAAATACGAAACACAGGAACAATGTGAAGAGAAAATACTGAGGTTTCCCACAAATATTAAATCTGATATGATGAAGTGAGCCGAAAAACTGCTGATGACAAGCCAGATTCTTGGTTGCGTCTGGTTCCTTCGAAGTATTAACTAACTGATTATATGTTATCTTGATACAACGCAAATTTTTAGTTCAAAGATGTGTTGATGTTTCATACTTGCATTTTTCGATATAAACGCTTTGATATTTTTTTCTGTAAATATCACAGTTAGTTTGAATATTGATTTTTAATTGTATACCATTGAAGAAGATCAGAATTAGACAAAAAAATAAATAATAAATATATTGCCTTGTAGAAGAAGAAATAACCAATACTTAATTTTGTTTAAATGTTATATTTATTTTGACATAGTTCAAATAGCCGTGTACGGCATGGCGAAAATACAATATTTAAGACATGGTAAACACTCATATTTAAAAGTTAAGCAGATACTGGACAAATTTAAACACTTTTTTGTATTATATACAAATTTGTATCAATTATACTTTTAAAGTGTTAAAATTTTTACAAAAATTTACGCTAGGCAAAGAAAAAACATACAGCGTTTTTCGGTCAATGCATCTTTATCGAGGCACCTGGACTTTAGCGCAAAATGTGGCAATGAAATATAAAATATATGTTTATTGTATGACAAAACACCCAAAATAGAACAAAAATGATAATTTAAACTGACAAACTGTAAAGACAAAAATCGGGGATATCTATAGAGAAAGAATTAGATATTAACATTTGTGAAAAACAAAATTTACATATGTCTTCTTGTGGAGTAAATTCGAATGTATGTATTAAATACACTGTTTAATCAACAAAGCTAATAAAATTGATCGCAAAAAAGAATGACGGTAAAATTGATAAATTTAAAAAAAAAAACAAACTGACATCGGGAAGATAACACGTGACATATTTCGTAACAATATTTTAAATGTCAACAGTTAATTGTATGCTACAGTTTGTGAAAGTGAAAAAGGGAATCCATTCTTACTTTCATCCAAGTAACTCCGTCTATTTCTTGCTGCTTGCAAATGATAATTATTTCTTGATATCATGTCGTGTTCTTATACTCTCAAGGAAGTTGGTTGACCCTCTGTTTTTCAACAAAAAAATAAACTAAAGTACTAATTGAAAGGTCGATTACTTTGGACAAAACGGTTTTTCACATATAAAGCAAACAAGTTTCCATAGACCTTAGCATCATATTTTACGTTTATTTACTTTTTATGACATTTTCGGCATACAAATGGTTTATGTACAATTGATCTTACGTGCGAGTAATTCCGTGATGTACTTTTAGGTAAAATATAAATTGTGTGTACATGTTAATGTTTCTATCCACTTAGTGTACAATATTGAACCGTCATTTACGGTATTTTCTACATCGAACTTGCAGCAACCCTTTAATTGCTATATGTGTAAGTGCATGTTTTCTGACACTTGTGTTTAATGAAGAATTCCTAAATTTGCAACCCTCTTCTGGGAACAAATTGACAACACAATTGTTTTTTTTAACACAAATTTGCTCAGATTATAAATTAAAATATCCTAACTGTTATAAGAAACAAAAGCTTTTGTTTGTATGCCTATTTGAAGTCAAACAAGATGCTATTTTGACTATCCTGGAACTTCAAAGCTAATTGCTTCTTACAATTCTACTGGTTTCTTTAAAAGACGTAAGTCTGTTTCGCACTTGCTTCGAAACAAGTATCGAAACACTAAACAAGAATCCATGTGACCCCGACATAAAAATAAACAATAATCGAAGAATATCTTGGTCTGCTGCCTCGGCTATGATCCCTAGTGACCATGAAAGTCCAGAAAAAAAGAAAAATCTCAAATAAACGGGCCAATACGAACGTGAATCTATTATACTTGAGTTGTTTTCGATGCTCAGTTGAAATTTGTAAATGAGATAACCAGCCACCATCATTGCAACGGCGTTTACGACCAGTGAAAACGAGATCGGACCTATAAAAACTATAATATTGGTGGGGTAGATAGACGGGAAACAGACATCACTGGCGTAACCTATTTTGATTTCGGTAAGTTTATCAAGAATAACTGATGGAATCACAACTAATGTTGGAACGCCATAACCTATGACATAATTGGAAATTGGAAATCGGGTTGCTCATAGATACATGTGGGTTCTCTTTCAGTTTAAGCATCGCCTTCAGCAGGAGAACACTATACATAGTCATCCAGGCAAAACAAGACAACCATGCATAATAAGAAATAATAGCAATTACAAAACAAAGCACAAGAAAATCATTGTACCCAAATCCAAACATGAACAATAAATGTGAAAATAACATAGATATCATGAAGTGTTCTGAAACTTTCCCAGACGTGTTCATTGACAGTTTCAGATATCTATGTATAATCACTGTTACTAATAAGAATACATATGATAGTCCCATTGTGACGTAAGTCGATACATTCTGTATTGTACTCCAGTACACACTAGTGGTTTTTTTGCCATGTGAAATACACCTTCGAAAGTTTCAGATAGGGTACATGTCAAATTTTGAAGGCTTAAAGCTATCTTTATTGCTTAAGATAACGTTTTGATCATTGTTGTACACTCCTCTAATTTCTAGATATTTAGGATTTCCCATAGAAGCGCATTTGAAACGAAAAAGTTGGTGCTTCAAAATACTTAGGAATCGGTTCATTTCTTTACCGATATATCCGACTGCTATAGAAGAATCAATAACTGCATTGGTAGAAAAATCGAAAACGGATATTAAATAGTTCGTGGCTTCATTACCATTTCTTTCAATGTAAGTCCATTTCATTTGCTTAAAACTTGTATAAAATTGTGAAATATCTTGAAGAGTTACATTCTCATTAATCGTCATGAAAAGAGTTATATCAATAGTCAAACAATTGGAATGATTTAAACACGGAAAACCAATACTGCTTTCAACAGATTTGTTAAGGCAAAAAGCATTCACGTTTTCAGGATTTTTCGTTTGCAATGGAATAAGTAGATACACAATAATGGAATGACTTAATGCCAGTATTCTCTTCCATAAGTCGTATGTCCCGTTTGTTATTATTCTAAAGTGCAAATCTAATTCAGCGTTACCAATAACAGCTTCAAAATTGCAGCTTCCCTGAAATCAGAAAAGAATTTTGAACTATTGTTTGTGTTCTAAGACCACTAGTTGTTAATAAACATAATGTTTACGATCGCTGTTCATAGTCCATAAACCGTGCAAATAGACTGAACCTTAAATTTCTATCAGGTAACTAAAAATCTTGACAATCAATGGTCGCAGTTTGTTGTATGTTTATCCATTATTCTGATGTTCCTTTTGAGAGGTGTTATTCATTTTTGTGTCTATTGCTCTATTTATTATCATTCATTTTAATGTATTTATTTCTTTTTGTCTGATGTGAATTTGATTTAGTTTACTGTAGTTTTAACCGCGGTGTTCTTAATTTCGCTTATTCGCGCGGAAGCAAATGTTTGTGTACAGCATATTCAAATATAGTTTACCAATTTACCATCTATTTGGTTTTATGTTCAGATTAACCGTCCAATGCAAATAAAGCCTCACGTTTAATCAAGACAGACTTTTCAAAAATTACGAATAAGCTAACAAGTAAAAGTAGATAAAAATCAATTCAACTGTATGTTTCATAACATCAAAAACATTTTGTATTTGCTATCACGCTTGTCTTTATCCACAGCCATTTAGCAGTAGTTAGAAAATATTTCTGTGATGCATTCTCAAAACCTTTTTAAATCTATTTTATACCCAAGATGTTCATGAAGACATACCTGATATGACTAGACAGTCTTACAGTTTGGCCACGCCCACTAAAATTGTCCATAATAAATATGATTTTAAAAAGGTAAAAATTGATCATAAATGTTTAAAGTAAAATTACAATTTGAGAATGATGAATTTGTAAGTATACCAGACTGAATGGAAAATAAGGAGATGGAAATATCTACTGGGACTATTAAGACGAGGTAAAAACCCTAGAAAATTAGGTAAAATATTTCTTCGCCATTCGGAACTATTTACGCTTTAGCAGTTCATTGGAAAATAATGTCAGTCAGTCGTAAAAGGTACATCTAGGCAGTGATAATTAGATTGTAAATATATAAATATATACAAATATTTACCGTCTGTTCATTTTTATACTTATTTTTCGATCTGTTCAGGTCTGGTTCTTTTTTATTTTTGATCTGATACTCAGTTTTCTAAGTCAGCAAAACAATTACACTTGAAAAAATCATAAATCAAAAATCACAAAAAACCGACTCTTTGAAATTATGTACATTCACAATATTTTCTCCAGTCGTTACGACTGGAGAAAATATTGTAAATGTACATTATTTCAAAGGGTAATAGTAGGTCACTATTTGAATAACATTATTACCTGTGGTCTTTCAAACTTATTTTACATTGTGTATCACTTACCTTCTCATCACCAATGCAGTTTTCACTTCCGCTTTCTGTTTGACGTTTAAACTCAAACAAGGCAGACATATGCCGCATAGACAGACCGAATTCCAGAGACTTTAGTGCCTCTGCACAAAAGGGACTGTCTTGTAGAAAATTTTGGCAGAACTCATTTCTCTCCCACATGTACCCATATTTTGGATTTTGTGTTTATATTGGATTTTGGAACTGCATACATAAACTTTTATTTCGGGCATTATCTAAATTGATTTGGAGATCCCAACACGTTCGAGGCTGTGTTCCTTTTGGTGGAAAAACATTAAATCGACATTCATTTTTTTTCAAACAGTTCAATCATATCATTTGAGTTATTGATTTGTAGTAAATCATTAAGCGTAGTAAAACAGTTAAAAAAATATTTTAAATTCCAGCTTTGATAAACATTCACGCCACGACACATCGTACAGTATTTATTCATATAAGCCAAGCCATCATCCCCTGTTACTGGTATGGAATTCCTATAGTCTCTTTTCTGACACAACATTGTTAATTCTAAGTTTGTTCCATTTGCTGGACATTTGCTGACAAAGACATAACCTCTTGACTGTTGTATCAACATTGGAATTTTAATCAAACACGACGTATGCAATAATTTTACTTTTAAATCTGGTGGTATGGCTTCAGTTTTAGCTAATGTCGTGGTGTTGTCATGACAGCAGTCTTTTAATAGATTGCAAGCAACATCACAATAGCATACAGTGATGTCTTTGTTTATATTGTTCTTACAGGAGCCTGCATTGGAACAAAAAATAGTATCCCGACGTTGACGTAATAAAGTCTTATGCTTAGACGATTTAACCCTTTTCGAATAGTCCTTTATATATGTTGAATGAGTGTGTATAGAAGGAATTTTGGTTGTTTTGTTAAACGTTCGTTCATGGTCCTTAAAATAGCCTGTATATTGCAGTTCGTAGTTACCTAAGAGCGAGAGAGCTTGTGGCGTCGATTTACTATTTCTACTAAAAGTTGCAGTCAATGATTTATTTTGATTCGCGCTAATATTTCTCTCATGATAACATTTCTCCTTAATAATATCCCTTCTATTTTCAGTAAATTGTTGTTCATAAAATGGTGTTGATGGTCCTTGTTCGAATTCTCGGGTCTATTTCTTGATTTCCGTTTTCAACCCATAGATTGCAAATACAGAGGATAATGTAACGATTAAATTTAATCTTGTCATTGTGTTTTATTGGAGATATTTTTTATTTGTATTTCAATACAAATTTATATATATAGCGCCGTTCAAACCTCAAATTTACCAATCAACAAGAAGGCGTGTTTGTAATCATTATGCAAATATTACACACACACATACACAAATGCTTATTGGTTAAGTTAACATAAAATGATTACAATGAAATAAAATTAAACTCCATCAAGTTGCACCTCGACCTGCAGAATTGTTACCCTATAAAGTGTGTAAAAAAGAAAAGAAAATGGCAATTTAGATTTTTATATGATCTTGCGTTGCTAATGAAAAATGACTACTTAATTATTACTTTTTAGGCCTGAGCACTAAAGAATGAGATCAATCACATTTTTAAAATTTATTTGAAATGAAAGTCAAATGACAAATATAAATATGACTAGTATAAATGTATAGTCGCTACAGAGGTTTAATTTTGTGCAATTAATATATTTTTTGTAGATCTCATAATATTTTTATATTTCTTTTTTTTGTGTGTATGTGATTTAAGTTTTAATCATGTTTCTGCACTAAAATTCTTTCACATTCAAGTAAAATATTTATTTTGATCATTTTACTACTTTAAAATAAACATGTAAATCGGGTCAAATAACTTAAAAGGAAAAATTAAATTACATTTAATCTAGGTTAGGAGGTTTTTGTAACAACGCATTTAATGACAAAAATAGTGGGTAACAAACATGTAAACATTCTTCAGTAATAAAATACACAATATAAAATAATCAATGGGCAATGATAAAAATCGCATAGTTTCTACCGATGGGATATCACTTCCCTAAAATGCTTTTTACCGAGAGCTATCGAGCCGACAAATATTTTCGGAAGGTGTAAATATTTTACTAAGTTGTAAAATCAAGAGATAAAATGTGTACATATGGTACATCCAAATTAAATAGGCATTTCTGTTATATATGCAACCTTTTATTTCTTTTAGGAGCAGAATATCGCCACTACAATATTTGTTTGAAGTGTTGATATGTTACATATTTGATGTCTGATGATATCACTTATATTTATTTTCGGTTATTCGATTTTACTTAAAACGTACAATGTATGTGGTGACAAAATTAATAATGAAATAAATACTTAATTAGCAAATGATAACACCTTCCAGGAATATGTAAGTAGAATTTCTTACAAATAAAACACAAACATACCAGTCCATGTCTAAATCACAATCTGACAAAAGTTAAATCTTTGAAAACAGGCTAATTTAGGTATTAACGTGAACATCCATCAAGGAAGTAAATCCGGTGCTCCAGAAGGATAAGCATCTCCTGTATAGCTAGCTTCATCCGTTATGTTCAAAGTCAAATTTGAGAATGTACGGAAAATGGAACAATGGTTAGTTAAACATATCTAGTAATATTGGTGACTTCATACTTTTTATCAAAATTTTAAAGACGACCTTTATTAACCTGGTATTGCAATATCCTTGAGTTATTTTAATTGTAAGCAGCTTGCTTCGTTGTTCACAATCCCCGTAGTGGGAACAAGCCCTACTATACCGCATTAACTGTGACAAATATACACCATGTGCAGGAGAAGCAGGGATATTATTGAAAAGAACCGGAAAGTTGACAATAGAAAAATTGAAGTCATCGCATTTGTCGTATATCTTCAGATGTAACATTCGTAGAGTCATTATTGAGATATCAGTCTA
>CM056606.1:9490547-9683047 GCA_029721355.1 Tegillarca granosa | reverse complement strand
AAATATATAATATGGTTTCAGTCTGTCTTTTGTTTACAATAAATGGTGTCATGTAAACAAAATTTGTGTTTGAGCGTCAGCCCTAAGTCAAAATTTTATTGGTTTCCCCTTTCCCATCCGTCTCATTAAAATCCTACCGACTCAAAAAAAATTTTTGTTATCGTCCGAATTCAAAAAATTTTATACCCTTGATCATTTCCGTTTTAACCTTTTGCAAACTTTATAACCTGAATTACAAAAGTGTTTACGGATAACAGATATAAAGTGATATTAAGCCAATGTGATTATGATGTAATTTATGCAAACAACGTGGTAGCTGGGGGTAGGGGGTTTTCAAAGGAAAAATGAAGCTACCGCTGAGTGTTTCTGTTCCTCAACAGCAAAAATGTATAACATCATATTACAAATCAAAAGCATATGTTTGCACAAAACAAAAGAAACATTGGGATGTCGTGATCAACATAGCTCTTGGTGAGAAGGAAGTTTCGGCTTCTTTCGCCTCGGCTACAGATAGCAGAAATGTAGTGATTAAACTAAGGGCCACAGAATGAGTTTTAAGATATTGTTCAAACTGGTTCTGAAAAAAGCAATTTTTTAACTTCCATACAGATTTCCGATGTATTTTCATGTTTAAAACAAATTCTTTTGATTTTTTTCTCGGGTTACTATTCTGTCTAGCACTAGCTTAAAGCACCAGTTTTTGCTGTGTTTGATATGACTGGTTAGTGATACATGCGCTAAAACACAAACTACCCACCTTTAAGTAATATTACCACTACAAAGGGTGATTTAGGTTCATAAGGTGCTTTTGATATTTAACAAACAAAAAAAGAACTACTGCCATGTACATAAGATATAAAAAGGTACATAAAAAGTACATAAAGGAAATAAAACTGAAGAAGATTTGCATATTGTTACCAATTTTTAACAAACCGCCTCGATTGAAGAAAATATAAAACAAATACCGGTTAAATTTTGATGTGCCAGATGTGCACATTTCGGATATTCATTCCTCATCAGTGACACTAAGACCGAAAAGTTTGATAGATAACAAAACATAAGCCAAACAGTTGAAAATAATGAATCTAAAGTTCCAAAATTATATAAATCCAAATCCAGCTAAGGAATGCTTTGCATGAGGGAACAGACCTTACTTTTAAATAAATTTCAAATTTAGACGGTTGAAAATTTTGCTAAATGGTATAATTTCTGACAGCACGAAGTACTGCCTACTGAGTTATGGATACCCTCGGGGAGTTTTACTCCACCAGCAGCAGGTACCCGCTCAGGGGTAGTAAATATAAAACAAATACCGGTTAAATTTTGATGTGCCAGATGTGCACATTTCGGAAATTCATTCCTCATCAGTGACACTAAGACCGAAAAGATTGATAGATAAAAAAACATAAGCCAAACAGTTGAAAATAATGAATCTAAAGTTCCAAAATTGTATAAAACATTCTTAATTGGAGCGTGTTACACAATTAATTAACTCAATTCTTACTCAAATCAAAACTATAAAACAGTACTTTGGCTTCATTTTTTACATTACGTGATTATATATATATATATATATATATATATATATATATATATATATATATATATATATATATATATATATATAAGATTACATTTTGTATGTGATATAACAATAAACCAATTTTTGCACCCAGGTTTCACCTTATTGTTTGCTTAATACTGCAGATTCCAGCGTGGCACCAGTACTCACATCTATCAGGATCATATAAGTAAATGATTATGCATAGGTGCCAACTTCTACTCATTTGACGGCTGACCATCTTTTAAATGTATTAAATCATTTTTTTAAAAAAGTATATGACACGCCTTTCAGGAACAGAATGCACAGGGTCAGAATTTGGTTGAGAATATGAGTTAATAAAACAAAATAAATAAATAAATAAATAAATAAATAAATAAATAAATAAATAAATAAATAAAAATGACATTATCGGGAATTGTTGCCAAATTCTGATGAAGAATGCACAGTTTGTCCGTACTGAGATTTTATGTAGTTACAGCGCCGCATCAAAAATATTGGACGAGAACAAAATTAGTTATGTGAACAATGTCCATCTTAAATATAACAAAAAGATTAAAAATAAATAATATTTAAAAATGTTGACATACAAAGGTTAACATTTAAATTTGTGAAAATCCTTGTATTATGAAAACAAATTGATATTCACAGTGAAATCGTAAAGTCAATTCTACGACTAACGCAGAGCAAATATTTTTGTAGGCGTGTCCTTAGTTCATGCTACATTGTGACAAGTGACAATACTCGGTGTAAATAAAAATATCTGTGACTTCATGTAATACAGCAAAGAAACACAATATTGTCTTTTCTTCAAGCACTTAACCTTTAGAAATAAAACTTTTGTGTCCTTCAGATGAAACTAACAAATCCTCAATTTACATTGCTCTAAGCATACGTTTATTGACACAAATACTTCTACTTTCACATACATATCTAGTGAGATAAAAATAAAAAATGTAAAATCTCTCTTAATCAGTCTCGAAAGACAAATTGTAAAAAAAAATCATATTTGGTACAAGTTTCAAGAAATCAAGGCGCCGTAGGTTCGAGCCCCATCTGGACCACCAAATTTTTTACGTTATTTTGAATATAATATTCGTTGATATTTATAATGCTAATAGTCCACAAACTTTTGCCAATGTTTCTCACACAATTTCTTGTGAAATTTATTATTATTATAAATTAACAAAATGTTTCACATTTTATTTGAAAATAATGAAGATATTCTCCCATACAAGTATGAGTGAAAATAATTCACAATTGTTACAAAATGCTTTACAGTTAGGTGTGACAGAAAAGACTTTGTACAAATATTAATAATATTTCCACATATTTAATTTCTCATTCGGCCTTCCTGACAATTTGTCCATCTGATGAAAGGTCACTTGTCATTGAGCTATTGTGAATATACAGAGATAATTCCTTAGCACAAAGATGGTACAACATAAAATTTATTTAAAATCAGATGCAAAATCTAATCAGCAACCTTATCGGCTTTCCCCAGATATGTTGAAGCATTACAGTACCTGTTAATTGCTTACACAAGGTATCATTACCTCTGCCACTGAGGATCAGAACTTATCTATAACAGGTTCAATGGTATTGGTATCTAAGATATGCAGAGACAAGTCAGGTCTTACATAAAACAATAAAGGTTTTTTATTTAACAAAATATCGTTTTTGTTGCGATTTTAGATATTTGAGCTCCCAGACTCAAGAGTTGATTTTATAGTGTCATTCTCAGATAATTTACTCAAATTTTCACTTCAATAGACCTATCATCTGGATTTTTCAACTAATTTTGCAATCTTCATCTAAACTCTGCTTTCAATACCCATTTGAGAACCTTTAAACTTTTACGTTTATACCCCATGTTTTGTCCTTTTCGCCAAATACATGTCAAAACATGATGGAAAAATATTACATTGGCTTAAATTTAACTCCTGTTTGTGTTATTTCGATGATGTGCAAATGTGTCATCTGCATTTGAAAGACATTTGGAAGATATACAGGAAATATACAGATATACAGATATACAGGAATCGCCTTAAGGTAATTTAGGACATCTCGGTTCAAAAGACTATTGTAAAACTTATGCGTGTCTTAGGCATGTTCCAATTGGTCGCAAATATATCATAAATTTTTGTACCATTGCTCATCCCTTATCTAGATTATTGAACAAAGGTGTCAGATTTACTTCGTCGTCGGAAGATAATTGTTCTGTCACAGAACTTAATCGCTTACTTGTGACTTCTGAATTTTAGCTTTTCCAAGATATAATATTCCACAAACTTCATCCAAAAGGAATTGGATAAATGTTATATCAGACAAGTTCTTGTGATGACAGTTTATTAGACCGTGAGGACTATTTGTGCGGTCGCAGATTTTAAGTTTAGTATGACCATTGAGCATTGCGCTTATTACCTCAAACGAAAATCCTCGATGCAATCTATAAACTCTGAATTGCAATTGAAAGAGAAAAAACTTTTGATATCTTGTAGTAACCTGCATCATGGATGATAGTCTCAGATGCTCTAAGCTGTTGTTTAGTGGGTTCAAATAAAACAAAAACCCAGATGAAGAGGATCTTTTTTTTGTACGCCCGTCAGTTTATATGATGTATTATATTAAACCGATTGCATGTCTGTTGGTCATGTCGTTTGCATTTAGCTTGTGCGTTAAACTCCTTGAGTTTTTAGAAAAATTTTGGAAACATTACAGGTGTGTTAATTATGACTTGAAGATCATTAGAAAGATTTTCTAGATTAAAAAACAAAATGGCTGGATACTACCACATTGTAGTTTATTTCTTGTATATTGAATTCTTTCTACAGTTTTTGAGATTTTTTGAGTTTTGTTTTTAAAACTTTGTAGGTGTGTTACTTATGATTTAAAAAACTGGAAAACTGTCCGTCCGTAAATCAACTTTTTGCTTGTGCTTTTGCTAACTTTTATAGTTATTTAGCAAATGTTTTTTAACAACCATGCAGGTGTCTCGGACGTACATATAGTTACGGGCGTATTATGCTCCGTTTAGCGGTGCTCTTCTTGTCATATGTTACGGGTAATGTTAGTTATAACAACATTTGGCCTTATTTTCGTTTTCGAGATAATGTTCAAGATTCTGACAGTTTTTATTGTGTTTGTAGAAAAAGAAATAACCAATACTTAATTTTGTTTAAACGTTTTATTTATTTTGACATAGTTCAAATAGACATGTACTGGCATGGCAAAAATACAATATTGAATACATGGTAAACACTCATATTTAAAAGATAGACAGATACTGGACAAATTTAAACAATGTATACATAAATACTTTAAAGTGTTGAAATTTTTACAAAAATTTACGTTAGGCGAAGAAAAAACGTGCAGCGTTTTTCGGTCAATGCATCTTTATGCAAAATCTGGCAATGAAATATAAAATATATGTTTATTGCATGATAAAACACCCAAAATAGAACAAAAATGATAATTTAAACTGACAAACTGTATAGACAAAAATCGGGGTATCTTTAGAGAAAGAATAAAAAATTAACATTTGTGAAACACAAAATTTTACATATGTCTACTTGTGGAGAATGATTCGAATGTATGTATTAAATACACTGTTTAATCAACAAAGCTGATTAAAATTGATTGCAAACAAGAATGACGGTAAAATTTCAGAAAAACTTAAAACTAACTGACATCGGGAAGATTACACGTCACATATTTCGAAACAATATTTAAATTACATTTTTAAATGTCACAAATATTAAAAAGACAAAATAATAACTAAATCAGAGGTGTACGTTTTTTATTTAGCCAGTTAACTGTATGCTACAGTTTGTAAAAGTGAAAAATGGAATCCATTCTTACTTTCATCCGAGTAACTCCGTCCATTCCTTGCTGCTTGCAAATGATAATTATTTTTTGATATCATGTCGTGTTCTTATTGACGTTGATTAACGCCCTCTGTTTTCCAACAAAAAACAACTAAAGCACTAGTTGAAAGGCCGATTACTCGGGACAAAAGTGTTTTTCACATATAAAGCACACATGTTTCCATAGACCTAGCATTATATTTTACGTTTAATTACTTTTAATGACATTTTGGCATAAAAATTGTTTATGTACAATTGA
This sequence comes from Tegillarca granosa, assembly GCA_029721355.1. NCBI lineage: Eukaryota > Metazoa > Mollusca > Bivalvia > Arcoida > Arcidae > Tegillarca > Tegillarca granosa. The sequence goes on along the minus strand of CM056606.1, from coordinate 9,677,361 downwards.
TCTTACGTAGCGAGTAATTCCGTGATGTACTTTTAGGTAGAATATAAATTGTGTTTATATGTTAATGTTTCTATTCACTTAGTGTACAATGTCTTTTACGGTATTTTATACATCAAAGTTGCAGCAACCCTTTAACTGCTATTTGTGTAAGAGCATGTTTTCTGACACTTGTGTTTAATGAAGAATTCCTAAATTGGCAACTCTCTTGTGGGAACAAATTGACAAAGTTTTTTTTACCAAAAATTTGCTGAGATTATAAATTAAAATACCTATATGTTATTTGAAACAATAGGTTGTGTTTGTAGGCCTATTTAAAGTCAAACAAGATGCTATTTTGACTATCCTGGAACTTTAAAATTAACTGCTTCTGAAAATTCTACTGGTTTCTCTAAAAGATCCTAGTCTGTTTCGCATTTGCTTTGAAACAAGTATTGAAACACTAAACAAGAATCCATGTGACCCCGACATAAAAATAAACAATAATCGAAGAATATCTTGGTCTGTTGCCTCGGCAATGATCCCTAGTGACCATGACAATCCAGAAAAAATGAAAAATCTGAAATAAACAGGCCAGTAGGAACGTGAATCTATTATACTCGAGTTTTTTTCGATGCTCAGCTGAAATTTGTAAATGAGATAACCAGCCACCGTCATTGCAACGGCATTTACGACCAGTGAAAACGAGATCGGACCTATAAAAACTATAATATTGGTGGGGTAGATAGACGGGAAACAGACATCACTGTCGTAACCTATTTTGATTTCGGTAACTTTATCAAGAATAACTGATGGAATCACAACTAATAGTTGGAACGCCATAACCTATGACATAATTGTAAATTGGAAATCGAGATTGTCATAGATACGTTTGGGTTCTCTTTCAGTTTAAGCATCGCCTTCAGCAGGAGAACACTATACATAGTCATCCAGGCAAAACAAGACAACCATGCATAATGAGAAATAATACCAATTACATAACAAATCACGAGATTGCCATTGTATCCAAATCCAAACATGAACAATAAATGTGAAAGTAACATAGATATCATTAAGTGTTCTGAAACTTTCCCAGACGTGTTCGTTGACAGTTTCAGATATCTATGTATAATCACTGTTACCAATAAGAATACAGATGATAGTCCCATTGTGACGTAAGTCGAGACATTCTGTATTGTACTCCAGTACACATTAGTGGTTTTTCTTGCCATGTGAAAAACACCTTCGAAAGTTTCAGATAAGTTACATGTTAGATTTAGAAGCTCAAAGCTATCATAATTGCTTACGATATCATTTTGATCATCGTTGTATACTCCTATAATTTCTATATACTTAGGAAATCTTATTAAATTGCATTTAAAACCAAAAAGTTGGTTCGTTAAAATCGTTAGGTATTGTTTCATTCTATCACTGATAGACTTTATTGCCCTAGTAAGATCGGGTTCTTCTTTGGTTGAAAAATCGAAAACAGATATTGAATAGTTTGAGGCTTCATTACCATTCCTGTCAATGTAAGTCCATTTCATTTGCTTAAAACTTGTATAAAATTGTGATATATCTTGAAGAGTTACATTCTCATTGACTGTCATAAAAAGTGTTATATCAATAGTTAAACAATTGGAAGAATTTAAGCAAGGAAAACCAATACTGCTATCAACAGATTTATTAAAGCAAAAAGCATTTACGTTGTCAGGATTTTTCGTTTGCCATGGAATAAGTAGATGCACGATAATGGAATGACTTAATGCCAGTATTCTCTCCAATATATTGTATGTCCCGTTTGTTATTATTCTAAAGCGCATCTCAAGCTCAGCATTACCAATAACAGCTTCAAAACTGCAGCTTTCCTGAAATGAGAAATTTATTTGGAAGCTATTTAATATGTTCTAAGTCCACTGGTTGCCAATAGATGTAATTTTTACGTCATTTGTAAAAGTACATAACAGCATCTTGAAGTGTTACCAAGTAACTCAAAATCTTGACAATCAATGGTGTCAGTATATTGTATGTTTAGCCCTTATTGTTATGTACTTTTACGAGAGGTGATATTTGTTTCTGTGTCTATTGTTCTAATTATTATCGTCTATTTTTATCAATTATTAATTTTTTATCTGATTTGTATTTGACTTAGATTTCTGTAATTTTATCCGTGATGTTCTAAATATTGTTTTTTCGCTGTGAAGCAAATTATTTGTATAAATGCGTTTTTTATAAATACTGTACCTATTCACTGCATTCGGTTTTGTCTGCAGATGACCATACGATGTAAATATAAACACATATTTGAACAGGGCAGTAGATTGTTCCTTTATTACGAAGAAGCCAACAAGTAAGTAAAAAGACATTTAAAAAACAACATACTTCGACTGCATGTTTGATAACATCAAGAAAGTTTTGTTTTTCATTTGCTGCCGCTATTGCCTCTTTGTTGTTGCTGAGCCATTCAGTGGTTATAAGAGAATCTTCCATTGTTGGATTCTCTGTACCTTACTGAAGCCATTTTGCAACATTTTTATACTCCCGAACGTTCATTAAAATTCCCTGTGTAAGCAAATAATTATCTTATATTTATTGTAAATAAGTCTGTCAGTTTAGTCTATCCTAAAAAACAATCAACTTTATTAGTATTTATGGTCTGTTTCATTAAAGTACGTATTTTTAGATCTGTTAGAGTCTGTTTCTTGATTTTCAATCTAATAACCTATGCTGGGCATAAAAATCACCATAAAAAACTGACGCTTTAAAATAATGTACATTTAAAATATTTTTCTCCAGTTGTAATGGTGATAGCAAGTCGCTATTTGAATTACATTATTTGCTGTAGCTCGATCTTATCATACATTTTTCATTTTACAATGTGTATCACTTACCTTCCCATCACCAATGCAGTTTTCACTCCCGCTTTCTGTTCGACGTTTAAACTCAAACAGGGCAGACATATGTCGCATAGACAGACCTAATTCCAGAGAGTTTAGTGCCTCTGCACAAAAAGGATCGTCTGGTGGAATATCATGGCAGAACTCGTTTCTCTCCCATATGTACTCATCCTTCAGAATGTGTACATATACTGGATTTTGGAACTGCATACATAAAGTTTTACTTTGCGCATTTTCTAAATTGATTTGGAGATCCCAACATGATCGAGGCCTTGGTGATCCGTTTGGTGGAAAAACATCAAATCGACATTCATTTTCTTCAAACAGTTTAAGCATATCACTTGAGTTATAGATATGTAGTAAATCATTAAGCGTGATAAAACAGTTAAACACGTATTTAATATTCCAGCTTTGATAAATCTTCACGCCATGACACATCGCACAGTATTTATTCATATAAGCCAAGCCATCATCCCCTGTTACTGGTATGGAATTCCATTCTTTACGTTTCTGACACATCATTGTTAATTCTAAGTTCGTTCCATTTGCTGGACATTTGCTGATAAATACATAACCTCTCGATTGTGGAATCAAATTTGGAATTTTTAGCAAACAAGACGCATGCATCAATTTTACTTTTAAATCGGAAGGTGTATCGTCGGTATTACCCAAGTTTGAAGTTATGTTGTTGTCATGACAACAGTCGTTAAATAGATTACAAACAACATCACAATAGCATACAGGGATGTCTTTGTTTATATTGTTTTTACAGGAGCCCGCATTGGAACAAAAATTAGTATCCCGACGTTGACGTAATAAAGTCTTATGCTTAGACGATTTAACCCTTTTCGAATAATCCCTTATATATGTTGAATGAGTGTGTATAGAATGAATCTTGGTCGTTTTGTTAAACGTTCCATTGTGGTTCCGGAAATAGACATTATACTGTTGATCATTGTTACTTGTATAAGAGTAAGTTTTTGATGACAATTCAAGATTGTAATCAAACAGTGTAGTCGATTTAGTTTTATTTTCACTCAACTTTTTCGTATAGTTACATTTCTTCTTGTTTAAATACAGCTTTTCTTGGATGTTAAGATGTTCATAAAGTGCTGCCAATCTACGTTGGTTGAATGCTCGGTGGGACCGTATCTTGGTTTCCGTTTTCATCCTAGAGACTGCAAAAATAACGGATAATAATAATACGAAATTTAATTTTGTCATTTTGTCTTTTTAATCAGATTTTTGTCACCTTATATCGGAATATGGTATCTGATGTAAATACTACATATTTACGGATATTTATATATCAGCCACAAAAGTAAAAAAAAAAAAAGTCTTGTAAACAACGAATCAGGATGAGAAAAAAAATTGATTATTTAATGCAACACCTACATTTGTCAGTAAAGACGCGTATCGACCACAAGAGGCTGGGTGTCCTGGCTTTTTTTAATTATAATAACGCTTCCTTGCAGAATTCTTATCAATGAGCTAAACAACTTACATATAATTTAACTTTATATACTTTTATAGTTTTATCATTGATAAAAAATACTCTCTCTCTCTCTCTCTCTCTCTCTCTCTCTCATTTAATATTTTCAAAAAGTGTTATTTTAAAATAAAGTTTTATTATGCATTTATCATATGTTTTTCTTTGGAAGTTTGTTCTAGGCATATTTACATGTTTCAATTCAGCTTTTTACACTGACTGCCAGTATTTCTACACTAAATTACACTAAATGTCAGTATCTATTTACACTCATTTTATAATTTATCTGTAAAAGTGTAAAAAAGATGCACAAACAAATTAATAATAACATTAAATGTATTAGGAAATTAGATATGAAAAGAATTTAACTTGAAAGCTTTATTGAATTAAAGAATGATCTTGTAAAATCTGGAGAGAATCATCACAATATTGTTAATAAGTACGAAGTCACAGTGTTCAGAATAATACTGTATATATTTGACTTACCATAGTTCCTTGTTCTTTTCATTCTCAAAATTGACTTTGCACGTGATGAGTGTAGCTAGCTAGACAGGATTTGTTCACCCTTCCGGAAGAGCACCCGACCTCACTTCCTTGATGGAAGTTCAAGTGTATAATTAAATTTGCCAGTTTTCTTACTTTACTTTACTTTTTGGGGATTGTGATTTGGACAAGAACTGGTTTTTGTGTGTTTTATTTGATCATTATTATTAGAATTTCATTTGGCTATGTTTTTTTCGATATTAAGATAATAATGATAAAGTCAAAATTGTTATTTAAAGTTTCAAAGCTATAAAAAATACTATTTTTCTTTAGTATTTTTAAAGTAAATTTTTGTTAATTAATCTGTTTCTACAAAACAAACTCAGTACCCTAAATAGGCCCTTAAATAAACCGAGTCAAGAATTGAAGATCAATTTATATATATACTGACATACAGTGCCAACAAAATATCAATGTCACATGTAAGGAAGGTATTATAACACAGTATAATAGAAAAGCTGAAAAATACACTAGCTGTTGTAAAGTAAGTGGGGTGGTTTTGGGCCATGAAAACTAGTTCAACCACACCACTGAACCTCGTAATCCAGGTTAGAAGGATAGTTTAAAAGTTTAAATTTAATGTGGGCGGTAATCAGATAAAAAAAAAGGTCTATCGTTTAACCTGGATTTTTCATATCATTTCTGTGAGAAAAAGTACTTGGTTAAATTTTAACCGAGGCAGTTGCCTCATAGGCAGTTACTGTCCAGCAAGTAATTAGTTAAGACGGAAACGTATGGTGTTCGGTTTTCTGATGTTAAAATCTGGTAATGTGTAAAATAAACTACTAAGGATGTAAAATGATTTCAACATTTAGGCCAAACAAAAAAATTGGAATATGTGTCAATTAACGAGCACATATTTGTTAAACAATTAAGCAGAAAATGTTAATTAATGTTAAGCCACGTTAATCACGTGTAAAGACTGTCAATGGTCACTTTATATTACATGACCAGGGCATCAATCCTCACTTACGACTTGTAGTTAGAAATAAATATATGGTAAAATGCAACCTAGACTTATCTTTTTAAGGTTTGTAAATTCAAATTTAAATTGTTAAGAAAGATAAAGTTTAAAAGTTATAATGCTTAAATCAATTAAAAATTCATTATTGATAAATAGACTTAATAATTATAACGATAACAAAAATAATAATGATAACAATAATGATGATAACAATAATGATAACAATAATGATAAAAAAATGATAACAATAATAATGATAACAATAATGAGAACAATAATGATAATAACAATAATGATGATAACAAAAATAATAATGATAACAATAATGATGATAACAATAATGATACCAATAATGATGATAACAATAATGATAACAATAATGATGATAACAATAATGATAACAATAATGATAAAAAAATGATAACAATAATAATGATAACAATAATGATAACAATAATGATGATAACAATAATGATGATAACAAAAATAATAATGATAACAATAATGATAACAATAATGATAAAAATAATGATAACAACAATGATGATAACAATAATGATGATAACAATAATGATAAAAAATTATAATAACAATGATGATAACAATAATGATAAAAATAATGATAACAACAATGATGATAACAATAATGATAAAATAATGATAACAACAATGATGATAACAATAATGATAGCAATAATAATAATTATAACAATAATGATAACAATCATAATAATGATAACAATAATAATAATGACAACAATAATGATGATAACAATAATAATAATGGTAACAATAATGATAACGATAATAATAATAATAATAATAATAATAACAGCATTTAATTTATTTCTATAAAATTTAAATGCTTGTTTTACTTAAGGGGTACCTTTAACCAAATTTTTTTATTACAATATATATTGTATAAATATCACAATATTGAAAACCGCATCAAAATTGGTGACAAATAAACAAGTTATAGTGGTTTGAAATCCACATTTTTTTAACTTTCCCTTGATCGCAAAGTAAAACACCTCGTTTTGAGTTATAAATGTGTGACGTCATTGCAGTATTTGAAGTAGTATCTAACATAATAGACAGTAGAGAGTATGGTGATATATCGACGTATGTAGAAGAAATAATGAATCTGACATGTACCTAATCATGTCAAATAGTTCGTCATCATTATTTTGGGAAGCAGCAGACAATGTTATAAGTGATGGATTTGGAGTAAAGCCGTATTTATTCGAAACGGAAATGGACAAATCTGATGTACATATTGAGTTGAGTACCGACCTACTCGAGAATTGTGATTGCATTTGGTTGCATAGCTGTTGAAAAATACGTGACGAGTGTTAACTTGTCAATAACACGAAAATTGATTATGTTGTTGACTTTTTTAAAATAAATTATTTAATTAAGTCGGACTGGACAGACAGGAGATTTGCGATTGATTACATAGCTATTACAAAAAATACGCGATTAGTTTTAACTTGTCAAATACACGAAAATTAATTTGATCATCGCATCTTATGACATTTTAAAATGAATTAAATATCAAGTCGGACTGGACAGACTACCAGCTGAATATTATGGAACTTACCGTGGCACCGGCTGAAAATCAATACATAAATATTCAATCGCCTATGCTTTTTTGACCAATGTTTTATCACAGTTAGAATTAAATGACCATGATGTAGAAAACTTTTAAGTAATCTGGCGGCATTACATTTTCTCAGTTGGATTTTTTTGACTGCGTTTTATTTTATTTGTGTATCACGTTATATATTTAAAATTATTAAATCGAAAAGAATGTATGGTCAAATGCGACCTGGATTTATGTTTTTAAGAGCTAAGATACAGAAATTAAAGCGAGTAATATGAGCTAAATTCCCCAGTTAAGAGAGTTAAGAGTTTGAAATAGAGCAGCGGCGGTAACATCTGTTGTCGCTCAATGCTATGCTACTACAAGTTAAATTCCTCGATATAAAGTGAAACACCAATATTTACCCACTACAATGGAAAACAAAGTATAATATTTTAAAGGGACAAAAATAGATATACATATTATTACATTACTAATGTTTGGTTGAAAAAGAAAAAAAAAACTTGTCGATTTTAAACTGTCTATGGTTTTGATCGTAAGTGGCAAAAGATTTAAAGCGCGTGCTTACAATCACAGCTCCTAATATCGAGTTTGTTTTGCAGCGTGAGACACTTCTGTGAGAATGTTTGTTTGCCAAAGGCCTTTTTAGCACCTGTTTCTTCGACCAACCCAGATGTAAACGACTTTAAACCTTCATACGTGAAAAATTCTGTACATGGTCTTAAATACCATATCTTCTTTCATAAATAATATTAAATTTTATTAAAATTATCACTTAGCATAAAAACATTTTGTCTTTAGAAAGACTTATGAATAAAGTTCCACAATGATATATTGAATTCAGTTGTTATATTTAAGACACTATTTTGATGGATCGATTAGCAAAAGTGTTGTCATCCCTGATGTGATGATTGGAGTCAACTAAAATATGTATAAAATAATTCTCACAGTATATATATATATATATATATATATATATATATATATATATATATATATACTGTTGGAGCATGGTCATAATGTCCATGTGACCTGTTGATCAACTTTTACCACCGAAGTGACCTGGACTATTTATATTAGTCAACATGGTCTTAAAAGTGTTGATTATGGACCATTCATTTATCAGCAATCTTGAAGAATCAAAGCTATTGAAGATACACTAACACAAACACTCTGGTTTCTGCTCCACGCATCCATTTCTAAATCCTTTTGTCTGGTTTAACGTCAAACCATTATAGTGTATCAAGGTTTACGATGGTATTCTCGTCATGTTCCGGACTTTTTCATAATAAAGAGGAATTATTAGTTTTAGGTAAATCAATTGAAGAACGAGGACCAGAGTTTTAAATATTTTTTTAAGCATGCTGTAGATGTCATATGCTTATTTAATATATCGATTTATCGCCAGTTCTATAACTCAAAACGTTCACATATGTATTTTTTTTTTGCTTCTTTTTGCTTATTTTGACTTTTTTAAACAAATAAGCCAATTAAAATAAGTACATGCTACTGCATCGTCATCTTATTCATCATTATCATCATCATCATCATCATCATCATCATCATCATCATCATCGGTTCGATAATTATGTTTAACAAACATTAATTTTAAATGGTTCTAAAGCAGAAATTTGTGAAAATATATCCTCTGGTCAACACCATCAGGACTATGTCTACTATGCTTCACTGCATAATCCATTGTTTCTTCTTTTCGTTTAACAAACGACCATAGTTTCTTACGCTCGTTGAACGAACGAACTATTACATCTAGCTCACTTAACAAATGTTCTTACGCTCGTTTGATACATTCGTGCAATGAGGAACCGTTAATTGATTTGTCAATTTTATCAACAGACCGTAGTTGGATTTATAAACCTCTTCTCGTTGGAGAAAGAAAAATGTTTTATAATAATTGTTATATTATATATTTTTATATTCCCTCGGCTCTCTGGCTGATATCAGGGCTCGAGGACTGATAAAAGGTGTGATATCAAAATGCCCATATCATAAACTTTTTATCATATGTTTCCTTTAAATAATAATAATTAAATTTTAAACAGTTCAGCAATTTAATTTTTATATCCATCAAGACCTCATAGTTAAATTGTTACTGCATACGTCATACGTCAATATTACCCTTAGCAACCGCTGACGTCTATTTCCCGACAACTAGGTCAAATATTCGGTCTGTCGCCATATTTGTCCAACATGACGTGAACAGTGTCCTTTTTTTCCTTAAAAAGTGAAAGTTGTTAAAATTAGTCTTAAGATCCACAGTCATAAATGATGATCGTGATGACAACAGCGAAAATTAGTTTTTGAACCGTAAGTGCATCGTATTTTGGATAGGTTATGCATATTGGCTACCAGCTGGAACCATTTAATTTTTGCCTTTTGTAAGTTTATTGTTGATAGTGATGACAATGTGTAATTTGTTGATGTTTTTGTACGAGTGAACAGTTCCGTTTCCAACTGATGTCTCATTTTTGCCCTGACATACTTACCTCAGCCTGAAGCCGGCATCATTTATATTTTCAAGTGCCGTTGCGGGCATATCAGTGAAACTTGTTGGACATCTCCAATGTGTTTGTGTGTTTGCAAATTCCTAAACTCTGTTTAAAATTAATTTAGATACAAGTGATACATGAATGTACTGCACACAAGCACACCGCGTTAACCATAAAAAGTTAGCATTAAGCTGAAGCGACACGAAAAATCCGCCATGATTGGAATTTTATGAGGGTGTGTGATATCACTTTTCTAGGGGTTTGATATCACTTTTCTAGGGGTGTGATATCAATCGGGCTGATATCAACTTGTTGTAAATTCGAGAATTATCAAACATACAAAAATAGTGATATCATTAGTAAACATATGATAAATCACTATAGTAAGATTCAATGGGTATGTGATAAAATAACCTACCACCTGGATGTATATGAAATATTCTTGACTTGAACGTAAAACACAAAATCTTTATTCCACTTGTCTAATTGTTACATGCCTTATTTATGATACTTTGAGACTTTTTGTTCTGATTCATTGAGCTAGTATTTTACAAAAGTATCGTTGTTTTTTTCAAGTATATAAAACTTACATACACATAATGACCATTTTATTTTATGAGAAATAGAAACGTGTGAAATAAATAATATTTTTTTTCAATTATTTTTTAGCAAAACGCAATTATAAGTATTAAGACTAAAATCTGAACGATTTTGTATAAAACATATAAAACGCAATTACAATAAATATCCCCCCAAACATAGAGGCAAAATGTAGAAGTTATAATAATATAAAACAAAAGAAACATGGGAAGGTTAATCTTTTTTGTGCCACTAAATCAATGGAGCTGTTAAGTTTGACATAAAAAAGGACATAAACTAATAGCTGACAATAGAAAAATCAATGAACAATAAAACGAGATAAGAACAAATTTCTATATGAACAAAGCCCGCTGTTAATGATTATTAATCTTACTAATTTGAACGGTCAGCATACAATGGAAAAATTAATTAGATACTTGACGTCATACGAGAACATTATTTATAACGTTCTTCTATTGTTTATAAAAACAAAGTTATGGTGATTTTGACAGTAAAACATTCTCTAGCTTTTGTGATATTAATAATTACAAATTTTCATCTAATGAGTATCAGAAAACATTTTCTTTATTAGATTTTATATATATATATATATCGCGTTTTTCCAGTGTACTTTAACTTCACTGCAGCTAAACAATCATGCGTTTAATAATCATTTATCCTGGCTCGTGTTAGTTTTAATTTGCCTTGTTGGGGTGTTTCTCTCAATAACTTATTTGTGGCGTATTCCTAGTTGTGTTGAATTTTATTATAAAATCATATACATACATAAGTTTGCGGAAAACGCTTAGATAAACCCTGGAAACAAGATATGATCAGCCAACATGTTGCTAGAAATGCTTTTTTTTTAGGTGACACCTATGCTTTGTTGGCACCTATGCTTAATCAGTTTATTATATAGTCCTGTCTAATTGTCATGTGCTACTTTTGAATGTATTATTTCATAAAAATTCAAAAGTAGCACATGACAGTCCTTCACATACCATTTGAATTCAACCATAAAATACATTCAAAAGTGGTATAGGACATTTTGAATGTATTTTATGATTAAATTCAAAAATGGTATATGACAGTCCAGATAGATATGAGGGTTGATGTAACGCTGAAATCTACATTCTAAGTACAAAAACTAAGGTCAGAGATTACTAAATACAACAATTGATTTTTTATATGAAAGACATAATGCACTTTTATTCTGTATTTAAGTTTATTTTACATGAAAAAAATAGATCATACAGTATGATGATGTCTGTTTTTTTATAACTACGTGGCATTTTTAAGTTCAGTTAAAGTGAAATTTCGAAATTATAATGCCAAAATTTAATCAGTAATTAATATACATAACAGTCATGCTTTAACTCTTAAAGATACAAATACCTTTGCCAATGTAAGAGATGATTTACGTTCAAACAAGATTTTATAAAATGAGAAAAGTGAATATAACTATTGGTATGTAGAAATGGTGTTATTGGGATATAACTTTCAATGCAATGCATATCAAACTTATCAACACGCGCTTTTAAGTTTTGTTTGCACGGCAACGTTAATGTTAACTAGACAGTTAATGGTGAAATATTCTACTGTATTGATTAAAACGTTTTGAAATGCTCGAATTAGTTAGCAGTAATGATCATTGTTTTCATTTAGCCATCACTTTTCATTACTGACGACAATGGTTCCAAAAAGAACAATGTCATTGTTTTATTTTGTCGAAGTGTCTTTTCTCGATTTCGGTGTTGTCTACATCCTGACTTTAGCAGGTTATGTTGTACTTATAGACTCTAATCTTTAAGGTCACATATCTCGATAGATGTATAAGGTCAAATCACAAACATATGTTTTATCATGTGACTTTGGAAACCGTTAGTCAGATGAGGGGTATCATTCAGTACCTTATCATATGTCAAAGTGATACACGAACCATCAATGGAGATAAAAGTAATAAGAAATTGTAATCGATTTCTGCGTAAAGCTTCAGGAAATTGAGTTAAGGCTGGTCAAAACCTTAAAAAATATCAGGTCTACATTCTCAATTTTCCTTCTTTCGGACAGTGTAAAAGTACTTTGTCATTTTAGCTTATTATGCAAATTTAAAATTCAAAATTTTTCAAAAACTTATAATATAAGCAAAAGCAATAGTCAATTTTTTCTAAACCGTCGTTTTAACATCGATCGTATATACTTCTTTAAAACTTTACAATTACCAGAAGTCCATTAATTACTTAACATCGCATTGCTTACCTTAGCGTGACCGCTACTAAAAATAAAATGTGACGTCACATACTTGTATCCAGCATCTTTTCAGAATGAACTGTTGCATTCTGGGTATATCAGTAATTTCAAAATGGCGACCAGGGACGTATTACAATGATTTCACTGCCGAGAAAATCGTGTAAGACAGAATCTTGTCGGTACACAAATTCAACATCAAACACATTTTTTTCTGATGAAAACAGGCAGTGACGTTTTTCACTTACTCTCATTTTGTGTTTGTTATGGGAATTTCCGAAACGACCATGTAAAAAACTGTTTTCCAAGATGAGAATTACATTAAAATATGTTTGAAATATGATTTAAAATAATTTAATTTGTAACATTTTATTTGCGGGAGTCGGGACTTTTTCCATCTTTGCATTGCCATTTCTTAAAATGTACACACATACACGGAGGCCTACGCGTGGTAAAATATTGAGTGTTTGATTGGAACGAAATTCTCTGAACTTGATCCACAATTATTGCAACACACGATGAATAATAATAATTTGACTGCAGACAATTACAAATAGAAAGCGGCATGTTGATGCACCTCAAACGGTGGGATTTAATAAAAAAAAAAATCACGTTGTTTACTTGTAAACTCGATGTGTATTACTTACAGAATCATGATTATTGATCAACAAACACTTTAAAAAATAATAATTAATAAAGTTAACAACACAAAAGTAACTTTTTCTTGTATTTTATTAAAATTTTACTTTATTATTGATTTATGCGTGGATATCACTGTTGGTAATGTGTTAAATCACCGAGAGGTAACCGGGACCCAAAATCGGCTCCAAAATGTCTCTAATTTTTCGGACACTCTAAATATTTGGACACCCTCAATTTTCAAGATATTTAATTTTCAAATTTTCTCTAAATTCCCGAACACTTGAAAATGAAATTATTAAAATCTGTCCGAATACATAGAAGAATAACGGTAATTTCAACTGTTAATGTGACGAATTGTGGCATAATGGCACAAGCCTTTGTATTATACCAGGTTTTGTATAAATTATGGATATTCATCGTTATCAGCTGATTTTCTCGATGACTGTACCAGTTCATTGTTAAAGACTTTTAATACTGTAAATTAAAAACTTATCACTTGTAATTGGTAAAAATACCGGTGGGGTAGGTCGATTGAGATTGAAAGTCTATCACTTTTCAGTTGTATATTAAAAATAATTAAAATTATCATCAAGGATAATAAAACAACTTCCTTTTGTATGCTAGATGTGAAAATAATATCAGTATGTAAATGTAATTATAAGTTGCAAATTCCCAGAGAAAACTAATTACCCAAATATACACCTGATCAACATAATCTAGAAAAGATGTAAATTCAAAGGTGCCAACTTTTTACCTGAGAATTTATTAAAATCAAATATATGAATTCCTTACTGACTAGGAGTTTATGAACTTCAAAGGTGTCAACTTACGACCTGAGAATTTGTTAAATTTATAACTAATTAACTAAGAATTCATTTTAACAACTTCACTAATAAAAAAAGAACTTAAATTTTCTTTACCATTGCCAAACTGTTATTGATATTATTGGGATTAAAAAAATTAAAAAAAAATTATAAATATAAATAAATTATAAAAAATAAAGAAAAAGAGATGGTCTGCATTTGTTTTTGTTAGCAAATAACAAGATCTCTCTCTCTCTCTCTCTCTCTCTCTCTCTCTCTCTCTCTCTCTCTCTCTCTCTCTCAACTTTTTGGCAAAGACAAATAACCCAATAAATAAACTCAAAATTTATTGTGAGAACAATAATTTAGTCATTTGAGTTTTAATGAAAAAAAAAAGAAAAGAAAAAAAAGAAATACGTTTGCAAAAAATTTAAATGAATATAATTCGACCTAATCACACTGAAAAGGTATAAATTTCTGTCGCTCCACATCTTAAAATATTATGAAAGAAAAACTGCTTCAGATTAACAACTTTTATTTTAATATGAAATTGTGGTTAATGATTTTTTATATAAGTGAAAAAATCATGACTGGTACTTAAAACCCAGTTCAAACAATTGATTTTTGATAATTTTTGTATTTGGTGAGAGAGAGCAGTGAAGATGAGATTTTTTAAAATAAAACAAAATTTATCAACTTGCAAATAATCTAAATAAATATTATTGAACTGAACAATGACCATGCAAGGAAATTTCAATATCTAATTTCTTGTTAAAAATTGCAATGTTAAATTAAGAGACATTTCAACTTTAGAATGTATCTCAAAACTTGAATTACTACTTCTTTTTTTATAAAGCGATTTTTTCTTTATTTAATTTGTTCTTTTTTACTATGATAACAAAAAGAAAAATACATTACAAAATCATAAACAAAGTAACATATAGACATAATACGCCTCAAAAAATAAATAAATAAATAAATTGTGTTCACGATAAACAGGGAAATATTGACAATATGAGATTGAGAAAGAACAGGGGATCAGTTTGTGACCATTACTAACATTTTATTCTCAACCGATTTGAGAGAAAAATTTGCATGTTTCTGGTCAGAAAAACCACCGCATTGAGTTCCAACATTTGAACATCTTCCCGTTTTGTTTTCAAGTTATTTGTCAGGGTACAATTAAATCTCTTTTCTTTCAACTTTGTTCGGTTGAGAAGAAATAAATTACACCGTGTGCTTCTAGTCAATTTTTCCATTTTGAAAAGTACGTCTAAATTACTCTTATCGTAGTATATTTGACAGTTTACAGCTAATATGGACACCCGGAACTTCTTTGGAGTTTTCCCTAGGTGTTTAAATGCCCGAAGCGTTCAGAATATATTTGAATTACCCATAATGCAGTTCTCCAGTGAAGAAAATTAGTTCAGAAATTAGCCGTGGGAGGGCGCTATCTAGATACCCTATACGTCACATTATTCTAAAATAGACCCAAAAAGGAAGCAACACTTCAAGTAATTAATGGACTTCTGCAATTACCTATATCTTTTGTCAAATTTTGAGCACCAGCTCAAATCTCGTGTAAGGTCTCAATTTTTGACGTTATTTTGACGTTTTACGTTATATTTGTGATGTAGGGCACTATTACGTTGGACTGTTGTTTACTGGTTTAAAAAACATATTTCTTTGTTAACAAGTTATTTTTAGTATTAGTATAAATGTTATTATTTATTTATTTATTTACTGATTTATTTATTATGAGTTTTTATCAAATACATTTTTAAACAGCTGATCTGAAAATACTTAATACGCAGATTTACTTTGTTATTTGACCAGTCCACATCCAGTTGCAAACCTACTAAAAAGAACGACGTAATCTACAATCAAAGAGCTCGGTAAAAAAACACTACAAACGTTACTTTACGAAAGGGAGTGTTTATCAATCACGGTACAATTCATATTTTATCGCCTATGACCTTTAAAGGATTGTGGTAGTTCAACACGTTTGACCTGAACATATCTCTAATTTTAATTGATTATAGATATTTATTTTGCCTTTCAAGCCTTACTCTATGATTGCACTCAGAATTTGCTTTAAGCAAGACACTTTTTAAAGTATAAAGTCTACCAATACATTATTAAGACTACGCATTCGTCTTAAAAATGAATGCATTAAACTGTTCAGCTGTCAGGCGTAAAACTTCCGTAAAATATGTCCATTCGTGAAGTAAAATTTGTAAATGATTCGATCTTTAAGAAGAACACATAAGACATGCATTTGCAGAAAATGTTTTTATTTGGTTAGTTTGTAAACTTGTTAATGGCAGTCTTAAGAAATACGGACAATCTTATGAATTTTATTCCTGAAATAATTGATAAATCAAGTATGGGTCTGTTCTATCAAACCGAAGATTGTATGCTGTTTTGTTAACAATTTTAGCAACATATCTTGAGATGGTAAACTGTTTGTTAACACTTTCAGCTACGTATCTTGAGATGGTAAACTGTTTTGTTAACATTTTCAGCTACGTATCTTTAGATGGTAAGCTATTCTGTTAACATTTTCAGCTACGAATTTTGTTATTATTACAGCTACGTATCTTGAGATGGTAAACTGTTTTGTTCACATTTTCAGCTACGTATTTTCAGATGGTAAACTGTTTTGTTGACATTTTCAGCTACGTATTTTCAGATGGTAAACTGTTTTGTTCACAATTTCAGTAACGTATTTTCAGATAGTAATCTATTTTGTTTACATTTTCAGCTACGTATCTTCAAATGGTTAGAAGTTTTGTTCACATTTTCAGCTACGTATCTCGAGATGGTAAGATGTTCTGTTGACTTTTTCAGCATCGTATTTACTCTATGAAATTTTTTCAAAACCTTTTTTCTAACATTTCTGGATAATGCCAATTGAAGCATCAATTGATAACTTGCACTGCTGTAAGTCATTGCTTCATGATGCTGGGGACAAATTATTTAAACATTCTAATGACAGGAGTATTCGTGTAAAATACTTAATGGTGTTAGGTGAAAATATAAAACTACTTTTGAAGTCAAAATACCGGTCGTTCTAAATTTTATCAGTCATTGTTATCTTCTTAAGATACACAATATGCTGATTTGATTTAGTATATCAATGTACTTTGCTTGCTTATTTTGTTGTTGCTTTACATCGTTCAAAGCCTAGATGACATAGTGTTTTAAAGCGTCAACTTATTGTTTACAATAATTCGTTCGAATCCCAATCGAAAAGATCGTTGAAGATATGTCATTTCGCTTCAAGAAGTTTGGCGATTTCAATTTCGTTTTCTGGTTGTCTCCATCTTTTCTGAACTGGCCGTCTTGATATAAGTAAAAAGTAATTTGTCTTTTGATTCTTTATCCACTGATATCAAATGATATACAAAAAACTGTGTCAAAATATAAACAAATGGGCTTTAAAAATCATTGATGATGATGATAATGATAACGCGATGACGACGATGACGATGTTTATAATGTTGTTATTTTTGTATTACATACCTGGATTTTTTGTAAGTAAAACCTGTAAATAAATGATAAGGTCGGAAAAAAACTGTTAAGTGTACCATTACGAAAACATCTTGGACTGTAGCAATCTAATACTTATAAGAAGTAATAATGAGACTAAATACCATTAGTTGTTTTGTTTAGCGATTCTTGATTTTAGATGTTTTATTTAATATTTCATTTTTTTTTTTGCAGAAATGTCTATGAAATAAATATCGATGAAAGTTACCAATATCCAGGTATTGAACAAAAAACTATATTTATTTTAACATTCATTTATTTTTATTATTATTATTATTATTATTATTATTATTATTATTATTATTATACGAATTCGAAAAAGATTTTTATGACAGATATTTGTCAAAGTTTAAGATTGAAGGTTTCCGATAACACCATGATACTCACTTTTTATATTTATTATCAGCTTTAAATGACGAAAATAAAATTATGATGACAACTTAATGGACCCAAGTAAAATCTGTTAATGCCTGGATAGTCTAGCTGTTAAGTTGACGGTTTTTTTAAGTTATCGGTGGTAAGAATGTAAAGTCTTATATTCCATGGCTTAAGATAGATATATTTTACGACAGATAATGTATCCATGGCCACATAAAAAATTGTAAAAAATTGAGAAAATCTCGGGTAATAATGTAAAATTTACTAACTGTGTGGTTTTATTGAAGATGTTTAACAAGTCGGCTACTTTGAAACCTGCACACCAAGGTCCATTTTGATGTCAAAACGTCTCATCGCCTTGCAAATTAGTATTGTAAAAATAAAATAGGTGTTTTAAACATTTTTTGAACCACTAGAAATCAAGATTTAATTAATGCACATTCTTTTAGGGCTAGTTCCACAGTAATTGGCAGGAAAAAATGAAAGAGCTAATCAATTTCTTAGATTAAAATATATTCAAAGCGTGTTTGAAAAAAATCTTTTGTCTCTGAAAAAGTTAAAATCAGGATTTATCAAACATTTTGTAGTACAAAAAAATCTTTTTTTTTATTAAGACTTTCTGTTTTCAGGGCTTGGCTATGGAAAATTAAATAGCATGTGCAATTTGACAAATTCAATGATATTCCGTATGACATGTTTAGCAAAGGCCCAGCATTATGTTAAACCTGCCGCCATTAATTATCCGTAAAACCCGTACACTATAATTAACTAATTAGTCTGAATGAAGGCTTCTAAGTAATGAACAGTTTATTTAATCCTCGGGTAACGACTGTAAGACCGTCAAATGTAAAAATCACGTTAAATGTAAAAAGATCAAATTTGACGTTAAATGTAAAAACAATTTTATTTTAAATGTAAAAAAATGCTACAAATGTAAAAACTTGACATCTAATGTAAAAAAGCATATGACTCTAAATGTAAAAACATTTTGACGCTAAATGTAAAAATGCTGATTTTTAACGTTAAATGTGAAAACAAAAAAGTGATAAATGTATAACAAAAACATTGCTCACGTTACAATAAATCTGCATTGCGCATAGGAGGTTTCCAATGAAAAACAAAGATCAAAATACTGAGAAGCGTAGAGCTAGCACCTTTGTGTGCTTTCTTAAGATGTAATAAATGTTTTACAGGATTAAGTTAAAATAAAAAACAACATTGAAAAATCATCAATGATATAATCAGGCACCAGTTTAACAATCCTTTACTCAACTAAGTGTACCGTGACTCACTTCAAATTATGTTATATCTTAATATCA
Source organism: Tegillarca granosa (assembly GCA_029721355.1). Lineage (NCBI taxonomy): Eukaryota > Metazoa > Mollusca > Bivalvia > Arcoida > Arcidae > Tegillarca > Tegillarca granosa. Next base: position 9,657,862 of record CM056606.1, on the reverse strand, counting down.
GTTTTAAGACTTTACAAAGTTAAAATTGAATATCTAATGTTATATTTCAATTGTTAAGTGTAGGTTTGTTGAACAAAAAATAAAACAATATCTCACAAAACTTAAAACTTTTAAAATTTTGATGAGAGAAAAATGAGAATATTTGAGTTGAGTGTAAGTAAATGATCGTGAAACTGGGCCCAGTGAGATTTTTTAGGACATCTGAGTCATTTTTCGACAAAAAAAACAAGTTTTATCAGTCTTTTATTAAGTGCAGGTTCTGCTTGACAAGTGCGGACTGAAGCCGTCTTTAAAATTTTGGCACATTGTTACTGATGCCGAAATCGAACCCACGTCGATTGATCGAGAGAGAGAGAGAGAGAGAGAGAGAGAGAGAGAGAGAGAGAGAGAGAGAGAGAGAATTCGATCATTTGTAAATTTTACATTTATTTTACTGGATGGATACATTTTGTGAGAAAAATCCCAAAACTCCCCGTCCAATGCGGTATTTGAATCGGAAACTCTAGAGTTACCAGGGTTCAAGCTGTTTAAACAAAATATTGTAGGTAGTTCATATTAAGTGGTTGTCGTAAAATAAACAATAAATCAGTCAATAGACCTCAGTGTGCCAGGGGAAAACCTCTATCTACTTTTGCTTGGTTTGCTTAGTCGATGAAATAACATTTGTGTCGCAACAATTAAATTTTCATTTATTTTTTTTATTTTATTATGATTATTATTATTATTATTATTATTATTATTATTATGCCGTAATACAAATGCCACCAGAGTATTTGGCGCGATTAGCTAATAATTAATTTGTTAATAAGCATTGCACCATTGTCCCATTTGTATAATAGATTCGCGTCTTTTCTTCTGTTTGTTTGTTTGAGCAGATAAAAGTTGTGGTCATCGTATTTTTTTGAGTTCGTAGTATTATGTGGAAAGGATACCGATTACACATTTTAAACTTTTATCAAGGAGTCTTTAAATCTTACCCGTTCTGGCTAAAATGCTAATTTTACATGGGTTTTCTGAGTCAGTCAAATAAATGTAAATTACACGATGAATGTAAAAGTGCTATAAAGTTTGGTACCATTGTAGAGTTTATTTGTCAGACAAGATTAGATTTTAACACTATTGCAGTTTCTAGAAATAGCAATTATGGCACGTGATCTGGGGTCAAAGGTCAACATTAATGATTTTTAGGGTAACATTGATCTTTTTCGTAACAAATTTCTTAATTTTTCTATCTTTTGTACAAATAGTGTAAAGTGACTTTTTATTCTTGAATTCTATTTAGTTATTTAAAAATTTTGAAAATTGGCCATTGTTAATAGCAACCAGAAGGTCAAAGGTCAAAAGCCCTTTTTTACCAAATTATTTGCTCAAAAAGCATTATAATCAACATTAAGGTACCTGTTAACAGAACCATAAAACAATGGTAATAAACTAACACAGAAACTAAAATTCTAGTATCAACACTCTTTAATGCTGAATCAGACGTTCCTAAAATAGCATAAAGATCATGTGACCTTATTATTATTATTATTATTATTATTATTATTATTATTATTATTATACGAATTCGAAAAAGAGTTTTATGACAGAAATTTATCAAAGTTTAAAATTGAAGGTTGCCATGATACTCACTTTTTGTATTTATTATCAGCTTTAAAATTGATCTTTTTCGTAACAAATTTCTTAATTTTTTCTATCATTTGTACAAATAGTGTAAAGTGAATTCTTGAATTCTATTTAGTTATTTAAAAATTTTGAAAATTGGCCATCGTTAATAGCAACCAGAAGGTAAAAGGTCAAAAGCACTTTTTTACCAAATTCTAATACATATTAACAAAAACTGAAAGACTCCTTATGTTATTGCATAATTACACATTTGCCATGGTGACCAGAAGGTCAAAAGTAAAAATTTTCCGTTGTTTAAATTACAGGGTTTAAATAAAATATCGGCGGAAATTTGAATAGTCAATTGTATTGTTTAATCAAACATATTTTACTGCAGGTATTTGTGATTTAGAGAAAGATTTAAAACGAGAGAGAGAGAGAGAGAGAGAGAGAGAGAGAGAGAGAGAGAGAGAGAGAGAGAGAGAGAGAGAGAGCACGTGTTTAAGATTATAACACCATGAATAATCAAATAACCAAGCAATTTCAGAGGTAAATGCTTACTTGTCAAATATATCCTACATCTGTATATTTAGGTTCATTGAATGCCGTTCATCGGACTCGTTACTTATATTTAATAAAGAAACAACGCGCCTGTAGGTGGCAATATTGGCCTTAAATTCAGTCACCTTATACGAGGGCTGTTGGATATGAAATATATATTGTATCACAGCGCGTTAACGCTTTGCGCGAATTCGTTGATGATGATATATCGATAATTTTGAATTTTTCGATTCAATACCTATCCAACAGTATAGTCGAAATACCAACTGGGACTATTTGCTGGTTTTTCAAATATTTAGAGTATTCCTACGCCATTCGGAACTATTTACGCTTTAACTCATTGGAAAATAACTTCATTCAGTCGTAAAAGATTCATCTAGGCAGTGATAATTAGATTGTAAATATTTGGTAATACAGATTTTTACTTAACTAAATTGAGGTAGGTTTATGGGTCTGATAAGGTATCTCATGAAACAGTTCGTATAGTTGGAGAAAGAAAGTTTTGACTGGCACAGAGTCCTTAAAAAATGCAGCAAAATCTGGCCGCTCTGTGACTGTAACAGGCAAGATAATTGTCTCAAAAGTCAGGGAAATAATTGAAAGTGATGGCAGATATACGATTCGTGATATTAATTGCCAAAGCTGATGGCATATCGCTGTCGCGGGTGTATTTCATTTTGAAGCGTATTTTGAAAGTAAGAAAGATTTCCGCATATATTGACAGATGACGGGTACGGGTACAAATCGCTAAATAATTGGTCAAAATGTTTCCTAAATTCAATCAAAGACAATTTACAAACATTGTTACTGATGACGAAACTTGGGTTCAATATTTCGGACCAGTAAGAAAAATTGGAAACAAAATGTAATGTGGTTAATTAAACACGGTGGCAGACCTGTAGTTGCGAAAAGAAGCATAAGCACAAATAAGGTTCTTTATTGCATATTCTTGTTTTTGTTACTTTTTCTATGGCAAATTACAAGTTTTCAGATGTACATGGTCTCTTCTTTTCAACTGAACGTCAAAGTCAAGATTTATTGTCCCTTTCTGGACCAGTCTGATTAATACTCCAGAGAAAACCGGATTTATTGTCCCTTTCTGGACCAGTCTGATTAATACTCCAGAGAAAACCAGATTTATTGTCCCTTTCTGGACCAGTCTGATTAATACTCCAGAGAAAACCAGATTTATTGTCCCTTTCTGGACCAGTCTGATTAATACTCCAGAGAAAACCGGATTTATTGTCCCTTTCTGGACCAGTCTGATTAATACTCCAGAGAAAACCAGATTTATTGTCCCTTTCTGGACCAGTCTGATTAATACTCCAGAGAAAACCGGATTTATTGTCCCTTTCTGGACCAGTCTGATTAATACTCCAGAGGAAAACCAGATTTATTGTCCCTTTCTGGACCAGTCTGATTAATACTCCAGAGAAAACCAGATTTATTGTCCCTTTCTGGACCAGTCTGATTAATACTCCAGAGAAAACCAGATTTATTGTCCCTTTCTGGACCAGTCTGATTAATACTCCAGAGAAAACCGGATTTATTGTCCCTTTCTGGACCAGTCTGATTAATACTCCAGAGAAAACCGGATTTATTGTCCCTTTCTGGACCAGTCTGATTAATACTCCAGAGAAAACCAGATTTATTGTCCCTTTCTGGACCAGTCTGATTAATACTCCAGAGAAAACCGGATTTATTGTCCCTTTCTGGACCAGTCTGATTAATACTCCAGAGAAAACCGGATTTATTGTCCCTTTCTGGACCAGTCTGATTAATACTCCAGAGAAAACCGGATTTATTGTCCCTTTCTGGACCAGTCTGATTAATACTCCAGAGAAAACCGGATTTATTGTCCCTTTCTGGACCAGTCTGATTAATACTCCAGAGAAAACCAGATTTATTGTCCCTTTCTGGACCAGTCTGATTAATACTCCAGAGAAAACCAGATTTATTGTCCCTTTCTGGACCAGTCTGATTAATACTCCAGAGAAAACCAGATTTATTGTCCCTTTCTGGACCAGTCTGATTAATACTCCAGAGAAAACCAGATTTATTGTCCCTTTCTGGACCAGTCTGATTAATACTCCAGAGAAAACCAGATTTATTGTCCCTTTCTGGACCAGTCTGATTAATACTCCAGAGAAAACCAGATTTATTGTCCCTTTCTGGACCAGTCTGATTAATACTCCAGAGAAAACCAGATTTATTGTCCCTTTCTGGACCAGTCTGATTAATACTCCAGAGAAAACCGGATTTATTGTCCCTTTCTGGACCAGTCTGATTAATACTCCAGAGAAAACCAGATTTATTGTCCCTTTCTGGACCAGTCTGATTAATACTCCAGAGAAAACCAGATTTATTGTCCCTTTCTGGACCAGTCTGATTAATACTCCAGAGAAAACCAGATTTATTGTCCCTTTCTGGACCAGTCTGATTAATACTCCAGAGAAAACCAGATTTATTGTCCCTTTCTGGACCAGTCTGATTAATACTCCAGAGAAAACCAGATTTATTGTCCCTTTCTGGACCAGTCTGATTAATACTCCAGAGAAAACCAGATTTATTGTCCCTTTCTGGACCAGTCTGATTAATACTCCAGAGGAAAACCAGATTTATTGTCCCTTTCTGGACCAGTCTGATTAATACTCCAGAGAAAACCGGATTTATTGTCCCTTTCTGGACCAGTCTGATTAATACTCCAGAGAAAACCAGATTTATTGTCCCTTTCTGGACCAGTCTGATTAATACTCCAGAGAAAACCAGATTTATTGTCCCTTTCTGGACCAGTCTGATTAATACTCCAGAGAAAACCAGATTTATTGTCCCTTTCTGGACCAGTCTGATTAATACTCCAGAGAAAACCAGATTTATTGTCCCTTTCTGGACCAGTCTGATTAATACTCCAGAGAAAACCAGATTTATTGTCCCTTTCTGGACCAGTCTGATTAATACTCCAGAGAAAACCAGATTATTGTCCCTTTCTGGACCAGTCTGATTAATACTCCAGAGAAAACCAGATTTATTGTCCCTTTCTGGACCAGTCTGATTAATACTCCAGAGAAAACCAGATTTATTGTCCCTTTCTGGACCAGTCTGATTAATACTCCAGAGAAAAACCAGATTTATTGTCCCTTTCTGGACCAGTCTGATTAATACTCCAGAGAAAACCAGATTTATTGTCCCTTTCTGGACCAGTCTGATTAATACTCCAGAGAAAACCAGATTTATTGTCCCTTTCTGGACCAGTCTGATTAATACTCCAGAGAAAACCGGATTTATTGCGTATAGTTGACGGAAAATATAGTTCTCGGACCAGGAACAAAATGAAATCCATAACGCGAACGTACATTATTTATTAACAACACTTCAGTAGTATAAGCCAAAAACACTGATTGAATACTGTAAACAGAAATGATTGGCCTTTTTTTAATAAGACAACATTTGACAAGTAGACTTACAACTTAAAATACTAATATTTGTGTTCAATCCTGATTTTTTTCTCTCCCCTAGATCAGTTCATATAGATACATCAGAACGCCGATATTTTATGTTGACAAGCAGGTAATCCCTATGATATTTCTTTCAAAGAAAAAATGTCTAAAATGACTGGTAGCAATTTTTTCCTAGATTTTTTTTTTGTTTCTAAAGGTATGATACTTATAATATTATGACAAAATGCAATAGAAACTGCTGAAATTAATATCTCTCTCTCTCTCTCTCTCTCTCTCTCTCTCTCTCTCTCTCTCTCTCTCGTTATTTATTTATTTATTTAACACATAAAATGTGAATAACAAGACGTTGAAACTTGACAATGCCTTTTCTTTTTCTTTGTATGAGGTTGAAAAAAAATATTAAGTCAAGGTTTCGACCATGAATGTATTAATGTAAAAATACACTCATATGGTCAAGGCTTGTTATTTTTTAAAATATCTATTGTAAAGTTCTATATTTGGATTGTAAATGAAGGACTGTGATTCCATTGTATAGGTTTTAAAGTTCATTTATCCAGTATTATAAGTTGTTGGAATCTGTCAGTGGTATGAGTGGTCACGAGGTGGTCAGTTATGTGATGGTAGAGAAAACCAGAATGCACTAAGAAAAGACTCGACATGCCAACTGACAAACTTTCTCTGAATTGATTAGGATTTGAACCTAGGGCGGGAGTTACGCTTTAGACCACTTGGGCATCGAAGCTCCTTCCACAGGAGCTCGTAATTAAAAAACCTTCTTTATTATCCAACACCCCTTTACTATCCAAAACCCCATAAAATAAAACAAGGACAGACACTCGTTCAGGGGTCGCTCGCTTCGAGTAACGATTTTTTTGAAAACTCTTTGATTTCCTACCTTAACCTATATATTTTCCTTTTTAGGGATCATTACTTTATTGATCCGTCACATATTGTCTTTGCATTGTAATATTATGAAGGGATTACGTGCGAGTTTATTCGTCTCCTGCTGAAATTCCGACTTTACCAACGACATTTGTAAACATACAACCGGAAGTCAGTTCCGCACCGAATAAAGGTAAGATTTGATTGGTCCAGAGTTAACTGAGGGGGGAATTCCCGTATTTTCGCGTCTTCTCGGATTTTTACACCAATTCTGACAATAAAGTGAAAAGCCCTCCAAAAGAAACAAAAAGTACGGGAAAATGAAAAAGTGATGCATTATGTCTTTAGATACAAATCAACAAAAATGTTTAATGTATGCATCAAAAGGGCACAATATCTTAATAACAGGACGGCCAGGTACAGGAAAGTCTTTTGTTTTGGTCGAAATTGCCAGGTTTCTGAAAAAACAAGGGAAAACAATTAAAGTAACAGCAACTACTGGTATGGCCACAAGGGCACTAAAAATTCATTTTAAGGAGACTTTCACGGTTTCAACTATACACAAACTGATGGGGATCAAGGATGGGCGTCAGGAAAATGACGAGATATTAGGGTTAATACAAACTGCTGAAGAATATAGATCCGCAATGGAAAATATCTTGACTTTAGAGTGTTTAATTATAGATGAGATCTCCATGTTGAGCATTAAGCTTTTTCATCAGATTGAATATATACTGAGAAAAATCAGAAATAATGCATTTGCATTTGGTGGGGTTCAAATAATACTTCGTGGCGACTTTTACCCTAGTTACCCCCTGTGCCTTGCCCTGAGTATGGAGATGATGGACAGTACTGCTTTATTTCTCCACGTATTAAATATTTCCATCACATGCAGTTAGAAGATATTCATAGGCAACAACAACCTGATTTTATTTCAGCTATTGATGAAATTATAAGGTAGTTTACTTGAAAATGTTTTTTTAAAAAATAATGCCAATACCATACTCTAAATCATAAAAACATATTTACATCACCAACACCATAACATCACAGAAATAATATAAAAAATATAAGTGGCCTTGTAATCCTTAACAGGCTTTTTTTTTTTTTTTTTTTTTTTTTTTTTTTAATCTTCAGAACATTGAACCAACTGTACACAATCAAGATCTGTAAGTGAACACAACTAAATGAATGTACCGTGACCAAGAAATAGTATTTTTCTTTAAATTTCATTTAAAATGCGACACTGATGTGGAATCAAAACCAAATGCAAGAATATTTTCTGAAATAAGTGCCTGTGGTTTAACCCCCTCAATTTCCCATCAAGTACTATATCAGTGTATAAAATTAAATGAAATTCAGTTAAGGCAAACAAAATTTTGAGTGTGGAAACTTCTAGGTAAGAATGTAGGATCAAAGACTTTATGCAGTACTTTATGGCATTATAATGCACAAGGATAGAATGTTTTGCAAATAACAGAATTTCTAGTCTATATTCTATCCTTTTTCTGAAATACTGACAACCTAGCGTGGAAACAAGGAGTATACATTACATTTTAATGTCTTATTAAATAAAAGCAATGACCATCAACCAGCTCCCAAATTGAACCTTTGACATTTGGAAAGGTGTGTGTGTGTGTGTGTGTGTGAGAGAGAGAGAGAGAGAGAGAGAGAGAGAGAGAGAGAGAGAGAGAGAGAGAGAGCCAACACAGACAAATTTGCTTTACAGTGGATATCTAGTTTGAACCAGGTTTATTTCTTGAATCTTTAAAAAAAATTCTTCATACATTGTAATGGAATAAAGTTAAAAAATACAAGAAAAAATGAGGGATTATAAAAGATAAGAAAAATTAATACCAGAAATATTTGTGTACACCATAAATATATACAATGTGTAGTTACTAATGAGAGAGAGAGAGAGAGAGAGAGAGAGAGAGAGAGAGAGAGAGAGAGATATCAAGTGAATTCTACATAAATTTATAAAGACTGTATTTTCAACATATACATTTCATTATTATCTTTCCTTTCCTTGCATTTATCATATAACCTTTATGTTATTACTCATGTATTACTTTTTGTACTTCCAGGGGAAAAATTACTCTTCCAACGAACGAGTTATTCTGTCGACTTGCTAGGCCATTGCCTCCAGGTCCAGAGCCTGTGCATTTGTTTGCCACAAATTTTGATGTTGATCTCTACAATTCTGAAAGCCTTTGCTTAATGGATGGTAATTTTTACAAGAAAAGGCCTACATATCCATGCAGAAATGTCACTTTATATGATTTTATGGTCTAATTTTCAAATTGTAGTTCTTTTTTTTTTCTCTTCCCTATTTTTCATACATTTTATACTAGAAAAAACTGATTAAGGTCACAAATATTATACATATATCTCCATCAGAAGTGTGAATGGAAAGAGGGAATTTACAAAAAAAAGCATTAGAGGTACTCCCGGAAAGTGGAATGTACTCACAAAGACACAGAATCTAAAAACAAAGATCCTGAAATCTCCCATGTTATTGCATGTGAACCAAATTTGAATGGGTACTTTCCAGCTGGATTGATATTAAGATAATAATATCTAGGTGGAGGTAAAACTTATACATATCCTTTCTTTATATAATAGTAGTTTGTATGCATAAGTCACCTGAAATATTATGTATCATAAAAGCTAATACAGGGACATTTTTGCATGGAAAAGGCTGATAATCTATTATTTGTGTATCTGTGTTCGCTGTTGACATTAATAGTCATCTCTCAAGGACAAACCAGTAAGGGAACATCAAAAGTTAGTATCAGAATGAAAATTTAATTCTCTGTTTTTCTCCTGACTCCCTTCCTTCCCCCTCAAAACTTAACTACTCAAATGGTTTGACAGTATATGCCTGTGATGAAGCTCAAATATGGCACGATAAATGGAATGTCATTGAAGTATGGAATATCATTTTATTATTTATGTTATTGTAAGTATATTTTATTGTAATTTATAATTTATATTTTACATAGAACATCAATGGCATTGTTTTATCATTCATTTTCAGAGCATTTGTAGTTTTTTTTGTTTTTTTTTTCTGATGAAGCAGAAACAGCTATCTCAGTCATCAAAATCAATGTCTGAAAGACAATCTTACTGAGAGTTTTACCACCTCCCTCCCTCCCTAACTTAAAGAATTAAGTTTTGAGGCTGACATTGAACTTTTGAAGTGCTCCTTAATAGTACAATGAATTTCACAGTCTTATGCCAGTCTTCTTCATTTTCTGGGTATTTCAGCATGGAATGAATAAGGAATCAGCAGTAGCTACACCTGCAATGGATTTTTTTCTGCCTCTTGACTTAGCTGACTGTGCAAGTGTTACACTGTTTATGGTGTGACAGTAGGTGTTGTATGTTGGATTGGTGGTGTTGCCATTGTTTAGTCCACGCACCTGACAAAAACATTCTCTATGATGTCACTTTTGAATCTATATGGGAATACACCTGCTGATGGGAATTCCTGACAGTGAACTTTAACTAGTTCTATGAATGTTACTATCAGACACTTGACATCCTCCATACACTTGGGACTAATCTTAGATTCTGGTTTACTTTGTTCATCCCAGGTTACAAACCACTGTAAAACCTTTTGAAGTTTTATTATTCTTGTGTCATTTTCTGAGAAGATAGCTCGTTTATCACGAAACACATCAATCAGCATACTGGTTTTTTCCAGGAACTGTACTGCTGCATTTAAAATGCTCCCATTGGATAATGACCTCTGATACAGTTGCATGAGGTGCAACATGTCAATGTTTAACACCTCCTCTGCGAGATGGTTCCTCATTTTTTCCTGGGAATCTGGGCTAAGGTGACTAGGTGTCAGCTTATAATTATCTGCCGTGAGTTTGTCTCCACATCCCAGTTGTGCGCATCTATCCATTGTTGCCATACTATAGGTTGTCCATCCTTTGTCAAGTAGCGAGTGTGGAATTTTTGAATGCCGCTGCTGAGTAAGGCATTTCTTAATTTTTTTCACACAATGGGAAAAATCTTGGGAATGGAACATCTGTCGGTTAAGGTTTGTTATGTTCTCACTGGAATAGTTTTCTTCATATCCATCACAAAAATGCATTTTCATGAATGCCCTGTTCTGTTGCCCTCCATCCTGTAGAATATAGTCTATAGTAAAACCCCATGACTGAAGCTTGCTAACAATATCCCAGATTAATATGTAAATTTCAGCAGCTTTTATTCCTTTACAGGGATAATGTGCAATGGGAAATCTAAATCCAGTGTTACCAAGAAAAGTAACCTGAAACACATCAGTAGCAAGGCTTTGCTTAACTTCTTTCTCTTTTATCACATTCAATGTTTCAACTTCATCACCGAGATCTACAAAACCAATTAATTTATTTTCTTTTCCCTTATTATTAAGAACCAAGCCTTCCTGGATTTTAGACTCATCATGGATTAATCCACCACACATTCCTGCAGGAGGTAATTTCATTTGCTGTGCTGTATTGTACATCCACTGCAAAACTTCATCAGTAACCCCTGAATTCTGAGGTATACTGTTCTTATATCTCTGCAGTTGTCTGCCTGAAGGAAGAATTACAAAATTACTACTGATTAAATCTTCATATGCTTTTGGACTTCTAGACCAAAGAGATAATGATGCTTTTATTATATCTTTGCTCCATCTCCTTCCAAAGGATGTTCTTGTCTGCAAATTAATGCTTTGCATTTCCAGAAAATGGTGCATTTCAGGACTTGCATTAGGGAAAATCTGTTTTATTACTTCAGATAGATTTTTTGCATCCTGTTCATTAATTTCAAGGTCATTTACTTTGGTTATTCGATTGAGATTATCAGAACACTGAAGACAAGTAGTTCCACTACATTTCCAGCTTAATATTATAGCACAGGTTTGGCACCGCATTATCTTCATTTTTGATTTTCCATCTGCTTCAAGGAATTCCAAAATTCCCTTGCTGGGAACAGACTTTAGACTAGATGTAACAGTACATCCCTGACAAAGCGTGATCTTTGAAGCCATACACATAATCATATTCAAGTTATTTACAGTGTTTTCACAATTGTTAGGAATACCAATTTCTTCCAGTGGAATATTTTTGCCTCTTACATTTAACAACCATTGATTTTCTGTCAGAGAAATTTCTTTCATGACTTTAGAACCATTAAAATTTTCTTGTGATGGTATATAAATTTTGAAATGTTGCTGTTCATCATGTGAAGTATAACATGCATTATATTTTGTGCTGATATGTATTGCATCTGATGGAGTTACAGTCTCATTTTTTACATTTTCCCTGCATCTCAGACCAAAATAAACATACTGCTTTGTACCATTTCCCATTCTCATCTCACTCCGCTTTACATTAGGAAACACATAGGTGTATTGATCTGCCTAGATGTGATTTACTCAGTGGTTTCATATTTTCAGATGCATGTTTCATGAAACCATATTTGTAAGTTTCATACAAAATCTGCACTGGTATCCATCCATTTTCCTTTGCACATTCTTCAACATTGCTGAATATCCTAAAAAATTTAAAACTGATATCAGAGATATGTTCAAACACATACATGCGTCATATGTTATAACTTCAGCTGAGTTAAGAGAGTGGTGTAGTTATAGTGTGTTGGTGTGATACATGTTTTTTCTGCTATGCCCAATACTAGTGCCAACATATACTAGCTCACAGAAATGGCAGTTCCAGGTTAACATGTTGGGAATGCCAGTTATTTCTCTCTATTTTGAAACATCAGTTGAAGAAGGAGAAACTACAAGTTTTAAAGTCTTTCATTTCACCTAACCAGAAATTGAACCTGGAGACTCCTGAATGTTTCACCTATTGACCTATCTAGGTGGTTCAAGCCAACCCATGTTATATCATCATACATCTGTATACCAAATTTCATTTCAGTGACTCAAAGTTTTAAAATGATAGATAACGGTAAACATTTTTTTCAGAAAAATGGGGCACAACTCTTGAATCATAGAGGCTAGAAAATTCTGTATATTGAACTTGACCTGTGTTTTATAACCATAAATATGTTAACCAAATTTAAATTACATCTATAAAAGCCTCAGTTTTAAATAAAAATCAAATTAAAGCACTTTTTCAACAAAAAAGGGTATAACTCTTGAACCACAGGCTAGAAAATTCTACATATTGAGCTAGACCTGTCTTTGTTGACCATACATCTGTATAACAAATTTCAGTTTAATCCATCAGTGCTTTCAAAAGTCAGTGGATGCAATCAGTTTTTCTCATATGGACAGACACATGGACAGTGACTGAAAACATAATATCGATCATTAGTATGACTGGGTACAAAAATGAAAGTTTGAAACATTGCTAGGTTTTTATATATGTGTGTGAGTGTCATTTTTTAAAATTATACTTATGATAGAATTATATATTGTTGTATTTGTAGGCATAGAAAAAGTTTATGTGGCTGAGGACACAGGAAGTCCTGATGCTTTACAGAGATGCAGACTCCCCAAGAAAATTCATCTGAAGATTAATTCTCCAGTCATTTTACTACTTAATCTATCTGATGAGCTTGTAAATGGCTTAGTTGGCATTGTGACTGATATGAAACAAGACAGTGTGACAGTTCATTTTGATTCTTTGGAAAGAAACTTTGAAATGAAAAAACACATGTTTCCAATTTATGACATAAAACTAAAGAAAGACATAGCCTACAGGTCACAGATACCACTTAAACTTGCATTTGCACTTACTGTTCATCGTGCTCAGGGATTAACACTAAACAGGGTACATGTCCACTGCAGATATATGTTACAACCAGGCCAGGTTGCAGTAGCTTTTAGTAGGGTAAGGATGAAGAAAGATTTGAGAGTGTCAGATTTCAGTGAGAAGGTTGTAGTAAAACCACCTGCAGAGATTGAGGAATTCTATTGCCAAATCCAGGCATTGAAAAAACCTGATTTAAAATGCTGTAGAAATTTTGAACTAGAAGAAATGGAGACAGAAACTTCATCCGAGTCTTCTTATCAACCAGGTGAAACTGATGAAATTAGTGAAGAACAGTTAATTAAAGAAGAAATGAAAATAGCTGAGATTGTAGATAAGGTTCTAGAAGAGCAGCAGGTAGAACATTCTTTATCTGAGACTATATCAGTTGCAGACTTATTGAATGGTTTATTACATAAAAATGCTGTGACATTAAACCAGCAAGAAGAAAATGACTGTTTGAAATTTTTATTGCACAAGGACATTTCAAAATTCCTAGATTTCTTGTGGAATTCTCTGTTTCAGATCAAAGAAAAAGTGTTGACATCAGCTGATCCACTTGATAATAAGACTACAACTCTGTAATACCAGGAAATGTTTAATTTTCAAAAGAGCAATGAGTATGTATCCCACATTAATATATTATTTGAAAAGCCCCCAGGACAGTCTCAGTTTAATGTGTGTTACAAATTGTTTTGTGAATTAAGAAAATTTATGCTAGATAAAGTGGCAGAACCTATCAGATCTTCATATAGGGAAAAGGCTGAAACAGAAAGAGGAAAAGTTTACAAGGAGTCTGAGGGTGGGTTAGAGAAAATTAGATACATTGCAGGATGGTGTATTTCTTCACTAAAGAAACACAAAAGAGTTGCTATACAAGGAAAACTGTATAGGCCAAAAGAAATAGAAAGTTTGAGAAGATTAAAGACTGAAATTGATTTGCTTGGTGAGTTAGAAAGTAATGAATCATCACCAGAAATTGAAAGAAAGCAGAATATCCGTAAAGGTCTGACTAATGTTACAGACAGTTGCTCTAATTTTTTTCAAAAGTTGGATAAAGAAATAAGACAGAAACAGAAACAAACATTAATATATATGGTAAAAACATAGGAAACTTCATTAAAACAACTATTATGAATAACCAAACTATGCTAAATGCTTTTTCGTCCTTGTTCACTTTACAGTCTGAAAAGGAAATGGAGGTATTATCATCATTATTTGAGGATTTAATATCAAAATATTCAATGATGAGTTTATCACAGTTGCGAAAAGAGTACTTGAATTTGGTTAAAGTAAAGAAAACAGAAGCACATAGAAAGCAAATTAAAATGAGAACAAAGAAAGAGGCAGAAAAATTCAACATCCAGACATTTTAAATGACAAATCAGATGGAAAGCTCTCTAGTCATAGAAGACTTCAGTCAGAAATTGCTGCTAATGAACACTACTTGGTGGATTCATTCACAAAAAAGACATTATTTTGTAGGGCAAATATTATCAATTACATCTCAGTTCTACCGCAACAAAGAAAGATATCTGTACATTATTAAGCAAAAAAGTGATGGGAGAAGAAAGAGCACTGTCTGATGTAAGTGAAAATAAAGAAGAAAAAGAGAAAATCCCCAGAAAAAGATATCATACAGATACAGGGTTTCAGAAGAAAGTACATGCGGGTGATAGGGAATCTCAGAATGAACCAAGCTCAAGTGGCTCAAAAGAGGTGTCACCAAAGACAAAAGGAGAGAAATATACAGAAAAGAGAACATTAAGGGGAAAGGGAAAGGCAAAGAAAAAAAAGGGAGAGATTAAATATCCCTGTGGTGTATGTGGTGAAAACTGTTATGTTGATTGTGTACTGTGTGATGGATGTGAGACCTGGTTTCATGACAAATGTGCAAATGTGTTTGACTTAGACAGCCTTCCAGAGGAATTGTATTGTCAACCATGTGTAGAGGCATTGGGTTTATAGAGACTTGTTTTAAAGACAAGTAAAAAGCATACATTTTTATTTCTTCTAAAATGTCGTTGCCCCAAAAAATTAAGAACCAATATTTCTAGATTGAAAGATTAAGCTTGCTTTTTTATTAAATATTTATATGTAAATATGTTTTTAAGATCTTGTATGGCCTGAACTAAACGGAATTGAGTGGAATTAGATAAATGACAGTCAGACCCTAGTCAGACCTGTACAGCAGGATTATTTTATTAGCCCCTTTTCAATTTTGTGCTAGAAGTTTATCCTACATATTAGGCTTGCCTCAGGTTGTAGCATTTTTCATGATTTTGTGTATTGTTTGCATTGCATAGTATCTATTTAATTTTACTTTATGAAGTCACTTGATCATCAAACTTTGGATTAACCTTTGGGAGTGCTTAAGCTAAGCTAAGTGAACAAGACCTATATTGTAATGTTATAAAGCAGCCAAAATAAGGTTCTTTATTACATGTCAGTCAGCCTAGTTGATGTACAGCAAAACTGATCAACAATAGGTGGAAAGTTACTTTGATTTTTGTCCTTGAAAGTCTTTGTGAGCTATCTCAGTGATTCATCTCATACTTTTTCTCTAAGAACAAGTCTCATTAGATGTCAGTTTACTCTTTGAAAATTACTTTACCATGAGAACTAGTTATGACTTTGAACTATCCTGTGGTAACCTGACTCACAGTGTGTGCTTGTATCTGCCTTGTACTAGTGGGCACTGATGGCAACTTTAAGTGCTAGTTCACTGTGATAGTTTTTTGAGAATTACGTACAGCCTCACAGGTTTATATATTTCCTAACATTGAGACAGTCACGAGCAAATGTGAAATGAAGTGACTTGCATGAGGTCAAAATGCTGTCCCATGAGGGCTCGAATTCACGAACCTTGGATCATGAGTCTAATGCCCTAACCATTGGGCTACATGGTTTTACGTGTTGTTCTTATTGAATAAAAATGTGTGAGTCTTCCAAGGAAGACGTGTCGCCTGCGTACAGTTTTGACCTCCCCCCCCTTTTTTTTTTTAAAATGTCAATTTTTACAAAAAAAAATTTTTAAATTTTCTAAAAATGAAATATATATGCACACCTGTGCATAAAGGTTAATGCACAGAGAAAGTTTCATCAAATTCCTTTGAGCGGTTTTGGAGTAGTTGAGGATAGAAGTTTTGCCCCCCCCCCCTTTTAGTGCAAAAATGTCAATTTTTACCAAAAAAAAATTGAAAATATTCTAAAAATGAAATATATATGCACACCTGTGCATTAAGGTTAAAGCACATAGGAAGTTTCATCAAATTCCTTTGAGCGGTTTACGAGAAGTTGAGGGTAGCAGAAAAGTGTGACGACACAAGACGCAAGATAGTGATCCCTATGTGTCGACCATGCGTTCTGCAGGCAACACAAAAAAAGGTGGTTTTTGTGGGTTGGTGGTTCTTGATTCTTACTAACTTAACTTAGTGCATTTCCTTTTTTTGTTATTAATTTTTGTATAAATTTTAAAAATCGAATGTCTGATTCATTCCACCACCTGGCTTATGTATGTTCATGTGAGCATCAGAAGCCCTACTGTACTTACTGTAGGTATTGTTAATATTAATTTTCATTCATATTCATTTTTATGAATATCTTACCAAGGAACTGATAAAAGATCGCCTTTCTTTTCCATTTCTTGATATTTTGTATTTCTTGATTCTAGGAAAAAATTATTAAGAAAATCTAATTTGTATCTAGCGCCAGTTTAACTTTGGACCAATCAAATCTTACCTTTTATTCGGTGCGGAACTTACTTCCGGTTGTATGTTTACAAATGTCGTTGGTAAAGTCGGAATTTCAGCAGGAGACGAATAAACTCGCACGTAATCCCTTCATAATATTACAATGCAAAAACAATATGTGACGGATCAATAAAGTAATGATCCCTGAAAAGGAAAATATATAGGTTAAAGTAGGAAATCAAAGAGTTTTCAAAAAAATCGTTACTCGAAGCGAGCGACCCCTGAACGAGTGTCTGTCCTTGTTTTATTTAATGGGGTTTTGGATAGTAAAGGGGTGTTGGATAATAAAGGAGGTTATTTAATTACGAGCTCCTGTGCTCCTTCTTTGAATTCAAGATACTTGAATCGTGAATCGAATTCTATTTTAAAAAAATACTTGTCCATACATCTCCAGCGTTCATTAGTTACATTAAAATTATGTAAAGGTTATTTCATGGTATGGCCATTTCTTTCAAATAATATTTCCTTTAAATAATTCTTTTAAATAATTGTTTTTCATTTTTTCAAAACCAACGATTTGACCTCTTGTTTATGTGATACGGATGTAGTAGAAGACATGCTATCGGGGCACATAAATACCAAAAAGTCCTACTGCTGTATGCAAGTTTTTCTGTCTTTTTACCCCTTATTTCTATCCAAAAAATATTTTTGAAATTATTAAAAGGATATCATGAAATACATGATTTATTATTACTGGAATATTTCCTGTTATTGTAATCTCATGACACATAGAATGGATTCATTTCTTTAAAGCTGCATTAAGTTTTTCAATTTTCTGTTTTTGTTTTTTTTTTTTTTTTTTTTTTTTTTTTTTTTTTTTTTTTAAAAAAAAAAAAAAAAAAAAAAAAGATATCTTCTAACCACGATCCGTAACATTCATTTTTAGCTGTAAATAATCGGAATCCTCTGACCGGTTGGTCAGTGTTTTACGATGGTAATTATATGAGCTTGGAGCATGCACACGGATGTACGGAAAACCCTAGAATCGAAGGTGAAACATGACAGATTGCATTAATTGTCCTTCATTTATATCCAGATGTATTTGAAATGGTGTTATGTATTCCTTATTAAGTCACAATTGACAAATTCAACGGTATTCTGTGATTAATTCATCGTATTTCACCGTTTTGAAAGTTGCGTTTAAATTGGCTACTACTAAAACCAGCCCTGGGATAAAATACAGCCTGGGTAAAGCCCTGGGAAATAAACAACGCCCGGGAGGTCTGTGGTCAAGATAAATGAATGTAATTTTAATATATTATCAAATATATAATGATAAATATGTAACATAAAAATTAAAACGATCGAGTGATAAATAAAGTGAAAATATGAATTTATTACCGTAACTTCGTAAGACGGCCATATTGTTCAGGTAAGTAAAGAGAGGTAACTCTTAAAATCAAATTTCATTACTCTAAGACTTCCTTGGTGCTATGATCCATGACAATTATTTGGAAAATAAAATAAATCATAGTTTAATTCCTATAAATTTGTAAATTTAACCTGAAAAAGCACTATGGCTTTCCAAAACAAATTCTTAACAAAATATTAATAAATGTAAAGTTACACATGTAATTCACTCATTTTAGGAAAAAAATGTGGATAATGACAGGCTAATAAATCTATTTTATTTATTTATTTTTTTATTAACTAGCCTGTCTGTACCAAGTAACTTTCGGCCCTTTAATTATTTAATTTTAAAGTTTAGAATTATTTACAATAATTTAAAATATTAGTCCTCATTGGGCCTCATCAGTTAGAGTTAAGAACTAATGGTCGAAAGAAAAATATTGTTTACACTACTGTAAAATCACAAATATTCGTGAGGGATTAAATGAACCCGGGTTTTGATGACGTAAACATGTTCTTATATTAGATCCCAAATGCTGCATCTTGCTGGGTAAATACTGTAATTTCTATATTTATTCGAGCTTTGAACCAAATGTAACATTGTTCATTAGGAACATCATTGATTAATTTAGCACCGTTTTAATTTTTTCTTTGGAAAACTTAATGCAGCTTTAACAAATCCAGCCGTGAGAGAAATTTTCTACCGGGCAAGTATTTCACTGTGAAAATGGTCAGCAAAATGTCTCAAAAGTGATCAAAGATCGACATTTTTTTAACTTAAATAAAAATGTAATAAATTCTGTTAATTTTGGCATTAATCATGACATTATTATTTCAAAAACTTGATAACTTAAGTGTGATGATTAAAAAGCGACAAAATAAACATAACGTACCAGAAGGTTGCGTATCATAAATAGGCAATGTTACTCCATATTTTTTTAATATATTGCGTCAAGGTCGTACTTTCACGCGTTAAATAAAATGTTATACGGATTGAAATTATACCGAATGAATGAAAAAATGTGACTGATTTTCCGAATCTGAATTCCGTCTTCCGTATTTGAGGTTTTATGCATGAGAAAAATTCAAGAAATGAAAAAAATTGTCATTTTCCGACGAAGTAACTTAAAATTTCAAGCTTGAAAAATGTGACCGTTCTATCATTATTGGTTGTTGTGACCCGACTGTTGATTTTCTAAAATTGAAATGCATATTGTTAAAAAAAAACTTAAAAAATTGTGAATACTTTGGTATGCAAGTTTTGAATATTTGTTTCTTATTTAAAGGGTACCTGTAACGATTTTCAGTTTTGACATATTTTATTCCTCGTACTTAAATATGGCTGTAGCGAAAATTCCATAAAATTCAATTCCATAATAAAGTAGATATCGGTGATTTTCTAATACATCTCTAGAAATCCAAATCAAAAAGGTCGATATCGAGGTTCTCATGTCGTGACGTCATACCAGTAACATATCTCCTTAGAATATTATTTACCAACTACTAAAATAAGATAAATACGAACTCGTAGTTGAACTTTCTATGATTATTTTACGGGAAAACTATTATATGAAGTGGACTTAACATCCGTTTGACATGTACCGATAATTAAGATTATTATTAATCCTTTTGTTTATTAAACACATTCCTTAGATTTAGACCCACACCTGTAATTAACAGGATGTCACCTATAATTTGTAAAATTGATTTGCAGGTTGATAAAGTTATCTTACGACCTGTAATATACAACTATATATTTACAGTTCGAGTGAAGTAAAATAATTTTATTTGATAAACGTTATTTGTCATATACAGAATAAAGTTTTCTCTCCGGAAAAAATGAATATTTCCTTTTTAAATTTTAAAAAGTAAGAAAAAGAAATTTTTCTTTAGTTTTCATGTCAATAATAATAATAATAATAATAATAATAATTATAATAATAATAATAATAATAAAATATAACTTTTAGGCAAAATTGAAAATTCAAAATTGACGACCAGAATAGTCTTTTTAAAACATAGTTGTATATTACAGATCTACTTACGACATTTGTTTTTATTAGATTTTAGTTTTCACGTTTCCTTTGGCATACATATAGCTGTGATATTTTTAAATTCTTTATTCTATATATACAAATCCATAAAATTATTGTATTATTGTTATTATTATTATTATCTCGTTTTTTTAAAATGTGTCAATTCATTTTAAACAATTATAATATATTTCGCGTAAAATAATTTGAAATGGAATATCTTGGTTTTTTTTTTTTTTTTTTTTTTTTTTTTTTTTTTTTTTTTTTTTTTTTTTAATTACCCCAGCATTAATTAGCCATCGGGCAGTTGAAAAAAACTATGTTACAAACTTTAATTGTGTGAACATCTTCCAATTATCAAGGAAATGTGTTGCCACCAGACTACTTAAAAGTTTTCTACATCACGGTCATTTAATTTCAACTGTCAATAAACATTGCACAAAAGAGCATAGGCGATTGGATTTTTATGTAATGATTTTAGCCGGTGCCACTGTCATGTGCTGATTTTGAATTTTTATTAAAATTATGCATTCAAAATTTTGAATATTGAATGCATTATTTTAATAGAAATTCAAAATCAGCACATGACACCACAGTAAGTTCCATAATATTCATCCGATAGCCTGTCCAGTCCGATTTGATGTTTAATTCATATTAAAATGCCGACGATGAAATTAATTTTTGTCGTGTATTTGACAAGTTAAAACTAATCGCGTATTTTTTTTGTTATAGCTATGCAACTTATCGTAGTTCTAGAGTCTGTCCAGTCCGACGTAATACAATAATTTATTTTTAAAAAGTCAAAGATATAATCAATTTTCGTGTTATTGACCAGTTAACACTCGTCACGTATTTTTCAACAGCTATGCAACCAAATGCAGTCACAATTTTTGAGGAGGTCGGGACTCGACTCAATATGTTTATCAGATTCGTTCTTTTCTTGTTCGAATAAATAACGGCTTTACTCCAAATTCATCACTTATAAGATTCTCTACTGCTTCCCCAAATAATGACGAACTATTTGACATAAATATGTACACGTCCGAGTCGTTACTTTCTTCTACATACGCCAATATATCATCATTGTTACCATTGTCTATTATGTTAGACACTACTTCTAATACTGCAATGACGTCACATGTTTATAACTCAAAACGAGGCGTTTCACTCTGCGATAAAGACGAAGTAAAAAAAAAATGTGGATTTCAAATAGGCAGCTATCATGTACATTGTCGTACTTCACCTGTATAATGCTACAGTTCAGTGTCTTACGATCGGCATAAGGAAATATAGAACAGGTGTACAGTTTTTATTCTGTTAAAAAGAAACAAAAAACGATATTAAAATTGTCCACGTATAATTACGTTCCTTATGAAATCCCGGTTATTTCAATATTTTTTGTAAAATTGTAGGAGGTCGGGAAGTTTCGTCCATTTTAAGTTATAAATATAGCAGTTTTATCCCAACTATATCTTAATACATGTAGTTGTATATTGTTGAAATAAAAATGTGACAAACGACCGTTAGTTATTGGCTGATTTTTCATGCAAAAGTGATTTTTTTTCAAAATGTCCACGTCTACAGTGTTAGAGCACTACTTTTATAAAGATAAAAATGTAAAAATCAAAGGTTAGTTTTGACGACAAATTACGTCCAATTTCATTTAAAGATAGGGGAATTCGTAAATTTTCATCCGCTAGTAAAGAAATATCCAATATGGCCGACATCTGGGACTATATCATATCAGAAGTCCCTAATTCATGGACTTCTGATCATATGTATTATATGTTGTTTTATTTCCTTCACTAATTAAAATGTAACTAATTGAAAGGTTTTAATTTCTTTCAACTCAATTAAATAAGAAAGATATACATAAAAAGGCAAAAATAAATAAATACATAAACTTATCAATGAATTAAATAAAGAATTAAACTTAACCATCAAAGTTAGACAAAGAAATGACTAAATAAAAAATTAATGAAAATTTAATTAAAATTTAATTACCGCATACAGAAATAAATGAAAAAATACTTAACAATAGAATAAATAAATAAATTTAAAAAGATTGTCAAAGAAAATGCACCAATAAGGATAAAAAAGTTCAAAAGTACATTACCGAATATGAAAATAAAACGATAAAAAGTAAGATATCTATAAAAAGCAAAAATAAATAAATAAATAATTCATTAAATAAATAAATAAATAAATAAATAAATAAATAAATAAATAAATAAATAAATAAAAAATGTTTTGACTCTTGCTCTTGCAATAATATTGAGAAACTGATGGTAATTAATGACAATATTTCTAAATTGCAGAATCGTATATAACGAATCTCTGTAAATTGCAAGTGTTAAAGGTTTGTCTAAAGCAAACTTGGACACTTGCAAATTTAGAAATATTTTCCTGTTTTTGATGTAGTTAATCACCGAGTACACTAATTAGCAAATTAATCGTTTGCGGGACAGTTTGGTTATTTCCATTCAACAAACTGTGAACAAATTAAACTTACCTGTTAATACTAGAACTAATTAATTAAAAATCTTATCATCAATGAATGCATGATGTGAATAATTTACACTAAGTGAAAAAGAATCCGTAGGAAAATCACATTGAGAGAGAGAGAGAGAGAGAGAGAGAGAGAGAGAGAGAGAGAGAGAGAGAGAGAGAGAGAATTTCTTCGATTTTAAAACAAATTAATTGTAAAAATAATTAAAATTATAATAATAATTAAAATTTAAAATATTTTTTTTCTTTTTTGCATTCCTTGCATTTTGCTTACGCTTTCCCTTATGCAGCAGTCTAAAGTTTTATCTTCTACACGTTCATATTATACGCTGTACAGACAGTAACGACAACTCTGAATAGCACAGGTAAACTACTGATCAGAGTTACGTCGCCTGATCATAGTACGTGATAGCTGAAGATGAACCGCTATAACTTTTTTATTTTGTTACCAATTTTGATGCGGTTTTCAATATTGTTATATTTAAATAATATATAAAACAACTGTGATAAAAAAATTTTTGGTTACAGGTACCCTTTAAGAATTAACGACAAAATGATTAATAAGAAATGTAAAAGTACGATTCTCTCTTAAAAATTTTAAAACAATATATTGTTGTCGATGTTTTGAACTGGAAATATTCTATTGCAGATTAGTTTTTGCTTTAAAAATAATATATCCTTATTTTTAGCAAGTTCTGCTGATTCAAATGAGATGTCAAACGAAAAAATCACTTCGGAAATACCTAATTTATCAGAGTTTTCCCATGACGCATAGGGTCACAAAATATGCCAACCGGTACAATTGATCTACAAATAGATCATTTGTTAAATAATTATTAAATTCAATATACATCGATATTGTGCCTGTATAATTAAAAAATTCATAATTTTTTATTATTCGCAAATTCGGTGAATCGTGTAACTATGTTTTTAACCGTTTGACCTTAATCACATTTCACAATTGACTAGTTTTTAACTCGTCTGTTTCTCACATGATAGTTCTTACCTCTTTCCGAGTGTTCAACGGTTACTTTGGTGTTGTTTCATCGACGAATAAGCCGTCATGGCAAATTCTTGTTTTTGATATGCTAAATTTTAAAAACTTCCTTCCAAGAACCGCTGCATGAATTGAAACCATACTCTGAAAGTATGTTCCTGTTGATGTTCTTAACAAGTACGGGGCATGCTTATTGTGAAATTATCTAAGCAGGGCTTTATTTTGTTTTAGTTATACAGTCTCAGCGATTTAGGCTCCTGGGAACCTCTTGTTAAACGAATTTTATTACTTTGACCACAGGTACTTCCGTGCTACGTGAACTAAAGCTACAGTGGGAGTCAAAACATGACATTTTGTGTGAGACTTTTACCGTGGAAAACCTATAAAACCTATAATTGTTCTTTGATATCTAGAATGGATGTAATGTACAAGTTACAGGTTTTTACCCGCCCTTTTTAATGACTTGTTGTCGTTAGTTGATGTTTTAACACAGTTAAAAAAACAATTTATGAGCTATGTCATTTTAGATTTAAACTAAAAAAGTTTTCTGTTGAAATGGAAGCTGTTGCAGCCTCTTTACAATACGCATTAGTGAAAAATGCAGTGGTGACGAAGTGCGTAGGAAGAGACTTTCTTCAAAATGGAATGATAGCAAAATTTTCAGCCGTCTTAATTTTTGAAATTTATTTTAAACTAAGGTTTGTTCCCTCATGGAAAGCATTCTTTAGCTGGATTTGGATTCATATAATTTTGGAACTTTAGATTCATTATTCAACTATTTGGTTATGTTTTTATCTATGAAACTTTTCGGCCCTTAGAGTCACTGATGACGAATTATTTCCCGAAATGTCCATATATGGCATATCAAAATTTAAAAGGTATTCTGTTATATATTGTGTAACCAGAGAACACAATTGTCCTTATAGAATCACTTGCCAATCTTGGAATCGAACCCACGACCCCTGACACAACAGTCCTGCATTACCAAACTGAGCTTAAGGAGATCTCCACTGACGTAGTTATATACAGCAACTAGCACTACTGCTGCAGATGACAGCGACGCGTTACTGCTACACATAAATTAACACTAATTTGTTTATGATGGCTGTATACCTACCGTTAGGCCATGTAATATTATGACAGATATGTATTCAGAAAAGACCAGTTGATTTTTTTAAAAAGAAAATGTATTTTGTGTGCACTGTTAATAATTCGTCGGAATAGAATTTCATATTGATGTCAAATTAGCTATCGTTTGAGCAGATAAATGTTTAAGTGAAGGCTACTTGTGGGGCCTCGGTGGCCGAGTGGTCTAAAGCGCGCCCACTTACGGATCACACTGCTCTCACCGCCTGTGTTCCCATCGGGACAGATCCTTATGTAAGAAAAGTTGTCAGTTTGCTTGTCAAAGGTTAATGGTTTTCTGCGGGCATTCCGGTTTCCTCCAACCCCCCCCCCCCCCCCGAATTGACCGCCTCGAAATAAGTGAAAGAATCTTGATTGGGGCGTAAAACGCCATTACTTAACTCAACTCAAGGCTACTTGACAATAAATCAAGTTTTCTCCTACGAAAACATATTGATTTAAGTAGTTTATTAGACATTCTACTCGCATTTACCCATCAACACTGAAAACACCAGTAACAATCCTTAGTCACCATATATATATATATATATATATATATATATATATATATATATATATATATATATATATATATATATATATATATATATATATATCTGTTAACAGCATTGTCCTATAAGAAATGGATATTGTTCAAGACAGAACCCTGTAAACTTTTTTTAAATATGACCCGGTAAGTAAAACTCCTTACTGGCATCCTAAATAGCTAACAATTGTGACAGTAAATTTAAAAACCATAATTCATTGTCAATTGGTATGTATTGTAACAATTTTTAAAAATGATGTACAGTTGTGTTCAGTGTTCTGGGATTTATCATCTAAGAATATTTATAACACATACTGTATAAGCATTTATTTCGACTGTGTATTGATATTGGCGCTTTTGGCGTTAAATTATTTCCGCCAATATTAATACACTTCAACATAAATTTTTGTTCACCTGTCTAAGGGGAAACAATGACAGCGCCATTATTACTACACGCTTAATGTTTGAGACCCTTTTGAGCGCCAAATATTAATCTTACATTACTTTGCACACAAACATATTGACGTTACCAATCACAAGAAATAATTACCAAGCGACACCTCCAATGATGACAGACTTTCGCTTATCGATTCGACATGGATATGAGGTAATAAAAAACCGATGACGTCATCGATGCACGAAGAAGGTAAACGAAATTAGATGACGTTGTGCTAGTTCTTGCATAGAGCTTTTCAGCACTTTCAGTCCTTTGATTTTGTTGCAAACGTGTGCACATTTTTTTACATTTATCATTGATTAGAATCGCTTGGCCTCAAGGAATTAATTGGAAAGCCGACTAAACTCTGAAAAAATAACATTGTTTAATGTTGCTTACAAAAAGTGTCTATAAAATGAAAGAATAGAAGATTAAAGACATTTTGACATAGTTTAGTACGAGTAAGAATAGGTCATTGATCTAACCTAATCTTATCATTATATACTTATAATCTCCAAGGCTTTGTAAAAGTTTTTAAAACTGTGTTGTAAGAACAACAGAATATTCTATGATGAATGACATAAAAGGTAAGAATTCATCATTTTATTCCAAAAACAATATTATCGTTACCTTTGGGCTGACTTTTTTTTTTTACTTAACTCCGTTATAAACACAACAAAAGAGATTTAAATTTATCATAACAAAACACACGAGGCCCGTCAACAAAATATCATTGGATTGCCATGTGACTTGGTGAAAGAGAAAGAAAGGATTCCGGAAATAAGCTTAGTAAAATGTTAAAAAAATTGTTTAAAGCTTTCTGTCATCTCCAGTTTGGTTGGAGATGTCTATGAAGTCGGTTTCAAAAAATAAGCTTTTCATAGTCATTTCATATGTCATTTACTTGGCTTAACTTCACTGTTTCTATCAGTGGCCAACAATATGGGACCTTTCCCAAATCCCAAAACGGTTTCCTCATTTATATTGCTGCTTTCGTATTTGTTTTATGATTTTGACATATATTCACATTTAAAACGTTCCAAAGCAGATTAAAAAAGTGGGATAAGCTGTTAGTAAAACTTTTATTTAAATAACATTGGCTACAATCATCTACGTTGATCTTAATTAAAATATCCTTCCTGATTAGCTGCATGTGTTAGTGTCGGTAAAAATCAAAATCAAATGTTTATTCATGAGTACCATTGTCGCTGCTATGTTGACTAAAAATGTTTTGCCAAAAGTACGTCGGTGTTTTGCTGAACAAACAGCTCCTTCCGTGGACCTATGTTGATGTTAAGTTTGTTGATCAATACATCAATTTCAATAAAATATTGACCGGAGTTGATATTTTGTTGAACAGATAACCCCTTTTGAAGATACATGAACCATTGTCTAGTTTATATACGTTAGACAAGACATCATTTCAAAAGATACACGACCAGTATCTTAGATATGTTGAAAATTAACAGCTGTGCCTGGAGCGCATGATACGCCCGTCAGATATTTAAACTTCTTTTTTAATGTCTTAAACAACTTGACATTTAGCTGAAACATATTTTTTAAAAACAAAAGTAGCAAATTTATTTCTCAATGTTTTTTCACAAACCTTTTTGATTAATATAACACAAAAGTTTCATAAAAAAAGTTCAAATGATTTTTGAGAACAACATGCAAAAAAATGCCTAAAATTTGACAGTTAAAGGCCAATAACTCCACAACACGAAGACATATGAATCTCAAAAATTTAAAGGGAGCTCTCTGCCATGGATACCAATATAACACAAAAGTTTCATTCAAATTGTTCAAATCATTTTTGAGTAATTGTACAACATGCAAAAAAGTGCCTAAAATTTGACAATAAAAGGCCAATAACTGTACAACAAGAAGACATACGAATCTCAAAAATAAAAGAGACTCTCTGCCATGGATACCAATATAACACAAAAGTTTCATTCAAATTGTTCAAATCCTTTTTGAGTTAATTTACAACATGCAAAAAAATGCCTAAAATTTGACAGTTAAAGGCCAATAACTCCACAACACGAAGACATATGAATCTCAAAAATAAAAGGGAGCTCTCTGCCAAGGATACCAATATAACACAAAAGTTTCATTCAAATTGTTCAAATCATTTTTGTGTAATTGTACAACATGCAAAAAAGTGCCTAAAATTTGACAATTAAAGGCCAATAACTCTACAAGAAGAAGACATATGAATCTCAAAAATAAAAGGGAGCTATCTGCCATGGATACCAATATAACACAAAAGTTTCATTCAATTTGTTCAAATCATTTTTGAGTTAATTTACAACATGCAAAAAAATGCCTAAAATTTGACAATTAAAGGCCAATAACTCTGCAACAAGAAGACATATGAATCTCAAAAATAAAAAGGAGCTCTCTGCCATGGATACCAATATAACATAAAAGTTTCATTCAAATTGTTCAAATCATTTTTGAGTAATTGTACAACATGCAAAAAATTGCCTAAAATTTGACAATTAAAGGCCAATAACTCTACAAGAAGAAGACATATGAATCTCAAAAATAAAAGGGAGCTCTCTGCCATGAATACCAATACAACACAAAAGTTTCATTGAAATTGTTCAAATCATTTTTGAGTTATTGTACAACATGCATAAACAATGCCTAAAATTTGACAGTTAAAGGCCAATAACTCTTCAACAAGAAGACATACGAAGCTCAAAAACAAAAGGGAGCTTTCTGTTTTAGATACAAACATTTCACAAAAGTTTCATTAAAATTGCTCAAAGCATTCTTGAGTTAGCGTACGACGTGTGGACGGACAGACAGACGGACGGACGGACTGCGCCATACCATAATACGTCCCGTCATAGGCGGGCGTATAAAAACTCTTCCAAAATAAACTTAGACCAGTGTCGACATTGTCGCTTTTATGTTGGACAAACGATTCACGTCAACCATATGCAAAATAGTATCGGCGTCATGAAGAACAAATAACTCTTTCAAAATATGCTTTGATATCCTGTGAAAATGTTACAGATCTACATGTTGAACAAAGGTTGATATCGATCTATGATATATATAATTAGAAGCCATTGATTTATTTAGGTTAGCTTAGTGTTCTCGACTGTCTTTAAGCGAGACGTTCTTGGGTCAAGAACATTGTTCTTGTATCGGATTTTGCCATAACACCAAGAACGTGTACTAAGAACATTGTTCTTGTATCGGATTTTGCCATAACACCAAGAACGTGTACTAAGAACATTGTTCTTGTATCGGATTTTGCCATAACACCAAGAACGTGTACTAAGAACATTGTTCTTGTATCGGATTTTGCCATAACACCAAGAACGTGTACTAAGAACATTGTTCTTGTATCGGATTTTGCCATAACACCAAGAACGTGTACTAAGAACATTGTTCGCGGAACAAAAATCTCACACTACCTATCTAGCAGGCGCGTTAAGAACAACGATGGTGACAAAGTTATAAAGTAATACTAACGTAAAAACACATTGGGTATTTTGATTGTAGGCATTTTAATTATTTTTAATAAATGTTACAAATCGCATGTATAGTCAAAACTTTGTATTCGCGCCTGAAATTATACTTTAATACGCTAATTGTTTATACAAAAATGTCAAATTTGGAGGATTTGTCCGCCTGCTCCTGATCTGTTATTCAAATTATGACCTTCTCCAGAAAACTCTGGATTTTTTTCTTGTTTTTATATCATATATGGGACTGACAGAATATGATCTCAACGTAATTTTAATCAAATGATCAATAGAATAGGGCAGTGTTTGCCTCCATGTTGTTTACTTTTAAAAATGTTCTCAGTGCTATGATGATTTTACATGAAAGCAACTTTTTCGCGACTCTTAAGAGTTGAAAAATACATCTCGCCCAAAGACACTTCTTTATTCTTTAGAATGCTGCTTTAAAGTGTTTGGTCCAGTATTGCGGAGAAAGAAATATCTGGCCAAAACTTGTAAATGAAGTCTTGTTTAAACATTATTTTCAGGATTGGTATTTATGTTAGTGTTGCTAATTCACGCCGGCTGTCTACACGCATTTTTGATCAATCCTGATAATAGTAAGTAATTTAGTTTAACCTCCTCTACAAACATAACTTCCTCTATTTTAAAAACAGAATGTACAGTCAAACCTGTCTATAAAGGCTACCCATGGGAATCAGTAAAAGTGGCCCTTATGGACAGGTGGCCTTTATATACAAGTTCAAATTATATTAATAAAGAGCAACTGGTATAGAATTGTGTTGGTCTTTATAAGCAGGTGGCCCTTATAGAGTGGTGGCCTTAAAGGCAAGTTTGACTGTATTCGGACACTGTTTCTGTAAATTTGTTTGTAGTTTTTCTTAAAATATGGAAAATTTAAGTAGTAATCATGCAATTTGGCCATTGAGCTAAGATTTCATTCTGTAATCATGTAGAGCTTCCGCTGTATAGGGTTCTGTGGCACTAAACAGAGCTTCCATCGTATACAGATCTGTAACATTGTATAGAGTTCTGTTGCACTAAACGGAGCTTCCATCGTATACAGATCTGTAACATTGTATAGAGTTCTGTGGCACTAAACAGAGCTTCCATCGTATACAGATCTGTAACATTGTATTGAGTTCTTTGGCACTAAACCGAACTTCCATCGTATACAGATCTGTAACATTGAAAAGAGTTCTGTGGCACTAAACCGAGCTTCCGTCGTATACAGATCTGTAACATTGTATAGAGTTCTGTGGCACTAAACGGAGCTTCCATCGTATACAGATCTGTAACATTGTATAGAGTTCTGTGGCACTAAACCGAGCTTCCATCGTATACAGATCTGTAACATTGTATAGAGTTCTGTGGCACTAAACGGAGCTTCCATCGTATACAGATCTGTAACATTGTATAGAGTTCTGTGGCACTAAACCGAGCTTCCATCGTATACATATCTGTAACATTGTATAGAGTTACGTTCTATACCGCTCTGGTATGTAAAATTAACTTGGCGTTAAACACAAGTACTCCGCTCTACTCCTTCACTAAAAGTTCTAACCGCTGCATTCAAAAGAGATGTTTATGCGACTTTTGTCTATAAAGTATTTAAACAGACCTTCAAGGAGCTCACACAGGCCAACTGTGTATGACTGCATTAATATTCGTGTAAGTGTGCCAAAGACCCCTTTACTAAGCTCAATTCTTACCTTTTTGTATTTGAGCCAAATAAATAAATAAATGAATAAATGAATAAATAAATAAATTAATTAATGAATTAATTTAATTAAATTAATAAATAAAAATAAATAAAAAAAACTTGCAAAATAATAAATGGACACTGTAATTTTTAAGAACTCAATTGCTAGTTCTCTTGTTTATTAGTAATAAAGTACAACTAAAGCCAGTCAAAGAGTTGTCATCGCATAAATTCATAAGAGCAGAAAAAAATCGAAAAACTCAAAAAGTTATTAGGACGAATTTTATAAATTTGTTTTAGCGGCCGCTGCTACGTGTGTGGACAACATGATACATATAAAGTTAAAAAGTAATGATAAAATATATAATATATCGTATGTACAATGGGCGGTACATACACCGGAAGCATGGAAGAACGGTACCAACATGAGAACTTGTACAGACTCCGTGTGTACTCTCTCTGATGACCATTACTCTATGGACCTTGTAATTAACATGACCGGTAGTCATTTCGGTTAGTATTTCGACATAAACAATAACCAACATTCAGTTGTTGATCAAAGATAAACATCAATTAAAATCAACACATCATTATTTATTGATATTTTATATAAAACAATGGACATTACTTTGATTTTCTTTTATTACCTTCTGACATTTTTAACATGACTTTCTTATACATTTGAAGCAATGTAGAATATAAATTTGTTTAAACTAGTCAAACCTCGAACAACAGGTGCCAGTGTAAGCTCCAAGTTTATTCATATTTGAACTGAGTTTGACTAATTATACGTTTTATGAGCAGGAATGTTGGAATTTTATCAACGTAGTCTTGATATACTTGGCTTTTGTCTATCATGAAGGTATTATAATGATATTGTTTTTAAAAAAGTCGTATCCACTGACTCAATTTTCATTTTGCCATTTCACTTTATTCTGCTAATACACTGTTTTAATTGCATTTCACAGAGGAGTTGATAATTCATTATAAGTTTCCTAAATATGTGAGTAATAGGTTTTTTAAAGATTTGGTCAAAGAGCTGGTAATAAATGGGTATTTGAATTATTTTTAACTGTTGTTTGAAATTTTTGTTATTATTTAATTGACTTTAATGCGATGGTTCGTAATTTTTTAAATAAAGAGTAAAATGGTACTTCATATAAGTTCACTATATCAAAACATCTAGTTTTAAATCTATAAAAATCTTTTATAATATTGGTAAACAGTACGATCCATGTGTTTTAATAACTTACATATGTGTTGTTTTTTAAATGAATCAGAAACTTGGGCTTACGCTATTAACCACATGAGATACTGGACGATACCCGAGGACTTCCGAACGCATCCAAGAATAGTCACGTGTTTAACAGCATCACAAGTATCAGCTGCAGCTCTGACCAAACCCACCACAAAACAAGCAATTATCTTCCCTTCGACCACTGAAGATCCTGCAGCAAAACCGTTAAATCACAGAAACCAGTTTAAAATGTGGATGTCAGCAACATGCGAGATAGGAGGAAATCTAACCATAGTCGTACATCTTGGAAACATATCTGCCACTAAAATAAAAGGGGTAAAAATATAAATTAAAAGGAAATCATAATATTGCCGCAGTGGACGCGGGTATTAACTATGATTGTAAAACAAAGTAATTAATGTGAATTAAAAGGTACACGATCTTATATCAAACTATAATAGGGATCGTCGCCGCAATTTCAGAACTGGTCCCCTACGCTTACAAAAAGAAACAGGTTTCTGTGCTAAG
The DNA here is from genome assembly GCA_029721355.1 of Tegillarca granosa. NCBI lineage: Eukaryota > Metazoa > Mollusca > Bivalvia > Arcoida > Arcidae > Tegillarca > Tegillarca granosa. The sequence continues at coordinate 9,624,898 of CM056606.1, read as the reverse complement.
CCCAAAGTGCTTCTTCTATACCAAGGAAAATGTAAACTTTGTTCTTCAGGTGCCCTTGTAAAATGTTGTATAGACATTTGTCATTTTTTTCTGTTTTCAGGTAAAATATGCCTACAGACTATTGTCATTTTTTCCGTTTTCGGGTAAAATATGTGTATAAACCATTGCCATTTTTTGTATGTTTGGGTAATTATATGGGTATAGAATATTTTTTTTGTATTTTTGGGTAAAAATATGGGTATAGAATTTTTTTGGTATATTTGGGTAAAAATATGTGTATAGGCCATTGCCATTTTTTGTATTCTCAGGTAAAATATTGGTAAAGACCTTTGTCAGTTTTTTTTTTTATTTTTAGATAAAATACTAGTATGTGTATAGTCTGTAGCATTTCTTTTCTATTTTAAGGTAATTTATTTGTAAAGACCATTGTCTTTTTAGTGGTTTTATGTTAAATATTGGTATAGACAATTCTCATGTGTTTTGTATTTTATGTAAAATATGTGTATAAACACTTTTTTTTTTTTTTTTTTTTTTTTTTTTTTTTTTTTTTTTTTTTTTTTTTTTCAGGTAAAATATTTACATAAACCATTGTCATGTTTTTGTATTCAGGGATTTTTCTGGCCACTCACAGGGTCCGGTAAAGGGACCCATTCCCAATGCAAAAAAGCATACATTTTTCCCAATTTTGTAGGTAAAAATTCCCAAATGATCCTGCTTTGAGAAACTTAAGAAAAAGTGAAAAAAAACTCTATATTTTTGGTGTAGCTTGTATATCTTTATAATAACCTGTATTTATGCACATTTTAATTTGTACTCAATGAGGATCTGGTAGAATGGGAGCAACTCATGAAACAACTTTCTCCGATGTTTGTATTGAAGCCAGTCTATGAAGCTATTGTGTTAATGTCTGAGTGATTTGGTACAAATGAGTGACTACCAGCATGTATCAAAATAGTAAATATTCCATGAAAAATATTTGATGTGCTGACAATGAAAATTTTTAAAGTTTAATGAAAAATTGTCCCATAATGTCGATTTTGTCAATGATTTTCCCAATTTCATCCCAAGGTCTCTTTCTCAAAATGGCCAGAAAAATCCCTGGTATTTCTAGATAAAATGTGTATAGACCATTGTCATTTGTATTTCCAGGTAAAATGTGTATAGATCATTGTCATTTGTATTTCCAGGTAAATTTGTATAGATCATTGTCAGTTTTTGGTATTTCCAGGTAAAATATGTGTATAAACCATTGTCATTTGTATTTCCAGGTAAAATGTGTATAGATCATTGTAATTTTTTGGTATTTCCAGGTAAAAATGTGTATAGACCATTGTCATTTGTATTTCCACGTAAAATATGTGTATAAACCATTGTCATTTTTATTTCCAGGTAGAAAATGTGAATAGACCACTGTCATTTGTATTTTCAGGTAAATTTTGTATAGACCACTGTCATTTTTTGGTATTTCCAGGTAAAACATGTGTATAAACCATTGTCATTTGTATTTCCAGGTAAAATGAGTATAGATCATTGTCATTTTTTTGGTATTTCCAGATAAAATATGTGTATAGACCATTGTCATTTGTATTTCCAGGTAAATTTGTACAGATCATTGTCACTTTTGGTATTTCCAGGTAAAATATGTGTATAGACCATTGTCATTTGTATTTCCACGTAAAATATGTGTATAGACCACTGTCATTTTTATTTCCAGGTAAAATGTGAATAGACCACTTTCATTTGTATTTCCAGGTAAAATTTGTATAGACCACTGTCATTTTTTTTGTATTTCTAGGTAAAATATGTGTATAGACCGTTGTCATTTGTATTTCCAGGTAAAATGTGTATAGATCATTGTCATTTTTTCTTTAAATGTATGGGTATTGAAGTATTGTCATTTTTCTCTTTACAAATAGAACATGCATATAAAGACCGTTTTTATTTTTTCTATTTTAAGAAAGAATCTGCGTATTGACCACATTTATCGCTTTTGTTTACCGGTAGAATTGCGTAAACGACATTGTCATTTTCGCTAGTGGAAATGTGTAATTGGAATTGTCATTTTTCTGTTTATAGATGAAATATGCGTAAAGACCATTGTTATTTTCTGTTTACAGGTATGTATGCATAAAGAGCATAATTATTATTCTGTTTACAGATGGGATTGCGTAAACGACATTGTCATTTTTCTGTTTTCAGGTGGAATATGCGTAAAGACCATTGTCATTTTTCTGTTTTCAGGTGGAATATGCGTAAAGACCATTGTCATTTTTTGTTAAAAGGTGGAATATGCGTATAGACCATTTTCATTTTTCTGTTTACAGGTGGAATATGCGTTAGGAGCATTTTCAGGTAGAATATGCGTAAAGACCATTGTCATTTTTCTGTTTTCAGGTAGAATATGCGTAAAGACCATTGTCAATTTTCTGTTTTTAGGTGGAATATGCGCATAAACCATAGTCATTTTTCTGTTTTCAGATGGAATATGCGTAAAGAGCATTGTCATTTTTCTGTTTTTAGGTGGAATATGCGTAAAGAGCAATGTCATTTTTCTGTTTTTAGGTGGAATATGCGTAAAGAGCATTTCCTTTTTTCTGTTTTCAGGTGGAATATGCGTAAAAAGCAATGTCATTTTCTCCTGACAGGTGGAATATGCGTAAAAAGCAATGTCATTTTTCTCCTGACAGGTGGAATATGCGTAAAAAGCAATGTCATTTTTCTCTTTACAGGTGGAATATGCGTAAAAAGCATTGTCATTTTTCTCTTTACAGGTGGAATATGCGTAAAAAGCATTGTCATTTTTCTCTTTACAGGTGGAATATGCGTATATACCATTGTCATTTTTCTCTTTACAGGTGGAATATGCGTAAAAAGCAATGTCATTTTTCTCTTTACAGGTGGAATATGCGTAAAAAGCATTGTCATTTTTCTCTTTACAGGTGGAATATGCGTAAAAAGCAATGTCATTTTTCTCTTTACAGGTGGAATATGCGTAAAAAGCATTGTCATTTTTCTCTTTACAGGTGGAATATGCGTATAGACCATTGTCATTCTATAACAGATTTCATTTCCTATCCGGCATGCACGTGTGTGATAATGATTATTGCCGTACAGTTGGGGATGACACTGTTGTCATACAGAAGAATGTCAACACCACAGGCATTGCGTAAGATAACATTGTTTTTTCTGGTTAAGTAGAACATTTTTTATAAACAATGGGAATAATTTTAGTAGATGCATATTGTTAATATTTGTTAACAAAGTTTCTGCGTTCTTAGATTAATGAGTATCGGCTGGCGGGCGGACAATGTCAAATTGGTTTCCGGGTGATAACTTTAACAATTACAGACATTTTTTTTCAAAATACTTTTGCCTGTGGATACATTGTAATAAGTATTGCTTTTTAGATAGGTGGGTTTAAAGTCAACGTCAAGAGGTCACAAAGGATGAAAAAATCTTGAAAAATCATTTTCTCTAATACCAATATATGTAGGCAAATTCTGATGTGAAATTTGATTTCTAGGGTATTAGCCTATTGTTCATTTAGTTCCTCATCATGAACAATAAGACTGAAAAGTTTGATAGATAAAACAAACATAAGCCAAACAGTTGAAAATTATTGAAGTTTCAAAATTACATAAATTCAAATCCAGCTGGAGAATGCTTTGCAAGAGGGAACAAACCTTACTTTTAAATGAATTTCAAAATTTAGGACGGCGGAAAATTTTGCTAAATGTTACATTTTTGACAGCACAAACTACTGCCTACTGAGTTATGGATACCCTCGGGGAGTTTTACTCCACCAGCAGCGGTACCCGGGTCAGTAAATATATAACACAAATACCAGTTAAATGTTGATGTGCCAGATGTGCACATTTCGGAAATTCATTCCTCATCAGTGACACTAAGACCGAAAAGTTTAATAGATAAAAAACATAAGCCAAAGAGTTGAAAATTAATGAATCTAAAGTTCCAAAATTATATAAATCCAAATCCAGCTGAGGAAAGCTTTGCACAAGGGAACAAACCTTAGTTTTAAATGATTTTCAAAACTTAAGACGGCTGAAAATTTTGCTAAATGTTACACAAAGTACTGCCTACTGAGTTATGTTTAAGACGATATAAGGATGGCAGACAAGGTGTGCTGTGTTTAAGTCGATATAAGGATGGCAGACAATGTGTATTTGGTTTAAGACGATATAATGATGGCCTACAAGGTGTAATGTGTTATAGTCGATATAAGGATGGCAGACAAGTTGTGCTGTGTTGAAGTCGATATAAGGATGGCAGACAAGGTGTATTTGGTTTTAGACGATATAAGGATGGCCTACAAGGTGTAATGTGTTATAGTCGATATAAGGATGGCAAACAAGGTGTGCTGTGTTGAAGTCGATATAAGGATGGCAGACAAGGTGTATTTAGTTTTAGACGATATAAGGATGGCCTACAAGGTGTAATGTGTTATAGTCGATATAAGGATGGCAGACAAGTTGTGCTGTGTTGAAGTCGATATAAGGATGGCAGACAAGGCGTATTTGATTTAAGACGATATAAGGATGGCCTACAAGGTGTAATGTGTTATAGTCGATATAAGGATGGCAGACAAGTTGTGCTGTGTTGAAGTCGATAAAAGGATGGCAGACAAGGTGTATTTGATTTTAGACGATATAAGGATGGCCTACAAGGTGTAATGTGTTATAGTCGATATAAGGATGGCAGACAAGGTGTATTTAATTTAAGACGATATAAGGATGGCCTACAAGGTGTAATGTGTTATAGTCGATATAAGGATGGCAGACAAGTTGTGCTGTGTTGAAGTCGATATAAGGATGGCAGACAAGATGTATTTGATTTTAGACGATATAAGGATGGCCTACAAGGTGTAATGTGTTATAGTCGATATAAGGATGGCAGACAAGGTGTATTTAATTTAAGACGATATAAGGATGGCCTACAAGGTGTAATGTGTTATAGTCGATATAAGGATGGCAGACAAGTTGTGCTGTGTTGAAGTCGATATAAGGATGGCAGACAAGTTATGTTTGGTTTCAGACGATACAAGGATGACAGACAAAGTGTGTTGTGTTTCAGACGATACAAGGATGACAGACAAGTTGTGTTGTGTTTAAGTCGATATTAGGATGGCAGACAAGGTGTGTTGTGTTTAAGTCGATATTAGGATGGCAGACAAGGTGTGTTGTGTTTAAGTCGATATTAGGATGGCAGACAAGGTGTTGTGTTTAAGTCGATATTAGGATGGCAGACAAGGTGTGTTGTGTTTAAGTCGATATTAGGATGGCAGACAAGGTGTGTTGTGTTTAAGTCGATATTAGGATGGCAGACAAAGTGTGTTGTGTTTAAGACGATATAAGGATGACAGACAAGGTGTGTTGTGTTTAAGTCGATATTAGGATGGCAGACAAAGTGTGTTGTGTTTAAGTCGATATTAGGATGGCAGACAAGGTGTGTTGTGTTTAAGTCGATATTAGGATGGCAGACAAGGTGTGTTGTGTTTAAGTCGATATAAGGATTACAGACAAGTTGTGTTGTGTTTAAGTCGATATTAGGATGGCAGACAAAGTGTGTTGTGTTTAAGTCGATATTAGGATGGCAGACAAGGTGTGTTGTGTTTAAGTCGATATTAGGATGGCAGACAAGGTGTGTTGTGTTTAAGTCGATATTAGGATGGCAGACAAGGTGTGTTGTGTTTAAGTCGATATTAGGATGGCAGACAAAGTGTGTTGTGTTTAAGACGATATAAGGATGACAGACAAGGTGTGTTGTGTTTAAGTCGATATTAGGATGGCAGACAAAGTGTGTTGTGTTTAAGACGATACAAGGATGACAGACAAGGCGTGTTGTGTTTAAGTCGATATTAGGATGGCAGACAAAGTGTGTTATGTTTAAGACGATACAAGAATGACAGACAAGGTGTGTTTGGTTTAAGACGATACAAGGATGACAGATAAGTTGTGTTGTGTTTAAGACGATACAAGAATGACAGACAAGGTGTGTTCTGTTTAAGTCGATACAAGGATGGCAGACAAAGTGTGTTGTGTTTAAGACGATACAAGAATGACAGACAAAGTGCGTGTGTTTAAGTCGATATTAGGATGACAGGCAAGTTGTGTTGTGTTTAAGTCGATATTAGGATGACAGACAAGTTGTGTTATGTTTAAGACGATATAAGGCTGACAGACAAGATGTGTTGTGTTTTAGTCGATATAAGGATGACAGACAAGATGTGTTGTGATTAAGTCGATATAAGGATGACAGACAAGTTGTGTTATGTTTAAGTCGATATAACGATGGCAGACAAGTTGTCTTGTGTTTAAGACGATATAAGGATGACAGACAAATTGTGTTGTGTTTAATTCGATATTAGGATGACAGACAAGTTGTGTTGTGTTAAATATAAGGATGACAGACAAGTTGTGTTGTGTTTGAGACGATATAAGGATGACAGACAAGTTGTGTTGTGTTTAAGACGATATAAGGATGACAGACAAATTGTGTTGTGTTTAAGACGATATAAGGATGACAGGCAAGTTTTGTTGTGTTTAAGTCGATATTAGGATGACCGACAAGATGTGTTGTGATTAGGTCGATATTAGGATGACAGACAAGTTGTGTTGTGTTTAAGTCGATATTAGGATGACAGACAAGTTGTATTGTGTTTAAAACGATATAAGGATGACAGACAAGTTGTGTTGTGTTTAAGTCGATAATAGGATGACAGACAAAGTGTGTTGTGTTTAAGTCGATATTAGGATGACAGACAAAGTGTGTTGTGTTTAAGACGATATAAGGATGACAGACAATATGTGTTGTGTTTAAGTCGATATTAGGATGACAGACAAAGTGTGTTGTGTTTAAGACGATATAAGGATGACAGACAATGTGTTTTGTGTTTATAGCTGCATTAAGTTTACCAAATTTCTAAATTTTTTTCTGATTTTCTAAAAATATATTTTTTTAAAAGTAGTTATCTTCTAACCACGATCTGTGACATTCATTTTCTAAAATTTCATTTCTTTTAGCTGTAAATAAACGGAATCCTCTGACCGGTTGGTCAGTATTCTACGATGGTAATTATGAGCATGGAGCATGCGCACGGATGTACGGAAAAGCCTAGAATCGAAAGTGAAACATGACACATTGCATTAATTGTCTTTCATTAATATCCAGATGTATTTGAAATTGTGTTATTTTTCTCTTACTAAGTCACAAATGACAAATTCAACGAAGTTCTGTGTTTAATTTATCGTATTTCAACATTTTGAAGTTGTGTTTAAATGACCCGGGTTTTAATGACGTAACCATGTTCTAATATTAGATCCCAAATGCTGCATCACGCTGGGTAAATACTGTAATTTCTGTATTTATTCGAGCTTTTATCGTTGAACCAAATGTAACATTGTTCATTAGGAACATCATTTATTAGATTAGCACCGTTTTATTTTTTTTCTTTGAAAAACTTAATGCAGCTTTAGGTCGATATAAGGATGACAGACAAAGTGTTTTGTATTTAAGACGATATGAGGATGACAGACAAAGTGTGTTGTGTTTAAGACGATATTAGGATGACAGACAAAGTGTGTTGTGTTTAAGACGATACAAGGCTGACAGACAAGATGTGTTGTGTTTTAGTCGATATAAGGATGACAGACAAGATGTGTTGTGATTAAGTCGATATAAGGATGACAGACAAGTTGTGTTATGTTTAAGTCGATATAACGATGGCAGACAAGTTGTCTTGTGTTTAAGACGATATAAGGATGACAGACAAATTGTGTTGTGTTTAATTCGATATTAGGATGACAGACAAGTTGTGTTGTGTTAAATATAAGGATGACAGACAAGTTGTGTTGTGTTTGAGACGATATAAGGATGACAGACAAGTTGTGTTGTGTTTAAGACGACATAAGGATGACAGACAAATTGTGTTGTGTTTAAGACGATATAAGGATGACAGGCAAGTTTTGTTGTGTTTAAGTCGATATTAGGATGACCGACAAGATGTGTTGTGATTAGGTCGATATTAGGATGACAGACAAGTTGTGTTGTGTTTAAGTCGATATTAGGATGACAGACAAGTTGTATTGTGTTTAAAACGATATAAGGATGACAGACAAGTTGTGTTGTGTTTAAGTCGATAATAGGATGACAGACAAAGTGTGTTGTGTTTAAGTCGATATTAGGATGACAGACAAAGTGTGTTGTGTTTAAGACGATATAAGGATGACAGACAATATGTGTTGTGTTTAAGTCGATATTAGGATGACAGACAAAGTGTGTTGTGTTTAAGACGATATAAGGATGACAGACAATGTGTGTTGTGTTTATAGCTGCATTAAGTTTACCAAATTTCTAAATTTTTTTCTGATTTTCTAAAAATATATTTTTTTAAAAGTAGTTATCTTCTAACCACGATCTGTGACATTCATTTTCTAAAATTTCATTTCTTTTAGCTGTAAATAAACGGAATCCTCTGACCGGTTGGTCAGTATTCTACGATGGTAATTATGAGCATGGAGCATGCGCACGGATGTACGGAAAAGCCTAGAATCGAAAGTGAAACATGACACATTGCATTAATTGTCTTTCATTAATATCCAGATGTATTTGAAATTGTGTTATTTTTCTCTTACTAAGTCACAAATGACAAATTCAACGAAGTTCTGTGTTTAATTTATCGTATTTCAACATTTTGAAGTTGTGTTTAAATGACCCGGGTTTTAATGACGTAACCATGTTCTAATATTAGATCCCAAATGCTGCATCACGCTGGGTAAATACTGTAATTTCTGTATTTATTCGAGCTTTTATCGTTGAACCAAATGTAACATTGTTCATTAGGAACATCATTTATTAGATTAGCACCGTTTTATTTTTTTTCTTTGAAAAACTTAATGCAGCTTTAGGTCGATATAAGGATGACAGACAAAGTGTTTTGTATTTAAGACGATATGAGGATGACAGACAAAGTGTGTTGTGTTTAAGACGATATTAGGATGACAGACAAAGTGTGTTGTGTTTAAGACGATACAAGGATGACAAAGTGTGTTGTGTTTAAGTCGATATTAGGATGACAGACAAAGTGTGTTGTGTTTAAGTCGATATTAGGATGGCAGACAAGGTGTGTTGTATTTAAGACGATATAAGGATGACAGACAATGTGTGTTGTGTTTAAGTCGATATTAGGATGACAGACAAAGTGTGTTGTATTTAAGACGATATAAGGATGACAGAAAATGTGTGTTGTGTTTAAGTCGATATAAGAATGACAGACAAGGCGTGTTGTATTTAAGACGATACAAGGATGACAGACAAAGTGTGTTGTATTTAAGACGATATAAGGATGACAGACAATGTGTGTTGTGTTAAAGTCGATATAAGAATGACAGACAAGGCGTGTTTTGTTTAAGACGATACAAGGATGACAGACAAGTTGTGTTGTGTTTAAGTCGATATTAGGATGGCAGACAAAGTGTGTTGTGTTTAAGTCGATATTAGGATGGCAGACAATGTGTGTTGTGTTTAAGTCGATATTAGGATGGCAGACAAGGTGTGTTGTGTTTAAGTCGATATTAGGATGACAGACAAAGTGTGTTGTGTTTAAGTCGATATTAGGATGGCAGACAAGGTGTGTTGTGTTTAAGTCGATATTAGGATGGCAGACAAGGCGTGTTGTGTTTAAGTCGATATTAGGATGACAGACAAAGTGTGTTGTATTTAAGACGATATTAGGATGACAGACAAAGTGTGTTGTATTTAAGACGATACAAGGATGACAGACAAAGTGTGTTGTATTTAAGACGATATTAGGATGACAGACAAAGTGTGTTGTATTTAAGACGATATTAGGATGACAGACAAGGTGTGTTGTGTTTAAGACGATATTAGGATGACAGACAAAGTGTGTTGTGTTTAAGACGATATAAGGATGACAGACAAGTTGTGTTGTGTTTAAGACGATATTAGGATGACAGACAAAGTGTGTTGTGTTTAAGACGATATTAGGATGACAGACAAGGTGTGTTGTGTTTAAGACGATATTAGGATGACAGACAAAGTGTGTTGTATTTAAGACGATATAAGGATGACAGACAAAGTGTGTTGTATTTAAGACGATATTAGGATGACAGACAAGGTGTGTTGTGTTTAAGACGATATTAGGGTGACAGACAAAGTGTGTTGTGTTTAAGACGATATAAGGATGACAGACAAGTTGTGTTGTGTTTAAGAGGATATAAGGATGACAGACAAAGTGTGTTGTGTTTAAGTCGATATTAGGATTACAGACAATGTTAGTTTTTGATTTTAGCATGGCAGTATATTAATTTTTGTAATTTATCGATGTGAGGATGACAGATATTATGTTTATTTGTTATCGTTTTGCGAAGGACTTAAAAAGAGTTTTCCTTGAAACTGAACATAAAGAATTCCTACACTTACAATTTATCAAGCAAAAAACACTATGTTGTACCTTACAAAAATACCTATTGCAGATTTTATTTACCAATAGCCAGTAAATTCTGTACATAATATTTACCTACAGCTAGTGAAATCTAAACATTATACTTACCTATAGCAAGTAAAATCTGTACATTATACTAACATCATTCTCACCCGCAGTTAGTGAAATCTGTACACTTTACTTACCTACAGCTAGTGAAATCTGTATATCATACTTACCTGTAGTTAGAGAAATCTGTACATATTACTTACCTACAGCTGGTGAAATCTGTACATTATAATTACCTACAGCTAGTGAAATCTGTACATTTTACTTACCTACAACTAGTGAAATCTGTATATCATACTTACCTGTAGTTAGAGAAATCTGTACATATTACTTACCTACAGCTAGTGAAATCTGTACATTATAATTACCTACAGCTAGTTAAATCTGTACATTTTACTTACCTACAACTAGTGAAATCTGTACATCATACTTACCTACAACTAGTGAAATCTGTACATCATACTTACCTGCAGCAACTGAAATCTGTACATTATACTAACATCATTCTCACCGGCAGTTAGTGAAATCTGTACATTATACTCACCTGCAGCTAGGGAAATCTGTATATCATACTTACCTACAGCTAGTGAAACCTGTACATTATAATTACCTACAGCTAGTGAAACCTGTACATTAAACTTACCTAGAGCTAGTGAAATTTGTACCTCATACTCACCTGCAGCTAGGGAAATCTGTATATCATACTTACCTACAACAAGTGAAATCTGTACATTATAATTACCAACAGCAAGTGAAATCTGTACATTATAATTACCTACAGCAAGTGAAATCTGTACATTATAATTACCTACAGCTAATAAAACCTGTACATTATAATTACCTACAACTAGTGAAATCTATACATTATAATTACCTACAGCTAATAAAACCTGTACATTATAATTACCTACAGAAAGTGAAATCTGTACATTATAATTACCTACAACTAGTGAAATCTGTAAATTATAATTACCTACAACTAGTGAAATCTGTACATCATACTTACCTACAGCTAGTGAAATCTGTACATCATACTTACCTGCAGCAAGTGAAATCTGTACATCATACTAACATCATTCTCACCGGCAGTTAGTGAAATCTGTACATTATACTCACCTGTAGCTAGGGAAATCTGTATATCATACTTACCTAGAGCTAGTGAAACCTGTACATCATACTTACCTACAACTAGTGAAATCTGTACATTATAATTACCTACAGCAAGTGAAATCTGTACATTATAATTACCTACAGCTAGTGAAATCTGTACATTATAATTACCTACAGCTAGTAAAATTTGTACATTAAACTTACCTACAGCTAGTGAAATCTGTATATTTAACTTACCTATAGCTTGTGAAATCTGTATATTAAACTTACCTATAGCTAGTGAAATCTGTATATTAAACTTACCTACAGCATGTGAAATTTGTACATCATACATACCTACAGCTGGTGAAATCTGTACAATATACTTACCTACAGCTAGTAATTCTGTACACAATACGTACCTACAGCTAGTGTAATTTTATTTAAGCGCAATTTTTTTTATATTTTTTTTATTAACGAAAGTGACATACATTTAACAATATACAATTATTGACTTTTGATGAGGTTAATACAAGGATTTATGACCCCAAAAGAAATGTTATATTTACCGAGGCCGTAGGCCGAGGTGAATATAACATTCTTTTGGGGTCATAAATCCTTGTATTAACCGAAATTTAAAGTCAATAATTGTTTTATTTTATGACTGACAGACAAGCGTCTTTCAAAACAATTCGTAACAGCTTCTGTTTTTATCCGCCATGATTTTCAGAAGATGCAATGAGATACGATGCTTTTAAAGTAGATCAATTATGATTGGCTTATCAAAAACTTAGGACGACTTTGATTGGTTCTATTCTTGGACAATGGGAAATCACCGTCGTCTATTTTTAGGGACCTTGTGGGGCAATTTGGAACATGATATTACCCTCACGTGCAGAATTGCGCGGTGAACATAACGATCTGTCCACTGCAGCTTAACATGTTTTCAACCAATCAAAACTTAGTAAAATCAGTAGTCATATAATAATATACAATTAATGACTTTTGATGAGGTTAATACAAGGATTTATCACCCCAAAAGAAATGTAATATTCACCAAGGCCGCAGGCCGAGGTGAATATTACTTTTCTTTTGGGGTGATAAATCCTTGTATTAACCGAAATCAAAAGTCATTAATTGTTTTATTATATGACAGAAAAGTGTCTTTTAAATCAATTTGTAACAGCTTCTTTAATAAATCAACAATCGTAAAACAAGTTAACAATGAAATTTCAAAATGGTAACTAAAATTTAAAGTTTTTTATATTGATCTTGAATACTTGAATCTTGCTTTTAGAATCCTTTCATGTTCTTTGGAATCTATTTGGGCGAAACGCTGTTTCTTTTGATCTAGGGCAGCAGACGTGTTTTGGTCTGCCATGTTGTTTAGTTTTTGATTTTCTGAAAATGCATTGATATCCGACCAGCTTAAAGTAGGTCAGTTTTGATTGGCTTATCGAAAGCTTACGATGGCTCTGATAAGTTCTTTTTTTAGACACTGGGAAATCACCGTCTTCTATTTTTAGGGACCTGGAGAGCAATTTGGACCGTTATGTTACCCTCACGCGCAAAATTGCGCGGTGAACATAACGATTTGTAGAGAGTAGCTAAATATGGTCTTAGCCAATCAGAATTGAGTAAACTCAGTAGTCATATAATAATACATAATATTTACAATCCAAATCAAATTCTCTGTAATAAACTATTAGACTAGTGATTTGATCTATCACCTTTCGTATTCTGACGTCATGGTTTTGCATCACGGGAAAGTATGACTACATTGGTAACGGCACTACGTTACAAAAATGTAAACACAAATACACGTGACAAATCGAGGAATGTAAACAAGTCATCGTGTCAAGACGCAGAATGTAAACAAAACATAAACGATAAACGTATACTACATTTTAGTGAATTTAATGGCCTGAATGAATAAAGTTGTAAAAGCACAGATATTTAGATAAAACCTTGACACGTTTATCTGTTGTTGTCATTTTTTGAAAATGAGTACGGGTGGGCGGAGCTAACCCAGTTTGATGCAGTTGAAACCTGTTCGGTATTCACAAGGAATTTCCACGAAAGTCATGAATGAATTAATCAAATTTCAAACATTTGTAAGTTGTAAGCTACGGATTGTAAATATACGCATTAAACTTTGTTTGTAATCGAACTATGATGGTTTAGATCGAATGGCTCTCGCGCTAATTTGTCATAAACTGCTTCGCGGTTTAAATAGAAATGATTATAAGTTAAACATCAATAAATATATAATATTGTAATATTATGATAAATGGTATATTAGCTTTCTTTTTTTTATAAAAAATAATTATGAGAGAGAGAGAGAGAGAGAGAGAGAGAGAGAGAGAGAGAGAGAGAGAGAGAGATATGACATCTGCTTATATCATATGGTCTCTTTGTTAAAACATATTAATAATTCAACACTAGTGCATAAGATATAGTGAAATTGTCGCCATGACCATATGAATGAATCTTCATTGTTAATTTTAACTGAAATCGATTTCTGAATATCATACATATAAGATAGACATTGTTTGAAAGCACTTAGAGACAGCAATTTATTTTGACATCTGGTTTTATATATATAATATTTCATATTTAATAAGACTAGATTCTTTTGTTCATTTCTTGTTTCGAAGTCTCCAAATATAAGTGCTAATTTGTTTAGATTTAGAACAAAATTATTCAAGGTTAGCCAGTTGTCAATATCTTGGATAAATTTCGATGTTTTATTGACATTCCCAGAACAAGTGTAAAATTGTTTCATTCTCTGTTCCGCAGAAAGTACAGTGAGGATGGGAAATTATTTTATTTTATGTAAGAGGAAATTTGTGCCTTAGATTCTGTGATTTATTCTATACTGGAACCATTGTAATTTTGACCCTACATTTCTCTTAAAGCAAAGTTTGTAATTTGTTTTCCAGTCCTCATTTGTTAAATTTTCAAAAATATCGACGCATTTCATTTTTGAAGATGGTTGAACGGTATTAGGCCTATGTTTTAATATATTGTACATATCTTTTGAACCCTTTTTTGCTTTTAAAAAATATTTTTATAGAAATAGGTATAAAAGGATTTTTTTTGTATTACTGACAAAATTCCATTTGTTTTTAGCATACTTTTTTACAGCTGAAATGGTACTTTTATATTCTAAGAAGTTTGTATCAAATGATATGTGTTATTTAATTCCGTAAGGGACATGGATTTTCCGTTTATTGTCAAAAGGTCATTTATAAAAATAACTCCAGCATTAAACCATTTTTGATGAAAGACTGTACTGTTTGCAATTTTAATATTGTTGTTGTACCCAATGGGGTATTTTGCAGGTTCGATTATGTATTCTTTTTTAAAGTTTTCAATTAGTTTTTTCCATGTTTTTAAAACATTAATCCAAAATTGATTGTCGACTATATCCTTCCATTTTCCATTCTGAAAGATGATTCGTCTGATCCAAGATGTTTTGATTGCATTTATGTATGATTCTAATTCTATCATTTTAACCCCCCTTCAAAATATTCCTTTATAACTACTTCCCGTTTTACCCTACCCTTTGGACCATTCCATATAAAATCATAAAACATTTTATTCAAGTCATTAAGCATTTTTGCTTGGGTTCGGTAATGTGTAAAATAAGTGGTTAAACTGTGATATTATAAAAGTTTTCAAAATCGTAATTTTACCTAATGGCGTAAGATTTCGTTTTTTCCAAGTTTCTAGTATTTGTTTTGATTTCTTAATTTTTTTCCTGAAAGTTCAGTTCGCACATTTTTTCAACATGATAAGTGATACCTAGTAGATTAAATTGTGTTAAACCCCACTGAAGATTATATTCATTACAAAGTTTTTCCTCACTGTACTTTTTGCTTCCTATCCATACAAGTTAAGTTTTATCCATGTTCATTTTCAATCCAGATATATTAGCAAACTTGTTTAGTTCTTTCAGGGTTAATCGGAGTGAGCGTTCGGAACCGTCTAATATAATTGAAGTGTCATCTGCGAAAAGTGATAGTTTGATTTCTATTTCATTAACTTTAATGCCTTTGATATTTATATTATTTCTTAATTTTATTGACAGAATTTCAACACAAAGTAAAAAAAAATTATTTATTAATGTAAGGAGATAGAGGATCTCCTTGTCTGCACCCCCGCTTTATGTCGAACAAATTTGTAAGGTGACCACACTGCATTACTGCAGATTTGATATTTGTATAGAAAGTCTTAATCCATGATCGTAAAGATATGCCAAAAATTAAGAATTCCAAAACGTTTTCAAGAAAAGACCATGATATAGAATCAAAGTCTTTTTCAAAATCAACAAGTAGCAAAATGCCAGGGATATTGTTTTTTTTCTGTATATGCCTTAAAATCATATATATGTCGCGTATTTTCACCTATGTATCTTTAACTTATAAATCCTGTTTGGTCATTTTCAATAATATTATTTAACAAAGGTTTGAGTTGAGTTGAGTTGAGTAATGGTGTTTAACGTCCCAGTCAAGAATATTTCACTTATATCGAGACGTCGCCAGCAATAGGCGAAAGTGCAGAAAATTTGCCCTGTGCGTTGCGCTGATGGTATTATACAGCAGGGTTCTTTATCGTGCCATGCCTGCCATGACACGGGACCTCGTTTATTTTAAGTTCCCATCCGAAAGAACCGTGACTTTTATTGTAATGCCGAGTGCTTGGCGAAAGAACAGTCACTACCCACTTTCAAGTCTTGGGTCAGACCCAGCCGGGGTTCGAACCCACGACCTTCAACTTACGGAGCGAGCACTAAAACCAACTGAGCTACCGTAGTGGTTAACAAAGGTTTAATTCTATTAACAATTGTACCCGACCCTATTTAATATACAGTATTAAGAAGGGAAATTGGTCTACATTTTTTAAATATTGTTTTGGTTTGCCATCTTTTGGGACCAATGTAATTATTCCCTGCTTTTGAGTTATAGGTAATTCTCTCATATTGTAGCCATATTTAAGTGATCTAACGACTAAGTCACTTTTGTTTATGTTCGAGACAAGCTTGAAAAACGCATTTACGAAATTTTACAAAGTAAAATTAAAGAAATTAATCAAATGATATTTTGATAACATATATAGGCACCTGGTTGATATTCACCGTAATATTGACATTGTGAGAGACAAAAACCAACAGGTGTTTTTGATGGCCTGTTGAAAGAACAACAGATCTGCCAAAACCATCAAACCACAAAAAATTCTTAAACAATCGGATCTTTAAAAAAGTCTTCCTACCTTGGCAAAGCTGCTTTATCCCTTATTATTCTGAGACAGTGTGTAATGGTACCTTGTCAATTAATTTTGTGTCTCGCGGGATGTAAATTTCAAGTGATGTAAATTTCAATTGAAATTAGATTCATGCATGTATGTCACATCCAGTGAAAATTGTCCGTTTCACATGCTGTGTTTGTTGATCGGAAAAACTGAAAAATCAGCTACATGCTTTTAATCAGTTTATAAGGGATACAATAGAAACTCCTCAAAAGTATAATACATGGTTTAAGTACTACACAACTCCTTGCTAAACTTAAAACGATAATTTTCTAAACTTTGAGAGATGGTTGCACCGCACCAGGCGTAAAAAATAAGTATACTTCTCACTGCTTTGCTGTCTACATTTGAATGATACCGAGTATGAAGCTCGGTACAAAATGTTAAAGTGAATCTCAACCTAACAATGTCGACATTCCAGAAAAAATCCCTCGATAAATCCCTGTCTATTCACATATCGCAGATTCGAAACCCACATGCTTGGACATTGAAAAATATCCCTTGATATAGTTCTCCCCCTTCCCGTTTACGATTCACAGAATTTACTTCCGACATATAGCCAGCAATCGTTTACTCCCAACTTCTTTGCAAATTGAAATGGGGCCACACAGATGCACCTGATTTTCGACCGAAATATAGTCCACAAATAACAACACATTTATCGTTGATATTTAATTTTATATATATATTATTTTATATCCAATATTCTCAAAAATTCATTATGTAAATGAAAAATCGAGAAAATACAACCAAAATATCTGATAACACTATAATTTTTTAAACCAAATCTCCCCGTTGTTACCCCCCATTAAAAATATTGGGGATTAATAATGTGTCGTTCTCGGTCTTAAATTCAGCTGTTGCGTCTACTGGACTCCCCCGATGTGCATGTGTTATAGATGGGAATTTCTTATTCTTAAAATTAATGAATATTTTTTTTAAATATTTAACGAAAATATAACAATTGAACTGTTTTAAAAAGGTGTTCATTGTCAGTATAAAGGCAACAACTTTGCAAGCAAACTTATGATAACGCGCTAACGCGCGTAATTCCGGTTGCTTGCAAAGTTGTTACCTTCATTCTGACAATGAACACCATTTAAAAAACAGTTCAATTGTTAAATATCGACTGTTTCATTTGTTAATGTTTCTTCTACATTACTTATGTCATTTATCAATTTCGATTCAATTTTTTTGTTTTCTTTTTTACGATAACAGTCACAGTCAATGCTGTATCCCTTACTTACATACCATGCTTGTTTTACAAATTAGCAGTCAATGCTATATCCCTTTCTTACATACCATGCTTGTTTTACAGATTAGCAGTCAATGCTATATCCCTTTCTTACATACCATGCTTGTTTTACAGATTAGCAGTCAATGCTATATCCCTTTCTTACATACCATGCTTGTTTTACAGATTAGCAGTCAATGCTATATCCATTTCTTACAAACCATGCTTGTTTTACAGATACGCAGTAAATGCTATATCCCTTTCTTTTATACCATGCTTAATTACAGATACGCAGTCAATGCTATATCCCTTTCTTACATACCATGCTTGTTTAACAGATTAGCAGTCAATGCTATATCCCTTTCTTACATACCATGCTTGTTTTACAGATTAGCAGTCAATGCTATATCCCTTTCTTACATACCATGCTTGTTTTACAGATAAGCAGTCAATGCTATATCCCTTTCTCACAAAACATACTTGTTTTACAGATAAGCAGTCAATGCTATATCCCTTTCTTACATACCATGCTTGTTTTACAGATAAGCAGTCAATGCTATATCCCTTTCTCAAAAAACATACTTGTTTTACAGATTAGCAGTCAATGCTATATCCCTTTCTTACATACCATGCTTGTTTTACAGATACGCAGTCAATGCTATATCCATTTCTTACAAACCATGCTTGTTTTACAGATACGCAGTCAATGCTATATCCCTTTCTTACATACCATGCTTGTTTTACAGATAAGCAGTCAATGCTATATCCATTTCTTACAAACCATGCTTGTTTTACAGATTAGCAGTCAATGCTATATCCCTTTCTTACATACCATGCTTGTTTTACAGATTAGCAGTCAATGCTATATCCCTTTCTTACATACCATGCTTGTTTTACAGATAAGCAGTCAATGCTATATCCCTTTCTCACAAAACATACTTGTTTTACAGATTAGCAGTCATTGCTATATCCCTTTCTTACATACCATGCTCTTTTACAAATTGACAGTCAATGCTATATCCCTTTCTTACATACCATGCTTGTTTTACAGATATGCAGTCAATGCTATATCCCTTTCTTACATAATATGCTTGTTTTACAAATTAGCAGTCAATGCTATATCCCTTTCTTACATACCATGCTTGTTTTACAGATACGCAGTCAATGCTATATCCCTTTCTTACATACCATGCTTGTTTTACAAATTAGCAGTCAATGCTATATCCCTTTCTTACATACCATGCTTGTTTTACAGATTAGCAGTCATTGCTATATCCCTTTCTTACATACCATGCTCTTTTACAAATTGACAGTCAATGCTATATCCCTTTCTTACATAATATGCTTGTTTTACAAATTAGCAGTCAATGCTATATCCCTTTCTTACATAATATGCTTGTTTTACAGATTAGCTGTCAATGTAATTGGTTATGTAGTATTTCCATTGTGTCAAGATTTCCATCGCCATCCGTTCCTGTTAGCATGTAATGGTAGTTCAGTTGACAGTCGAGTTGAAGGTAAGTTACTTTTTAACTAATAAAAATAACTTAAATTTAAGATGTAATCATTTATGTTCAATGTGTTACCAAAAGAGAGGTAGAAGTCCATTGATTTAAATTATCCCGATACCCATGGCCCAGAGACAAAAGATGACTAAATTTAACCACTCGTTAAATTTAAGTTCATTAATTCATTAAATTTAATGATTGGTCATCCTGTTAACTTTAACAACTTCTTAACATGACTAGATTTTAAATTAACCTCTGCAGCATGATAATAAATTTAATCATTTACATTTATTTCAAAATGACAGCCTACTTAATTAAAGCTGCATTCATTTTTTCAATTTTCTGAATTTTATTGGATTTTCTAAAAATATTTTTTAAAAAATAAATTTTTGAAATTTTCGATGTGTGTGTGTGCGCGTTCGTCCGTGTGTGTGTGCGTCGTTAACACGCATTTTCGACTTCTCCTCAAAAAGTACAGGACAGGTTCTAATGAGACCTGGTCAGAAGAATGTCAGATTTGTTCGTGGAGTTGCCATGGCTACCAAAACTAGGTCAAGGTGACCTAGGGTGCAAAAATCTTTAATCTTCTTCTCCGAAACCAATGATAGGAGAAAAAATCTGATGTGATATTTTGCTTCTCTAGGGTTTTAAGTCTATAGTTGGTTCATTTCGTGAAATTCGGTCGAAAAAACGGGTGGGAAATTACTGTTATTTCTTTATTTATTCGAGATTGTATTGTCGAACCAAATGTAACATTGTTCATTAGGGAACATCATTAAGTAGATCAGCACCGTTTTAATTTTTTTCTAGAGAAACTTATTGCAGTTTTAAGAATAGTCAGTCATTCTCAATGTCAATAATGGGCAGAAGATCTGCGTCGATACTTTCATTAAGATATGTCATGTCTAAAAAAAATACTATTTGATAAGGGCCAATTTTCCAATTCTTCTAAAAATTATTGTACTAAGTTACATTCCCCAAAACGATGAATAATTGTTTCTCTTGCTTGTTTACAAAAACTACATAAAGGATCTGTTTTGATATCTATTTGGAAGAGAAGAGGGTTTGTAGCAATTATATTTTGAACGATTTTGTATTGGAACCACTGTAATTTCGAATTTGGGGTCGTAGAGTAAATGATCCTGTATATTTGTTTCCAATCACTTTCCGTTAAATGGTTAAAAAAACTTTGCAATTTTTGTCGTGATGTCGGTAAAGTATGGTTTTGTTACAATATTTTATACATATCTTTTGAGCCTTTTTTATTTTTGAAATATATTTTTAAGATATTTGAAATAAAAGGATTTTCTGATTTAGACAGATAATATTCTTTGTTTTTTCAGCATCTGTTTTACTGATTCAATTATTCCATTATAATTGAGAAAATTTATGCTGTTGTTATATTTTCTAATAAATTCTTGTAAGTTTAAGAAATTTCCATCCGTATCTAGTAGATCATTAATAAATATGACTCCCTTTTCGTATAATTTTCTGATGTATACGATATTGTTTCCTATAGTAATATCATTATTGTACGAAAGAAAATTTTCAGCTGCATTTTTAAATAACTGTAATTTTTAATTGTATTTGTCAATAGTATCCAAGCCTTAAAAACATCGATCCAAAAATCATTTTTTAGGAACTTCAAATTCTTTACAATTAGTTCATTTCCCACACATTTTCACAAATTATAAAAAATTGAATTCAGTTCACAAATAATTTTTGGCTTGGATTTGGCAATGCGATAAAAAGGTGATTAAATTGCGATATGAGCAAAGTTTTTATAATAGTATTTTTTCCTATAGGTGTAAGATCTTGTTTTTCCAAAAGTTTATATGTGATTTGATAGCATTTAGTTTTTTTATATAGTTGATATAAGGCATTTTTTGTAACTCAACATCAAATGTTATACCCGAAGTAGAGTGAATCGAATATCTCCCCAACGTAGGTTAAATTCTCTACATAATCTAACATCACTATATATCTTGCTCCCTATCCAAATTATCTGAGTTTTTTCTAAATTAATCTTAAGGCCCGAAACTTTTGCAAAAATATTTCGAATTTTTGAATTTCATATTTTTATTGCTAGAATTTCGACACATAGTAGAAAGAGATAAGGTGGTAAAGGGTCTCCCTGTCTGCAACCGCTTTTAATGTTAAAAAAAGATGTTAAATGTCCTCCCTGTGTTACAGCAGACTTTATATCTCTATAACAAGTACCAAAATTGAATAAATTTAAATCTTTTTGCAAAAAAGACCAAGATATTGAATCAAAGGCTTTCTCGAAATCGACTAAAAGAAGTTGACCGGGAATATTTTCATCTTCAGTATATTGCATTATATCGTGTATAAATTTAGTATTTTCCCCAATATACCTTCCAGAGATGAAATCCGTTTGTTCTATACCAATAATGTTCTGTAATGACGGTTTAATTCTATTAGCCATTACTCCAGATCCTATCTTATAAACTGTATTTAAGAGTGTAATTGGTCGCCGTTTTTTAAAAATTTGTTTTGATTTCCCCTCTTTTGGTATGCAAGTTATTATCCCTTCCCGTTGGGTTACTGACAGTTTACCAGTTACATAACCATAATTTAAAGACCTTACTACAAAAACCCCAATATTTTTCCAAAACATTTTAAAAAATTCCACAGGAAATCCATCGGAACCAGGACTTTTGTCATTTTTCATTTTTTAACGTTTCGAAAGCTTCTCTATTAGTTATAATTTCTTCCAAATTCTTAGATTAAAAATCGTCAAGTATTTTAAAATTGCATGATCCAATATAATTTTTTAAATCTACATCTGAATCTTCCGAATAAATGTTACTATAAAAATCTTCTATTTCCGTCAATATATCTTTTTGTTTTGTTGTTTTTTCTCCATTTTCTTTCTCTATTTTAGGTATAATTTTATTTTGAAAATTTTTGGTTTCTACACTTCAGAAATATTTTGTTGGTTTTTCTGTTATCCATTTTAACCTTTGACCTAACCAAAGAACTTTTTATTTTATCTTTTCTTAAATTTTGCAAAAGTTACTTTTTTCCTCTAACAAGTTATAATTATTATCATTTAAGTTTTCTTCAAATTGTTTTATTTCATTGATTAGGCTATCTTCTTTCTGTTTTTTTTTTTAAACTTGCATATGAAATGATTTTGCCCCTTATTTCCATTAATAAAGTTTTTAAAATAATTGGTCATTAATCACAAAATTATGCAATCATTTAGTTTGTTTTCAATATTATCTATATTATAAACTGGAAGTGCATATTTTACTGTTGTGATTAGACGTTGAATTGTTTCTATACATTGTAGATCATGCCACAATGATTTATTAAATTTCCCTTTATTTAGTCATTAAATTTCATTTGCAATTGTACTATAGAATGATCCGTCCGATATCCGGGTTTAATAGATGTTACATATTTGTTAGTTGAGAGAGATTCACTTAAAATAAAGATCTAATCTAGCTTGCAGTTTCAGAGGATTTTTTTTCCCTCCAAGTATATCGTTTTAAGTTTTGGTTATTTTCTCGAAACGCATCCACACAAGTAGTTTCCTGCATAAAATCTTAACATACGTTATCTTGCATTTGGATTGCTTATGTTTACATAATTGAAAGAATCGAGATCGTGATTTAAACAAAGATTAAAGTCATGACAGATTATAAAGTCATTTTCTTCAAATTCAGCAATATTGTTATAAAAACCATGTCTAAATATCTAAATCTTTAAAAAAAATTATAAATCTGGAAAGTGACATTTAAACACGAATTTTCTATGTATCAACTAATGGATTAAATAATGATCTGGTGTAAACTTTAAAAAATCACAGGTCCTGTTGAAGAGATGTATAGCTGCCCCAACAAAACAACAACTACAACAACAACAACAACAATAACACAACCAAGTAAGTTATATTAAAATATATCCAGTAAAACGGCAAGGTTTGTTACTTACGCCTCCGAGTTTAGACGTTAGTGTTCTTCCTTGACGGAATAAATATGAAAACTAGATAAATTTAGGCAGGTGTCAGTAATGTAATAAAGCATTTTGAATGTATTTAACGATATAATTTTAAAAAATGCTTTATGACAGTATAAAAAAATAATGTGAAATCAAAGCCAATCAAAAACTTGTGGTTGATGATTTATCCGTACCATAAGAATATTCATGTAAACCACCTTGGAGTTAAACATTCGACTACAAACCATATATAATGATTAAATCTAATTTAGAAAATATGTGGTTTTGACGTCTTCATTGAAACTTTGTTGAATATCTGTCTGAAGTGAGTTGTAAAGATATGATTAGTTATTTTCTTGTTTTTGTTTATTTTAACATCAGAAATAAGATTCGTTTATTTTGTTATTTTAGCAACGACAAAAGTCGGATGTAAAGAATTTTACTGTAAATTAGACTGTGGAACACCACCTCGTTACAAACAGGATGACTTCGACTGTCCAACGTGTGAATGTATGAAAAGTCAAAAAGTCATTTAAATAATAAATGTTATTTGTTAATGATCACCAGTTTCATTCGTTTGTTTGAAAACTAACATTTTTCAATAAGACAATGGTTAACTGACAAAAAGGGTTGAAATGGTCAATATGATTTCACATATAACTAGAATTGAAATTGTGGCAAGCATAGTGACTGAAGTCTTCCACCATCTCCACATTTTAAATCTCCCTTCACATCACATGATTAGTTGGTTACCAGTAATTGCTAGTTTTGTATTCCCACAGGGATATTCAAAGACTAGTTGATGTATGTATTAGAGGGTAATTTGTCTGCATTATACCAGTGCACACTAATGAAAACTTTGTTGAGGTGCTAGATCACTGAGTAATTATGCTGCAAACAAGCACACATGCCCTGATGTTGATGGTTTAATGTTGTCTAACATTGCATCAGCAATTTTTCAGCTATTCATAAGGAGAGCAAGGTTATTAATCTCTACGGATTAATCTTAAAACAAGTACATGTATGTATTTGATGTGCAAGTGTATAGTATGGTCTGCCATGTACTAGCACACACGCAGGGCAACTGCTTTGGAAAGGTGCTAACTCATCGAGTCAGTATGCCACAGATAAGAATACAACTCCCCAATTCCATTATCCTGGCACCAGAAAAACCAGTTTATATTCTATCTTCCTAATGCTGAGCACCAAGCGAGGAAGCAATATTTCAATTGTTAAAGTCTTATATATGATCCAGTTTTAACCAACAACTTCCTGCTCTCCAGGTGAAACTCTACCACTTAACCACTGAGGGCATGCCATGCTCCGAGTTAAATTATCCAAGAAACCAGTTAATTCTCATCCCTTTTCCAGTTCTGAATTAACTCTCTGAAAATTCATTTTATGATTCCAGCAATTAAAACCATCACAAAACTGCTAATTGGGTGTTATTTTTTACATCATACAGTGAATTTGATCATAGTCAGAAACCATGAGACATTTCTTATTGTGAGCTAGGTGAACTTTTTTGATTGACAGCAATTCTTCAAACAATGAATTTGATTCTCAACACCCCTAATAATGTTTTGCGATTTGTTATAGAAACAAATTTGGTAGTTAAACAAGCTGATGTATTTTGATTGGTCAAGTATTCAACTTTGATTAAAAGCAAGCTAACTATGAAATGTGAAGAGAGTAACCAACCATTTTATTGACATGTGTCATGACTGTGAAGTAGCCAGAAGCTACATATGTAATGGGTAATTGACTGGGATTAAGGCAATTATACCTATGAAAGCATGTAATTATGCTATTAATTTTTTTTTTCAATTCTTTGAATGATTTAAATCCTATAAGCTTGCCTTAAGAAATGAAAACATGTATGTTTTAGGACTGAGGGTGGGGTATTCTGGTGCTACAACCCCCTCTCATGGGAATGATTTTCTAGAGTTTTTTGAAATCAAATTTCCATAATGAACCAGAAAACACTAGTACATACTTTTGAGGTGGGAATCTCAACCGATTAAAAGTTATATATGTACATAGCACTATCCAGCCCCACCCCCACAGTAGGGAATGACCTTAGGTGCCTTTCATTGATATCAATCTTTTCATTTAATTATAAAGAACGGACTGACAAACATTCTCACTGAAATCTACCCGAGTCGAATTCAAAGCTTTTATTTCATAAGAAAATTCTCAAAAACCCTTTCCAACAAAATCTGCATATCCGCTCCAAACTTGTTCAATGTTTTACTTCAAATCTAGCTTTAAAGCTGCATCCTGGCTTTAAATTAAAATTTAAAAGTAGAGACAATATTTCGTTTGTCCCTACAATAATTTTTAACAATTTAAAAAAGATCACAAATATTATTATGAAATATTTTTTCTATTTAAATTCTTTAAAGTAGCGAACAAGTATTGCATTCCAATGCTTCAATATCTTTTAGCTATGTTCTTCTCCGAGAAATGTTTTTATGTTTTATTTAAAAGATAGCTTAAAAACAAACATTTTTCAAAACTAAAACATTGGTACAGAAAGAAAACATCTACATTTTAAAAGAAGCTAATCCGCTGTTCTTTATACGATGCGTAAATGCAACTATTTACGTAGTGCACATGAACTCATTTTAAAAAGTGGCCCATTGGGAATGCAGAAACTAAGGCGCAACAATAAGAAACGTCTCGTTATGTCGGCTCAGGATCTCGTTATAATGATATAAATAAATTTTCTTCACTTCTTAAACCAAACACCCCCACACAAGCACAAAGTAAAACAAAAGAAAAATCAATTTTATATAAGATCCTACGTAAGCTATATTCTGACGAGTTATACCACACTGCATGTACTTGATATGCTATCGTGTGATCTGAACTGCTCACAAACTGTTAATTGTATTATACTTGCAAATGTTTATGTTTACCGTAAATTGTAATATTCTTGCACGTGTTTTTTGTTTACGGTAAACTGTAATATATATACTTGCTCTTGATTTATGTTTACCGTAAAATGTAATATACTTGCACGTGTTTATGTTTACCGTAAATTGTAATATACTTGCACGTGTTTGTGTTTACCATAAACTGTAGTATACTTGCACATGTTATGTTTACCGTAAACTGTAATATACTTGCACGTGTTTATGTTTACCGTAAACTGTAATATACTTGCAAATTTTTACTGTAGAATGTAATATATTTGCACATGTTTATGTTTACCGTAAATTGTAATATACTTGCACGTGTTTATGTTTACGGTAAACTGTAATATACTTGCAAATTTTTACCGTAAATGGTAATATGCTTGCACATGTTTATGTTTACCGTAAAATGTAATATACTTGCACGTGTTTATGTTTACAGAAAACTGTAATATCCTATCACGAATTTATGTTTACCGTAAATTGCACATGTTTATGTTTACCGTAAAATGTAATATGCGTGCCCATGTTGATGTTTACCGTAAATTGTAATATACTTGCACGTGTTTTATGTTTACCGTAAATTGTAATATACTTGCACAGGTTTATGTTTACGGTGAACTGTAATATACTTGCACTTGATTTATGTTTATGGAAAACTGTAATACACTTGCCCATGTTTATGTTTACCGTAAATTGTAATATTCTTGCACGTGTTTATGTTTACGGTCAACTGTAATATACTTGCACTTGATTTATGTTTACGGAAAACTGTAATATACTTGCCCATGTTTATGTTTACCGTAAATTGTAATATTCTTGCACGTGTTTATGTTTACGGTCAACTGTAATATACTTGCACTTGATTTATGTTTACGGAAAACTGTAATAAACTTGCACGTGTTTATGTTTACCGTAAATTGTAATATACATCCACATGTTTATGTTTACCGTAAATTGTAATATGATTCCACGTGTTTATGTTTTCTGTAAAGTGTAATATTCTTGCACGTGTTTATGTTTACCGTAAATTGTAATATGCTTGCAAATGTTTACCGTAAAATGTAATATACTTGCACATGCTTATGTTTAACGTAAATTGTAATATACATATCCATGTTTATGTTTACCGTAAAATGTAATATACTTCAACGTGTTTATGTTTAACGTAAAGTGTAATATACTTGCACGTGTTTATGTTTACTGTAAAGTGTAATATACTTGCACATTTTTATGTTTACCGTAAAATGTAATATACTTCCACGTGTTTATGTTAACCGTAAATTGTAATATACTTGCACATGTTTATGTTTACCGTAAAATGTAATATACTTGCACGTGTTTATGTTAACCGTAAATTGTAATATACATGCACATGTTTATGTTAACCGTAAATTGTTATATGCTTGCATGTGTTTATGTTTACCTTAAAGTGTAATATTCTTGCACTGTTTGTGTTGACCGGTAATTGTAATAAAATTGCACATGTTTATGTTTACCGTAAATTGTAATATACTTGCACGTGTTAATGTGGACCGTAAATTGTAATATACTTGCACATGTTTATGTTTACCGTAAATTGTAATATGCTTGCATGTGTTTATGTTTACCGTAAACTGTAATATTCTTGCACGTGTTTGTGTTTACCGTAAATTGTAATATACTTGCACATTTTTATGTTTACCGTAAACTGTAATATACTTGCACATTTTTATGTTAACCGTAAAATGTGATATACTTGCACATTTTTATGTTTACCGTAAACTGTAATATACTTGCACATTTTTATGTTTACCGTAAAATGTAATATACTTGCACATTTTTATGTTTATCGTAAACTGTAATATACTTGCACATTTTTATGTTTACCGTAAAATGTAATATACTTGCACATTTTTATGTTTACCGTAAACTGTAATATACTTGCACATTTTTATGTTTACCGTAAAATGTAATATACTTGCACATTTTTATGTTTACCGTAAACTGTAAATATACTTGCACATTTTTATGTTGACCGTAAAATGTAATATACTTGCACATTTTTATGTTGACCGTAAACTGTAATATACTTGCACATTTTTATGTTTACCGTAAAATGTAATATACTTGCACATTTTTATGTTGACCGTAAACTGTAATGTACTTGCACATTTTTATGTTAACCGTAAAATGTAATATACTTGCACATTTTTATGTTTACCGTAAACTGTAATATACTTGCACATTTGTATGTTTACCGTAAAATGTTATATACTTGCACATTTTATGTTTACCGTAAACTGTAATATACTTGCACATTTTTATGTTTACCGTAAAATGTAATATACTTGCACATTTTTATGTTTACCGTAAACTGTAATATACTTGCACATTTTTATGTTTACCGTAAACTGCAATATACTTGCACATTTTTATGTTTACCGTAAACTGTAATATACTTGCACATTTTTATGTTTACCGTAAAATGTAATATACTTGCACATTTTTATGTTTACCGTAAACTGTAATTTACTTGCACATTTTTATGTTTACCGTAAAATGTAATTTACTTGCACATTTTTATGTTTACCATAAAATGTAATATACTTGCACATTTTTATGATTACCGTAAACTGTAATTTACTTGCACATTTTTATGTTTACCGTAAAATGTAATATACTTGCACATTTTTATGTTTACCGTAAACTGTAATATACTTGCACATTTTTATGTTTACAGTAAACTGTAATATACTTGCACATTTTTATGTTTACCGTAAACTGTAATGTACTTGCACATTTTTATGTTTACCGTAAAGTGTAATGTAATTGCACATTTTTATGTTTACCGTAAAATGTAATATACTTGCACATTTTTATGTTTACCGTAAACTGTAATATACTTGCACATTTTTATGTTTACAGTTAACTGTAATATACTTGCACATTTTATGTTTACCGTAAACTGTAATGTTCTTGCACATTTTTATGTTTACCGTAAACTGTAATGTAATTGCACATTTTTATGTTTACCGTAAAATGTAATATACTTGCACATTTTTATGTTTACCGTAAACTGTAATATATTATTTGCACATTTTTATGTTTACAGTAAACTGTAATATACTTGCACATTTTTATGTTTACCGTAAACTGTAATATACTTGCACATTTTTATGTTTACCGTAAACTGTAATATACTTGCACGTGTTTATGTTTACCGTAAACTGTAATTTACTTGCACATTTTTATGTTTACCATAAATTGTAATATACTTGCACATGTTTATGTTTACCGTAAAATGTAATATACTTGCACATTTTTATGTTTACCGTAAAATGTAATATACTTGCACATTTTTATGTTTACCGTAAAATGTAATATACTTGCACATTTTTATGTTTACCGTAAACTGTAATATTCTTGCACGTGTTTGTGTTTACCGTTAATTGTAATATACTTGCACATTTTTATGTTTACCATAAATTGTAATATACTTGCCCATTTTTATGTTTACCGTAAAATGTAATGTATTTGCACATGTTTATGTTTACCGTAAAATGTAATACACTTACCCATGTCTATGTTTACGGTAAACTGTCATTTTGACCTTGACTTTTAAACATTTTGACCTTGACTTTTTACTCATTTTGACCCTTGACTTTTTAATCATTTTGACCTTGACTTTTTAACCATTTTGACCTTGACTTTATAATCATTTGTACAGAACCCTTACCAGTACTGCAGACAAAATTAATTGTTTAACCATTGACTATGATTTACATTTTGGAAATTGCCTCATTGAGATTTTAAATACATTGTACATGTACTTGCCCATGTTAATGTTTACGGTTAACTGTAATATACTTGCCCATGTTTACGGTAAACTGTAATATACTTGCACGTGTTTATGTTTTTTAAGCCGTAATGCAAATCACTACTGACAGAGTTAATATACATTAAATGGGTTTTATATACGTCAGAAGACTATAAATTCATATTGATTTTTGTTTATACAGTATTATGAAACATAACGTTCTCTTTCAATGACAAAGATACAAGACGGGTGCGCTTTGAAATGCTCAACTCTAGATTGATCATACAATAGTATTTGACAACAGAAAATGTATCTTCTAATCTATTAGGTCTAACTACACTGCGTCAGTCAAGATATTGTTTATAGTACACCGGTGATTGGTTTTCACGCTGATTAAACTATAACATATCTTGAGATATATTAAAATTTGAAAAGAAATATTAAAATTAGCATCAACATTTGTCTAGAAATACGAAAAACTAAAATTAATTAACGTGAATCTTGCAAGATTGTGTCACATTTTTGCGTAATATTCTATAAACATTTACTTATAAATAAGTGTACAGGTTACATCAATGTAATACCATTTAATTTTTATGCAGTTTGTTTATGTTTTCCACGACCGATCAAAAGTCTGTGTTGAGCTTTTCATATTGTATTATTAATATTATCCGATGAGCTAAAATAAAAACCGGTAAGCCTGACATTGTTTTACTACATTCCATCTGCCTATCGACCGTGATTTTTCCTATTATTATTATAGATGACACTGTCGGATTTTTTCTGTGCGACGACGTGTTCCGAATGAATTATTACAGCAAGTATCAGCTTTCCGGTACTTGATTAAAAGCTAGTCGAATTGAAGTACGAAGAATAAGACATTTGACTGATAAAAGAATTATAAGAGAATAAATAAATTAAATATTCTTTTAACCAATTTTACTTTAAGTTTTAGTAATTTGTCGTAGTTTAAGTATTAGTTAAATTTGTTAGCTGCGTAAATTATCTCTCAAATAGCAAAATCTCAAGTTTGTATTGTAAATTAAGTTATATTTTATTGCAATAGTCACGATTAATAAACATGTTACGTATTACATTAGTGAAACATTTAGATGTAAATAATAACATTAAGACGAGGGAAATTATCCACATGATGAATGACTGTAGGTAAATAGCTAATTATACCGTATAATTTCCCTTTGAGACACTAAGTTGGATAAACTTAGTAATTCAGGACGGAATATTGTAGTTTTCCATTCAATATTTATTTATTTTTTAATTTTATAATAATAGTAATAATAATGATTATTATTATTATCATTATTATTGTTGTTGTTGTTGTTATCATTAAACTAATTCGTTCATTTAACAAGTTGTTTATTTTCCCCGAAATCATAAAAACAAACAAATATCGAATAGAAGGGTGAACCTAAAATCGTCTGATTCTCAGAAAAAAAGATTTCTTTATCATTTCCACAGTGTTACCGGAACCAGTAACGCCAGCTGACAGTCTATGATACCGATAAGTAAAAATCGTCACATGATCGTAACATAATGATGGGTAGGTGATATGTTCTACTTTTTACATTTTGATAATCTGATATACATTAATTAATCATGTTTTTAAATTTACTGAGAAACCTGTCTTAAGATTTGAATAAAGTACCCACATATAACAAAATAATTACGATTGAAACCTAACCTTTGCTAAAATAACAACAAAAATGTCTACTCGGAAAGTTAAATAACTCTTAAATCAGATATATATCTCCATATTACACTCCTACTTACTGTTTGTTTCCCTTTATCTAGAATCACGATAATGATTTGGAATGGTGTAAAGCATCTATTTTCATTTATTTTCTCTTTATAAATCGTAGATGTACATTCTTGAAAGTCGTCGGCATTCATACGTCATACATTTTCATCACTTATTTAAGTCAAGATGCCATATCTATTTTATTGCCGTGCAGCCATCAATTTGTGATTTTAGCAATGTTAAGCGGTGGGGCTAGTGCACGTGCCAGTCAAACCAAACAAAGCTACACCATTGTCAACATTGTCGGTATTTTGTTTGTCTCCTTTGAACTTACATACACTTGGGGTGCCTGAAGTTTAACAACTGCTACTAAATAGTCACCGATACCGAATTTGCTGAGATGGTGCGGTCCTTACTGTTAGACTAAAATATGCCAGCAGCAGTATAAAATGGAGTGACATGCCACTTGACCACAAAATGTGTCTCTGGTGACCCTTGTATCTCTAGCGCCAATGCTGAAAATCTTAGTCTTCCTTTGGTTTATTTTCGCCTTGTTAAATTTCACTTGATTCAGCAAATATTTTTTGCAGTAATAAATGTTATGAATACATATAAGAGTATTGTCTACCCATATTGTATTTGAAGTCTATATTTATTCGGGAAGGCGACTGGCGATAAGGGACTAATGCTATCATGCCGCGACATACCGAGTTACGTAACTTATGTAATGTGCGTGTCAAAATCTCTGCATCATTTTTCTATATCTTGTAGGATATCAAAATAAGTAAATATTTAAATTTGTGTTCTTGGTATCAAATAAAAGTATTTTAATCTTGAATATATATCATCTGTACACTTGCACTACAAACATTCAAGTCCAACGATGCCCATACATGTAAGTTAAATTGCTTATTCCATTTTTTAAATTATTCATCTATTTATTAATTTACTGGAAATAATTAAAATTTAATAGATATTTTTACGTTTTTCTTGTCCAGTTTATAATCCATTTTAAAAATCTCTGAAAACAGCGACAACAAACCGTTTGAAATCCGGATTGTTCTAAGACGTATATGGTTCTCTATTTGAAGCGATTGCATAATCACTTTCACCATTTGATAGCATAAACAAGAGAAATGATAAGATTAGCTACCCATCAATATAATCATGTGACGATTCTCTCCAACTGGCAGGCTCGATTGTCGCCTGGCGTTACTGGTGCCGATGACAATACCCGGTGATTCAGTGAAAAAGTAATGCTTAGCTTATTTTTACTGTAAAACGGGTTAACATAGCATCAACATTCATAACAGATAGTATAATTTAATCAAACCATTGGTTAAAACTGCAACATGATCACAACACGTGTGGCGTATTTGTTATTGTTTATTGTTTTGTCCAGATTGAACGGTATGTAGATTACATAAAATAGCTAGATCACATACAGGTGTGATGCGCTCATTATATATTACCATCAATCGGTTATCAGCTGGTATTGTTTACTATGTGTAATACTTGACTGCCTATAGAAATAAGTAACATGCATCAACTACAACCGGCTTCTTTTGTGGCTCGTATTATCCTCGTATATACCAGCCATTGGCCAGCAATTTTTTTTTTACAGATTAACATAAATATTTGTTTAAATAAATGTCTGGCAGTCATACTACAGGTGAAGACTGGTGTTTCAGGGGATTGCCTACTACATTCTGCTTCCGAGCTTATTAAATTCCAGAATTTATTGTATTTTTTGATTTTATTAGATTTGATGTAGAAATAGATATGATGTTCTGAAAACATTTATTCTTGATTCTACTGTGTCTAGAAATGAAAATTTGAATAACTCCCTGCCCATGCCTAATTGTCGTATAAAATTTCTGTGTGAATGTTATTATATAAGTTTACAGTGGCCCAAAAGGAAACTTGGGTGTTAAGGAGGTGATTTTTACCACTTGTGTTGTCAGATGAGAAAATCTCGACCAATCTTATAATAAATTTTGTCCAAACAGACTTCTATCACTGTATCTTGCACCACAAAAATGAAGTTCTCAACCTATTAATACACATTTGATTTTATTTTAAAAGATCTTTATGTGAAAAAGAGCATAAAGATTCTTTTGTACAGGATGAAGGTTGTATCTCTTGTACAGGATCCAGTGGAGGTTGTATCTCTTGTACAGGATGGAGGTTGTATCTCTTGTACAGGATGGGGGTTGTATCTCTTGTACAGGATGGAGGTTGTATCTCTTGTACAGGATGGGGGTTGTATCTTTTGTACAGGATGTGGGTTGTATCTTTAGTACATGATGTGGGTTGTATCTCTTGTGAAGTTGAGGTTATATCTTTTGTACAGGATGGAGGTTGTGATGGGGGTTGTATCTTTTGTACAGGATGTGGGTTGTATCTTTAGTACAGGATGTGGGTTGTATCTATTGTAAATGATGTGGGTTGTATCTTTTGTACAGGATGGAGGTTATATCTTTTGTACAGGATGGAGGTTGTATCTCTTGTATGGGATGGAGGTTGTATCTCTTGTACAGGATGGGGGTTGTATCTTTTGTACAGGATGGAGGTTATATCTTTTGTACAGGATGGAGGTTATATCTTTTGTACAGGATGGGGGTTGTATCTTTTGAACAGGATGTGGGTTGTATCTTGAGTACATGATGTGGGTTGTATCTATGTAAATGATGTGGGTTGTATCTCTTGTGCAAGTTGAGGTTATATCTTTTGTACAGGATGGAGGTTGTATCTCTTGTACAGGATGTGGGTTGTATCTTTAGTACAGGATGTGGGTTGTATCTATTGTAAATGATGTGGGTTGTATCTTTTGTACAAGATGGAGGTTATATCTTTTGTACAGGATGGAGATTGTATCTTTTGTACAGGATGGGGGTTGTATCTCTTGTACAGGATGGGGGTTGAATCTTTTGAACAGGATGTGGGTTGTATCTTGAGTACATGATGTGGGTTGTATCTATTGTAAATGATGTGGGTTGTATCTCTTGTGCAAGTTGAGGTTATATCTTTTGTACAGGATGGAGGTTGTATCTCTTGTACAGGATGGGGGTTGTATCTTTTGTACAGGATGTAGGTTGTATCTTTAGTACATGATGTGGGTTGTATCTATTGTAAATGATGTGGGTTGTATCTCTTGTGCAAGTTGAGGTTATATCTTTTGTACAGGATGGAGGTTGTATCTCTTGTACAGGATGGAGGTTGTATCTTTTGTACAGGATGCGGGTTGTGTCTTTTGTACAGGATGGAGGTTGTACCTTTAGTACATGATGGAGGTTGTATCTCTTGTACAAAATGGAGGTTGTATCTTTTGTACAGGATGGAGGTTGTATCTCTTGTACAGGATGTGGGTTGTGTCTTTTGTACAGGATGGGGGTTGTATCTCTTGTACAGGATGGAGATTGTATCTTTTGTATAGGATGGGGGTTGTATCTTTTGTACAGGATGAGGGTTGTATTTTTTGTACAGGATAGAGGTTGTATCTGTTGTACAGGATGGAGATTGTATCTTTTGTAAATGATGGAGGTTGTATCTCTTGTACAAAATCGAGGTTGTATTTCTCCTACAGAATGTGGGTTGTATTCTTTGTTTAGGATGGGGGTTGTATCTCTTGTACACGATGGAAGTTGTATCTCTTCTACAGAATGTGGGTTGTATTCTTTGTTTAGGATGGGGGTTGTATCTTTTGTACAGAATGTGGGTTGTATTTCTTGTATAGGTTGAGGTTGTATCTGTTGTACAGGATGTGGGTTGTATTCTTTGTTTAGGATAGGGGTTGTATCTCTTGTATGGGATGGAGGTTGTATCTCTTTTATAGGATGGAGGTTGTATCTTTCCTACAGGATGGAGGTTGTATCTCTTGTACAGGATGGAGGTTGTATCTCTTGTAAAGGATAGGGGTTGTATTCTTTGTTTAGGATGTAGGTTGTATCTTTTGACAGGTTGGAGGTTGTATCTTTTGTACAGGATGAGGTTGTATCTTTTGTACAGGATGGAGGTTGTATGTCTTGTACAGAATGGGGGTTGTATTCTTTGTTCAGAATGGGGGTTGTATCTTTTGTACATGATGGATGTTTTATCTCTATTACAGGATGGAGGTTGTATCTCTTGACTACAGGGTGGGGATATATTTTTTGTACAGGATGGAGTTTGTGTATTTTACAATACTTTTTATGAAGTTTTCTATCTGTGGTGCAAGGATAATATAGAATAAAATGTCAAGAGTACCAGAAAATCCATTATTGAGTTACAGAATTGATGTTGACTGTACCAATGGATTGTCACTGACAACAGTGACAGTTGTACAATATCATGACTGTATCAATGGATTGTCACTGACAACAGGGACAGCTGTATAATATCTTGACTGTACCAATGAATTGTCACTGACAACAGTGACAGTTGTACAATATCATGACTGTACCAATGGATTTTTACTGACAACAGGGACAGCTTTATAATATCATGACTGTACCAATGAATTGTCACTGAAAACAGTGACAGCTGTATAATATCATGACTGTACCAATGAATTGTCACTGACAACAATGACAGCTGTATAATATCATGACTGTATCCAAAGTATTGTCACTGACAACAGTGACAGCTGTATAATATCTTGACTGTACCAATGGATTGTCACTGACAACAATGACAGCTGCATAATATCATGACTGTACCAAAGTATTGTCACTGACAACAGTGACAGCTGTATAATATCTGGACTGTACCAAAGTATTGTCACTGACAACAATGACAGCTGCATAATATCTTGACT
Organism: Tegillarca granosa; assembly: GCA_029721355.1. Taxonomy (NCBI): domain Eukaryota; kingdom Metazoa; phylum Mollusca; class Bivalvia; order Arcoida; family Arcidae; genus Tegillarca; species Tegillarca granosa. The sequence goes on along the minus strand of CM056606.1, from coordinate 9,587,992 downwards.
GTACCAATGAATTGTCACTGACAACAGTGACAGTTGTACAATATCATGACTGTACCAATGGATTGTCACTGACAACAATGACAGCTGCATAATATCATGACTGTACCAAAGTATTGTCACTGACAACAGTGACAGCTGTATAATATCTGGACTGTACCAAAGTATTGTCACTGACAACAATGACAGCTGCATAATATCTTGACTGTACCAATGAATTGTCACTGACAACAGTGACAGTTGTACAATATCATGACTGTACCAATGGATTGTCACTGACAACAGGAACAGCTTTATAATATTATGACTGTACCAATGGATTGTCACTGAAAACAGTGACAGTTGTACAATATCATGACTACCAATGAATTGTCTCTGACAACAATGATAGCTGAATAATATCATGACTGTACCAAAGTATTGTCACTGACAACAGTGACAGCTGTATAATATCTGGACTGTACCAATGAATTGTCACTAACAACAATGACAGCTGTACTAAGTTTCCTAACTATATGATAATGCATGTAGCAGTTGTTGCCTCTGAAATATTATTTTTTGCTAATAAATACTAAAATTGTGCATAAGCTTCAAAACTATAAATTTTTTGTAAAGGCATGTATTTTAGAATATTGTAGGTATTAACATGATGATCATTTTGATATATGGCTCAAGGTAATACATTTAAAGGTCAAGGTCAAAGCTGCATACTGTAAGAAGACTAAAATTATTGTTAATTATCTTGGAAACTATTAATGTTTTGTATAGGCATATATATTAAGATATTGTAGGAATTGATATAGCGATCATTCTTATATATGATTCAAGGTCATAGGTTCACAGGTCAAGGTCATAGATGCATAAGAAGACTAAAATTGTTAATTATCTTGAAAACTATTAATTTTTTGTCTAGACATATATATTAGGATATTGTAGGTATTGATATGACAATCATTTTGATATATCGTTCAAGGTCACATGATCAAAAGTTAAGGTCATAGTTGCATAAAAAGATTGAACTTGTTAATTATCTTGAAAACTATTAACTTTTTGTTTAGGGCATTAGAATATTGCAGTTATTGAAATGAATATAATTTTGATGTATAGTTTAAGGTTGCACATTCAAAGGTTGGGGTCATAGATGCATAAGAAGACTGAAGTTGTTAATTGTCTTGAAAACTGTCAACTTTTTGTATAGGCATATAAATGTTACAATATTGTAGGTATTTTTGCAAATGATTTTGGACATATCCTCAGGTTGGACATATTATCAGGTGAACATTAAGGCCCATGGGCCTCTTGTTAAATCATCCTATAATTTCCACATCAACTATATACTTTATAAATCAAGTATTTAAAGTAGATTATTAATTTTTTAGGGTTAATTGTGGGTTATACCCAGGGGCTACTGTATAAATTATACACAAAATATAGTGCTCATTATGGATGATTTGAACTCTACTCATTCAGATTTTAGACTTTTCTGTTCATATTATTGTTTATACTACCATAATACTACATGTAGTGTATTTAATGTATTATGTTTGGATTTTTTAGATGCACTAAAACCTCCTGAATTATTCCTGGATTTAGTGAAAGGTGACACAGCATTCCTTTCTTGGAAAATACATGATGATGAGAATTTAATTAGAAAATTTCAAATAAACATTGTTAGTTCTTCAAAGAATTCAAAATCAATTTTTAATGGTGATGTAGATAGAAAAAAAAGACAGTATACAATAACTGACTTAGTTATGTTTTCAACCTACCGTGTCAGTATTAAAAGTGTCGGAAATACAGAAAGCAGCATTTTCAGTCAAGAAATAACATTTGATAAACTCTGGCCAGGTAAGTCACAAGTCAAATATGACAAGTTTAGTCACAAATCAAAGGAGTCAAAGTAAATTACAAGTCAAAAATGGCCAAGTAAGTCACAAGGCAAATGTGGCTAGTTTAGTCACAAGTCAAACATCTCTAAGTAACTCACAAGTTTAACATGGCCACATAAATCACAAGTCAAATGGGCAAAGTAAATCACAGTCTAACATGGCCAAGTATATCACAAGCCCGACATGACCAAGTAAATCACGACTCCAACATGGCCAACTAAATTACAAGTCCAACATGGTCAAGTAAATCAAAGTCTAACATAGCCGAGTAAATTGCAACTCTAACATAGCCAAGTAAATCACAAGTCCTACATGGCAAACTAAATTAAAAGTCCAACATGGCGAAGTTAATCACATTCTAACATGACCAAGTAAATCACATTCTAACATGGCAAAGTTAATCACATTCTAACATGACCAAGTAAATCACAGTCTAAAATGACCAAGTAAATCACAAGCCCGACATGACCAAGTAAATCACAGTCTGACATGACCAAGTAAATCACAACTCAAACATGGCCAAGTAAATTACAAGTCCAACATGGTCAAGTATCTCACAGTCTAACATGGCCAACTAAATTGCAACTCTAACATAGCCAAGTAAATCACAGCCTAACATGGCCAACTAAATTGCAACTCTAACATAGCCAAGTAAATCACAGCCTAACATGGCCAACTAAATTGCAACTCTAACATAGCCAAGTAAATCACAGTCTAACATGGCCAAGTATATCACAAGCCCGACATGACCAAGTAAATCACAACTCCAACATGGCCAACTAAATTACAAGTCCAACATGGTCAAGTAAATCAAAGTCTAACATGGCCAACTAAATTGCAACTCTAACATAGCCAAGTAAATTGCAACTCTAACATAGCCAAGTAAATCACAAGTCCTACATGGCAAACTAAATTAAAAGTCCAACATGGCAAAGTTAATCACATTCTAACATGACCAAGTAAATCACAGTCTAACATGACCAAGTAAATCACAAGCCCGACATGACCAAGTAAACACAGTCTGACATGACCAAGTAAATCACAACTCAAACATGGCCAAGTAAATTACAAGTCCAACATTGTCAAGTATATCACAGTCTAACATGGCCAACTAAATTGCAACTCTAACATAGCCAAGTAAATCACAGCCTAACATGGCCAACTAAATTGCAGCTCTAACATAGCCAAGTAAATCACAGCCTAACATGGCCAACTAAATTGCAACTCTAACATAGCCAAGTAAATCACAGTCTAACATGGCCAAGTATATCACAAGCCCGCCATGACCAAGTAAATCACAACTCCAACATGGCCAACTAAATTACAAGTCCAACATGGTCAAGTATATCACAGTCTAACATGGCCAACTAAATTGCAACTCTAACGTATCCAAGTAAATTGCAACTCTAACATAGCCAGGTAAATCACAAGTCCTACATGGCAAACTAAATTAAAAGTCCAATATGACCAAGTAAATCACAAACTAACATGACCAAGTAAATTACAGTCTAACATGACCAAGTAAATCACAACTCCAACATGACCAAGTAAATCACAACTCAAACATGGCCAAGTAAATTACAGTCTAACATCACCAAGTAAATCAAAACTCCAACATGACCAAGTAAATCACAGTCTGACATGACCAAGTAAATCACAACTCAAACATGGCCAAGTAAATCACAGTCTAACATGACCAAGTAAATCACAAGTCCAACATGACCAAGTAAATCACAACTCAAACATGTCCAAGTAAATCACAACTCAAACATGTCCAGGTAAATCGCAGTCTTACATGACCAAGTAAATCACAACTCAAACATGACCAAGTAAATCACAGTCTAACATGACCAAGAAAATCACAACTCGAACATGGCCAACTAAATTACAAGTCCAACATGGTCAAGTAAATCAAAGTCTGACATGGCCAAGTAAATCACAGTCTAACATGGCCAAATAAATCACAACCTAACATGGCCAAGTATATCATAACTTAACATGGCCAAGTCAATCACAGGCTAACATGACCAAGTAAATCACAACTCGAACATGGCCAACTAAATTACAAGTCCAACATGGTCAAGTAAATCAAAGTCTGACATGGCCAAGTAAATCACAGTCTAACATGGCCAAATAAATCACAACCTAACATGGCCAAGTATATCATAACTTAACATGGCCAAGTCAATCACAGGCTAACATGGCCAAGTAAATCACAGTCTAACATGGCCAAATAAATCACAACCTAACATGGCCAAGTATATCATAACTCCAACATGACCAAGTAAATCACAACTCCAACATGGCCAAGTAAATCACAAGCCCAACATGACCAAGTAAATCACAACTCCAACATGGCCAAGTAAATCACAAGTCCAACATGACCAAGTAAATCACAGACTCACATGACCAAGTAAATCACAAGCCCAACATGACCAAGTAAATCACAAACTAACATGACCAAGTAAATCACAAGTCCAACATGACCAAGTAAATCACAGACTCACATGACCAAGTAAATTACAACTCAAACATGGCCAAGTATATCACAACTAAACATGGCCAAGTAAATCACAGTCTTACATGGCCAAGTATATCACAACTTAACATGGCCAAGTAAATCACAGTCTAACATGGCCAAGTAAATCACAGTCTAACATGGCCAAATAAACCACAACCTAACATGGCCAAGTATATCATAACTCCAACATGACCAAGTAAATCACAAACTAACATGACCAAGTAAATCACAAGTCCAACATGACCAAGTAAATCACAGACTCACATGACCAAGTAAATCACAAGCCCAACATGACCAAGTAAATCACAAACTAACATGACCAAGTAAATCACAAGTCCAACATGACCAAGTTAATCACAGTCTAACATGACCAAGTAAATCACAACTCAAACATGGCCAAGTATATCACAACTTAACATGGCCCAGTTAATCACAGTCTTACATGGCCAAGTATATCACAACTTAACATGGTCAAGTAAATCACAGTCTAACATGGCCAAGTAAATCACAGTCTCACATGGCCAAATAAATCACAACCTAACATGGCCAAGTATATCATAACTCCAACATGTCCAAGTAAATCACAAGTCCAACAGGACCAAGTATATCACAACTTAACATGGCCAAGTATATCACAACTTAACATGGCCAAGTAAATCACAGTCTAACATGGCCAAGTAAATCACAAGCCAAACATGGCCAAGTTATTAACAAGTCCAGCATGGACAAAACATTGTAGTGCTTGCTGTTATCTTATTATGCATGAAAAAGTTATACTTAAAAAATTGGAAAACATCTCAAATATCTAATAGATTTGAACTTTCCTTCTTGGTGTAATTTTTTCCTTGACCATAAGTTTTATCAAATAATCCGAATTTTTTTTAATGGTATTGTAGTCTGAAAGCCTGGCGGCTGTTTGTAGGATCAGAACAATTTCTATGTTAAACATAAAAAACCATCCTAATTCTCAAACCAGTGGTAATGACATCTTAAAAAATATTAAATATTTTAGATAACAAATCATTCACCTATTGATAGAGGATAGTAACCTTCCTAAAGTTCCTCTCTTTTCAGTCTGAATTGATATTAGGTGTTGCCCCCTATGCCAGTTGGTATATCAGGAAATTCCAGGGTTTTTTTATATAGAAATTGTTTTGACCATACACACAGCTGTCAGGCATAAAGTGTGTTAGGGTCTGAGGAAATTCAGACTAATGGTATGATTTCTTTTGTAAAGAGCAAGGTTATGAAATTCTGTGTGTTATGTGTGTTATAATCTGTTATGTTCTGGTGTGTTATAATCTTGAACTTTAAGTATAGTATTTGTTTAAAAATCAGGTCAGGGTCATCATTCATTATTGTGCAGAAATGTATGAAAACTTGCAAATTATCCCAATGGATGGCTAAATATTTTAACTTAGATGACCATGAAATTCTGAATAAATATAAATGTGGCTCATTGTCAGAAGGGATGTGTCATATGTATTGTTTGTGTTATAGGGATGTGTCATATGTATTGTTTGTGTTATAGGGATGTGTCATATGTATTGTTAGTGTTATAGGGATGTGTCATATGTATTGTTAGTGTTACAGGGATGTGTCATATGTATTGTTAGTGTTACAGGGATGTGTCATATGTATTGTTAGTGTTATAGGGATGTGTCATATGTATTGTTAGTGTTATAGGGATGTGTCATATGTATTGTTAGTGTTATAGGGATGTGTCATATGTATTGTTAGTGTTATAGGGATGTGTCATATGTATTGTTAGTGTTATAGGGATGTGTCATATGTATTGTTAGTGTTATAAGGATGTGTCATATGTATTGTTAGTCTTATAGGGATGTGTCATATGTATTGTTAGTCTTATAGGGATGTGTCATATGTATTGTTAGTCTTATAGGGATGTGTCATATGTATTGTTAGTCTTATAGGGATGTGTCATATGTATTGTTAGTCTTATAGGGATGTGTCATATGTATTGTTAGTGTTATAGGGATGTGTCATATGTATTGTTAGTGTTATAGGGATGTGTCATATGTATTGTTAGTGTTATAGGGATGTGTCATATGTGTTGTTAGTGTTATAGGGATGTGTCATATGTGTTGTTAGTGTTATAGGGATGTGTCATATGTATTGTTAGTGTTATAGGGATGTGTCATATGTATTGTTAGTCTTATAGGGATGTGTCATATGTATTGTTAGTGTTATAGGGATGTGTCATATGTGTTGTTAGTGTTATAGGGATGTGTCATATGTATTGTTAGGTTATAGGGATGTGTCATATGTTGTTTAGTGTTATAGGGATGTGTCATATGTATTGTTAGTGTTATAGGGATGTGTCATATGTGTTGTTGTGTTATAGGGATGTGTCATATGTATTGTTAGTGTTATAGGGATGTGTCATATGTATTGTTAGTGTTATAGGGATGTGTCATATGTAGTTGTTTAGTGTTATAGGGATGTGTCATATGTATTGTTAGTGTTTATAGGGATGTGTCATATGTATTGTTAGTGTTATAGGGATGTGTCATATGTATTGTTAGTGTTATAGGGATGTGTCATATGTATTGTTAGTGTTATAGGGATGTGTCATATGTATTGTTTAGTGTTATAGGGATGTGTCATATGTATTGTTAGTCTTATAGGGATGTGTCATATGTATTGTTAGTCTTATAGGGATGTGTCATATGTATTGTTAGTGTTATAGGGATGTGTCATATGTATTGTTATGTCTTATAGGGATGTGTCATATGTATTGTTAGTTGTTATAGGGATGTGTCATATGTATTGTTAGTGTTATAGGGATGTGTCATATGTATTGTTTAGTGTTATAGGGATGTGTCATATGTATTGTTAGTGTTATAGGGATGTGTCATATGTATTGTTAGTGTTATAGGGATGTGTCATATGTGTTGTTAGTGTTATAGGGATGTGTCATATGTGTTGTTAGTCTTATAGGGATGTGTCATATGTATTGTTAGTGTTATAGGGATGTGTCATATGTATTGTTAGTGTTATAGGGATGTGTCATATGTGTTGTTAGTGTTATAGGGATGTGTCATATGTGTTGTTAGTCTTATAGGGATGTGTCATATGTTTTGTTAGTGTTATAGGGATGTGTCATATGTATTGTTAGTGTTATAGGATGTGTCATATGTATTGTTTGTGTTATAGGGCCGTTGTCATATGTATTGTTAGTGTTATAGGGATGTGTCATATGTATTGTTAGTCTTATAGGGATGTGTCATATGTATTGTTAGTGTTATAGGGATGTGTCATATGTATTGTTAGTGTTATAGGGATGTGTCATATGTATTGTTAGTGTTATAGGGATGTGTCATATGTATTGTTAGTGTTATAGGGATGTTGTCATATGTGTTGTTAGTCTTATAGGGATGTGTCATATGTGTTGTTAGTGTAATAGGGATGTGTCATATGTGTTGTTAGTGTTTTAGGGATGTGTCATATGTATTGTTAGTGTTATAGGGATGTTTCATATGTATTGTTAGTGTTATAGGGATGTGTCATATGTATTGTTAGTGTTATAGGGATGTGAATAATGCTCTTGTGGATGGTTTTAGTTTTCTTTATTTCTCTTTCAGGAATATTTGATATAGAGGACAGATGTAAATTGAAGTTAGATGTAGGTCCATGTAGAAATAGAATACTTCATTACTTTTACAACACAACATCAGAAAAATGTGAAAGTTTCATGTATGGGGGATGTGGTGGAAATGACAATCGATTTATCTCAGAATCACAGTGTAAAGATATCTGTTGTAAGTATAGTTCTGACATTATCAATGATATAGAATTCGTGTGTAATTACTAATCAATCCAACTCGCTTTTGAGCTTCTATAATCAGAAAAGAGATTAAATGTCACGAAGCTGCTATTGAAGGGCTCCTGCAGACAAGTTTATGGATTCATTTTGTGAGGTGACAAAGTCAAGAGACTGTAATTACAAAGCTCAATAAAAAGGAATTCAATTAATGGTTAAGGCTAGCAAGGTCCAGAGGCTAAATTGGAGAGCTGCATGATCATGATTAACATGCAGAAATTTCAATTTCCTTGTTTTCTCAAATGTAGTAAAGTTCAAGGTCATGACCTAGTTTTTAACTGTTTTTGCTGCAATTTTGACTACCGTTGAAGATATGTCACTGCCTTATTTAATTTTTAATGTTTTTAGCACAAATTTAGTACAAGAGGTCAAAACTAAGGGTCGCTACTAAATACAGAAAATAAACATTAAATTGCTATATACTGATTATACTGACTGAAAAGAAAAATGACCTCAGGTTTTCCACTTTGAATGTTTATCATTCATGTTCAAATTTAAAGTTGTGACAAATTTTTTAACCTTAGTGTTTTTTAGAAATATATTTGAAAATATTTTAATAGGTTATTAATTTGGCTTAAACAACAAAGTTAACTTTTGTGTCAGCATTGGCAACATTCAGTGTTTAATTGAAGACAGAATAGAAGTTTTAGTTCTCCTTTATCAAATTTATGGAGTTAGCTGACCTATTTTACACAAATACCCCTTTTACAGTGTATAAAAACCTGGTTTTCATAAAATTTCTGTGACTTATTCTTCATTGTGTAATACAGAAACTGGAATCTAACCACTTGTTTTTTGGAAGCATTTTTTTAACCTTAGTGTTTTTTAGAAATATATTTGAAAATATTTTAATAGGTTATTAATTTGGCTTAAACAACAAAGTTAACTTTTGTGTCAGCATTGGCAACATTCAGTGTTTAATTGAAGACAGAATAGAAGTTTTAGTTCTCCTTTATCAAATTTATGGAGTTAGCTGACCTATTTTACACAAATACCCCTTTTACAGTGTATAAAAACCTGGTTTTCATAAAATTTCTGTGACTTATTCTTCATTGTGTAATACAGAAACTGGAATCTAACCACTTGTTTTTTGGAAGCATTTTTTTAACCTTAGTGTTTTTTAGAAATATATTTGAAAATATTTTAATAGGTTATTAATTTGGCTTAAACAACAAAGTTAACTTTTGTGTCAGCATTGGCAACATTCAGTGTTTAATTGAAGACAGAATAGAAGTTTTAGTTCTCCTTTATCAAATTTATGGAGTTAGCTGACCTATTTTACACAAATACCCCTTTTACAGTGTATAAAAACCTGGTTTTCATAAAATTTCTGTGACTTATTCTTCATTGTGTAATACAGAAACTGGAATCTAACCACTTGTTTTTTGGAAGCATTTAAATAGCCAAATAATTACAAAAACTGCCATTAATGCCATTATTTCTACAATGTTTTACCATTGTTATTTAGTTTTTTTCTAAAAACCAAATAGTTTTGACAAAAATGCTTGCAGTCATCAATTTGCTTTTTTATAAGTTACAAAGATTAAAGGAATATGTCCAACAATAGCTACAAACACAACTGGAGTATCCTGTAAAACAACATGCCAATATGATATGGACTGTCAAGACTTACAAAAATGTTGTAGTAATGGCTGTACTAAAACCTGTCAAATTCCAAGTAAGTAGTCAAACAGCAAGTAAAGTAAGTAGTCAAATACCAAGTATATAGTCAAATACCAAGTAAGTTGTCAAATACCAAGTAAGTAGTCAAATACCAAATAAGTAGTCAAATACCAAGTAAGTAGTCAAATACCAAGTAAGTAGTCAAATACCAAGTAAGTAGTCAAATACCAAGTAAGTTGTCAAATACCAAGTAAGTTGTCAAATACCAAATAAGTAGTCAAATACCAAGTAAGTAGTCAAATACCAAGTATATAGTCAAATACCAAGTAAGTTGTCAAATGTCAAGTAAGTAGTCAAATACCAAATTAAGTAGTCAAATACCAAGTAAGTAGTCAAATACCAAGTATTTAGTCAAATACCAAGTAAGTTGTCAAATGTCAAGTAAGTAGTCAAATACCAAATAAGTAGTCAAATACCAAGTAGGTAGTCAAATACCAAGTAAGTTGTCAAATACCAAATAAGTAGTCAAAAATAGGAAGTCAAATACCAAGTAAGTTGTCAAATACCAAATAAGTTGTCAAATGCCAAGTAAGTAGTCAAAAACAAGTAAGTAGTCAAATACCAAGTAAGTAGTCAAATGCCAAATGAGTAGACAAAAACAAGTAAGTTTGTTCTAATACCTGTCTAATACTGTTTTTATATGGTTAATTGGAAAAGTTTTAATTTTAAGAGATAAAATAAAGATCTCAGAGGAAGATCAGTGTGGAACAATATTCTGATAGACCACAACAGTAAAAAAAATAAAGATCTCAGAGGAAGATCAGTGTGGAACAATATTCTGATAGACCACAACAGTAAAAAAAAATAAAGATCTCAGAGGAAGATCAGTGTGGAACAATATTCTGATGGACCACAACAGTAAAAAAAATACAGAAACAGAGGAAGATCAGTGTGGAACAATATTCTGATAGACCACAACAGTAAAAAAAATAAAGATCTCAGAGGAAGATCAGTGTGGAACAATATTCTGATAGACCACAACAGTAAAAAAAAATAAAGATCTCAGAGGAAGATCAGTGTGGAACTATCAATATTCTGATAGACCACAACAGTAAAAAAAAATAAAGATCTCAGAGGAAGATCAGTGTGGAACAATATTCTGATAGACCACAACAGTAAAAAAAAATAAAGATCTCAGAGGAAGATCAGTGTGGAACAATATTCTGATAGACCACAACAGTAAAAAAAATACAGAAACAGAGGAAGATCAGTGTGGAACAATATTCTGATAGACCACAACAGTAAAAAAAATAAAGATCTCAGAGGAAGATCAGTGTGGAACAATATTCTGATAGACCACAACAGTAAAAAAAAATAAAGATCTCAGAGGAAGATCAGTGTGGAACAATATTCTGATAGACCACAACAGTAAAAAAAATAAAGATCTCAGAGGAAGATCAGTGTGGAACAATATTCTGATGGACCACAACAGTAAAAAAAATACAGATCTCAGAGGAAGATCAGTGTGGAACAATATTCTGATAGACCACAACAGTAAAAAAAATAAAGATCTCAGAGGAAGATCAGTGTGGAACAATATTGTGATAGACCACAACAGTAAAAAAAAATAAAGATCTCAGAGGAAGATCAGTGTGGAACAATATTCTGATGGACCACAACAGTAAAAAAAAATAAAGATCTCAAAGGAAGATCAGTGTGGAACAATATTCTGATAGACCACAACAGTAAAAAAAAATAAAGATCTCAGAGGAAGATCAGTGTGGAACAATATTCTGATAGACCACAACAGTAAAAAAAATAAAGATCTCAAAGGAAGATCAGTGTGGAACAATATTCTGATGGACCACAACAGTAAAAAAAATAAAGATCTCAGAGGAAGATCAGTGTGGAACAATATTGTGATAGACCACAACAGTAAAAAAAAATAAAGATCTCAGAGGAAGATCAGTGTGGAACAATATTCTGATAGACCACAACAGTAAAAAAAATAAAGATCTCAGAGGAAGATCAGTGTGGAACAATATTCTGATGGACCACAACAGTAAAAAAAATAAAGATCTCAGAGGAAGATCAGTGTGGAACAATATTCTGATAGACCACAACAGTAAAAAAATAAAGATCTCAAAGGAAGATCAGTGTGGAACAATATTCTGATAGACCACAACAGTAAAAAAAATAAAGATCTCAGAGGAAGATCAGTGTGGAACAATATTCTGATAGACCACAACAGTAAAAAAAATAAAGATCTCAGAGGAAGATCAGTGTGGAACAATATTCTGATAGACCACAACAGTAAAAAAAATAAAGATCTCAGAGGAAGATCAGTGTGGAACAATATTCTGATAGACCACAACAGTAAAAAAAATAAAGATCTCAGAGGAAGATCAGTGTGGAACAATATTCTGATAGACCACAACAGTAAAAAAAATAAAGATCTCAAAGGAAGATCAGTGTGGAACAATATTCTGATGGACCACAACAGTAAAAAAAATAAAGATCTCAGAGGAAGATCAGTGTGGAACAATATTCTGATAGACCACAACAGTAAAAAAAATAAAGATCTCAAAGGAAGATCAGTGTGGAACAATATTCTGATAGACCACAACAGTAAAAAAAATAAAGATCTCAAAGGAAGATCAGTGTGGAACAATATTCTGATGGACCACAACAGTAAAAAAAATAAAGATCTCAGAGGAAGATCAGTGTGGAACAATATTGTGATAGACCACAACAGTAAAAAAAATAAAGATCTCAGAGGAAGATCAGTGTGGAACAATATTCTGATGGACCACAACAGTAAAAAAAATAAAGATCTCAGAGGAAGATCAGTGTGGAACAATATTCTGATAGACCACAACAGTAAAAAAAATAAAGATCTCAGAGGAAGATCAGTGTGGAACAATATTGTGATAGACCACAACAGTAAAAAAAAATAAAGATCTCAGAGGAAGATCAGTGTGGAACAATATTCTGATAGACCACAACAGTAAAAAAAATAAAGATCTCAGAGGAAGATCAGTGTGGAACAATATTCTGATGGACCACAACAGTAAAAAAAATAAAGATCTCAGAGGAAGATCAGTGTGGAACAATATTCTGATAGACCACAACAGTAAAAAAAATAAAGATCTCAGAGGAAGATCAGTGTGGAACAATATTCTGATAGACCACAACAGTAAAAAAATAAAGATCTCAGAGGAAGATCAGTGTGGAACTATATTCTGATGGACCACAACAGTAAAAAAAATAAAGATCTCAGAGGAAGATCAGTGTGGAACAATATTCTGATGGACCACAACAGTAAAAAAAATAAAGATCTCAGAGGAAGATCAGTGTGGAACTATCAATATTCTGATAGACCACAACAGTAAAAAAAAATAAAGATCTCAGAGGAAGATCAGTGTGGAACAATATTCTGATGGACCACAACAGTAAAAAAAATAAAGATCTCAGAGGAAGATCAGTGTGGAACTATATTCTGATAGACCACAACAGTAAAAAAAATAAAGATCTCAGAGGAAGATCAGTGTGGAACTATCAATATTCTGATAGACCACAACAGTAAAAAAAAATAAAGATCTCAGAGGAAGATCAGTGTGGAACAATATTGTGATAGACCACAACAGTAAAAAAAATAAAGATCTCAGAGGAAGATCAGTGTGGAACAATATTCTGATAGACCACAACAGTAAAAAAAATAAAGATCTCAAAGGAAGATCAGTGTGGAACAATATTCTGATAGACCACAACAGTAAAAAAAATAAAGATCTCAAAGGAAGATCAGTGTGGAACAATATTCTGATAGACCACAACAGTAAAAAAAATAAAGATCTCAAAGGAAGATCAGTGTGGAACAATATTCTGATAGACCACAACAGTAAAAAAAATAAAGATCTCAAAGGAAGATCAGTGTGGAACAATATTCTGATGGACCACAACAGTAAAAAAAATAAAGATCTCAAAGGAAGATCAGTGTGGAACAATATTCTGATGGACCACAACAGTAAAAAAAATAAAGATCTCAGAGGAAGATCAGTGTGGAACAATATTCTGATAGACCACAACAGTAAAAAAAATAAAGATCTCAAAGGAAGATCAGTGTGGAACAATATTCTGATAGACCACAACAGTAAAAAAAATAAAGATCTCAAAGGAAGATCAGTGTGGAACAATATTCTGATGGACCACAACAGTAAAAAAAATAAAGATCTCAAAGGAAGATCAGTGTGGAACAATATTCTGATGGACCACAACAGTAAAAAAAATAAAGATCTCAGAGGAAGATCAGTGTGGAACAATATTGTGATAGACCACAACAGTAAAAAAAATAAAGATCTCAGAGGAAGATCAGTGTGGAACAATATTCTGATAGACCACAACAGTAAAAAAAAAAATAAAGATCTCAGAGGAAGATCAGTGTGGAACAATATTGTGATGGACCACAACAGTAAAAAAAATAAAGATCTCAGAGGAAGATCAGTGTGGAACAATATTCTGATGGACCACAACAGTAAAAAAAATAAAGATCTCAGAGGAAGATCAGTGTGGAACAATATTCTGATGGACCACAACAGTAAAAAAAATAAAGATCTCAGAGGAAGATCAGTGTGGAACAATATTCTGATAGACCACAACAGTAAAAAAAATAAAGATCTCAGAGGAAGATCAGTGTGGAACAATATTCTGATAGACCACAACAGTAAAAAAAAATAAAGATCTCAGAGGAAGATCAGTGTGGAACAATATTCTGATGGACCACAACAGTAAAAAAAATAAAGATCTCAGAGGAAGATCAGTGTGGAACAATATTCTGATGGATCACAACAGTAAAGAAACTACATTTGAAACAGAAGAAAGTTGTGGTGGTCATTACAAGCAAGAACTTGCTAAACTACTATAATATTGTTGAAATGACCATACCAAAAACTGCCTTTTGTGCTGTTTGACCATAGACTGTTGTGGGTTTTGTAACTTCAGCTATAGAACAAATGGATATAGGTATGGTCAGTTGAAAGGTATAACAGGTGGTTGTTGGCATTGTCACCTTAGAAGGACAACAGCAGGCATAATCATATACATGTATATATATGGTCAACTAAACAGGACAACCTGTGATTGTAGGTATGCAATTTGAATGTTGAAATTAGTATTTATAAATGCTTGAGAAGAGGTTTGACTTATTCTGTTACAAAGTTTTGTAATAAATTTATTTTATATTTTAGAGCATGAGGTCAGAGTAAAAATTGGCAAATGTCCAAAACCTACAAATGATGTTACAGATACAAGCTGTGTTAAAGAATGTGATATTGATGAGGACTGTGATGGCTATAAAAAGTGTTGTAATGCTGGATGTAGTCAGACCTGTCTGATGCCAAGTAATAACTTACTTGATAAATCAATTAATAAAAAATCTTAAAATCGTAATGCAGCTATGAAACATTAAGTCAGTCAGATATATTTACCATTTTAAGACTTGCAAATTTTCATGCTGATGTTATCCATTTTGAAATCAACTTAACCATTTTGTCCCTAAAGAACTCATTTAGTCAATATGCTGATATTTCTTTTGGATAAGCTTAAGTTTTAATCTAGCTTTGGTTAATCTCATAGACATAGAACCTGTTTTTTTTAATTAAGTCTATGCTGAAAATAAGATCTTTATATACATATTCAAAACATCAACGCTTGCATATTCAATATATATATTGTAAATTTCTGTTATTTATTAGATTTTACAAAGTGCAATAGTGATTATCTGAATGAAGCACATAGGTATAAAAATGGCACAGAAATAACATGTAACAGAGACAGTGACTGTTTATGTGACATTCATCCTGAGGGTGACTATGCCGTCTGCTGTAGTACATGTAAGTTTTTATATGGGACATTCATCCTAAGGGTGACTATGCTGTCTGCTGTAGTACATGTAAGTTTTTATATGGGACATTCATCCTGAGGGTGACTATGCCGTCTGCTGTAGTACATGTAAGTTTTTATATGGGACATTCATCCTGAGGGTGACTATGCCGTCTGCTGTAGTACATGTAAGTTTTTATATGGGACATTCATCCTGAGGGTGACTATGCTGTCTGCTGTAGTACATGTAAGTTTTTATATGGGACATTCATCCTGAGGGTGACTATGCCGTCAGCTGTAGTACATGTAAGTTTAATATGAGACATTCATCCTGAGGGTGACTATGCTGTCTACTGTAGTACATGTAAGTTTTTATATGGGACATTCATCCTGAGGGTGACTATGCCGTCTGCTGTAGTACATGTAAGTTTAATATGAGACATTCATCCTGAGGGTGACTATGCTGTCTGCTGTAGTACATGTAAGTTTTTATATGGGACATTCATCCTGAGGGTGACTATGCTGTCTGCTGTAGTACATGTAAGACTTTATATGGGACATTCATCCTGAGGGTGACTATGCTGTCTGCTGTAGTACTTTATTCTACTGTTGGAATCACTGTATTTTTGACAGACTGAGTGTGAATTTAGCTTAATTTTCATAGAAAATCAAATATATTTAAATAAGTTTGGTATCTTTAACTACATTGAGTTTAGTCATAACTGGTATTGTGTATCCAGGATTACCATGGAATATTTCTGCACACAGGAAAAAAGTGTTATAGGAATTTTACATGTTGAAAAACAAGACAAATGGTGGATTCTTTTGTACATAAGACATAATGAGTAACCAAGAATATCACTTCTGGTGTTAACATCACCATTTTGGACATGTAAAATCACCATAGCAACACAAGTTTCCTTTCTACAGAGATATTTAATGGTAATTACAGATGTGCATATAGATCTCAATGCTTTCAAATACTTAGTGTGATCATAGATAGATTTTAACAATATTTTCCACAATATTTTAACTTAATGACATTTTTCTGTTATTTTTAAGCACTTTCAGTTGGTGTGTTAGGAAAAGTTAACGGTTTTGCTAACACCCGATTAAAAATAGAAAAAAATGTGAGAGGATTTCCTGGTCTTATTGTAAGTTGGAAGAGAGGCGACATATACCTGCCAATAAAAGGACCCAGACATTTTATTGCTGCCAATGGTTCTCTTGTATTCCTTGCTGTCCATGTATCAGATTCTGGAAATTATACATTAGTTGGCTCTCCAGGAACTCATTCTTTCTCAACATCTTCAAAAACAGAAGTAGAAGTATTTGGTAAGTGACTTACGCAGTCTTGGTGGTGTATGTCTTACATATAACTTGTATATCACATGACCATAAACAACTATATCCTAAACAATACTCACACTTACACTTGAGATTGACTATAGTTTGTTGAGGTCAAGTATAAGTGGAGTAAGGTTTGATTTAGTGCTAGTGAAGTTTGGGTGGAATATTCATAAACTGTACTAATTTCCCACTAGTAGGAGTTCAACTGGTCAGCAAATTAAAGTGGCTGGTAGCAGTGGAAGAAATAAACCAGTTTTTGGAATAATAAAGGACATTCTAATAGAGTTTACAAACACAAGAATATTTTGGAAGTGCCTGAGAAATGATTGCAAATCCATCAGGCTGGCATTACTTATTCATTATCGATGTAAGTGACCTTGGTCATTAACAAGCCTCAACTGGTAAAGTATGGTAATTTGTTTATTCGTTAAACCAATACTTCAACATAAGAACTACAAATACATAATAATAAGCAAACATAAGAACTATGCAAATTACATATCGTTTCATAAGTGTAAATGAGCTTCTGTAGATCTGGTTATATATACTTGTATATATAAAGTTGATGTCCGAAAGTATGGTTTAGCGTTTATCAATCAGGAAATAAATCCAAGGTGATGCTTATGTGCACCAAATGCAGCATGTTAAGTAACCAGATAAACATAAAACACTTGTCACACTACATATCAACAAAGAATTAATTGTCTTAAAATTCTGAACAATGACAATACCTGGATTTGTATTGATATAAGTGATGTTTAAACAACTTAATAAAGCAAAATCCAGACAAAATCACTATGAAATATTAGCCATCAAAATAATCTAAATTAGCTACTAAAATTACCATAAAAATGCTAAGAAAAATATAGAAATTGCACGTTATAACTATGCATCATTACTTATGAACGTTGAGCAAAGCGGCGTAACTCTTAAATACTCTTATGGTTTTATACACACACGTGGGTTTGATAAACAATGACGTGTGCAAACCTCAACACAAATATTACAAAAATAATTAAATTTATTCAAACATTTGCGTTTAAGAAAGGCTCTACACAAACATACCATGCTTGTACACTGCAGAGCATATGAATGCATGTGTTATGATTATGCACATGGGATACTGGGGTTAGGTTCAACATCTTGCCACCCATTACTCATATTAGTGTATTTAAATGGTATTCAGCTTTGGGCAATAACATGACATTAATTTAAGAAAACCACAAGTTACAATTATTACCTTTATCTCCAGACCAGGCTTAGGGAATTATGATTTGTTTTTATCTGAGCATAGTTATCTTTGTGTTTGACAGTTGGGCAGAAGCATAATATTAAAATTACTCATGGGCCATTAAGACATTACATAAACATAGCAAGAAAAATTGCACATATTCAAACCACAATCTATAATAACAGTTAAGGTACAAAAATCATGTATCTTGGTAAATGATAAAACTAAGTTAATACATTGACATTTACAATTGACAGAGATATGAGCAACAAGGGTGCTAAATATACCCCCTCTGACTCACACAAGCATTTGTACCATGGAATGCATGATCGCACTAGTGCTGCATGTCTAATTGCATTGGCACATGTTCAATCGTCCGATCACCTGATCACCCATGCGATCCTATGGCATTATCTTACAACGATTGCTTTCATTGTACAACAGTCGCATATAGATGCATGATATCCCACAAGATTTGATGCTTTTGCATCCCGCAAAGATCACTTTAGATCATGCACATTTCATACAAAAACTTTTTCATATGTGATTTTTTCAACATCAGTTTACGATTCATATAAAAAACTTATTGGTCACACAAATATTTTGTCGCTTCTGCTCATTTGCCAATTGTGAAAACCTCTATAATTTGCAAGTGTTTCTAGTCTGCATTGTACTATGCACACTTATTGCAATCTTTAAGAGTGCTAGAACACTTACCCATTATGTCGCAGATACACATTGCAGACCACTCAGTCCATTCTACTGATACTTTGCAACTGCCTAAGATTGGGCTCAAACCCAAGCAGTAACTACTGGGCCACTGCAGTACCTTGAGATAAAAGAGAAGGAGGTCCACAGCAGACAAGTACTGAAGCAGGAGAGTTACAGGAAGTCTAGCAGCAATACTTCTTCCACAGATTGGCCCACCTTGATAATATTAGTAAATTTCAGGTTTTGATCACAGACAACTTGAACATTGATGGAAAAATTTTCTTTCTATTTTTGTATAGCTCAGCACTTACTTCCTGGACATAGAATTTTAACAAGAAGGCAATGTGTTTCCTCTATTTCACTAAGTATGGTCCTAAAAGAAGACAATTTTTGAAATATACTGTAGTAATTATTTGGTCTCTGGAATCTTATATAGTTTCTTTAAATTTTACTTTGGCAGCAGTAAATATTTACGCAGAAACATTTCTGCATGGTCACTGATGACTGAAAAATTAGAAAAATAGTTTTACCTTTTTGTCAGTGATGAGGTCAGGGAGAGAATGAAAATGATACAAAATTTATACCTTGGTGCATTCCACACTTGATGTAAATTTTTGTCATTCTCATTCTGTACTCCAATCTGAATGCTGTTAATATAATATAATTGACACAAACTTGTAAAACACAATTAATTCATCGCTGACTGTTATAACATTTTACAGATAATTTAAATAATAGTATAATCAAACTTGTTGTTTTTTATTACATGTTTATTTTTTTCTGATGTTTTAGAACGAGTAGCTGGTAATTGTCCTATTGTTAAAAGTGAGATGTTAGATTGTTTTAGCATTCGATCACAAAACAAGAAATGTAAGACAGATGATGATTGCAATAAACACGAGTTATGTTGTAATGTTGGATGTGGACTATTTTGTACAAAACCAGGTACATTTATTAAATCGCCCTCAAAACTCAAGGGTGGTATGTATTAATAACCATATCTGTCTGTCTGCCTGTCTGTCTGTCTGTCTGCCTGCCTGCCTGTCTGTCTGTCTGTCTGTGTCTGTCTGTCTGTCTGCCTGCCTGTCTGTCTGCCTGTCTGCCTGCCTGCCTGTCTGTCTGTTTGTCTGTCTGTCTGTCTGCCTGTCTTTCTATCTTTTTGTCTGTCTGTCTGTCTGCCTGCCTGTCTTTCTGTCTGTCTGTCTGTCTGTCAGTCTGCCTGCCTGTCTGTCTGCCTGTCTGCCTGTCTGTCTGTGTAAAATATTAATGTTTCTGACCACATCAATGGACAAAGTTGAATAAAAAGCTTAGCACCAAATGTATACCAACAAAAGATAATGTGTCACATAACATTGCTAGATGTGTTGGTCAAAAGTCAAGGTCACTTAGTCAGGGAGATATTTAGGGTAGGGTATATTTGGTTACTTTGTTTATTTTTTATATGTTCAGTACTTTATGTATCTCCGTCATTATATAACACATTTATTCAACTGCTTCAAAAACATAAATGTGGAAAAATTAGTGTTTAGGTAAGCTAAATATACCATCAAAATCATTTGAACAAAAGTCTTTAGTTAACTTTTGAACAAAGTTAATGTTTTAACACTATCAAAGTTTTCTGTCAAAGCAAACAGAAATGAGGTCAGGGCATTAAACCTTATGTTACACTAGAATATATAGCAGTAATAGTATTAATAGTATATATATATATATATATATATATATATATATATATATATATATATATATCTATATATATTTATATATATATATTTATATATACTAGTATATATAAGGCCTTAACAAACACCGATTTTTGGCAAAAAACACCAAGTCAAACTTAAATAAGCTCATTGAAAAATACCTGAATCGGCTTTTCCCCCCATAATAGTAAGACAAAATCTGATTAAAAATTCTTTAATGCCGGCTTGTTAACAATTAACATTCTCAGGACAGTGTCTCGATTCACTGTTACCTTTGCCTATTGTTGGAAGGCGGTGGGGGGTGGTGGTGATGTACCCTCTGCCTCCTGCCGATTGACCTTACCAGTGTTTGTGGAGCCCTGTTTTATATATTTAAATTTGTATGTTGTGGTTCTACTTTCATTTAGACAAGTTAATCATTTATCATTAGTTTGCTTTAAATTGTCACTTGAAAGATTGACCTAATCTGACCCTAATTAAGTGAAGCTGTTAATACAATTAACTTTATCAAAGTTTTAAACATTAGAAGATGGAAATCTAGTCATTTATCAAAACTTTTATAAAGAGTAAATTTTTGATAGTCAAAATTTTAACACCCTTCAGAGATTTTGAAAGATAAACCTACCTTAAATTTTAATTTTATCTTTAAAGATCAAGATACAAAATGCCAGAAATATAAAGAAAGGACCATTACTGACATAATGATTGCATTTCAAAGACAAGATATATGCACACCTGTATTTATTCCCAGGTGAGAACACATAAATTATCAAGTAATAACTATACCTAATAACACTGTATTAACTCTCAAGAACCAAGCATCATAGAACACAGTACATGTACTATAACTCACATACAACACAGTACATGTACTATAACTGTCGCATACAACACAGTACATGTACAATAACTGTCACATACAACACAGTACATGTACTATAACTATCACATAGAACACAGACATGTACTATAAGTCATGTAGAACATAGTACATGTACTGTAATTATCACTAACAACCGTTACTGTTGATGTTGTATAAAGGCTTGTGTACCAAGCATCATAGAACACAGTACATGTACTATAACTGTTACATACAACACTGCACATGTACTGTAACTGTCACATAGAACACAGTACATGTACTATAACTGTCACATACAACACAGTACATGTACTATAACTGTCACATACAACACAGTACATGTATTATAACTGTCGCATAGAACACAGCACATGTACTGTAACTGTCGCATACAACACAGTACATGTACTATAACTGTCACATAGAACACAGTACATGTACTATAACTGTCACATAGAACACAGCACATGTACTGTAACTGTCGCATACAACACATTACATGTACTTTAACTGTCACATACAACACAGCATGTGTACTATAACTGTCGCATACAACACAGTACATGTACTATAACTGTCGCATACAACACAGTACATGTATTTTAACTGTCACATACAACATAGCACATGTAATTTAACTGTCGCATTCAACACAGTACATGTATTTTAACTGTCACATACAACACAGCATGTGTACTATAACTGTCGCATACAACACAGTACATGTACTTTAACTGTCGCATACAACACAGCACATGTACTATAACTGTCACATATAACACAGTTCATGTACAATAACTGTCACATACAACACAGTACATGTACTATAACTGTCACATACAACACAGCACATGTACTGTAACTGTTGCATACAACATAGTACATGTACTACACAGCTCATGTACTATAACTCGCATACAACACAGCACATGTACTATAACTGTCGCATAGAACACAGTACATGTACTATAACTGTCACATAGAACACAGTACATGTACTATAACTGTTGCATACAACACAGCACATGTACTGTAACTGTCGCATAAAACACAGCACATGTACTACACAGCACATGTACTATAACTCGCATACAACACAGCACATGTACTATAACTGCACATGTACTATAACTGTCGCATACAACACAGCACATGTACTTTAACTGTCACATACAACACAGCACATCTACTGTAACTGTTGCATACAACACAGCACATGTACTATAAATGTCACATACAACACAGCACATATACTATAACTGTCACGTAGAACACAGTACATGTACTATAACTTTCACATTGAACACAGTACATGTACTATAACTGTCACATAGAACACAGTACATGTACTATAACTGTCACATAGAACACAGTATATGTACTATTACTGTCACTAACATTGGTTACTGTTGATGTTGTAAAAAGGCTTGTGTACCAAGCATTACTGTCACCCCCAAGCATCTTAGAACACAGTACATGTACAAGTCTCTGGGTATGTACAGTTCTTTCCAGTTAGCTTTTTGGAACCCCTGGGTGTGCACAGCTCTTGCCAGTTAGCTTTTTGGAAGTCTCTGGGTGTGTATAGCTCTTGCCAATTAGCTTTTTGAAAGTCTCTGGGTGTGCACAGCTCTTGCCAATTAGACTTTTGGAAGTCTCTGGGTGTGTACAGATCTTGCCAGGTAGCCTTTTGGAAGTCTCTGGGTATGTACAGCTGTAGCCAATAAGCTTTTTGAAAGTCTCTAGGTGTGTATAGCTCTTGCCAATTAGCTTTTTGGAAGTCCTTGGCTGTGTACAGCACTGGACAATTAAATTTTAAGAATACTTTTCAATGTTTGATTTTTAACTTGCACTTAATTAAACTCTCAATATTCTTATTAGATGAATCTTGGTGGCCCAGTGGTCTAAAGTGCCTGTCACCTCCAAGGTTTGAATCAAACACTGGTGGTTTTCTCAGGGTATTCTGGTTTCCTATATCGGAACTAACCAACTCAACCTAAATAGTCATGAGGTAAAACGCCATTACTTAACTCTCACCATTTATCTTTGTTTTAACTTTGTCCATTCAAATGTTAAAATAATTAATTTTACTTTTAAGATGTACAGAAGATGGTGAATTTAACAGAATGCAATGTATAGATCAAACAGGAGTATGTTGGTGTGTTGATCAAAATGGAACCAAAATTGATGGGACAGAATCCAGAGGAAAAATAGATTGTTCTACAGGTTTGTATTAGAAAAATTATAAAACACACTGGATATACTTGAAAAGTTTATAATAAATCTGTAAAATAAAAATACTATAAATATCAATAATGATCACTTTGTATAAATTTTCCAACAAAATATTGTGGTTTTCTACTGGCAATCTGGTATCCTCAGATCCTGGTGTAAGAAATTTTGTCAGTTCACTCACCAATGGTTGGTGGTTTTCTCCTGGCACTCTGTTTTCCTCAGATCCTGGTGTAAGAAATTTTGTCAGTTCACCCACCAAAGGTTGGTGGTTTTTTCAGTCACTCTGGTTTCCTCAGATCCTGGTGTAAGATATTTTGTCAGTTCACCCACCAAAGGTTGGTGGTTTTTTCAGTCACTCTGGTATCCTCAGATCCTGGTGTAAGATATTTTGTCAGTTCACCCACCAAAGGTTGGTGGTTTTTTCAGTCACTCTGGTATCCTCAGATCCTGGTGTAAGAAATTTTGTCAGTTCACTCACCAAAGGTGGTGGTTTTTTCAGTCACTCTGGTTTCCTCAGATCCTGGTGTAAGATATTTTGTCAGTTCACCCACCAAAGGTTGGTGGTTTTTTCAGTCACTCTGGTATCCTCAGATCCTGGTGTAAGAAATTTTGTCAGTTCACTCACCAAAGGTGGTGGTTTTTTCAGTCACTCTGGTTTCCTCAGATCCTGGTGTAAGAAATTTTGTCAGTTCACTCACCGAAGGTGGTGGTTTTTTTCAGGCGCTCTGGTATCCTCAGATCCTGGTGTAAAATTTTGTCAGTTCACGCACCAAAGGTGGTGGTTTTCTCAGGCACTCTGGTATCCTCAGATCCTGGTGTAAAATTTTGTCAGTTCACTCACCAATGGTTGGTGGTTTTTTTCAGGCGCTCTGGTATCCTCAGATCCTGGTGTAAAATTTTGTCAGTTCACTCACCAAAGGTTGGTGGTTTTCTCAGGCACTCTGGTATCCTCAGATCCTGGTGTAAAAGTTTGTCAGTTCACTCACCAAAGATTGGTGGTTTCCATTTGGCACTCTGGTTTCCTAAGATCCTGGTATAAGAAATTTTGTCAGTTCACTCACCAAAGTGGTGTTTTTCATTAGGCACTCTAGTTTCCTCATATCTGGATGTGAAAAATTTTGTCATTTCACTCACCAAAGAATGGTGGTTTTCATAAGGCACTCTGGTTTCCTCATATCCTGGTGTAAGAAATTTTGTCAGTTCACTCACCAAAGGTTGGTTGTTTTTTCCGAGCACTCTGGTTTCCTCAGATCCTGGTGTGAGAAAGTTTGTCAGTTCACTCACCAATGGTTGGTGGTTTTCACCAGTCACTCTGGTTTCCTCAGATCCTGGTGTGAGAAATTTTGTCAGTTCACTTACCAATGGTTGGTGGTTTTTCTCAGGCACTCTGGTTTCCACAGATCCTGGTGTAAATTTTTGTCAGTTCACTCACCAAAGGTTGGTGGTTTTCTCCTGGCACTCTGTTTTCCTCAGATCCTGATTTTAGAAATTTTGTCAGTTCATTCACCAAAGGTAGGTGTTTTCACCAGTCACTCTGGTTTCCTCAGGACCTGCTGTAAGAAATTTTGTCAGTTCACTCACCAATGGTTGGTGGTTTTCTCAGGCACTCTGGTTTCCTCAGATCCTGGTGTGAGAAAGTTTGTCAGTTCACTCACCAAAGGTTGGTGTTTTTTATCCAGCTACACTATTTTCTCAACCATCTGACAATCTCCATATAAGAAGAATCTTGATAAGTGTGAACAAAACACTATAACTCTACTATATGAATAAGAACAATAAAAACCTTAAATAAAATCATTCAGACAGGATTTCATTTAATTTGATTTAATTATGTTTTACATCCCAGTCAAGAATATTTTACTTACATCGAGATGTCACCAACTACAGGAAAAGTGCCAGAAATTTTTACCTTTGCATTGCGCTTAGGGCAATGTGCAGGGAGTGTTTTTTAATGTGCCACACCTGCCGTGATATGGGGCATCAGTTTTAAAGGTCTTATCCGAAAAACCCTGTGACTTTCATTTCTAAATTCTGAGTGCTTGGTTAAAGAACAGTCACTACCAATTTTCAAGTCTTGGTTAGACCTTGTTGGGTTACGAATCATTGACCTCCCATATACAAGGGGGCCTCGGTGGCCAAGTGGTCTAAAGCATGTGCTTACGGATCACAGTGCCTCTCACCGCCTGGGTTCGAATCCCACTTGGGACAGATCCTAGTGTGAGAAAGTTTGTCATTTCGCTTGCCGAAGGTCACTCTGGTTTCCACCATCCCAGAACTGACCACCTCGAAATAAGTGAAAGATTCTTGACTGAGGCGTAAAACACCATTACTCCACTCAACTCCACTACTTCCAACTGAGCTGCTGTAGTGGTGTCCATTCAGACAGGACATTGTTATCTGTACATATATAAATACACAGATTGTTCCTTTTAAAAGTAAGGTATGAGTTATCAACTGTATGGTGTAATTCCTTTATGAAATTAAGTGTACATGTAGATAAGTTATAGAAGATAAAGATATTAGTTGGGTTCAAGATACTGCAGTGAGTTAATTTAATTTGTTTATTTTTCAAAAGCATCAAAGCCTGGTGTTTGTCCTGCTGTTTCTATCAATGGTACCTGCTCTGCTGCAGGAGTTGAGAAAAATAACCAATGTAAATCAGACAGAGAATGCTCAGGGATACAGAAATGTTGTATTAATCATAATGGATGTTTCTACCAGTGTTTGGACCCACGAGGTAAACCATTATATAAGGAAAAGCTTACAACAAGTTTACAACTAGAATTGTAAAAATCCACTTTATTAAGACTGATGTATTATGTGTGTCATAAATTTTCAGTGAAATGACTTGTGTTTATATGATAAAGTTACCCAGGATTCTACTACAGATTACTCATCTACCTCTAAAAAGATACTTAGAGATATATAAATAAAGTCTATGTTTATTATCTCAGATTGGACGACTGATGACAAACCAACTACAAACCACAAGGAAATAATTCCTTTTTATTCTGAAGTATTGTCTCCATTTTTAATCCATTTTTCTTTTTAACTAAAATTTTGACATATGACATAAAGTTACATCTTCCTGATTTATATAATACCCTAGTCAGTTGGAAATTCAGATATAAGTTTAACATGTCTGAAATTGTTATTAGCAGTGATTTTGCCATGGCTGTTGAAAACAACCTTCTACCTTTCAAATTTGAAAAATTTTGACTATTTTTCTATACTCAGAATTTTCCAGTTCATTGCAAAGATTTTATATTGTGACATTATCTGACATTTTTTGTCATCCTGGACAGTTTTAGATAACTGGATTTACCTTAAACCATGTGATTGTGTGTCATTGTTGGCTTTTTGGGGATTTTTGTGGTCAGATTTGGGGATTTTATTGTTGTTTCTCCAGGGGAAACTACCTTTATTTGGTAGTAATTTAAGGCTGACAAAATCACTGATTAGTTTTTTTTTCTTCTCAAAAAGATTCAGTAAAATTCACTTAACAGCAAATAGATGAGACAAACAGCAAAAAGTGACACGGAAATAAGTATAAATATGATATGGAGGATATAGATATGAAGTTTACTTTTAGACACATCTGTTGGTAAAAAAAATCCTTTATAACATCCCATAACATGCTGTTGAACAGATCTCTAAAGTTTACTGACATAAATCCTCATAGCATGTTGTCCCACACATATCCATAGTTTGTTGTCACACACAATTCCATGGTATGCTGTTACATATCTCCATAGTTTGCTGCCACACTCATCCCCATAGTTTGTTGCCACACAAATCTTCATGGTATGCTGCCACACTCATCCCCATAGTTTGCTGCCACACATATCTCCATGGTATGCTGTCACACTCATCCCCATAGTTTGCTGCCACACACATGCCCAAGATATGCTGTCACACTCATCCCCTTAGTTGGCTGCCACACACATCTCTATGGTATGCTGTCACACTCATCTCCCATAGTTTGTTTCCACACACATCTTCAAGATATGCTGTCACACTCATCCCCATAGTTTGCTGCCACATTCATCCCCCCCCATGGTATGCTGTCACACTCATCCCCATAGTTTGCTGCCACACACATGCCCAAGATATGATGTCACACTTTTCCTATAGTTTGCTGCCACATATATCTCTATGGTATGCTGTCACACTCATCCTCATAGTTTGCTGCCACACACGTCTCTATGGTATGCTGTCACACTCATCCCCCATAGTTTGTTTCCACACACATCTCCATGGTATGCTGTTACACATCTGCATAATTTGTTGTCACACACATCTCACATTGTTTGTTGTCATTCATAAATTATAATGTTTGCTATTATTTTCATATGTTACTGTCATACATTTTGCAAATTTATAAAACAATAAATAACCTGACATTTTTACTGCACTTTTTACTATATTATGTATATTTGCACCGATCAAATGCTTGCATTTATTTTTTATTTTCCTCAGAAAATTCAAGTGTATCAGCTGAAAATCAGCAAACCATAGGAAATAACAGTAAGAATTTTTTATTAATTATTTTATCAGTTTATCAATATGTAGATTTATTTTTGTGTAGGATATTTATTAATAAACAAAGTTTCAGACTGTTGAAATTGAATGTACTTTCTTTGTTTTACACAAGCAATGTGATTTGTCAGTTATATACATGTAGCTTTATTTTAATTGACAGATCAGATCTTTTTGATATACATATGCCTGGGTTAGATATAATCTAGCTTTATTTTAATGAATGGATCAGATTTTAAGTTCACCTGAGTTGAAAGCTCAGATGAACTATTGGATCTATCCCTGTTCATCGTCTGTCATCCGTTGTGCAATGTGTGTCATGCGCCATGCATAAACTTACATTTTAATCATCTCCTCCAAAACTACTGGGTCGAATTTAATGGAAGTTGGTGATAATCATGTCTGGTAACAGCTCTTCAGAATTGTGTTTGCTGTTTAGCCATGCCCAACAAGATGGCTGCCATTACTAAAAATAACCAAAAGACAAAAAATTTTGATTGGATATTTAGATTCAGCATATCTGGGAACATACAAGTCATGTTTTTCATGAAAATTGGACGAAAAATAGGTAATGTTATTTTGACGTAAAATTTGTAATTTGTTAAATGAGACATTTATTGTTATAACTCAACAACAGCAGAAGATAATTTTATGGAGTTTTCACTGTTGACCCTGTTTTGCTATTTTCTTCAAAATGATATCAAGGTCATATCCTAGTTTTTGACCTTTGATAAAAATTGCTTTTTTTAACATTTCAGGTGATAATGGCATGATTTTCAGTTTATTGTAGGTATTGACATGGCAATCATTTTGATACATACATCAAGGTCATGGGTTCATAGGTCAAGGTCACAGATGCACAAGCATACTGAAATAGTTAATAATCTTGAAAACTATAAACTTTTTGTAAAGGCATGTTTTAGAATATTGTATTATTGATATGATGATCATTTTGATATATGGTTGAAGGTTATAGGTTCAAATGTCAAGGTCATAGCTGCATAATACAACTTAAATTGTTAACTATCTTAAAAACTAATAACTTTTTGTATAACCATGTATCTTAGAATATTGTAGGCATCAATGTGATGATCATTTAAAATATGGTTGAATGTCATAGATTCAAAGGTTAATGATTTGGAAATTATTCATTATACTATAGAAACAACATGCATATTAGCTACTTATAAATGAACTGGTTATGTATTTTACAGTTCTAAACTTGAAAATTGGAAATTTTACATTGTTTTTTTGCACTTTGCAAACAATTTAGGACATATCCTCAGGTGAGCATTAAGGCCCATTGGCTTCTTATTTTGATATATATGTGCCTGGGTTTTATTCAGACAGGAAATTAAGGCTATAAGAATTAATGACTGTTCATGGTGTCACAATCATTTATAAAATACAATATCCTCAAAATCGTTACATGTTTTAAGAGTTAAGTTTCTGTTGAACAACCCAAAGTAGTGTTTCACAAGTTTTTTTATTTGAATTTCTCTTTATTTAGTTTGTCCTAAAAATGTTCCTGCCCAGTGCTGTGATTTGACTCTGTGTTTAAGGCATCAATGTCCAAATGACCCAAACGCTGTGTGTCGTATAAATCCTTGTAATGGATGTAAAGTGGAATACTTTGACCTCTTAAATAACAAAGTTAACTGTGAAAGTGGTGAGTATATACATAAAGTGATAAATAATTAAACTGTTTAAAACATAAATTTGAAATAGATCAGAAATTTAGAAATTATACTCAAATCTATTATGAATCAGTCTAAACAGCTGTTACTGTGTGTCTGTGTTACAATATTTATGTATATATGCCAGTACGACAAGACTACAATCTAACCAATAAAATTTTTAGTTGCCATAAAAAAGAAAATTTTACCTCATAGAATATATTTGGTAATCCAATGATTACCTTAGATACTTTGAACATATTTCTATAATAAGGGCTCATGCAAAACACACACACACACACTTACACACACACACACACAAATATATATATACTTGGCATTGATTGTGCATTTTTATTTCAAACAAGACAATTGATAAGGATGTTGTCTAATTATACTGAGACAATGACTTCATTAATGGTCATGTTCCGAATATGCACAATCAATGCCTAGTGAGAATGTCAATATTTAGAAGGCCTAATTGTTATTTGGTAATGAATAGAACTAGATGAATGTTTATAAATCCCAGATTTCATAATAGAAATATTGCACATTTCCTTGACTCGAGGGTCAGATTTTGAAAATCTATGTGGGGTTCTATAAATTTAATAAGATATATATCACAAAACTGCAAAAACCAAGTGAGTTATTATTAAGACCAATTAAAGTTTTTGTCGAGCCTGGCATTGCCATAAGGCGAGATTTAGGTGTTACTTTTCCAGTGGCGGCGACGGCGTGTCAAAATGTGAAAGTTTATGTTAAAAGTATATATTTTCTAGTTGATCAAAAACTAACCAGGTGAGACATTTAAATCTGTGATATTCTTGTTGTTTATTAATGATCAAAACAATTTTCTCTGATTTATCTAAGGTCTGACAAAATGTCAAATACAATCATTGAAGAAAAAGGCACAGATGAAAACACTGTTTGGGATTGGAACAACAGCAAAGAGTTTAGTACATTATGTGGATAAAGAAAAACAACATCTCCTTATTTCTCTTCAGAAACTGGTAATCTATTTTATATTATTTTTTATATTTTCCACCCTTATCCCCCTTTCCATCCTTCCCCCTTAACCTCTTTATCCCCCTTCCCACCCTTATCCCCCTTCCTACCCTTATCCCCCTTCCTACCCTTATCCCCCTTCATACACATATCCCCCTTAACCCCTTCCCACCCTTAACCCTTTTAACCCCTTCCACCCTTAACCCCCTCATCCCCTTCTCAACCTTATCCCCTTTAACCCCCCCCCCCTTCTCCCCCTTAACCCCATCATCCCCCTTTACCCCCTCATCCCCCTTCCCACCTTTATCCCCTTCACCACCTTATCTCCCCATTCCACCCTTATCCCCCTTCCTACACATATCCCCCTTAACACCTTCCTACCCTTAACTCCCTCATCCCCTTCCCAACCTTATCCCCTTAAACCCCCCTTCCCACCCTTATCCCCTTAACCTCCTTAACCCCATCATCCCCATTCCCACCTTTATCCCCCTTTTACCCCTCATCCCCTTAACCACCTTCCCACCTTTATCCCCTTCACCACCTTATCTCCCATTCAACCCTTATCTCCCTTCCCACCCTCAACCGCCTTCCCACTCTCATCCCCCTTCCCGCCCTTATCCCCTTAACACCCTTATCCCCCTTCCCACCTTTATCCCCTTCACCACCTTATCTCCCATTCCACCCTTATCCCCCTTCCTACCCTTAACCCCCTTCCTACCCATATCCCCCTTAACACCTTCCCACTTATCCCCCTTCCCACTTATCCCTCCTTCCTATCGTTATATCCCCCTTAACCCTCTTCCCACCCTCATCCCCCTTAACCCCCTGCCCACCCTCATCCCCCTTAACCCCCTGCCCACCCTCACCCCCCTTATCCCACTCTCATCCCCCTCTCCACCCTTATCCCCCTCCCCAACCTTTAAAGCCCCTTTCCCAGTTTAATCGCTTACCTTTTACATACCATTCCAACATTTGTCCTTGAGTCTTGATGTAAATGAAATGATCTGTACTTTGACATTCAATCACTGCTTAAGCTGGTGACATCTCAATGTATGTGAATTTTTATAAGGATGACAAATTGTTGATAAACATATAAAGTACATGATTGCTGAAGATGACAACTTTGTTTAAGTACAACAATCTTCAGTAGACCATCACAGTTTAAGAGGGTAACATCTTAATTATGTTGATTTAACTTTACAAATGCCATGAAGTCATTTATTGCTAAAGCTCGCAATTTTACTTGGACATAAAAAGAAATCGTGAGATTTAGCTGGTGACATCTCCATGTAAGTGAATTACCTTTACAAAGATAACAAACTGGTGGTCTATTACATCAAACAACTATACCACCAAGGACCCGTGTGAATGTGCTTTTTGTTTACATCAATCATTTTGAATTATTGTCCAGTTTTATAATCTTTTGTTTTAAGCCAAGATTTCTATTAATTTTGGAATGGCAAGCTTTAAAAAAGTAAATATATAAATAAATTAACTAATTAAAAAAATAACAAAAATAAATAATTAATTAATCAAAAATAAATAAACAAAAATAAATATAAATGAATAATAAATAAATAATTTGTTTTGGTTTAAATAAGAGTTGAAAACTCTAGTACAAAATACTAATCATCGTATCTAGCTTTTATCATTTTTGATTGATTTGATATAGAGTGCCATGAACTTGTCAGAATTAAATAAAATTAAGGAAAATCTTTGTAAGCTGGAATTGTGAAACAGGAACATGAATGTTCTTTTACAGAATACAGTGGAGATCTTTTCTTTTTACACACACTGACAATCATTTAATTTCTCATTCTCCCTGATTAAGTGTGGGATGTCAGATTGCTTAAGGGGTTAGCATTCAAACTCAAGGTGCTACATGTTCAACCCCAGTGGACTACAAGCGAAGAAAGATTTACCTCAAGTCATAAGCACTTACTGGTGAGCTGGGTACCAGTGTAATCAACTGAGTGGTCTGTCATGTTCTTAAAGTCACTTTAAGTGCACACTAGTATAGTGTGGATTAGTAAAACAGTTGCACACCATAAAAACTTGTTAAAATTAATCTTCAGGATTGATAAATATTGTTTTATTAATTTTGGCTGAAAAATTGCTGATGTGAAATAAAATAACATTCAACCAACCATTCTCTCTGGAACCCAAATTTATTGATGGGTTTAATCTAAGGCTTCCACGTTTACACAAAACCGTAAATGTGTACACGACAGGTAGTAAAGGAAATGATGCTGTTTACACGGCCATCATGATTCGGAACCGCAATTTATTGTATCAAAGAAAATATATTGTGTCAGTCATACATTCATGAACATGGAATTTTATTAAATTAAAATACATTTATTTTAATCCTTCTGTAACAATAGTTTGAAACAAAAAAATTACTGTTAACATTGATCCATGTAAAGTGTATGGCTACAATGCCTGAGACGATATTGATATGCATGTGCATGCCCATGGACTATCTCAAAAACTTTAAAATTGTAACTTAATCCTAGTTAACAAAAACTTACGTACATGGTACGTCAAAATTTCAAATTTTTCAATAAATGAAAAAATTCAGTTTTAACTTACAACTTGTAACAAAATTGACCATCTCTGTAACAACATAAAGTTTAAATATGAATCAAATGGTAGACATGTAGGAAGTAGGAAGCGTAGAAATCGAAGTTGCCAGGATACTTGGAACATAATCCTCTACAGGCTCTCTATTGACGACATGTTTCTGGGATAGATTTATTTATTTCTTAGCCGATTTAAGTTTTGATTTCAAACAATGGTTAATAAAGATAAGCTTGTCAACTGTGCCGGAATCAAGAGAAGATATGAATTTATTAACTGTACCGCTGGCTGTCGACAAAACTCTCTGAGGGCACAGAAGTCATTGGTACCCCTAAATATTTTCGTGCAAGTTGTGGGTCTTGGAAACATATCCTGATCTAATTTTCACAATTAAATACGTCACATGTCGTGTACATGGTTATAAAATTTGTAAACGTTTACAGCCTATATCCAACACATTACCGTTTACACGTGTTAAGGTGGAAGCCTAAGTTTAATCCATTCTTTATTCCATGCATTCCAGGATTTGGACACAGTTTGTGTCTTCGTTATTCCCAATCTTTATTACCATTCATACCAAATGTCTTACATTCTGGGACTTGGACACACCATGTGTCTTTGTTTTATCCCAATCTTTATTACCATTCATTCCTTATACAATGTCATACATTCTGGGACTTGGACACACTATGCATCTTTGTTTTATCCCAATCTTTATTACCATTCATTCCTTATACAATGTCATACATTCTGGGACTTGGACACACTCTGTGCCTTTGTTTTATCCCAATCTTTATTACCATTCATTCCTTACAAAATGTCATACATTCTGGGGCTTGGACACACCATGTGTCTTTGTTTTATCCCAATCTTTATTACCATTCATTCCTTATACAATGTCATACGTTCTGGGACTTGGACACACTCTGTGTCTTCGTTATTCCCAATCTTTATTACCATTCATTCTACTTAAGGTTTCATTCTTTCTGGGAGTTGAATGTAACATGCATCCTTTTGTTTATTATCATCTATTATTATACTCCTGCAAACTAAAGTTGGGGAGGGGGGTATATAGGAATCAGCTTGTCCATCCATCAGTCCATCTTTCTGTCTGTAGATGGATTTGTTTCCGAACAATAACTTTAGAAATATTGACCAATTTTAATTATATTTGGTATATAGTTTTATTGCGTGAAGATGAACATTGAGATTTATTTCAGTGATATTCTATTGATTTTTACAGGAGTTATTGCCCTTTGATCATAAATTTAAAAAAAAAAAACTCTTGAAAAGCAAAGCTCTTAGGCAAAAACTGACTTTATATTTGGCATCTGTAGTGTCATAAGTATGCATTTTATCAATTACATGTATTTTCCTCGAAAAATAGGTTATGTGTTTTTCGCATTTAGTTTCTATAAGGCATAACATTGACAAATTCCTTTTGGGACAATTACTTAGGAAATATTTGACAAATTTTATTTATATTTGGTTTTGTTGCTTTATTGTATGAAGATGAATGTTGAGTTCCATTCCTGTTTCAATGTTGAGTTCCATTCCTGTTTCAATGTTGAGTTCCATTCCTGTTTCAATGTTGAGTTCCATTCCTCTTTCATTTTATTGATTTTTACAGAAGATATTGCCATTTAATCATAAAATTTTGAAAAAAAATTCTTAATAGACAAAGCTCAAAGACAAATCTGATATTTGGTATCTGTGGTGTTGTGGTAGTGTCCTCATTTCATGAATTTTGGACAAAAGATAGGTAACACATATTTTGTGTTTAGTTTCTGAGGCTAGTAATTAAGAAATTACTTTATGTTCCTTAAATACAATTTTTTCTTTGAAAGTGTTATTGACCTTTTATGCTATTTTTTTTTTTTTTTTGCAACACCTGCTTATGCTTGACCACATGCAATTAACTATTTTTTATTTAAAGGAAGGTATGTTTTGCTTAAGCATATGTTCAACTAATTTTTCCAATCTGTGTGAATGCACTATAGCTGTAGAACTGTTCAGATTTTCTTATATTATTGACCCCGTCACAAGTCTTTTCTCAAGCAGTGCTGTCAATTCCATGCCTTTTTTCTAAAACATGCTAGTTTCTTTGCTGATAACCATAAGATATACTATATAAACACCTACCTATTGGTGGAATTCAGAGTCATCTGTAAATCAGTGCATACTTACTACTCCTTATAAATATATATGTATGGTTAAGTGCAATACTGTTTCAGTTTGAAAAGGACTAAAATAAAATTGTCACTAAATTTCTTCTGTAAACGTATGTTGTATCACCCTTACTGATGTTATCAAGAATAATTCAGAAACAGTTTTAAAATTTATTAATGGTTTGAGTATTGCTTATAAATTATAACTACGTTTAGCTGCTTCATAAACTAACGACCAACAGAATTGAGAAAACTTTAAAAGGGAATTTTCATTTCTTTTTTTTTTTTTTTTATTTCTGAAGAAATCTCAGTCTGTATTTCAAGTTAAAACTAAAAACATGTAACCTATTTTTCAAGGAAAATTCATTTACTTAATAAACTAAATGCTTAAGACATCACAGATGCCGGATATCAAGTCAGTTTTTATCAGCTTGGAGATGAAATGTAACCAATGTTTAAGTATCAACTTGGAGATAAAATGTAACCAAGGTTTAAATATCAGCTTGGAGATAAAATGTAACCAAGGTTTTAATATCAGCTTGGAGATAGATTGTAACCAAGGTATAAATATCAGCTTGGAGATGAAATGTAACCAAGGTTTAAATATCAGCTTGGAGATGAAAAGTAACCAAGGTTTAAATATCAGCTTGGAGATAAAATGTAACCAAGGTGTAAATATCAGCTTGGAGATAAAATGTAACCAAGGTTTAAATATCAGCTTGGAGATAGAATGTAACCAAAGTTTTAATATCAGCTTGGAGATAGAAAGTAACCAATGTATAAATATCAACTTGGAGATAGAATGTAACCAATGTATAAATATCAGCTTGGAGATAAAATGTAACCAAGGTATAAATATCAGCTTGGAGATAGAATGTAACCAAGGTATTAATATCAGCTTGGAGATAGAATGAATCTAAAAATTTTAGTAACATGCAATATTTTGTATAATTAATAAAAAGCAATTAATTGTAACAATTTTTACACATATTGTTTCCTTAAAATGAAGAATCTCTGCTGTTACCCACAACAGGGACTTTCTAGGGTCAAATTAATACTTGCTAGTTGCTTTGTGAATGCTTATCTATTCTTCATAAAAATTATGTCATTCATTATTGGACACAATTTGTGTCTTGTCATTTCTGATCTTTATTACCAAATAAACACATCAGACAGATCCTAAAGTTAGAGAAATTTTTGTCATTTCATTTGCTGAAGGTCAGTGGTTTTCTCTACCATTCCAGAAATTATCTCCCGGTACTTCTGTTCCTCCACAAATCCACAACTGACCCCTTGAATTAACATTATTAGTGAAAGAAAGGAGCCTGGGAACTTTATTAAATGATCTGGGAACCAGGTAGATAAATTTGCATATCTGTCATGACAGTCCGCCATGATTGATGTCATACATTTCTGGTAAACATTTAATTAAGTATTGCTGGTACACATTTAATTAAGTATTGCTGGTACATTTAATAAAGTATTTCTGGTACACATTTAATTAAGTATTGCTGGTACACATTTAATTAAGTATTGCTGGTACACATTTAATTAAGTATTGCTGGTACACATTTAATTAAGTATTGCTGGTACACATTTAATTAAGTATTTCTGGTACAAATTTGATTAAGTATTGCTGGTATACATTTAATTAAGTATTTCTGGTACACATTTAATTAAGTATTGCTGGTACACATTTAATTAAGTATTGCTGGTACACATTTAATTAAGTATTGCTGGTACACATTTAATTAAGTATTTCTGGTACAAATTTGATTAAGTATTGCTGGTACACATTTAATTAAGTATTGCTGGTACACATTTATCTGATTTCTGAGTCCATTGTTCTTATACATCAAGTTTTTAAAATAAAATAAAACATTTTTTATGGTTTTGCCGTCGATATCAATTCTTTAATACATTGATTATTATTTTTGCTATTATTATTTAGTTTTTTCCATATTGCATTACATTTCAGTACTGGTAAGTGTTTACAACATCAAAAATTTCTGTAGTGGAAAACATGAGTGAGGACATCCTTCAGTTTTGATAACTTGAACACCGCAATGACTCAAAGTCACCACTGAATTACTTTGCAGTTCAAGTTATTGAAGTTCTAAATGTTGAAAATTAACATTCATTAAAACGATAATGTATTTAGAATTGTTATTGACTATACAAATTAGCTTGATACACACTATTATATATTGTATTTTCATTATACTTCAAATACAGCTGTTTTGGTAAGGATGTAAATTTTATATCAAATCAGAATTTATTTCCAACTCAAAACAAACTTTGACCTTAAATGACATATAATTATTCATTGTCTGATAAAGCTTTATAATTTTGGTTGTCTAAAAGAAAAATGACATCATGCAACAAATTTCTGTGGTAGATAGGGCTTCATAGTTGACTGGGTAGCTCTGTCAGTAGAGCATCCCACTAGCATTGTGAAGATCCTGGGCTTGGGTTCCAGTTTGACAGTTGCATTTTTTTCCATTTTCTGTTACTTTTGTGGGCTTTTCCTGTGGAGTCAATCAACAAGTTTCCAGGGGAGAACCTGGTGGTTTAAAATTAAAGGTAGTTTAATCAAAAAAAGGGGAGATAGTTGGGTTGCTAAGAACATCCTGCTATATTGGTAAGGTCCTGGGCTCGAGTAATGAATTAGTTGTTGCAGTTCTTCCCTTTCCTGTTACAGGATCATGTAAATAACTGGGTCACATTTAGTATCCAATTTTACATGTTTAATTGAAGCTCAGTAATGTTGCTGTACACCTAATACAAGAGTATTTCACCTGCTTTGAGACCTTCATATATTATAGAAGAAGCCAAAGAAAATCACCAATTTCAGCAAAC
Organism: Tegillarca granosa; assembly: GCA_029721355.1. Taxonomy (NCBI): domain Eukaryota; kingdom Metazoa; phylum Mollusca; class Bivalvia; order Arcoida; family Arcidae; genus Tegillarca; species Tegillarca granosa. Next base: position 9,549,325 of record CM056606.1, on the reverse strand, counting down.
AAATTGGCTTTTAAATTAATAATAATTTGTTTTGATATACTAGTATATATCTTTATACCTACTGTTTCTTCTTTAACTTTTGTCTTTGTGGTTCCAGTGTTTTAGACTCAGCAGTATTTTATCTCATTACCTGATAGGTATATTTGTCAAACCTGCAGCAGGTGATTGAACCAATGTGTTGGATACTTAAATAAAAAAATGTTTCAAAATTATAAATATTACTTCATTATTACAATTTAATGTCTTGAATATCCAAAAACATAAACACTGTAAATCAATGAAATTCACATGTTCAAGTAATTAAATATAAAAATATTTGATCTACCAAAACCACGGATCATAATGTAATCATCTCTGGGTTGATTGGAAATTTGAACAGGGTGAAAAACAAGACATTTCTTAAGATTCTCAAGTAATTCAGTACATGTATTGCAACTTTAACAGTTAAACCTGGTCAATAGATGACATGTCTGAACTGATCTACAGTGAAACAAGTCTAAACTGAACCCTGAGCCAATAGATTACATGTCTGAACTGATCTACAGTGAAACAAGTCTAAACTGAACTCTGTTTCAATAGATAACATGTCTGAACTGATCTACAGTGAAGTGAAACAACTCTGTACTGAACCATGGGTCAATAGATAACATGTCTGAACTGATCTAAAGTGAATCCAGTCTAAATTGAACCCTGTTTCAAAAGATAACATGTCTGAACTGATCTACAGTGAATCCAGTCTAAATTGAACCCTGTTTCAATAGATAACATGTCTGAACTGATCTACAGTGAAGTGAAACAAGTCTAAACTGAACCATGGGTCAATAGATAACATGTCTGAACTGATCTACAGTGAAGTGAAACAAGTCTATACTGAACCCTGTTTCAAAAGATAACATGTCTGAACTGATCTACAGTGAATCCAGTCTAAATTGAACCCTGTTTCAAAAGATAACATGTCTGAACTGATCTACAGTGAATCCAGTCTAAATTGAACCCTGTTTCAAAAGATAACATGTCTGAACTGATCTACAGTGAATCCAGTCTAAATTGAACCCTGTTTCAATAGATAACATGTCTGAACTGATCTACAGTGAAGTGAAACAAGTCTAAACTGAACCATGGGTCAATAGATAACATGTCTGAACTGATCTACAGTGAAGTGAAACAAGTCTAAACTGAACCATGGGTCAATAGATAACATGTCTGAACTGATCTACAGTGAAGTGAAACAAGTCTAAACTGAACCATGGGTCAATAGATAACATGTCTGAACTGATCTACAGTGAAGTGAAACAAGTCTATACTGAACCCTGTTTCAATAGATAACATGTCTGAACTGATCTACAGTGAAGTGAAACAAGTCTATACTGAACCATGGGTCAATAGATAACATGTCTGAACTGATCTACAGTAAAACAAGTCTAAACTGAACTCTGGGTCAAAAGATAACATGTCTGAACTGATCTACAGTGAAACCAGTCTAAACTGAACCCTGTTTCAATAGATAACATGTCTGAACTGATCTACAGTGAAGTGAAACAAGTCTAAACTGAACCCTGTTTCAAAAGATAACATGTCTGAACTGATCTACAGTAAAACAAGTCTAAACTGAACTCTGGGTCAAAAGATTACATGTCTGAACTGATCTACAGTAAAACAAGTCTAAACTGAACTCTGGGTCAATAGATAACATGTCTGAACTGATCTACAGTGAAGTGAAACAAGTCTAAACTGAACCCTGTTTCAAAAGATAACATGTCTGAACTGATCTACAGTAAAACAAGTCTAAACTGAACTCTGGGTCAAAAGATAACATGTCTGAACTGATCTACAGTAAAACAAGTCTAAACTGAACTCTGGGTCAATAGATAACATGTCTGAACTGATCTACAGTGAAGTGAAACAAGTCTAAACTGAACCCTGTTTCAAAAGATAACATGTCTGAACTGATCTACAGTAAAACAAGTCTAAACTGAACTCTGGGTCAAAAGATAACATGTCTGAACTGATCTACAGTGAAACCAGTCTAAACTGAACACTGTTTCAATAGATAACATGTCTGAACTGATCTACAGTGAATCCAGTCTAAATTGAACCCTGTTTCAATAGATAACATGTCTGAACTGATCTACAGTGAAGTGAAACAAGTCTATACTGAACCATGGGTCAATAGATAACATGTCTGAACTGATCTACAGTAAAACAAGTCTAAACTGAACTCTGGGTCAAAAGATAACATGTCTGAACTGATCTACAGTGAAACCAGTCTAAACTGAACCCTGTTTCAATAGATAACATGTCTGAACTGATCTACAGTGAAGTGAAACAAGTCTAAACTGAACCCTGTTTCAAAAGATAACATGTCTGAACTGATCTACAGTGAACCAGTCTAAATTGAACCCTGTTTCAATAGATAACATGTCTGAACTGATCTACAGTGAAGTGAAACAAGTCTAAACTGAACCCTGTTTCAAAAGATAACATGTCTGAACTGATCTACAGTAAAACCAGTCTAAACTGAACTCTGGGTCAAAAGATAACATGTCTGAACTGATCTACAGTGAAACCAGTCTAAACTGAACCCTGTTTCAATAGATAACATGTCTGAACTGATCTACAGTGAAGTGAAACAAGTCTAAACTGAACCCTGTTTCAAAAGATAACATGTCTGAACTGATCTACAGTGAATCCAGTCTAAATTGAACCCTGTTTTAATAGATAACATGTCTGAACTGATCTACAGTGAAGTGAAACAAGTCTAAACTGAACCCTGTTTCAAAAGATAACATGTCTGAACTGATCTACAGTAAAACCAGTCTAAACTGAAATCTGTTTCAAAAGATAACATGTCTGAACTGATCTACAGTAAAACCAGTCTAAACTGAACCCTGTTTCAATAGATAACATGTCTGAACTGATCTACAGTGAAGTGAAACAAGTCTAAACTGAACCCTGTTTCAAAAGATAACATGTCTGAACTGATCTACAGTGAATCCAGTCTAAATTGAACCCTGTTTCAATAGATAACATGTCTGAACTGATCTACAGTGAAGTGAAACAAGTCTAAACTGAACCCTGTTTCAAAAGATAACATGTCTGAACTGATCTACAGTGAATCCAGTCTAAATTGAACCCTGTTTCAATAGATAACATGTCTGAACTGATCTACAGTGAAGTGAAACAAGTCTAAACTGAACCATGGGTCAATAGATAACATGTCTGAACTGATCTACAGTGAAGTGAAACAAGTCTAAACTGAACCATGGGTCAATAGATAACATGTCTGAACTGATCTACAGTGAAGTGAAACAAGTCTAAACTGAACCATGGGTCAATAGATAACATGTCTGAACTGATCTACAGTGAAGTAAAACAAGTCTATACTGAACCCTGTTTCAATAGATAACATGTCTGAACTGATCTACAGTGAAGTGAAACAAGTCTATACTGAACCATGGGTCAATAGATAACATGTCTGAACTGATCTACAGTAAAACAAGTCTAAACTGAACTCTGGGTCAAAAGATAACATGTCTGAACTGATCTACAGTGAAACCAGTCTAAACTGAACCCTGTTTCAATAGATAACATGTCTGAACTGATCTACAGTGAAGTGAAACAAGTCTAAACTGAACCCTGTTTCAAAAGATAACATGTCTGAACTGATCTACAGTAAAACAAGTCTAAACTGAACTCTGGGTCAAAAGATAACATGTCTGAACTGATCTACAGTAAAACAAGTCTAAACTGAACTCTGGGTCAATAGATAACATGTCTGAACCGATCTACAGTGAAGTGAAACAAGTCTAAACTGAACCCTGTTTCAAAAGATAACATGTCTGAACTGATCTACAGTAAAACAAGTCTAAACTGAACTCTGGGTCAAAAGATAACATGTCTGAACTGATCTACAGTGAAACCAGTCTAAACTGAACACTGTTTCAATAGATAACATGTCTGAACTGATCTACAGTGAATCCAGTCTAAATTGAACCCTGTTTCAATAGATAACATGTCTGAACTGATCTACAGTGAAGTGAAACAAGTCTATACTGAACCATGGGTCAATAGATAACATGTCTGAACTGATCTACAGTAAAACAAGTCTAAACTGAACTCTGGGTCAAAAGATAACATGTCTGAACTGATCTACAGTGAAACCAGTCTAAACTGAACCCTGTTTCAATAGATAACATGTCTGAACTGATCTACAGTGAAGTGAAACAAGTCTAAACTGAACCCTGTTTCAAAAGATAACATGTCTGAACTGATCTACAGTGAACCAGTCTAAATTGAACCCTGTTTCAATAGATAACATGTCTGAACTGATCTACAGTGAAGTGAAACAAGTCTAAACTGAACCCTGTTTCAAAAGATAACATGTCTGAACTGATCTACAGTAAAACCAGTCTAAACTGAACTCTGGGTCAAAAGATAACATGTCTGAACTGATCTACAGTGAAACCAGTCTAAACTGAACCCTGTTTCAATAGATAACATGTCTGAACTGATCTACAGTGAAGTGAAACAAGTCTAAACTGAACCCTGTTTCAAAAGATAACATGTCTGAACTGATCTACAGTGAATCCAGTCTAAATTGAACCCTGTTTCAATAGATAACATGTCTGAACTGATCTACAGTGAAGTGAAACAAGTCTAAACTGAACCCTGTTTCAAAAGATAACATGTCTGAACTGATCTACAGTAAAACCAGTCTAAACTGAAATCTGTTTCAAAAGATAACATGTCTGAACTGATCTACAGTAAAACCAGTCTAAACTGAACCCTGTTTCAATAGATAACATGTCTGAACTGATCTACAGTGAAGTGAAACAAGTCTAAACTGAACCCTGTTTCAAAAGATAACATGTCTGAACTGATCTACAGTGAATCCAGTCTAAATTGAACCCTGTTTCAATAGATAACATGTCTGAACTGATCTACAGTGAAGTGAAACAAGTCTAAACTGAACCCTGTTTCAAAAGATAACATGTCTGAACTGATCTACAGTGAATCCAGTCTAAATTGAACCCTGTTTCAATAGATAACATGTCTGAACTGATCTACAGTGAAGTGAAACAAGTCTAAACTGAACCATGGGTCAATAGATAACATGTCTGAACTGATCTACAGTGAAGTGAAACAAGTCTAAACTGAACCATGGGTCAATAGATAACATGTCTGAACTGATCTACAGTGAAGTGAAACAAGTCTAAACTGAACCATGGGTCAATAGATAACATGTCTGAACTGATCTACAGTGAAGTGAAACAAGTCTATACTGAACCCTGTTTCAATAGATAACATGTCTGAACTGATCTACAGTGAAGTGAAACAAGTCTAAACTAAACCATGAGTAAATAGATAACATGTCTGAACTGATCTACGCTGAAATAAGTCTAAATTGAACCCTGAGTAAACAGAACTTAATGAAAACTGTCAAGATTATACCTTTATTTGGCCTAATTTATAAGAATTTACGTTTGTACAGTAAAAATTAATTATTTAAATTTTTATTATTATTATTATTCTTATTATTATTATTATTATTATTTCACTTATTAGGCAACTGAACTGAAAATAAATGTCCCATCAAATTTATTAGTTTACTTGTAATTTTAAGTCAGATCAAATCCCCAAAAAGAGTGTTAATTACTGGAACTCATCTGATCACTGTCAGACTTAGATAACCTTTTTAAAGCACAGTGACTGACGTTAGTACTCATAAAATATTGATTTCAATTAAAATCAGTGTAAGTGTTCTCATAATCAGGTAAGCTTGCGATGGAACATTTAATGTAAAACATACTTAATAATGTGTTTCATCTGTACCTGTATTTGATAATCCTTCAGTACAAAAATCAACAGAACAGGACAAAGGTATTTAAAAAACTTAATCTTTTTATTAATTAATTGAAAAAAATATTCATTTAATTAACAGAAATAAAAAGTGATATTTTATTTCAGTAGAAGTATTTGCTATTTCTAGAAGAGACATATAAATGTTCATATAAATGTTGCTGTTTCAAGCAATGGGTAAACACCATAAACTGTATAGAAAATATAAATGTTACATTTCATCAGAATAGGAAATAAAAATATCTTAACTACAATAAATAAATAAATAAATAAATAAATAAATAAATAATCTAACACTATGAACATGGAGAATAAGATACTACCTTACATCTTGGTTATTGAATAATGAAATAAACGTTACTGGTTTTACACTCTGAAATTGCTAAGGGGAGATAACACAGTATTTCTACTGTGTTAGGATTTTAATATTTGCACTGAAAGCACCAGTATTCATTGATAATAAAAATCAACTCGATTTAATTTTTGGTGACAGGTGACCTTTAAAAATTTATTTCTCTGAAACTGATTTTGGGGGGATCTAATATGATATTGTTAGATATTATTACTCAAAGGTCTTAAGAGTATAGTTTAATTGTTCATTTCATGAAATTCGGTTTTGTTCATTTTACGAAAGTTAGTCATTTTTGAGTGAATTTTATTGTTTTTTGTTATAGATAGAGATAGATAATAATAACACAATGCAAAATTGATTAAGTGAACCAGATCTGACTGATCTATAAAGGGCAATTTTTATAACTATACGATGATTCATGTTTATCAGTTTTTTTAAACCTGTTATAGATAGATAATTGCAGAAGTGATAAACATGACAAGTTATAACAAAATAGCTAGTTTTGTTGTAACTATATCATTCTTGTTGGAGTGGAGTGGAGTAATGGTGTTTTACGCCCCAGATTCTTTCACTTATTTCAAGGCAGTCAGTTCTGGGATGGTAGAGAAAACCAGAGTGCCCGGAGAAAACCACCGACCTTCGGCAAGCAAACTGACAAACTTTCTCACACTAGGATCTGTCCTGAGTGGGATTCGAACCCAGGCGGTGACTATATCATTCTTGTTGGAGTTTTAGCCCCTGAAATTTCTTCTTTTTTTCTTTTTTTCTCACTATTTTTTTTTTTTAATTTGACAAGATTGGACTTTTTTTTAGTTTTATTTTTATATAATTACCCATGTAGTAGTTGTTGCCTCTGAAATTTTAACTTCTTATGAATTTTGATGAAACAATAACAAAAAAGAACATGTGTCCAAGTACTGCCTTCTAAATGTTACTTTATTTTTAGAAATGACCATTGTAACTTTGTTTTCAAACTATGCATCTAATTCAAAGCCAGGATAGTTCAGGTGAGCATTTGGTCTATTGTTGTGTAGGTCAAAGAATGAAAGATCAAGGTCACAAGGTCAGATCTTAATCTTCATATGTTGAGAGTATTTGGCACAGTTCTAGTCATCAATATGTGTACTTTCCTTTGCTAAACTAACGGTCATTAGAGAATCCAAGCCTTGTGGTCAGTGATGCAGAGTTATTATTGGGTTCAAGCCCAAGAGTGACTGTATGGTTTGTCTTTAAACAAGTATCCCCTCCCATTAAATTTTGTGTAAGATATTTGAAAATATTTTTCACAGAAATGTTCAAAATGGCTTGATTTCATCATTTTAGGCCATTTCTATCAAAGTTAAAAAATTTAATTGTAAGGGGGGGGAGTTACAAAACGAAGTCTTTCCATCCACATTAATTAACCTGTGTAATAAATGGTGGTGAGGTGATCTCTGTCTCTCACATTTAAACACTAGAACTGTTAGTCTATAGGCTTTGGAAAATTAAGAAATCATAATTTTTTGTTTGAGGATTTGCCTTCAGGAGATCCTTTTTTAACATAATTTATCAAAATGCATTTTAGGCTTTTTTAATGCAAATTAAAATCTTTTCTTTACTATATGTCAGGTGATGGCATCATGTCCAACTATAGTCATTTTAAATTTAAAAGTATGTGCAACAGGAGATGATAAATATATGATACATGTATTATGTATCAGTACACATTTACCATACATTATATACCTATATTGTGTTAAAACAAAGACCCCACATTCCCCATTACATTTTGTCCAAACTTAAAAACACAAAGCAAAAATATATATACAAAAAAAGAAAACTCTAAAATGGAAAGTAAATAGACCTACCTTTTTCTGGTTTTGATTTTTTTCACTAGAAATCTTTGTCAAAATAAACAAACATTCTGTCTTAGTTCTCTTTACACATTGCACACATTGACCAAATTCTTCAGGAAAATGATACAAACAAAGAATTTCAAAATTTAACCAATAGTGTTCCAGGTTACATTATGTGAGCCAATCAGAACTTTTGTTGGTAGCAGCATAAGGTTTATAGATAAGAGACCTGATATATGTTCACCAAGATAATCTTTTTATTTTTACAGATTATATGGCAAGTAGAAAGTAATTAATAAAGTATAATAGCACCTGTATGTTTCATTCAGACCACTCTCTGGTATAACTGACTTGTAATGGGACAGATGGTTTCTATATATAGGGTCATCATCAAACATTTTAAGTGTAATTTTTGTCTGATAAATTTCTTTTAATGTGAGGTCATTAAGTTACCATTTCACAATTTTTTTCAGCTAACCTGGCCAAAGACCATGTAAACTTATGGCTTAGTAAAGTATGCATCAGTAATCCTTAATTCTCCCATCTGAATTCGCATGGCAAATTGAAACCAAATTTGGTTTAGAAAGTCTCTAAAAAGTAAAGAGAAAGATTATAAATGATACACATGTATATCCAGATTGTCAATTTGCTATACACCTGTATTGATGTTAAATGTTACTATAAATAGCATCAATGATTGATTTTTTGTAGGTTTATTTTTGTATCTATTTTGTTTAGATTTATTAATACATGTATAGCAATTTTCAAATTAAAAGTTTAACATATGTTGACCTTGACTAGTGACCTTGTATACTAAACCATTTTATTATCTTCTTGTCAAGAACAAAAAGGCCCAAAAGCAACTTCATATTTAGCTTTACCAAGTACATGTATGTAAAAATGATAAACTTTTATTCAAGTAACTACCATCATGTTGCAGGGAAGATTGTTTTGTTCCATATTGAATAACAAATTTAAGAACTCAACTATATGCCTACCTTTATATACTAAAAGTCTTTTTTTATTTTGTGTCATTATATTCATGCATCCATTTGTCTATCTAACTGTTTTTTGTCTATCTGTCCATCAGCCTGTCTGTCTCAATCTGTCTGTCCATCTGTCTTTTTGTCTGTCCATGTGTCTTTATTTATCTCACAATCTGTCATTTCACATGACCATCTGTCTGTCTATCTGTCCATTTGTCTGTCTGTCTGTGTCTGTCTGTTTGTCTATCCACCATCTGTCTGTCAAAGCACCTAGGTTATGTTTGACATGTAACATAATGGAGTACGATTGGTGAAGGGATTGTGTTTTAGTTTTGAGTTCTGATTGAGTTTTGATGAATCTTGATTGTCCATCTGTGTGTCTGTCTTTTTGTCTGTCTGTTCATCTGTCTGTTTATTAGTTCATTTGTTTGTTTGTCCATTTATCTGTTCATCTGTCAGTCCATGTCTATTTATCTGTCAATTTGTCCAACTGTCTGTCCATTTGTCTGTCTGTCAAAATGCTAAAGAAAGTTTAACATGTAACATAATGCAGTGTGATTTGTGAAGAGATTGTTTGTGAGTTATGAGTTTACATTGAGTTTGATGAATCTTGGCTGTTGATGTTTATTATTCATGTATATACATGTACATTGATAATGCTTTAAGCTCATATGATCAAAGGCCAAAGTCATAGCTGTATAAGATTATATTAAAATATTGTAGGTATTGATACGTCAATCATTTTGATATTTAGTTCAAGGTCATAGGATCAAATGCCAAGGTCATAGCTATATGAGAAGATTAAAATTCTTAATTAGGCAAATTCAACTTAAATAGTTGATTCTCATCCAGGTTGGAAATTGTTAATTATCTGGAAATCGTCATAAAATGATTTCTGGATGATAACTTGAAAAGTAAATGACATTTTTGAAAGAAATTTGGCATACATGTATTGTGATAAGATCTTGGTTGGGATTGCTTATAAGATAACTACATCAAAAGTCAAGGTCACAATTGCTTGGTCATTTCACAAAATAAGCAACCTCTAGCTATATCTTGGCCATATGTAAAGATAATGAGATGGGGTTTTCAATTTTCGTATTTTCTAGCAATGCTGATGAAATTAAAACCAAAATCAAAGGTCAAGGTCATGACTTCCATTTTGAACTTTGTGTTTTCTGCACTAAAATGGCTATATATGTAAAGATAATGACATGGGGTTTTCAGTTTTCACATTTTCTAGCAATGCTGATGAAGGTAAAGCCAAAATCAAAGGTCAGGGTCATGACCTACATTTTGACCTTTGTGTTTTCTACACTAAAATGGCTATATATGTAAAGATAATGACATGGGGTTTTCAGTTTTCATATTTTCTAGCAATGCTGATGAAAATAAAGCCAAATTCAAAGGTCAGGGTCATGACCTACATTTTGACCTTTGTGTTTTCTGCACTAAAATGGCTATTGTTGCATGAAATTTACAAATTTTGGCATGAAATTGGCTATTTTTGATGATATTTAGACGTTGAATTCACTTTTTATGAAAATAAAGCCAAAATCAAAGTTCAAGGTCATGACCTACATTTTGACCTTTGTGTTTTCTGCACTAAAATGGCTATTGTTGCATGAAATTTACAAATTTTGGCATGAAATTGGCTATTTTTGATGATATTTAGACATAGAATTCACTATTTATGAAAATAAAGCCAAAATCAAAGGTCAAGGTCATGACCTACATTTTGACCTTTGAGTTTTCTGCACTAAAATGGCTATTGTTGCATGAAATTTACAATTTTTGGCATGAAATTGACTGTTTTTGATGATATTTAGACCTAGAATTTACTATTTATGGAATTTTAGTTTTGTAAAATGATTATGGTGGCAAAATATTTTGATGTTGACTGTTTTGCATTAAATTGGATATTTCCAAATAATTTTAGGTGCAGATGCCACTATGGATCTTTTCTTAAATGAAATTATATTGAAATGAAAACAGAACATTCAGATTTCTAAATAATTTGTCATAATTGCAATCTTTTAACATGTTCTGATGTATGATGCTTATATATATATATATATATATATATATATATATATATATATATATATATGATATACTAGTATTAAATCTTAACCCATCACTGGTATCCCTTTACTATCAACCAGGTCCCTGCGAGACACATGATCACCCATAATTATTGTTAACTAGGTACCATTTCTCTCTGAAACCCCCTTCTCCGAAATACGAAAACCTGGTTTCCACGGAGTTTCCATGACTCTTGTTTAAATATGATTTCAGCTTAGAGTTTAAAGGTCAAGGTCCTAGATACATATGACATTTATTTTAGGTACATGTATTTATAAATGAACTTTACTTTAAACGAAGTTTAGGGGGTATAAAGGAATCAGCTTGTCTCTCCGTCTGTCCATCCATCCATTTGTCCATCCATCTGTAGACAGATTGCTTTCCAGACAATGACTTAAGAAATATTTGACCAATTTTAATTATATTTGATACATAGGTTTATTGTGTGAAGATGAACATTGAGTTCGATATCATAGTTATTCTATTGATTTTTAAAGGAGTTATTGCCCTTTGATTATAAAATTAAAAGAAAAATCTTAAAAAGGCAAAAACTGACTTGATATTTGGCATCTGTAGTGTCTTAAGTATGCAGTTTATCAATTACATAAATTTTCCTCAAAAAATAGGTGTCACTTTTTTGCCCTTAGTTTCTATAAGGCATAACACTCATGAATTCTTTTCATGACAAAAAACTGAAGAAATATATGACCAATTTTAATTATATTTGGTATGTGGTTTTATTGTATGAAGATAAATGTTGAGTTCGATTTTCTTATCATTTTATTGCTTTTTACAGAAGTAATTGCCCTTTGATCATAAGATTAAAAAACTTCTTTTTCTTAAAAACACAGGCAAATCTATGGTGTTGTAAGCATGCAGTTTCTTAATTTAATAAATTTTGGATGAAAAATATGTGACGCGTTTTATCCTGTTTAGTTTTTGGGATGTACAATTAAGAAATTTACTTTACATTCCTTTGATACAATGTTTTATTTGAAAGTGTTCTGTACCATTTACACAATTTTTTTTCTTTGAGTGTTTCAATAAGGGCTTCATTTATGGACTTTGTTTGTCACAATGAAATCAAGATTGCGGGTCTGCTGATGGTGGGTCTGCTTGGAGTATTAGTCTGCTTTAGATACAGCTATGTATTTATGTATTTATGCATGTTATGTATTTGTCAGTGGGGTTGTAACTGGGGAAAATTAGGATAGTTTCTGTATTTAGTGCTATTTTTATTGTACTTTGCAAATGATTTAGGTCATATCCTCAGGAGGCCTTTTGTTTTCAAAAAAACATTACCCGGTACTTAATGTGGTTTATTGTCAAAAATAATGGATGCTACATGATTTGAAAAAATGCTGAATGTATATTGCCAATCATTCAAATGTTTTTTTTTCCTTTTCATACACAAAATTTACATATATGTTGCTAGATAATGTTTTTTTCAGCCTGGTTCCATGTCTTTTACACAAAACAAAAAACTTTCAAAAGAGACAAATTTGATCATGTCAAGAAGTGAAAAATCATACATATAAAGGAAGATAATGCAGTATGATTTATTTACTTATCTGATTTCAGATTCTTACAGTACAGACATTTGTTTTGTACCTAGTTACAGAGGAACATATAAAGGGAGATAATGCAGTGTGATTTATTTACTTATCTGATTTCAGATACTTTCAGTACAGATATTTGTTATTTACCTAGTTACATATAAAGGGAGGTAATGCAGTGTGATTTATTTACTTATCTGATTTCAGATACTTACAGTACAGATATTTGTTTTTTTCAGCCTGGTTACGTATAAAGGGAGGTAATGCAGTGTGATTTATTTACTAATCTGATTTCAGATACTTACAGTACAGATATTTGTTATTTACCTAGTTACATATAAAGGGAGGTAATGCAGTGTGATTTATTTACTTATCTGATTTCAGATACTTACAGTACAGGTATTTGTTATTTACCTAGTTACATATAATGGGAGGTAATGCAGTGTGATTTATTTACTTATCTGATTTCAGATACTTACAGTACAGATATTTGTTATTTACCTAGTTACATATAAAGGGAGGTAATGCAGTGTGATTTATTTACTTATCTGTTTTCAGATACTTACAGTACAGATATTTGTTATTTACCTAGTTACATATAAAGGGAGGTAATACAGTGTGATTTATTTACTTATCTGATTTCAGATACTTACAGTACAGATATTTGTTATTTACCTAGTTACATATAAAGGGAGGTAATGCAGTATGATTTATTTACTTATCTGATTTCAGATACTTACAGTACAGATATTTGTTATTTACCTAGTTACGTATAAAGGGAGGTAATGCAGTATGATTTATTTACTTATCTGATTTCAGATACTTACAGTACAGATATTTGTTATTTACCTAGTTACATATAAAGGGAGGTAATGCAGTATGATTTATTTACTTATCTGTTTTCAGATACTTACAGTACAGATATTTGTTATTTACCTAGTTACATATAAAGGGAGGTAATGCAGTGTGATTTATTTACTTATCTGTTTTCAGATACTTACAGTACAGATATTTGTTATTTACCTAGTTACATATAAAGGGAGGTAATGCAGTATGATTTATTTACTTATCTGATTTCAGATACTTACAGTACAGATATTTGTTATTTACCTAGTTACATATAAAGGGAGGTAATGCAGTGTGATTTATTTACTTATCTGATTTCAGATACTTACAGTACAGATATTTGTTATTTACCTAGTTACATATAAAGGGAGGTAATGCAGTATGATTTATTTACTTATCTGTTTTCAGATACTTACAGTACAGATATTTGTTATTTACCTAGTAACATATAAAGGGAGGTAATGCAGTGTGATTTATTTACTTATCTGATTTCAGATACTTACAGTACAGATATTTGTTATTTACCTAGTTACATATAAAGGGAGGTAATGCAGTGTGATTTATTTACTTATCTGTTTTCAGATACTTACAGTACAGATATTTGTTATTTACCTAGTTACATATAAAGGGAGGTAATACAGTGTGATTTATTTACTTATCTGATTTCAGATACTTACAGTACAGATATTTGTTATTTACCTAGTTACGTATAAAGGGAGGTAATGCAGTATGATTTATTTACTTATCTGATTTCAGATACTTACAGTACAGATATTTGTTATTTACCTAGTTACATATAAAGGGAGGTAATGCAGTATGATTTATTTACTTATCTGTTTTCAGATACTTACAGTACAGATATTTGTTATTTACCTAGTTACATATAAAGGGAGGTAATGCAGTGTGATTTATTTACTTATCTGTTTTCAGATACTTACAGTACAGATATTTGTTATTTACCTAGTAACATATAAAGGGAGGTAATGCAGTGTGATTTATTTACTTATCTGATTTTAGATACTTACAGTACAGATATTTGTTATTTACCTAGTTACATATAAAGGGAGGTAATGCAGTGTGATTTATTTACTTATCTGATTTCAGATACTTACAGTACAGATATTTGTTATTTACCTAGTTACAGAGGACCATGTAAAGCTAACATAACTAGATATTATTTCAACAATTCTACCAAGACATGTGAAAAATTTATGTTTGGTGGATGCCACAGCAATGGCAACAATTTTGTAACAGAAAAGGATTGTAACACTGTATGTGGTGAGTCCAACATATATGTCCATAAATCTTCTGTAGATTTTAAAATTAGTTTATGAATTTCATAAGATTTATGGAATAAAATATGTAATTGAATTTAAAAAAAAACAACTTTTTGCACACTCTAATTGAAAAAATGTTTTATTGAAATAAAAAAACTTAAACAAAACCATCTTTATAATTTTGTTTTATTATTTCATTATATATACTTTCATTTTATCACTAATAAAATGATTGAAAAAAATGTATCACCTGAAGACATTGTTTTTTTTTTTTTTTTTTTTTTTTTTTACTTCATTCTATGAGAAATAAATCATTATCTATATATAATGTCCACTTAAAGACTTCTATAGATTTATGGATTTTACATCAGGTGTTATAAAGGTAAAGAAATATTGTACATGTTAACTGTAAACAGTTTACAATTACAATATATGGAGCTGAATCTCGTTATCTTAGAATTTGATATCTCAGATTTTCAGATGAGTTGAATAATTTTAAAGAAATTTTCCGTGAATGGAAATGAAATAAAAAAAATGTTTCTTAACTCAAACTAAACGTTTTTTGTTCCTATAACTTTGATACACTACAACACATCTGTAATTAAAATTTATCATAAACTGCTGCCAGGAGCCCAGCACTTGTGTATCCTAACTGAAATGATATTTACTCCCACTGATCTGACAACTTCTGTAAACTATTAATTCTTATCAATCACAAACAATGATCCAGGTGGAATAGCTGTAGGTTAAATAACTCTAAAACAGAACAATAAATGCAACAGATGAAACCATATTGATTACTACATAAACAAACAAACTATAATTGTGAACCATATTGATTACTACATAAACTAACAAACCAGAAGTGTGAACCATATAGATTACTTCATAAACTAACAAACCAGAAGTGTGAACCAATATTGATTACTACATAAACTAACAAACCATATTGATAACTACATAAACAAACAAATCAGAAGTGTGAACCATATTGATTACTATATAAAATAACAAACCATATTGATTACTACATAAACTAACAAACCATATTGATTACTACATAAACTAACAAACCATATTGATTACTACATAAACTAACAAACCATATTGATTACTACATAAACAAACAAACCATATTGATTACTACATAAACTAACAAACCATATTGATTACTACATAAACTAACAAACCATATTGATTACTACATAAACTAACAAACCATATTGATTACTACATAAACTAACAAACCATATTGATTACTACATAAACAAACAAACCATATTGATTACTACATAAACTAACAAACCATATTGATTACTATATAAACTAACAAACCATATTGATTACTACATAAACTAACAAACCATATTGATTACTACATAAACTAACAAACCATATTGATTACTACGTAAACAAACAAACCATATTGATTACTACATAAACTAACAAACCATATTGATTACTACATAAACTAACAAACCATATTGATTACTATATAAACTAACAAACCATATTGATTACTACATAAACTAACAAACCATATTGATTACTACATAAACTAACAAACCATATTGATTACTACATAAACAAACAAAACAGAAGTGTGAACCATATTGACTACTACATAAACTAACAAACCATATTGATTACTACATAAACTAACAAACCATATTGATTACTACATAAACTAACAAACCATATTGATTACTACATAAAAAAACAAAACAGAAGTGTGAACCATATTGACTACTACATAAACTAACAAACCATATTGATTACTACATAAACTAACAAACCAGAAGTGTAAACCAATATTGATTACTACATAAACTAACAAACCATATTGATTACTATATAAACTAACAAACCATATTGATTACCATATAAACTAACAAACCATATTGATTACTACATAAACTAACAAACCATATTGATTACTTCATAAACAAACCAACAAACCAGAAGTGTGAACCATATTGATTACTATATAAACAAACAAACTAGAAGTGTGAGGATATAATATCATTGATTAGTTAAATGTACATGGAAGTGATGATGAACATGCAAGTGATGACCTTTACTTATAGTCTGCCAAAAATTCCACAAAATGTTCAAATTACTCCTTTCCTTTTTCAGTCATCATTTACAACTTTTTTATCTTAAAATATTATTAATTTTATTATTCTCAGTTTGGAACATCCCTCTATTTTAGGTGTAGGTGCTCAAATTCATTGAAAATAACTAACACTGAAATAAAGCATTCATGTTTTTCCATTGTCCATGAGAACATCATCTGCATACACATTTTCTCATTAATTGTACAAGCATTTAGCAATGCTTGTATCTAGAAAGCTTATGCATAAAACTGTTATGTTTTAGATCACTTGCCTGATATACATTGTTTATCATGCAAATTATAAAATGTGAGCTGAATACATCCAGACCTCAGTCTGTTGATTAGTAAGCTCTTGTTTATATGCCACTTCACCACATTAACAAATCTCAAAATATACTATATGTTGCTTATTTTACTATCTGTTTAAATTCTGATGTCTAAAATAGGATTGATTTTTCTTTTTTCAAGTTCCATAGTCATTTTGGTAGTGTTATTTTTTATGACTATAGATATCATATGTCTGGTTTAGGAAGGTGAAATTGTGTCAATTTATGCAAATGAAACAGCAAAGTTCTTATACCAGTAGTTTTCAGAATTCAGAGGATCTGTATGGTTTATAAAGTGTTATCTCTAAAGAATAAAATGACAAAGTCGTGTCAAGTTGCCATCTCACATTTTGCATGTAAATTTGACAATGGTTTTGAAATACACTGCTGGTGCACCTTCTCATAAAATATAGGTCATCTCCTGTCAGTCAAGAAGAGCATTTGACATCTGACCCCACCCACTGGTAACTAGAAAAAAGTCTGATCAGTATATACAAATAATTTATTAAATTTGATAAAATAACAATAAAATTACATTTTTGTGTTAAGATTGAATGAACAATTATTAAAAGATGAATTTATCTAAAATAATGGATGAATTGATACCACTTAAAATTCCATTTGTGGATTAACATTGGAAGTGCATGTAGCAGTGCAGTCAGTTGGTAGAAAACTTGTCATGTTATGGTCAGTGGATAAGGATTGTTTTTGTCAGCTTTAGTAGCTGTATAATTGTCTTAATTGTAAGATCAGTCTGACTGCTTACTTAAAGCATCTTCAACTTAAGCTTATTAAGCAATCCAATCTTGATGTACTTTATACAAATTTAAAAAACAACACTTTTTCAGTTGAAAGAAAAATTGGAAACATTGAAGATGTTTTTATACCACAGTGTACAAAGGATGGTAGTTTTGCTTACAAACAATGTCATGGGGCTGTGTGTTTCTGTGTGAATGATAATGGTAACTATCAACCTGGAACAATTCAAGTAGGACATACAGACTGTCAAACTAGTAAGTAATCTCATCAGTCAATTTTTACTTATAAGTAGTAAGATTTACAGACAGAACTTAGCCTTTGTAGGTGTTAATGGTAAAACACCAGTTATATGTAGTTTGGTGTATAGACAGGACAACCTCTGTAGGTGTTAATGGTAAAACACCAGTTATATGTAGTTTGATGTACAGATGGGACAACCTCTGTAGGTGTTAATGGTAAAAAACACAAGTTATATGTAGTTTGATGTACAGGCAGTATGGCCTCTGTAGGTGTTAATGGTAAAACACCAGTTATATGTATTTTGATGTACAGGCAGTATGGCCTCTGTAGGTGTTAATGGTAAAACACCAGTTAAATGTAGTTTGATGTACAGACGGGATGATCTCCATATGTGTTGATGCTAAATTACCAGTTAAATGTAGTTTGATGTACAGACTGGATGATCTCCATAT
This sequence comes from Tegillarca granosa, assembly GCA_029721355.1. Taxonomy (NCBI): domain Eukaryota; kingdom Metazoa; phylum Mollusca; class Bivalvia; order Arcoida; family Arcidae; genus Tegillarca; species Tegillarca granosa. The sequence goes on along the minus strand of CM056606.1, from coordinate 9,530,636 downwards.
GTGTTGATGATAAATTACCAGTTATATGTAGTTTGGTGTACAGACAGGACGATCTCCATATGTGTTGATGATAAATTACCAGTTATATGTAGTTTGATGTACAGACGGGACAACCTCTGTAGGTGTTAATGGTAAAACACAAGTTATATGTAGTTTGATGTACAGACGGGATGATCTCCATATGTGTTAATGGTAAAACACCAGTTATATGTAGTTTGGTGTATAGACAGGACAACCTCTGTAGGTGTTAATGGTAAATACCAGTTATATGTAGTTTGATGTACAGACAGGACGACCTCTGTAGGTGTTAATGGTAAAATACCAGTTATATGTAGTTTGATGTACAGACAGGACAACCTCTGTAGGTGTTAATGGTAAAACACCAGTTATATGTAGTTTGATGTACAGACGGAATGATCTCCATATGTGTTAATGGTAAAACACTAGTTGTATGTAGTTTGATTTACAGATGGTATAATCTCCATATGTGTTAATGGTAAAACACCAGTTATATGTAGTTTGGTGTACAGGCGGTATGATCTCCATATGTGTTAATGGTAAAACACCAGTTATATGTAGTTTGGTGTACAGGCGGGATGATCTCCATATGTGTTAATGGTAAAACACTAGTTGTATGTAGTTTGATGTACAGATGGTATGATCTCCATATGTGTTAATGGTAAAACACCAGTTATATGCAGTTTGGTGTACAGGCGGTATGATCTCCATATGTGTTAATGGTAAAACACCAGTTATATGTAGTTTTATGTACAGACGGGATGATCTCCATATGTGTTAATGGTAAAACACCAGTTATATGTAGTTTGGTGTACAGGCGGTATGATCTCCATATGTGTTAATGGTAAAACACCAGTTATATGTAGTTTGATGTACAGACAGGACAACTTCTGTAGGTGTTAATGGTAAAACACCAGTTATATGTAGTTTGGTGTACAGACGGGATGATCTCCATATGTGTTGATGGTAAAACACCAGTTATATGAAGTTTGGTGTACAGACGGTTTGATCTCCATATGTGTTAATGGTAAAACACCAGTTATATGTAGTTTGGTGTACAGACAGGACAACCTCTGTAGGTGTTAATGGTAAAACACAAGTTATATGTAGTTTGATGTACAGACGGGACAACCTCTGTAGGTGTTAATGGTAAAACACCAGTTATATGTAGTTTGATGTACAGATGGGATGATCTCCATATGTGTTAATGGTAAAACACTAGTTATATGTAGTTTGATGTACAGACAGGATGATCTCCATATGTGTTAATGGTAAAATACCAGTTATATGTAGTTTGATGTACAGACGGGATGATCTCCATATGTGTTAATGGTAAAACACCAGTTATATGTAGTTTGATGCACAGACGGGATGATCACCATATGTGTTAATGGTAAAACACTAGTTGTATGTAGTTTGATGTACAGATGGTATGATCTCCATATGTGTTAATGGTAAAACACCAGTTATATGTAGTTTGGTGTACAGGCGGTATGATCTCCATATGTGTTAATGGTAAAATACCAGTTATATGTAGTTTGATGTACAGATGGTATGATCTCCATATGTGTTGATGGTAAAACACCAGTTATATGTAGTTTGATGCACAGACGGGATGATCACCATATGTGTTAATGGTAAAACACTAGTTGTATGTAGTTTGATGAACAGATGGTATGATCTCCATATGTGTTAATGGTAAAACACCAGTTATATGTAGTTTGGTGTACAGGCGGTATGATCTCCATATGTGTTAATGGTAAAACACCAGTTATATGTAGTTTGGTGTACAGGCGGTATGATCTCCATATGTGTTAATGGTAAAACACCAGTTATATGTAGTTTTATGTACAGACGGGATGATCTCCATATGTGTTAATGGTAAAGCACCAGTTATATGTAGTTTGATGTACAGACGGTATGATCTCCATATGTGTTAATGGTAAAGCACCAGTTATATGTAGTTTGATGTACAGACAGGACAACTTCTGTAGGTGTTAATGGTAAAACACCAGTTATATTTAGTTTGGTGTACAGACGGGATGATCTCCATATGTGTTGATGGTAAAACACCAGTTATATGAAGTTTGGTGTACAGACGGTTTGATCTCCATATGTGTTAATGGTAAAACACCAGTTATATGTAGTTTGGTGTACAGACGGTATGATCTCCATATGTGTTAATGGTAAAACACCAGTTATATGTAGTTTGGTGTACAGACGGGATGATCTCCATATGTGTTGATGGTAAAATCCCTGATACATTTACTTTTTGAATTGTTTTACAGATACATCTGTCCCTGTATGTGATAATGGTAAAAAACCAGTTGTGTGTACATCAGCTTGTGTTGGTAATAAATGTCCAGCTAACAGAGATGCCATCTGCTTCACTGATCCTTGTAACGACTGTAAAACAACATTTAAAGATTGGTTTAATAAAGATGTCACATGTGAAGAAGGTATTGCATAATTTTTTATCTGTATATAAAAATAAAAACTTCTTAGTTTACTCATATAGTAAAAAATCAGTCTTAAAAACAGAATTTAATCAGACTTACATGTAATATATTTTCCTTATTTCATGGTAAATGAGTTTTTTTGGCATTCAAAAAGTAACCAAAAGTAGGTCACTTGATAACTATAAGAATATCATTTGTAAAGAAATATGCTAATAAGTGTTTTATTTTGTAAAATTTCTTTTAAAAATAGGTTAAATGTTTTTACATCAAATTTTGCAAATCTAATCAAGGGTCTATTAGTTGTATGTTAGATATTTATATTGGGATTTCTGATTATTGTGTTTTAATCTCCTGCTTTCAAAGAAAGAGGTGGACATTAATTTCAAGTTTATGTTCATCTTTCTTTCCATTCATCTGTCTATCCATCCAATTTCTTGTCCAGGGTAATTCTCCAAACTATTCATCATAATTTAATGAAATTTGTTACATAGCATCAACAGGGATAGGAGATGTGCATGTCATAAATCCAAGTTTGGATGTGGATTTTTCTTTGAGTTATGGAATCTTGAATCTTCAATAAAAAATTCTTTAACAAAGTAATTCCTCAAAACTAATTTATCTGAACTAATTGAAACTTGGTACAAAGCATCAGCAGGGATAGGAGATGTGCATGTTGTTAATCCAAGTTTGTAAATTTTCTTAAGAATTATGGACCCTTGAAGTTTTCAGTTGGAAATTCTTGTCGAGAGTACTTCACCTATAGCCGGTGACATTTTGATATAAGTGAAATATTCTTGACTGGGATGTAAAACACGGGGGTCATTAAATCTTACATCCTCCAAATGTTTTCAGATGACCATAAAAGTTTTTAAGTTATTGTTAAGTTTTAAGATATTAAGTATATATGAGTGTTGGTATATCTTGTTTAAAACCATTGGATCCAATATAACAACAACTAAACTGTTGTCAGACAAATTGTTCAATCAAGCTGTGATTAATTGTCTCTGGTCATGTTAGTGTGTCTTGATGTTAGATAATGGTTCTGGTCATGTTAGTGTGTCTTGATGTTAGATAATGGTTCTGGTCATGTTAGTGTGTCTTGATGTTAGATAATGGTTCTGGTCATGTTTGTGTGTCTTGATGTTAGATAATGGCTCTGGTCATGTTAGTGTGTCTTGATGTTAGATAATGGCTCTGGTCATGTTAGTGTGTCTTAATGTTAAATAATGGTTCTGGTCATGTTAGTGTGTCTTGATGTTAGATAATGGCTCTGGTCATGTTAGTGTGTCTTGATGTTAGATAATGGTTCTGGTCATGTTAGTGTGTCTTGATGTTAAATAATGGTTCTGGTCATGTTAGTGTGTCTTGATGTTAGATAATGGTTCTGGTCATGTTAGTGTGTCTTGATGTTAGAAAATGGTTCTGGTCATGTTAGTGTGTCTTGATGTTAGATAATTGCTCTGGTCATGTTAGTGTGTCTTGATGTTAGATAATGGTACTGGTCATGTTAGTGTGTCTTGATGTTAGATAATGGTTCTGGTCATGTTAGTGTGTCTTAATGTTAGATAATGGTTCTGGCTATGTTAGTGTGTCTTGATGTTAGATAATGGTTCTGGTCATGTTAGTGTGTCTTGATGTTAGATAATGGTTCTGGTCATGTTAGTGTGTCTTGATGTTAGATAATGGCTCTGGTCATGTTAGTGTGTCTTGATGTTAGATAATGGTTCTGGTCATGTTAGTGTGTCTTGATGTTAGATAATGGTTCTGGTCATGTTAGTGTGTCTTGATGTTAGATAATGTCTCTGGTCATGTTAGTGTGTCTTGATGTTAGATAATGGCTCTGGTCATGTTAGTGTGTCTTGATGTTAGATAATGGTTCTGGTCATATTAGTGTGTCTTGATGTTAGATAATGGCTCTGGTCATGTTAGTGTGTCTTAATGTTAGATAATGGTACTGGTCATGTTAGTGTGTCTTGATGTTAGATAATGGCTCTGGTCATGTTAGTGTGTCTTGATGTTAGATAATGGTACTGGTCATGTTAGTGTGTCTTGATGTTAGATAATGGTTCTGGTCATGTTAGTGTGTCTTAATGTTAGATAATGGTTTGGTCATGTTAGTGTGTCTTGATGTTAGATAATGGTTCTGGTCATGTTAGTGTGTCTTAATGTTAGATAATGGTTCTGGTCATGTTAGTGTGTCTTGATGTTAGATAATGGTTCTGGTCATGTTATTTGGTCTTGATGTTAGATAATGGTTCTGGTCATGTTAGTGTGTCTTGATGTTAGATAATGGCTCTGGTCATGTTAGTGTGTCTTGATGTTAGATAATGGTTCTGGTCATGTTAGTGTGTCTTGATGTTAGATAATGGTTCTGGTCATGTTAGTGTGTCTTGATGTTAGATAATGTCTCTGGTCATGTTAGTGTGTCTTGATGTTAGATAATGTCTCTGGTCATGTTAGTGTGTCTTGATGTTAGATAATGGTTCTGGTCATGTTAGTGTGTCTTGATGTTAGATAATGGCTCTGGTCATGTTAGTGTGTCTTGATGTTAAATAATGGTTCTGGTCATGTTAGTGTGTCTTGATGTTAGATAATGGCTCTGGTCATGTTAGTGTGTCTTGATGTTAGATAATGGTTCTGGTCATGTTAGTGTGTCTTGATGTTAAATAATGGTTCTGGTCATGTTAGTGTGTCTTGATGTTAGATAATGGTTCTGGTCATGTTAGTGTGTCTTGATGTTAGAAAATGGTTCTGGTCATGTTAGTGTGTCTTGATGTTAGATAATTGCTCTGGTCATGTTAGTGTGTCTTGATGTTAGATAATGGTACTGGTCATGTTAGTGTGTCTTGATGTTAGATAATGGTTCTGGTCATGTTAGTGTGTCTTAATGTTAGATAATGGTTCTGGTCATGTTAGTGTGTCTTGATGTTAGATAATGGTTCTGGTCATGTTAGTGGGTCTTGATGTTAGATAATGGTTCTGGTCATGTTAGTGGGTCTTGATGTTAGATAATGGCTCTGGTCATGTTAGTGTGTCTTGATGTTGGATAATGGTTCTGGTCATGTAAGTGTGTCTTGATGTTAGATAATGGTTCTGGTCATGTTAGTGTGTCTTGATGTTAGATAATGTCTCTGGTCATGTTAGTGTGTCTTGATGTTAGATAATGGCTCTGGTCATGTTAGTGTGTCTTGATGTTAGATAATGGTTCTGGTCATGTTAGTGTGTCTTGATGTTAGATAATGGCTCTGGTCATGTTAGTGTGTCTTGATGTTAGATAATGGTACTGGTCATGTTAGTGTGTCTTGATGTTAGATAATGGCTCTGGTCATGTTAGTGTGTCTTGATGTTAGATAATGGTACTGGTCATGTTAGTGTGTCTTGATGTTAGATAATGGCTCTGGTCATGTTAGTGTGTCTTGATGTTAGATAATGGTTCTGGTCATGTTAGTGTGTCTTGATGTAAGATAATGGTTCTGGTCATGTTAGTGTGTCTTGATGTTAGATAATGGTTCTGGTCATGTTAGTGTGTCTTGATGTTAGATAATGGTTCTGGTCATGTTAGTGGGTCTTGATGTTAGATAATGTCTCTGGTCATGTTAGTGTGTCTTGATGTTAGATAATGGTTCTGGTCATGTTAGTGTGTCTTGATGTTAGATAATGGCTCTGGTCATGTTAGTGGGTCTTGATGTTAGATAATGTCTCTGGTCATGTTAGTGTGTCTTGATGTTAGATAATGGTTCTGGTCATGTTAGTGTGTCTTGATGTTAGATAATGGCTCTGGTCATGTTAGTGTGTCTTGATGTTAGATAATGGTACTGGTCATGTTAGTGTGTCTTGATGTTAGATAATGGTTCTGGTCATGTTAGTGTGTCTTAATGTTAGATAATGGTTCTGGCTATGTTAGTGTGTCTTGATGTTAGATAATGGTTCTGGTCATGTTAGTGTGTCTTGATGTTAGATAATGGTTCTGGTCATGTTAGTGTGTCTTGATGTTAGATAATGGCTCTGGTCATGTTAGTGTGTCTTGATGTTAGATAATGGTTCTGGTCATGTTAGTGGGTCTTGATGTTAGATAATGGTTCTGGTCATGTTAGTGTGTTAGTTTTTGATTTTTATTTTAAAACCAGAAAAAAGAAAATGTCAATTAGCAACACCAGCGATAGGACAGAATAGGAACATTGGTTGTCACAACAGTTTTATACGTTATTATTATAACAACCAAAGTCAGACATGTGAGAAATTTGAATACAACTCCTGTGATGGAACTGATGTATACTTCAGGAACATGTACCAGTGTCAGACAGAATGTATAGGTAAGATAACATAAAAATCACATATAAATAAATAATATCTTTGTGTCCATAAAGTGAAATCAGATATAAATAAATAATATCTCTGTATACACCTGAAAGTCACAGATATAAAGATGTAACCATTGTGTTTCTTCCAAAATAAAAAGGTTGAAATGTGTTCCTTGTGTTGTCTCAAAATTCACAAATGTAGTAATATATCAATTGCGTTCTCTGAAGAGTCGCAAAAATAGTAATATATCAATTGTGTTCTCTCAAAAAGTAACAAAAATAGTAATATATCAATTGTGTTCTCTCAAAAAGTAACAAAAATAGTAATATATCAATTGTGTTCTCTCAAAAGTAACAAAAATAGTAATATATCAATTGTGTTCTCTCAAAAGTCACAAAAATAGTAATATATCAATTGTGTTCTCTCAAAAAGTATCAAAAATAGTAATATATCAATTGTGTTCTCTCAAAAAGTAACAAAAATAGTAATATATCAATTGTGTTCTCTCAAAAGTCACAAAAATAGTAATATATCAATTGTGTTCTCTCAAAAAGTAACAAAAATAGTAATATATCAATTGTGTTCTCTCAAAAGTAACAAAAATAGTAATATATCAATTGTGTTCTCTCAAAAGTCACAAAAATAGTAATATATCAATTGTGTTCTTTCAAAAAGTAACAAAAATAGTAATATATCAATTGTGTTCTCTCAAAAGTCACAAAAATAGTAATATATCAATTGTGTTCTCTCAAAAAGTAACAAAAATAGTAATATATCAATTGTGTTCTCTCAAAAAGTAACAAAAATAGTAATATATCAATTGTGTTCTCACAAAAAGTAACAAAAATAGTAATATATCAATTGTGTTCTCTCAAAAGTCACAAAAATAGTAATATATCAATTGTGTTCTCTCAAAAAGTAACAAAAATAGTAATATATCAATTGTGTTCTCTCAAAAGTCACAAAAATAGTAATATATCAATTGTGTTCTCTCAAAAAGTAACAAAAATAGTAATATATCAATTGTGTTCTTTGAAATGAAAAGTCACAAATGTAATATATCAATTGTGTTCTTTGAAATGAAAAGTCACAAATGTAATATATCAATTGTGTTCTTTGAAATGAAAAGTCACAAATGTAATATATCAATTGTGTTCTCTCAAAAAGTAACAAATGTAGTATATGAATTGTGTTCTCTGAAAAATAACAAAAGTTAAATGTCAGTTGTGTTTAAAGTCACAAATGTAGTAATATGTTAATTTTATTCATCAAACAGTACATGTCAGTTGTTTACATCAAACAGTACATGTCAATTGTTTTCATCAAACAGTACATGTCAATTGTTTTCATCAAACAGTACATGTATTGCATCTTTTTGTACCTGTATTAGGTTCTGTATGTGATGGAAATGGTGTTACGATGTGTGTTAATTCTTGTAATGGCCAGATGTGCAGGAGAAACCCTGATGCAATATGTCAAATAGATCCTTGTACCTGCCAGATATCTTATATTGATCCAGTAACAGGGCTGACTGAAGATTGTCAAGCTATAGGTAAATCAAGGAAAAATGTACTACAGTATTTAAAAAGTTATTGGTGTAAGAGATTGATTGAAATACTTCATGCTGCTAAGCATTATTATGCTGACATTAATATGAGCAAAAATCTAAGATTTAATTTTTTTGCACCCTGTGATCTTGAACTTTGACCTATATATCAAGCAATTACGTCAGCAGTGGAAATGATGTGCATCTACTGTTTCGTTACCATTTAATGATTTTTTTTGTTTAATTATTGCGTATGAACTTTGTTATTTTTTACATTTGATACATGTGTTTCACAGCTATTACAAAGTCTGTAGTATAAGTAGTTCTGACTATATCTGCTTGAAATAATCACAGACACTTGTTTATATTATATTATAAACTATTTCTTAATTTCAGAAATAAGTACCCATGGTAATAATACCTGGGTGATGCAGGTTTGGAACCTGAATAGGTCTTGTTTTTATTAGTTAACATTTCAGGCTCACTGGACCTCTTCATCTTGTTGTAAATGTAATCACTATTAAATTGTATTTTCATTGAAATTGTCCCAGATAAAAGACCAAAAAGTTTGTGTGAAGTCAGAAGAGCAAATGAAATGAAAAAGAGGTTACTGAAAGACAAAATATCTAGTGGTGTATTACAGTGTGATCACACAACAGGCAAATTTGTCAAACAGCAGTGTAATACCACACATTGTTGGTGTGTTGATGGTACTGGATTGAAAACTTCTGATGAAAGAATTGTAAAGCAGTTAGGCACTGATATAGGATGTGGTATATTTACATTATATATTTAAAAACATATATATAATACTCTTATCATTAGTTTGCAATACAAACATTTTGTAGCATTTGTTAAAACAATACCAGTTCTGAATAGTAATATAACATTATGAACATGTTTTTGTTTTCCCTTCTATCTTTCAATTTGTCTTTAAAATGATTCATCTACATTGATTTAAGATGATATGTGACTGTATTAAGTTATCAGCAGACTAAATTATTTCAGTCAATTAGTCCATCACTTTTTTTAACTTTGTGTATTTTCCAACATTTAGGTTTTTATAAAATAAATACAGCATGTATTGTATTGTAACTGGCATAGTTCACAACGATCATATTTTGATTAGCATTATGTACTTTGAACGATTTATAAAGCCTTGTCTGACTAACAATAATGACCGTTATATTGATGTCTGTCTGATGTAGTATCAGTCAGTAATTACCAAGTCTGTCAAAATGTGCCATAACAAAGTATCTTACAGTCTGCAACAAAGATTGCAAAATGTTCAAACTTACACTGGCAACAAAAATGGCCACTGTGGCTGCAAGCTTTGCTTCAGTTGAGGAAAAGTATCAAAAAATAATAAATGAACAAATAAACAAAAGGAAAAGATGAAAGATGGAATTTACAGTACATTGAAAGTTAAACATTTTACTTGTTAGTTTCTTGATTAATGGACATGATTATAATTATATTCCATAAAAGATTTTTATTTCAGTTGATAATGACACACTTAGTGCAGTGGTAAATATGAAGTTTAGTGGCTATAACTTTTTGTATTACTATGACCTTGTCTACAATGGTAATCCAGATGCTTTCATATGGTAAGTAAATAAATATATTGGTTTTAATCTGATTATAACTTGTTTCATGTATTCTGATATGCTATGGATATATACTCAAAGACACTTGTGTCACCTTTTCTGATGTACAATGATTGTTATCTCATGTACATTGTGTGACCTTGTCTGATGTGTAATGTTTGTGAACTCATGTACACTTTTGTGACCTAGTCTGATGTATAATGGTTGTTATCTCATGTACATTGTGTGATCTTGTCTGATGTACAATGGTTGTTATCTTGTGTACATTGTGTGACCTAGTCTGATGAACAATGTTTGTAAACTCATGTAAACTTTTGTGACCTAGTCTGGATGTGCAGTGGTTATCTTATGTACACTTGTGTGACAAAGTCTCATGTACAATTCTTGTTATCTCATGTACATTGTGTGACCAAGTCTGGTGTGCAATGGTTGTTATCTCATGTACACTTGTGTGACCAAGTCTGGTGTGCAATGGTTGTTATCTCATGTACACTTGTGTGACATTGTCTGATTTACAATTCTTGTTATCTCATGTACATTGTGTGACCAAGTCTGATGTATAATGATAGTTATCTCATGTACATTGTGTGCCCTTGTCTGATGTATAATGGTTGTTATCTCATGTACATTGTGTGACCAAGTGTGATGTACAATGTTGTTATCTCATGTACACTTGTTTGACCAAGTCTCATGTACAATGTTGTTATCTCATGTACATTGTGTAACCTTATCTGATGTATAATGGTTGTTACCTAATGTACACTTGTGTGACCTAGTCTGATGTAAAATGTTGTTATCTCATGTACATTGTGTGACCTTGTCTGATGTACAATTCTTGTTATCTCATGTACATTGTGTGACCAAGTCTGATGTATAATGGTTGTTACTTTATGGACACTGGTGTGACCTTGTCTGATGTACAGTGTTTATTATCTCATGTACATTGTGTGACCAAGTCTCATGTGCAATGAGTGTTATCTCATGTACATTGTGTGACATTGTCTGATGTACAATTCTTGTTATCATTTGCATTGTGTGACCAAGTCTGATGTATAATGGTTGTTATCTCATGTACATTGTGTGACCTTATCTGATGTACAATGTTTGTGAACTCGTGTACACTTTTGTGACCTAGTCTGATGTACAATGGTTGTTATCTCATGTACATTGTGTGACCAAATCTGATGTATAATGGCTGTTACCTCATGTATACATGTGTGACCTAGTCTGATGTACAATGGTTGTTATCTCATGTACACTTGTGTGACCTTGTGTGATGTGCAATGTTTATTATCTTATGTACATTGTGTGACCTAGTCTAATGTACAATGTTTGTGAACTCATGTACACTTTTGTGACCTAGTCTTATGTAAAATGGTTGTTATCTCATGTACACATGTGTGCCTTTGTCTGATGTGCAATGAGTGTTATCTCATGTCGTTGTGTGACCTTGTCTGATGTATAATTCTTGTTATCTCATGTACATTGTGTGACCTTATCTGATGTACAATGTTTATAATCTCATGTACATTGTGGGACGAAGTCTGATGTATAATGGTTGTTATCTCATGAACACTTGTGTGACCTTGTCTGATCTACAATGTTTATTATCTCATGTACATTGTGTGACCAAGTCTGATGTGCAATGAGTGTTATCTCATGTACATTGTGTGACATTGTCTGATGCACAATGGTTGTGACTTCATGTACACATGTTACCAAATCTGATGCACAATGGTTGCTACATCATGTACATTGTGTGACCTAGTCTGATGTACAATGTTAGTAACTCATGTACACTTTTGTGACCTAGTCTTATGTACAATGGTTGTTATCTCATGTACACATGTGTGCCTTAGTCTGATGCGCAATGAGTGTTATCTCATGTACATTGTGTGACCTTGTCTGATGTACAATTCTTGTTATCTCATGTACATTGTGTGACCAAGTCTGATGTATAATGGTTGTTTCTTCATGGACACTAGTTTGACCTTGTCTGATGTACAATGTTTATTATCTCATGTACATTGTGTGACCAAGTCTGATGTGCAATGAGTGTTTTCTCATGTACATTGTGTGACCTTGTCTGATGTACAATTCTTGTTATCTCATGTACATTGTGTGACCAAGACTGATGTATAATGGTTGTTATCTCATGTACATTGTGTGACCAAGTCTGATGTATAATGGTTGTTATCTCATATACATTGTGTGACCAAGACTGATGTATAATGGTTGTTATCTCATGTACATTGTGTGACCAAGACTGATGTATAATGGTTGTTATCTCATGTACATTGTGTGACCAAGTCTGATGTGCAATGAGTGTTTTCTCATGTACATTGTGTGACATTGTCTGATGTACAATTCTTGTTATCTCATGTACATTGTGTGACCTTATCTGATGTACAATGTTTATAATCTCATGTACATTGGGTGACCTAGTCTAATGCACAATGTTTGTGAACTTATGTATACTTTTGTGACCTAGTCTGATGTACAATGGTTGTTATCTCATGTACATTGTGTGACCAAGTCTGATGTACAATGGCTGTTATCTCATGTACACGTGTGACCTAGTCAGATGGATTATGGTTGTTACCTCATGTATACATGTGTGACCTAGTCTGATGTACAATGGTTGTTACTTCTTGGACACTTGTGTCACCTTGTCTGATGTACAATGTTTATTATCTCATGTGCATTGTGTGACCTAGTCTGATGTGCAATTCTTGTTATCTCATGTAGATTGGGTGACATTGTCTGATGTACAATTCTTGTTATCTCATGTACATTGTGTGACCTTATCTGATGTACAATGTTTATAATCTCATGTACATTGTGTGACCTAGTTTAATGTACAATGTTTGTGAACTTATGTACACTTTTGTGACCTCGTCTGATGTACAATATTTATTATCTCATGTACATTGTGTGACCACGTCTGTTGTGCAATGAGTGTACCTCAAGTACACTTTTGTGACCTAGTCTGATATACAGTGGTTGTTATCTCATGTACATTGTGTGACCTTCTCTGATGTATAATGGTTGTTACCTCATGTTCATTATGTGACTAGGTCTCATGTGCAATGAGTGTTATCTCATGTACATTGTGTGACATTGTCTGATGTACAATTCTTGTTATCTCATGTGCATTGTGTTACCAAGTCTGATGTATAATGGTTGTTATCTCATGTACATTGTGTGACCTTGTGTGATGTGCAATGTTTATTATCTCATGTACATTGGGTGACCTAGTCTATTGTACAATGTTTGTGAACTCATGTACACTTTTGTGACCTAGTCTGATGTACAATGGTTGTTATCTCATGTACATTGTGTGACCTTATCTGATGTACAATGTTTATTATCTCATGTATACATGTGTGACCTAGTCTAATGTACAATGATTGTGAACTCATGTACACTTTTGTGACCTAGTCTGATGTGCAATGAGTGTTATCTCATGTACATTGTGTGACCAAGTCTGATGTACAATGGCTGTTATCTCATGTACACGTGTGACCTAGTCTGATGGATTATGGTTGTTACCTCATGTATACATGTGTGACCTAGTCTGATGTACAATGGTTGTTATCTCATGTACATTTTGTGACCAAGGCTAATGTATAATGGTTTTTACCTCATGTATACATGTTTGACCTAGTCTGATGTACAATGGTTGTTATCTCATGTACACTTGTGTGACCTTGTGTGATATGCAATGTTTATTATCTCATGTACATTGTGTGACCTAGTCTAATGTACAATGTTTGTGAACTCATGTACACTTTTGTGACCTAGTCTGATGTACAATGGTTGTTATCTCATGTACATTGTGTGACCTTATCTGATGCACAATGGTTGTTATCTCATGTACATTGTGTGACCTAGTCTAATGTACAATGTTTGTGAACTCATGTACACTTTTGTGACCTAGTCTGATGTACAATGGTTGTTATCTCATGTACACATGTGTGCCTTAGTCTGATGTGCAATGAGTGTTATCTCATGTACATTGTGTGACCTAGTCTGATGGATTATGGTTGTTACCTCATGTATACATGTGTGACCTAGTCTGATGTACAATGGTTGTTATCTCATGTACACTTGTGTGACATTGTCTGATGTATAATGTTTGTTATCTCATTTACACTTGTGTGAACTAGTCTAATGTACAATGTTTGCTATCTCATGTACACTTGTGTGACCTAGTCTAATGTCCAATGTGTTTGTTATCTCATTTACACTTGTGTGAACTAGTCTAATGTACAATGTTTGCTATCTCATGTACACTTGTGTGACCTAGTCTAATGTCCAATGTGTTTGTTATCTCATTTACACTTGTGTGAACTAGTATGATGTACAATGTTTGTTATCTCATGTACACTTGTGTGAATTTGTCTGATGTACAATGGCTGTTATCTCATGTACACTTGTGTGACCTAGTCTAATGTACAGTGTTTGTTATCTCATGTAAACTTGTGTAACCTTGTCTGATGTACAATGTTATTATCTCATGTACTTTGTGTGACCTTGTCTGATGTACAATGGCTGTTATCTCATGTACACTTGTGTATACTTGTCTGATGTACAATGGCTGTTATCTCATGTACACTTGTGTGACTTTGTCTGATGTACAATGGCTGTTATCTCATGTACACTTTTGTGACCTAGTTTTATGTACAATCTTTGTTATGTCATGTACACTTATGTGACATTGTCTGATGTACAATGGCTGTTATCTCATGTACACTTGTGTGACCTAGTCTAATGTACAATCTTTGTTATGTCATGTACACTTGTGTGACCTAGTCTAATGTACAGTGTTTGTTATCTCATGTACACTTGTGTGCAGTTTACTTTCTATAGTTTTACTGGAGATGATGTGTTCAAAAAAGCAGCTTACTATCTACAGTTTTACTGGAGATGATTGATGTGTTCCATAAAGCACTTTATTGTCTACAGTTTTACTGGAGATGATGTGTTCCATAAAGCAGCTTGCTCTCTACAGTTTAAGTTGAGATGATGTGTTTCTTAAAGTTACTTACGTTCTACAGTTTAAGTTGAGATGATATGTTCCATAAAGTAACTTACTGTCTACAGTTTTACTAGAGATGATGTGTTCCATAAAGTAACTTACTGTCTACAGTTGTACTGGAGATGATGTGTTCCATAAAGTATCTTACTGTATACAGTTTTACTGGAGATGATGTGTTCCATAAAGCAGCTTACTTTCTGCAGTTTAAATGAAAATGATGTGTTCCATAAAGCAGCTTACTATCTGCAGTTTTACTGGAGATGATGTGTTCCATAAAGCAGCTTACTATCTACATTTTAAGTTGAGATGATGTGTTCCAGAAATTAACCTACCATCTACAGTTTAAGTTGAGATGATGTGTTCCATAAAGTAACTTACTGTCTACAGTTTTACTGGAGATGATGTGTTCCATAAAGTAACTTACTGTCTACAGTTTTACTGAAGATGATGTGTTCCATAAAGTAACTTACTGTCTACAGTTTTACTGGAGATGATGTGTTTCATAAAGCAGCTTACTGTCTACAGTTTTACTGCTGGAGATGATGTGTTCCATAAAGTAACTTACTGTCTACAGTTTTACTAGAGATGATGTGTTCCATAAAGCAGCTTACTGTCTACAGTTTTACTGGAAATGATGTGTTCCATAAAGCAGCTTACTGTCTACAGTTTTACTGGAAATGATGTGTTCCATAAAGCAGCTTACTGTCTACAGTTTTACTAGAGATGATGTGTTCCATAAAGCAGCTTACTGTCTACAGTTTTAATGGAAATGATGTGTTCCATAAAGCAGCTTGCTCTCTACAGTTTAAATTGAGATGATTTGTTCCAGAAATTAACTTACCGTCTACAGTTTAAGTTGAGATGATGTGTTCCATAAAGTAACTTACTGTCTACAATTTAAGTTGAGATGATGTGTTCCATAAAGTAACTTACTGTCTACAGTTTTACTGGAGATGATGTGTTCCATAAAGCAGCTTGCTGTCTACCGTTCTACTGGAGATGATGTGTTCCATAAAGAAGCTTACTGTCTACAGTTTTACTGCAGATGATGTGTTCCATAAAGTAACTTCCTGTCTACAGTTTTACTGGAGAGGATGTGTTCCATAAAGTAACTTCCTGTCTACAGTTTTACTGGAGATGATGTGTTCCATAAAGCAGCTTGCTGTCTACCGTTTTACTGGAGATGATGTGTTCCATAAAGAAGCTTACTGTCTACAGTTTTACTGGAGATGATGTGTTCCATAAAGTAACTTACTGTCTACAGTTTTACTGGAGATGATGTGTTCCATAAAGTAACTTACTGTCTACAGTTTTACTGGAGAGGATGTGTTCCATAAAGTAACTTACTGTCTACAATTTTTCTATAGATGATGTGTTCCATAAAGTAACTCACTGTCTACAGTTTTACTGGAGATAATGTGTTCCATAAAGCAGCTTACTATCTACAGTTTTACTAGAGATAATGTGTTCAATAAAATAATTCACTGTCTTCAGTTTTACTAGGGATGTTTATCTTTATGTGAACTATGTAATCTTTAACCTTTTAAGTTTTTCTGATTATATAGGAGAATTTCTTTGTTGTTATTGATTTAATTCAGGTGAACTTGTTTAACTTAAAGTTTAACAAAGGTAAACAAAGGTTTCTATTAGTAGGACAGTTTCTTGACTTTTGAGTTGGAACATATTTTGATTTTTGTAGTATAAACTCAGGTATAGAAAAGAACACCAAATATACAATTTTTTTTCTATTTTAGGGGTATTTACAGAAAACTATTAGAAGTTGATATAATTTATGAAAAATTGACCTCAGTTGATAAAATGAAGGTTAGTAATAAATACTTTACATCACATCATTTTAGCTCACCAGACCAAAAGGTGATGTGAGCTTATGGCATGGCATGGCATGTGTTTGTGCATGTGTGCATTCATGCATGTATGCATTGTTAACACCTATTTTCAACTTCTTATCGAAACTGCAGAACAGATTTCAATGATACTTGGTCAGAGGCATGTATGGGCTGGTGCAATTCAGATTTGTTCATGGCGTTTCCATGGCTACCAAAACTAGGTCACAGTGACCTTAAGGTACAAAAATTTTAAAAAATCTTCTCCAAAACCGATGATGGGAGAAAAAATCTGATGTGATATTAAACTTTTCTAGGGTCTTCATTTCATGAAATTAGGTTGAAAATTGGGTTATGCAATTTTGTGTATAATTTAAAAAATTGGCTTCAAATGGCTTCAAATTGTAATAACTTTACTATTTGAACAGATAATAACATGAGGTTTTCAGTTTTGACTTTTTATTTTTAAATGACGTTTTTAAAATGGTCAAAGTCATGAACTTATTTCTGATTTGTGGAGTTTTGTGTGATCTGTTGATGAGTAATATTAATAAAGTCAATCAAGCCATAAATTTACTCTTTGTTTTTCTATACATGTAGACATATTTATGAAAATGTTGCCGTATGTCAAGAGAAAAACCCGAGAGTCCCCATTGTTTCCAAGTACAAAAACGTCAATTTTTTAAAATCTTGTGGATCTTAATGATTTTAAAGTGCTTTATTGTGGATTAACTGATTTTTAGGATTTAACATGATTAAATTCTGATTTTATTTCATTTTAATTTGATGTGCTTGTGCATATCATTCTTTTTCAGCTGAAAGAGAAATGGACTCTTTGGACTGATTGATAAAACTTATTGTTGATTTTTATGTATGTGTAGATCAATACAACCATTAATTGATTAAATGTGATTTAAAAAACAAAGTTTTTCTTTGATCATTAATATGATTATATGACGGAAAGCGGTATAATATTCAATAATTATAACAGTTAAATTTCATCACAGACCATTTTGGGGGACCTTTAGTATTTGTCAGTTAGTGTTGTAAAATTTTAGTGATGTATTATTTTAACGGTTGAATTCTTCTGCGAATTGTGCTAAAAAAAAACTGCTGCTAAATTTTCATGGTTTACAGTATATGATAATTCATGTAGAAGTTGTTGTCCTTGAAATGTTATTTTTTGCTAATAAATACTAAAATTTTGCATGAGCTTAAAAGCTATTATCTTTTTGTATAGGCATATATATTAGAATAATGTTGGTATTGATATTATGGTCAATTTGATATATGGTTCAAGGTCATGTGTTGAAAGGTCTAGGTCATAGCTGCATTAGAAGACTGAAATTGTTAATTATCTTGAAAACTATGAACTTTTTGTATAGGCACGTATATTAGAATAATGTAGGTATTGATATTACGGCAATTTGGATTTATGGTTCAAGGTCATACATTCAAAGGTTATTACTGCATAAGTATAATGGTTAATGATTTGGAAATCATTCATTGTACTATAGTTGATATATGCATATTAGCTATGTCCACTTCCATGGAAAATCCATGAATTTCCACTGAAATGATACTAAAATCAAATGAAAAGTGTGTACATGTCCATGGAAAAATAAATTTGCCATCTTTTTGACCATGGATTTGTGCATAATTTCCATGGAATTTCCGTGGACATGTACATGGATTTTTGTGGCAATTTTTGTCTGTCAGTGAAAGTATAACAAAGTATACAAACTTTAAGAGCATTAACTTGTCAACAAACTCTGTATGTGTAAATTAAATTCATGGCATTTTTCTCAAGTGTCAAGGTCAGTAATTTGAGTGTTCTGTTCATACAATGAGGAGGTATCATTAGACAACAACAAAACAAAAGATAGCTGCCTTCAGTCTTATACTAAACAAGACTGAAAAGGACATAAAATCTTATACTTTAGGTGACTGTTTACCTGTTTATTTTGGTGCCTTCAGGTGACTGTTTACCTGTTTATGTTGATGTCTTTAGATGACTGTTTACCTGTTTATGTTGATGTCTTCAGATGACTTTACCTGTTTATGTTGATGTCTTTAGATGACTGTTTACCTGTTTATGTTGATGTATTGAGGTGACTGTTTACCTGTTTATGTTGATGTCTTCAGATGACTGTTTACCAGTTTATATTGATGTCTTCAGATGACTGTTTCCCTGTTTATGTCTTCAGATGACTGTTTACCTGTTTATGTTGATGTCTTGAGATGACTGTTTACCTGTTTATGTTGATGTCTTTAGGTGACTGTTTACCTGTTTATGTTGATGTATTCAGATGACTGTTTACCTGTTTATGTTGATGTCTTGAGATGACTGTTTACCTATTTATGTTGATGTCTTCAGATGACTGTTTACCTGTTTATGTTGATGTCTTCAGATGACTGTTTCCCTGTTTATGTCTTCAGATGACTGTTTACCTGTTTATGTTGATGTCTTGAGATGACTGTTTACCTGTTTATGTTGATGTCTTTAGGTGACTGTTTACCTGTTTATGTTGATGTATTCAGATGACTGTTTACCTGTTTATGTTGATGTCTTTAGATGACTGTTTACCTGCTTATGTTGATGTCTTTTGGTGACTGTTAACCTGTTTATGTTGATGTCTTTAGGTGACTGTTTACCTATTTATGTTGATGTCTTCAAATGACTGATTACCTGTTTATGTTGATGTCTTGAGATGACTGTTTACCTATTTATATTGATGTCTTCAGATGACTGTTTACCTGTTTATGTTGATGTCTTCAGATGACTGTTTACCTGTTTATATTGATGTCTTCAGGTGACTGTTTACCTGTTTATGTTGATGTCTTTAGATGAATGTTAACCTGTTTATGTCGTGTCTTCAGGTGACTGTTTACCTGTTTATGTTGATGTCTTCAGGTGACTGTTTACCTGTTTATGTTGATGTCTTTAGGTGACTGTTTACCTGTTGATTTCTTCAGATGACTGTTTACCTGTTTATGTTGATGTCTTGAGATGACTGTTTACCTGTTTATGTTGATGTCTTCAGGTGACTTTAACCTGTTTATGTTGATGTCTTCAGATGAATGTTTACCTGTTTATGTTGATGTCTTCAGGTGCCTGTTTACCTGTTAATGTTGATGTCTTCAGATGACTGTTTACCTGTTTATGTTGATATCTTCAGATGACTGTTTACCTGTTTATGTTGATGTCTTCAGATGACTATTTACCTGTTTATGTTGATGTCTTCAGGTGACTGTTTACCTGTTTATGTTGATGTCTTCAGGTGACTGTTTACCTGTTTATGTTGATGTCTTTAGGTGACTGTTTACCTGTTGATTTCTTCAGATGACTGTTTACCTGTTTATGTTGATGTCTTGAGATGACTGTTTACCTGTTTATGTTGATGTCTTCAGGTGACTTTTAACCTGTTTATGTTGATGTCTTCAGATGAATGTTTACCTGTTTATGTTGATGTCTTCAGGTGCCTGTTTACCTGTTAATGTTGATGTCTTCAGATGACTGTTAACCTGTTTATGTTGATGTCTTCAGATGACTGTTTACCTGTTTATGTTGATGTCTTCAGATGACTATTTACCTGTTTATGTTGATGTCTTTCAGATGACTGTTTACCTGTTTATGTTGATGCCTTTAGATGAATGTTTACCTGTTTATGTCGTGTCTTCATATGACTGTTAACCTGTTTATGTTGATGTCTTCAGATGACTGTTTACCTGTTTATGTTGATGTCTTCAGATGACTGTTTACCTGTTTATGTTGATGTCTTCAGGTGACTGTTTACCTTTTTATGTTGATGCCTTTAGATGAATGTTTACCTGTTTATGTCGTGTCTTCAGGTGACTGTTTATCTGTTTATGTTGATGTCTTCTGGTGACTGTTTACCTGTTTATGTTAATGTCATTAAGGTGACTGTTTACCTGTTGATTTCTTCAGATGACTGTTTACCTGTTTATGTTGATGTCTTTAGGTGACTGTTTACCTGCTTATGTTGATGTCTTTTGGTGACTGTTAACCTGTTTATGTTGATGTCTTTAGGTGACTGTTTACCTGTTTATGTTGATGTCTTCAAATGACTGTTTACCTGTTTATGTTGATGTCTTTAGATGAATGTTAACCTGTTTATGTTGTGTCTTCAGGTGACTGTTTACCTGTTTATGTTGATGTCTTCAGGTGACTGTTTACCTGTTTATGTTGATGTCTTTAGGTGATCGTTTACCTGTTGATTTCTTCAGATGACTATTTACCTGTTTATGTTGATGTCTTGAGATGACTGTTTACCTGTTTATGTTGATGTCTTCAGATGACTGTTTACCTGTTTATGTTGATTACCTGTTTATGTTGATGTCTTCAGATGACTGTTTACCTGTTTATGTTGATGTCTTCAGGTGACTTTTTACCTGTTTATGTTGATGTCTTGAGATGACTGTTTACCTGTTTATGTTGATGTCTTCAGGTGACTTTTTACCTGTTTATGTTGATGTCTTCAGGTGACTGTTTACCTGTTTATGTTGATGTCTTCAGGTGCCTGTTTACCTGTTAATGTTGATGTCTTCAGATGACTGTTTACCTGTTTATGTTGATGTCTTCAGATGACTGTTTACCTGTTTATGTTGATGTCTTCAGATGACTATTTACCTGTTTATGTTGATGTCTTTTGGTGACTGTTTACCTGTTTATGTTGATGCCTTTAGATGAATGTTTACCTGTTTATGTCGTGTCTTCATATGACTGTTAACCTGTTTATGTTGATGTCTTCAGATGACTGTTTACCTGTTTATGTTGATGTCTTCAGATGACTGTTTACCTGTTTATATTAATGTCTTCAGGTGACTGTTAACCTGTTTATGTTGATGCCTTTAGATGAATGTTTATCTGTTTATGTCATGTCTTCAGGTGACTGTTTATCTGTTTATGTTGATTTCTTCAGATGACTGTTTACCTGTTTATGTTGATGTCTTTAGGTGACTGTTTACCTGCTTATGTTGATGTCTTTTGGTGACTGTTAACCTGTTTATGTTGATGTCTTTAGGTGACTGTTTACCTGTTTATGTTGATGTCTTGAGATGACTGTTTACCTGTTTATATTAATGTCTTCAGGTGACTGTTAACCTGTTTATGTTGATGCCTTTAGATGAATGTTTACCTGTTTATGTCATGTCTTCAGGTGACTGTTTATCTGTTTATGTTGATTTCTTCAGATGACTGTTTACCTGTTTATGTTGATGTCTTTAGGTGACTGTTTATCTGTTTATGTTGATTTCTTCAGATGACTGTTTACCTGTTTATGTTGATGTCTTTAGGTGACTGTTTACCTGCTTATGTTGATGTCTTTTGGTGACTGTTAACCTGTTTATGTTGATGTCTTTTGGTGACTGTTAACCTGTTTATGTTGATGTCTTCAGATGACTGTTTACCTGTTAGTGTTGATGTCTTTAGGTGACTGTTTACCTGTTTATGTTGATCCTTTAGATGACTGTTTACCTGTTTATGTTGATGTCTTTAGGTGACTGTTTACCTGTTTATGTTGATTCTTTAGGTGACTGTTTACCTGTTTATGTTGATGTCTTTAGGTGACTGTTTACCTGTTTATGTTTTTGTGAATGTTTTCTTTTTTGTGCCTATACATCTTTTTGAAAAACAAAATTTGTTATGTATTATTAGTTCAGGGTGAGTTGGTGACCTAATATGGTTTATACAAATCAATATTGGGCAAAGGCAAAGCTGGAGCTATCTTGGATTTTAAATGCAGATTTCATTTTTGTAGGCCTGTTCTTAACATTTAAAAAACAGAACTTTATATGAAACATCTGTAACATTTAAAAAAGTCATATTATGGTTTTTGTATATTTTAGATTAAGGCAGGAAGTATAATAGTTGCGATTGAACTCAATAGAACAGAGAGCTATATAGATTTAGTTTCAATTACAAACAGCATAGATATTTTGGTAAGTACTACATATATATCCTCAGTTCATTAAGCCTTACCAAATTTATGACTTGACCTTTACATTCATTCAAGGTCACAATAACTTTACATGTTAGACCTTTAATCATCTTCTTGTTTTAAACAAACATTATATATATTAAGTATAATGAAGCCCTATCATTATTACAGTGTCAAATGTTTCAGCAATGATGTGAAATAAAAATTATGATTTAAAAAAAAGGTAATTTTTTGCATTTTTCCTTAAGTGTTCTGGCAATTAAAGTGTCATTGGTTTATTTTTTTCTCTTTATAAACTATTATTACATTTAAATTTTCAAAAAGATGACATTTTGGCTTTAATGTTGTATTCAGTTGTGTAAAATTTCACTTCTAGGTTTTGGACATTGTCTATAGGTTTTAGACAAAGTCATATTTAATTTTTACTTTTTGCATAACTTAAAAGAGATTCAATAAAATGCTTTGGAGCAAGGTTGCATTGGCAGTATACCAGTTTTAATCTATGAATTAATTTCATATGAAAATTGCATTGATCAGAATATTTGAATATTTACTTAAAACAATGAAGAAATACTTTGTATTTTTGAATTATTCTTTGAATGTTTATTTTTTAATGCTAAAAACCAAATGCAAGCTTATAACTTTCTGATAAAAAGATTTATTCAAATTTGTTGATACGAATACTAAAATCTATTGAAGAATTTGACGTATTGTCATATCTATGAAGCAGAAAAGTCACTATCTATGTTCAAGGTCAAAACTGCTGGAAGGATTATTAGGTAACCAGCCTATAAATTGATGTGTGTATATATTTGTTACTTTTTAACTTACATTGTTTCTAGATTTTATTAAGATTTTATCTTTTTCAGGTTCGTAAAGGAGAATTTCAATTTGTGTATGATAATAAGACAATAGTTGCAGACCCAACAGATGTATATGTCTCTTTCACATTTGCAGCACCATATGTGAATACAGAAGACAGTGGTACCAGAAATCCACCTCCTACAGACCCCAGTCAAGCTATTACAACAACCATTATAGTTGTGGTTGTTGTTGTTATTGCTGTTATAATCATCATAGTGGTTGTAGTTGTAAGTTGATTTTAGCTACAAAGAATCTTTACAGACAAAATTCTATCAACTTACGCCACAGGAAAGAATATGTGTGTGTCTGTATCATTCCCGTCATTTACCAGTCCACACTTAACCTGGCTCAAAGTGGACTGTATTGGATATATTAATCTTAAATACAAAATTTAAAGGGAAACGAAAGTTCTTGTCCAACTCTTGATTTCAGTTTAAACCCAAACTGTTTTCCTCATTGTTTATTATTATTACTACAGTAGGTTGCTATTAACTGTGGTTATAACTGTGAATACAGATGTTGATTTCTAGATGGTACTAATAATGCCCTGATTCATATAATGTTACAAACATGGTTGATTAAATGTTGTTTTTTTTATTGTCTGGTCAAGATTACTTCACTTGTATAAAATCAATAAATTTATGTTTATATATATATATATCTTTCTTAGGACACATAGCTTAATATTTTTACAAACTGTAGTTGTTTTAAAGAACACTGGAATGGCTAATTTTCTAAAAACTATATACTTATTGATAGACATGTATATAAGAAAATTTATAAGATTAAATTTTGATATCAAGGTCATGGGCTCAGAGGTCAAGGTTACAGATGTATTATCTATAGAAATGTCTTACAGATGTATAAGAATACTGAATTGGTTAATTTTCTGTAATTTATTTTAATCTTCTGTAAAACTATGAGGATAATACCTCTTAGTATAAAAAAGATTGCCATTTATGAATTAAATAAAATCCATATCATTTTTTATTTTGCCATTACAGATTAAAATCAGGTTAGTTTATTGGAACTCTTGTCAGATTTGACATTCAGAATTAAAGGACTTCAAAAATCTAAATATGACAAGTCAAAAAAAGGGTTATATAACATTTCTTTGCAACAATTAAGATGAATTTTGTTAATTATTAAAACAGTGATAAATAATATGCAACTAATTGTGTGCCTAATACATTAAGGATAAAAATATTGATTAGCACTTCTAATCTATACTTGGACTGAGCGCGATTTTAGAATCTAAAATTTTCCACAAAATAACAAATAATACCAAGTAAATAAATAAATTAGAAAAATTTTTAAAAAAGCATAAATTACTGTTATGTCCTGAGAAGTATAGTAACTCTAGATCTTTAAAGACTTCAATATTGCCACTTAACTTTATACCAAGAAAATGTTTTTTTTCATTTTGTTTAATTGCCTGGTGTTGCATATATATATATATATATATATATATATATATATATATATAACAAAATCCATGAAAAGTTATATTTTTTTGGCATCTGTTATTTTATCCTCCAAATCCAATAACCTTTATCTATATATCAGAACGATCATTATATTAATATTAAAAATATTTCAACATACATGCTATAGTTTTCCAGATAATTACCTATTTAAGTTTTCATTTATCATCTGTGACATTGACCTTTGAACCCATGACTTTATCTATGTCAAAATAATCTTTACATGAATACAAACGATAATCTAATATACATGACTATACAAAAATTTCGAAGTTTTCTAGATAATAATTAAAAACAAAAGAAAAATTAGTTTATAACCTTGACCAATGATCCTGACCAAATTATGAATGTCACTTCAAGTTATAAAAATTTGAACCCATTTTATAAATATTTCAAAAGTAAATGCAAAAAATGTGTAAAAAATTTTCACAAAATGAACAAACTACAGGATAAAGACCATAAAAGCCAAACATCAAATCAAATTTGTCTACAGTCATTGGTATCAGAGAAAAATATTTTTCAGCCTATGTGACCTTTTGACCTTGACCTTTAACCCACTAAAAGATCAATTGCCATTTCAGATTTAATTTATGGACAGATGTAATTTAAATTTGATATACTGAAAGAATTTGTATAGCCATAAACTGGTTTTCTAAAATTTTTATTTTGACTAGTTTTCACAGAATATGATATTAGATATATTATTTTTACATAAGTCTTTAAAGTGTTCTTTTAGAATATTTTGGCCAAATTGGTGAAAAATCCTTGGTTGATGCAAATTTAAAATTTTGTCTGGCATGGCTGTTTGAAATTCAAATGCAAAATAAGTACAAGGTGGTCCTATAGGGTTTTTTATCAGTGGTTCTATCTGTTGCATGACATTTTATTGGTGCAGTTCATTGCATTTGTTTTTATAAAAAAATGTTTGTATATATATATTTTTTTTGTCAGATAATTAAAAGACGGGGTATAGTTACAAAGATTATTACTAAAGATTATGAGCTCAATAAAACAGAATCAATTTGATGACAGTTATTGATGTTTTTTAAAGAAAGGTAAGAATTTATCAAATTAAACATTTCTTAACAAGCTACTACAACTTTTAATTAGTTCCTCACTACAGTTCTACAGATATGTATTAGGTAAAAACCAGAGAGTACATTTTATAAAACATGAATTGTCTAGGACCTTCTAGATTTTAAGCCTATAAAATCTACTGCCAATCTGCAAAAAAATCCTGGGATTTGACCTTGACCCAAAACAATTTTATTTCACTGTAAAATTTCTTAATGAAATATCCTTTGTGTAATAAATATTTATGAAAATAGGACTTATATTTAGATGAAAATTTTCAAACTTTGGACAATGTTTAGAAAATAAATACAGAACATTTTTTATTCAAAAGTTTTTGTATGAAATAAAAAACAGATCAAGTTTGTTAGAATAACCTTGTTTGATCTTGAAGATGTTTGTTTATGTAGTTATGGCAAACAAATAGTCGTGATGAAGATAATATTATCTTCGTTTATTCCTGAACCAATTTTGACACCTTTTTCAAATTTAGACACAGAAAGAAATTTTTTTAGATTTTTTCCTTCCTATAGTTCCGTTGTCTTTTGGGTTTTATAAAATGATTCAAAAATCAGGTTAGTAGAATTAAATGCCTAATGGCTTGTACCAGAAAAAATAAATTTTAAATTTTTATGTATTTTTATTGTGTTAGACTTAATTATTAAAGTGTAGAAAAGAGAAGATGTCAGAATTATAAAAAAAATCTACTACATGTAATTATGTTACATTGAAACTTTGATCAAAATCAGTCAAAAATCAGTCATAGTGAGTATTGTGTGTAAAAATGTGTCAAAATACTAGAAATTGTGACCAACATTGATCTTCATTATGTTTTACTTTAGATTTATATTGATGTTTGACTATTACAATGTACTAGTATATTTGATATAGCTTCAACATGTATACATGCTACAATATATCTTTATTTCCAGAGATTTGCTTTGGATAAAAAAATCAGAAGAACCTTTATTATCAGATTGTGTACATTGACTGAAAACAGATTTTGGTGGCAGACCACAAATGGGAGCCCTTCCAATGAGCTTTTTATTGTACATACAAGGTCCAAGTCATTCCAGTGTAACATGCCTAAGTACAAGAAGTGTTTGTTGTTGGGCTCTAGGTTTTCAGGTTTTATAATTGGTATGATGCTTCAGTACAGGACAGATAATTATAAGTACAGGACAGATTATTATATGTGTAGGACAGATCATTTGATGTAGCACAGATAATTACAAGTGCAGCATAGATTATTATATGTGTAGGACAGATCATTTGATGTAGCACAGATAATTCAAGTGCAGCATAGATTATTATATGTGTAGGACAGATCATTTGATGTAGCACAGATAATTACAAGTGCAGCATAGATTATTAAATGTGTAGGACAGATCATTTGATGTAGCACAGATAATTACAAGTGCAGCATAGATTATTATATGTGTAGGACAGATCATTTGATGTAGCACAGATAATTCAAGTGCAGCATAGATTATTATATGTGTAGGACAGATCATTTGATGTAGCACAGATAATTACAAGTGCAGCACAGATTATTAAATGTGTAGGACAGATCATTTGATGTAGCACAGATAATTACAAGTGCAGCATAGATTATTATATGTGTAGGACAGATCATTTGATGTAGCACAGATAATTCAAGTGCAGCATAGATTATTATATGTGTAGGACAGATCATTTGATGTAGCACAGATAATTACAAGTGCAGCATAGATTATTATATGTGTAGGACAGATCATTTGATGTAGCACAGATAATTACAAGTGCAGCATAGATTATTATATGTGTAGGACAGATCATTTGATGTAGCACAGATAATTACAAGTACAGGACAGATTATTAAATGTGTAGGACAGATCATTTGATGTAGCACAGATAATTACAAGTGCAGCACAGATAATTATAAGTGCAGCATGGATAATTATAAATGCAGCACATATAATTATCAGTGCAGCACAGATAATTATCAGTGCAGCATGGATAATTATAAGAGCAGCATGAATTATTATAAGTGCAGCACAGATAATTATCAGTGCAGCATGGATAATTATAAATGCTGCATGAATATATTATATGTGAAGGACAGATAAGTATTATCCTCAGGTTTATGGTATATGTTGTTGTTGTTCTTGTTATGTTTCTATAAAACACCTTGTCTGATGACATTCTGTTGTCAATGTGCTGTTTTTATAAATCTATACACATTTTTATTTTGGTGTTTTATATAAATGTTTAGATATTATACAAACTGTGTTATTGATTTTTATAATTACACACACACACACACACACACACACACTGTAGATTGCTGAAATCAGTAGAGATCAAGATTTTTGATTTTAGGATCATTTTGGAACATCTGTATTATTTTGTTTTGAAGATCATTTAATATGGTATTTCATTCTGCCATCTCAAGTTACAGTTCCACTTTGTGTTTGGTTCCAGGTAACTGATTTTTAAGAAATTATGGGATTTTGACAGAGAAATTTTTCTAAAATATTAGTTTTCCAATTTTTTCTAAATGCCTGTAGATATTGAACTCAAATTTGTTATGCAAGTCTACCATAATGAGTTATGGTCAAGTTTGAGGTATGTTCTGGTTCAGTGATTTTTGACAAAACTATGGGCCTGAGACAAATTTGAAATTAAATTCATAATCCATTAAGTTCTAACTTTATACAGTATAAAAACTCTTGTGTGCCTATAGATTTCTAATGTATTTATATATGTTACTGTGTAATATGGTGCTTTGTAAAATAAATTAAACACAACAAATAATTTTCTGTCTTTGATTTCTGAAAGCTCAGATGAGCTATTGCTATCCATCTTCGTCCGCCGTGCGTCTTTCCACCATGTGTTGTTCGTCATGCGTCGTGCATTAACTTATAACATTTTAATCCTTTCCTCCAAAACTACTGAGCCAAATTTAATGAAACTTGGTAACTATCATGCCTGGGTGAAGCCCTTTCAGATTTTCACAAATGAAGGAGTTTTGTTCCTTTTCGGCCCCATAAGGGGGAAATAGTGAAAAACTTTAAAAATCTTCTTCTCTGAATCTACGAGAGATATACCTTAGTTATTCCACTTATAACATTCTTAGGTCATATAGTTTCAGATTTGCACAAATGGTAGCCATGGGGTTCAAAATGGGGAAATTATAAAGTACTAAGTAGGTAAATTGCTAAAAATTACATATTTGTCACTATATCTTAAAAATTATAAACTTTTTGTATAGGCATGTGTATTAGAATATTGTAGGTATTGATATGACAATCATTTTGTCATATGTTGAAAGGTCAAGGTCACAGCTACAAAAGAAGACTTAAATTGCTAATTATCTTGAAAACTTAACTTTTTGTATAGGCATGTATATTAGAATATTGTAAGTATTGTGACAACAGCCATTTTGATATATGGTTCAAGGTCATATGTTGAAAGGTCAAGGTCACAGCTGCAGAAGAAGACATAAATTGCTAATTATCTTGAAAACTATTAACTTTTTGTATAGGCATGTATATTAGAATATTGTAAGTATTGTGACAACAGCCATTTTGATATATGGTTCAAGGTCATATGTTGAAAGGTCAAGGTCACAGCTGCAGAAGAAGACATAAATTGCTAATTATCTTGAAAACTATTAACTTTTTGTATAGGCATTGTATATTAGAATATTGTAATTATTGCGACAACAATCATTTTGATATAAGTTAAAGGTCATATGTTGAAAGGTCAAGGTCACAACTCAAAAGAAGACTTAAATTGCTTATTATCTTGAAAACTTGTAACTATTTGTATAGGCATGTATATAAAAATATTGTAGTTATTTTGGCAACGATCATTTTGATATATGGTTCAAGGTTATATATTGAACAGTTAAGGTCACAGCTACAAAAGAAGACTTAAATTGCTAATTATCTTGAAAAATATAAGCTTTTTGTATAGGCATGTATATTAGAATATTGTAGATATTGACTTAAATTGCTGATTTCTTTTCATCAAATATGGTACTGAAGTAGTCAGGTGAGATGACGTCAGCAAGTTTCCCATCAGTACGTCTTTGGTTTCCCTACTGTTAAGTTCAACTATTTTACTCTAGTGGATTGTATATATTCTCACTTATGGATATTATTATATTATTTCAAATTATGATAAATGGATATTTATAAGATTGTATAGACTGCAAAATTTATAAAAACGTGACTTTAAAAGTCGCAGCATACTTATATAAACCGTTATGAACTCAAAGAGCCAGGTTTCAAGTATGCACGAGAAGGAAAAGCTCCAGAAAAAACCAAAGAGCAAGGAAAAGCTCCAGAAAAAACCAATAATGACGTTGTTGGTATTGTGGGTAACATTTTTGAAAAAAATCACAAACCAACTGTCTAACCAGCCAAAAAGAGGCGAAAAAATATCGGCAGATAATAGTTCTAACAATATGGCGGACAACGCCGAAATTGTATCTGCAGCACCCAATGGGGGTGAGCAAATGGACAACCCAGTTACTATGCACGACATGAACGCAGCATTGCAAACAATGTGCAAGCAAATTTGTGACACGTTTTTGCATTCGCAAACTGCATTATTTCAAATGCATGCAATTTTGCAGCAAAAATGTTCGGACGACAGTGGGCGTGGACAAAAGCGACCTGCTACCGAAGATGCATGTCCAGGTACTGCTAAAGTTCACATAAGTGATTCGAATGAAATAACTCCCACTGTGTCTTATGACCTTTTATCAGACTCGGAATCTGACGATGGCTCTGAGGAAGGCGGGGCTAACAATGCCATAGATGAAATATTGGAGAGTGTCAGTGATTTATATGCTGACGAGGACAATTTGAAGAAAGATGTTTTTACAAAGCTGGCGGGCAATGTTAATCTCTTTTTTCGTAAGAGGTTATCAAAAGAGCATGAGAAAACGCTAATAAACAATTATGGGCGCCCGCAAAACTGTAAAAACTTGTACATGTATATACCAAAAATTAACAGTGTAGTTTGGGATATTACAAAAGCCAACACCAGGTCACGTGATGTCAGATTGTCCCAAGTACAAAAGTTATTGGGCAAGGCTGCTATCCAAATCATTGAAAACGCTCAGTCGTTGTATGATAGTAAAAAAGACAAAGATAAAGAAAAGAGAGAAAGTGACAAAGTGGAAATGCGGAAATATGTGGATGCATTAATACTGATCGGATCTGCGTTTAGTGAGATTAGTCAGATTAGTAAAGATCAGCTGAGACAAGGAATACCTAAGAGCTACAAAAAGCTTTGCAGTCCTTCCAATGATGTATCAACAGAATGGTTACTTGGAGATGATATTGAGAAAAGAATGAAGGAACTTAATGAAGCCAAGAAGCTGGAGAAGGCCCTAGATAGAGAATCGTCTGACTGGAAACACGGAGGCTATGGCAGTCGTTTTATCACTCATATTAAAAACTGGAGCACGGGAAAGGGTGGCCAAAACATAATGGAACAGGAAAAATCTTTTTTTGTCGAAGGGTCAGAGATTCAAAGGAAGCAAGTTCCGTTAGACAATAGCAAACACGCATTGTCAAATGGAAAACAAACTGTGCTATCAGAAAAAACCAATAAGGTGAGAACAAGTTTACCTTTGCTGTTGCAAAATACGCTTGATAACTTCAGAGCGGGAAAAATTTTAAATAGTTTTTCAAAATGGCAAACTATTACTTTAGATCATTGGGTTTTCAATAAAGTAAAAGGTTTAAACATTCCTTTTAATAACATCCCAACACAAAATACTCTCCCGCCGCAAATACAATTTTCGGTTACAGAAAAATTACAAATTCAAGATGAAATTTATACACTTATAAACAAAGGAGTAATTTCTAAAGTACAACATACAACAGGTGATGGTTACGTTTCTAATATTTGTACAAGATTGAAAAAAAGACGGTTCCGTTTGTGTTATTTTAAATTTAAAAAGGTTAAACGAATTTATTGAGAAATGTCATTTCAAAATGGACACGCTTAAATCCGCTTTTTCGCTTGTTACTCCAAACTGTTTTTTCGCAAGCTGTGATCTGAAGGATGCGTGTTACAGCATTCCTATAAGAGAGTCAGATAGGAAATATCTACGTTTTCTTTGGAAAAATGACGTTTTTCAATTTTGTGCTTTGCCCAATGGCCTTTCGTGCGGGCCAAGAAGTATTTACAAAGTTACTAAAATGTGCCTTTTCTGAACTTCGAAAACGTGACTTCATAAATACTGGGTACATCGATGATTTTTTGCTTCAAGGCGATACATATAAAGAATGCGAGGAAAACATTTTGCAAACAGCCAAACTCTTTGATGAACTTGGTTTTACAGTTCATCCCGAAAAGTCAGTTTTTACACCGTGTCAGGAAATAGAATTTTTAGGTTTTGTGATCAATTCTGTATTCATGATGGTTAGGCTTACAACGGAAAAATCCGAAAAACTAAAATCACAATGTGTTTCATTAATAAGAAACCCCAAATGCTCTATACGATCATTAGCAGAACTTTTAGGAAAATTCGTGGCTACATCCCCAGCGGTGCCTCATGCAACCCTATTTTATAAACGGTTGGAGATTTTTAAAACTAATTCATTAAAGTTATCACGAGGGGATTTCGAGGCTATTATCACATTAAATCAAGATTGTATACAAGATTTAACCTGGTGGCTGCAAAATGTTGGTCAAGTCTATAAATCAATTTATGACCCCGCTTTTGATATTGAGATTTATTCCGATTCAAGTCTACGCGGATGGGGCGGAGTTTATAACGAGGTTTCTATTGGAGGTCTTTGTGATTCAATTGACCGCGAAAAACACAATTATTTAGAACTGAAAGCAATTTTA
Organism: Tegillarca granosa; assembly: GCA_029721355.1. Lineage (NCBI taxonomy): Eukaryota > Metazoa > Mollusca > Bivalvia > Arcoida > Arcidae > Tegillarca > Tegillarca granosa. The sequence continues at coordinate 9,497,582 of CM056606.1, read as the reverse complement.
ATTTCACTGCAATCGTTTTGTAAGGGCATGCGCAATTGCCACATTCGTGTTAGAAGTGATAATGTCGTCTCCGTCATTTCCCTAAACAAACAAGGATCTAATAAAGAATGTCTTAATGATATGGTCAGGCAGATATGGTTGTTTAATTTGCTATAGACCGACACATCTGGCTATAAGCAGAGCATGTTCCGGGATCTGAGAATATGTTAGCAGATTTTGAATCACGGAAAATAAATATAGATGCAGAATGGAGACTCAAACCTTCCGTATTTAGGCAAATCTGCAATATGTTTGGTTTACCAAATATTGACCTGTTTGCCTCTCGTATAAATAAGCAAGTTCAAAAATACATTTCTTAGAGACCTGGCCCAGAGGCATAAGCTATTGATGCTTTTAAACAAAACTGGGCATGTGGTTTATCTTATCTTTTTCCTCCTTTCAGTTTACTGGGTATAATATTACAGAAAATAGAGAAAGACCGAGCGGAAGTAATATTGGTTGCCCCGGTATGGCCTACCCAGGTTTGGTTGCCAAAACCTGTTAAAAATTATTGTGCATTGTCCGCATTGCTACCAGTCACAGAAAATCTTCTGACAATAGAAACGATATCGAACCATCCATTGTTGCACAAATTACACCTTGCTGTTTTCAGAATATCGGGAAATCACTCGCACAGCAAGGCATTTCTTCAGACGCTATCGAGATCATACTGCACTCATGGAAAAATAATACCAAATCCCAATATTGGAGTTATATCAAAGATGGATGTGTTTTTCGGAATAAAAAAACATTGATCCCTTTTCTCCAAATGTGAATAAAATTCTGGATTTTCTGGCTTTTCTCTTTCATTCCGGACTCGGCTGGAGCGCCTTAAATACTGCCAGGTCAGCCTTAAGTTCCTTTTTCAATACTCAAGAATGTAGATCAAATGTGGGTAAATTGTATCTTGTCAGAAGATTTATGAGGGGCGTGTTTACTTTAAGGCCAGCCCTACCGAAATATAATGTAACTTGGGGTTTAAATAGAGTGTTAGATTATTTAGCTAATTTAGATTCTATTGACATGGATCTTAAATCCTTGACATTGAAAGTAGTTATGTTAATGTCTTTACTGACCAGCCAGCATGTACAATCGTTACATTATTTAGATGGTAGAAACATTAGTTTTGAAGGCGAGTATGTTAAAATACGGATAGGAGACCCATTAAAACATTCTAGACCAGGTGTACATATTTCAGAGTTTGTATTTGAATAATATACTCAAGATTCTAGACTATGTATTGTCCAATTGTTAAAACTGTATCTTGACAGTACAAAAGTTTTAAGGAAAAATGAATCGAGGTTATTTATTAGTTTTTGTCGACCATATAAACCTGTTGCTAAAGACACAATAGCCCGCTGGGTAAAATGCGTTCTTCGTCAAGCTGGCATTGATCTTAGTATATTTACACCGCACAGTGTTCGGAGTGCATCGATGTCCAAAGCTAAATCAAAACTTATTGTACAATTGTTTACAATTATGCGAACAGCTGGATGGACAAAGGAGTCTACATTTCGAAAATTTTATGATAAACCAATTACAACTGATACATCATTTGCAATAGTATTTTGAAAAGATAATGTAAATAAACTATGTAAATATTGTAATATTACTGGGTTTTGGGTATTTGTTTTGTAGAAATGTCTGGATGTCTCTAAAACTCTCACGTGACTACTTCAGTACCATATTTGATGAAATGAAATTTTAAAATTATACGAAATTTTATATTGAAGTATGGTTTTCAATTTCATGAAATCAAATATGGTACTGAGGTAGTTTGCCCGACCCACCCTCCCGTTGGGCTACACATAATCCAGACATTTCGGCTCTAAATACTGATGGGAAACTTGCTGACGCCATCTCACGTAACTACCTCAGTACCATATATGATTTCATGAAATTGAAATCATACTTCAATATAAAATTTCGTATAATTTAAAATTATCTTAAAAAATTTTTAACTTTTGTATAGGCATGTATATTAGAATATTGGTCAAGGTCACAATATATTGTCTATTGCACTTTGCAAACAATTTTGGACATATCCTCAGGTGAGCGTTAAGGCCCATGGGCCTCTTGTATCTCAAATAGTATTGTAGATTTGTGGATGGGCTGGCAGCTGTCTCTTAAAAATTTGGTTTTGGTGCGTTTTAAGATACACAGATTGTCCAATGGATCTCAGATTTTATCAACTTATTCAATATGATAAAACTTTGCATTGGATTGCCAACAAGAACACTAGGTCAAAGGTCAAAATCACAGTTACTATAAATAGAAATCTTATCTTTATGCATTTGAAGACACATCGTTTTTTAGATTGATCTCAAGCTTGATCAACTTAATTCATGTTTCAAGACATTGCATGGATAAAAATAAGATCACTGGGTCAGGTTAGGTTATGCATTCAGTTTCCGTGCATTTCAAGATGCAAAATTGGTCTAGTTGATCTTAAACTTACTGACTTTATCCTTGTAACAAGACACCACATGGTATTGCAAACCAAGTCACCAGGTCAAAGGCCAAGGTCAAAGTTATATTACTATAAATGGAAATTTGTTTTTTGTGCATTTGTAGACATACAATTTTTTGATTAAAGTCAAAAATGGTCAGCTTATTCCCTGTGATGAGACATTGCATGGGATAACAAAAAAGGTCACTAGTAAAAGGTCAAGATACCCCGAAAGGTATCCATAACTCTGTAGGCATTACTTTGTGTTGTCAGAAAATGTACTATTTAGCAAATTTTCAGCCGTCTAAAATTTGAAATTTATTTTAAACGAATGTTTGTTCCCTCATGCAAAGCATTCCTGAGCTGGATTTGGATTTATTTAATTTTGGAACTTTAGATTCAATATTTTCAACTGTTTAACTTATGTTTTTTATCTATCAAACTTTTTTTCGGTCCTAGTGTCACTGATGAGGAATAAATTTCCGAAATGTGAACATCTGGCACATCAAACTTTAACTGTTATTTGTATTATATATTTACTACCCCTGAGCGGGAACCGCTGCTGGTAGGGTAAAACCCTCCGGGGGTATCCATAACTCAGTAGGCAGCACCTTGTTTAGTCAGAAAATGTACCATTTAGCAAATTTTCAGCCGTCCTAAAATTTGAAATTTATTTTAAACTAAGTTTTGTTACTTCATGCAAAGCATTCCTTACCTGGATTTGGATTTATATAATTTCAAACTTCAGATACATTATTTTTAACCGTTTGGCTTATGTTTTGTTATTTATCAAACTTTTCGGTTGTCACTGATGAGGAATGAATTTCCGAATGTGCACATCTGGCACATCAAAATTTAACTGGTATTTGTGTTATATATTTACTATAAAGAGGAATTTGCTTCTAATGCATTTATATTAAAGGTGCACAATTTCTCAAAAATTATTTAACTGTTTTTGGGAAATTATGATTACAACAAAGTACAATATTATTTATGTACAATATTACCATGGTTACAACTCGTGCAAGTTTAAATTTTGACTAGAATAATTTTTTAGAGAAGTTATGGCACATTTTTCACTTTAAATGCCTACAAAAATGAATAGATTGAAATGAAATTTGAATACATTTATGATATGCCTGTCAATATAGACTGTATATTTATGGTGCTGACTGTCTGTATTATATTAAAATACTGTCTATTTTCAGTGGTAATACATTGCTCCGCGTTTGTGATGCTCTTATTAACATATTTGGGCTAAAACTGTTTAACAGTTATCACAGATATCATAATGTATCTTCTTAACTTGTAAACTTATAACCACAGATATCATTAACATATCTAGCTAACTCGTTAACCATTGACCACAGATATCATATCGAGTCTAGCTTACAAATCTGACTACACTCATAAAGTGTATGCTTGTAAACCATTAAATCTGTTTACTATAGCAAAGGCGAAAGTGAAATAAACAAAAAATAATAAATAGTGGTAATTTTTCAGAAATATTTGTACAATTTTTCAAACTTGTGACAAATTCAGTGACCAAATTCCACTGAGAAATGAAAATTTATATTTTTATATTGTGACATACTTTGAAGAATTAGGATTCATTGGTTTATTTGTATCATGAAAAAAGAATTTTCCTGAAAAATATCTGAAAATATCTACAGCACAAATAGACTTGATTTACGAGGGCTGTTTGATATGTAGAGTGTATTGTACCACAACACGATAACCGCTTTCCAAGTTTTCATTTTTTAATTCGGGGAAGGTTACCGTCTTGCCACACCCACTATACTCTCCAGATCTAGTCCCCTGCGACTTTTTCCTATTTGCAAAACTTAAAAAGTTCTTATCTGGTCGTTGGCTAAGCCATCAGTCAGTGTCTCAGAGGTTCTACTTTAGCTAACCGTCACGTATTTCAGAAATTGATTCAGAGATTGAATTATGTATTTTCAAACCACGGACAATACATTGAAGAAATGAAATGTTCAGTTCACTATTTGAGTCAAATGCTTTTGAGATATCATACGATACACATTACATATCGAACAACCTTCGTATATTTTATTCTCTATAGTCACATCGTACTTTTACAATCTTATATTTTCATTTGCCTTGTGAAATTCCCGTAGCTGCAAGCTTGAGAATCGTTGTGTTCATAAGGAGAATGAAACACCTTGTCACTCCGTGAATCAAATACATAAAAAGTGCAATACACGATCCGGAACTACATTACCATAGGTAAACAAACATGGCTATCACGTCACTTTTGTTTATATTCGAGACAAGCTTGAAAAAAAAGGCATTTTTATGAGATTTTACAAGAACGGTTCAATAAAATCAAAGAACTTAATCAAATAAAATTTTGATAACATGTAAAGGAACCTGGCTGATATTCACCGTAATATTGACATTAAGAGAGACAGAGTTTAAAAAAATCAAATGGTGTTTTTGAAAGAACAGACAAAAACCGGTTTGTCAAAACCATGAAACCACAAAAAATTTCTTCCAACCTTCGCAAAGCTGCTATATCCCCTATTTTTTTGAGACAATGTGTTATGGTACAACTTGTCAATTAATTTTGTGTCTCGTGGGATGTAAATTTAATTGAAATTAGATTCACGCATGTATGCCACATCCAGTGAAAATTGTCCGTTATTCCGTTTGCTTGCAAAGTTGTTATCTTCGTACTGACAATAAACATCATTATAAAAAACAGATCAACTGTTATTTATCTAAACCATTCCTTTTTTTCATTAAGTTAAAGAGGTTTTTATATTATACAGTGAACACCCAATCACACAATTCAGGTTGATAGGTTTCTCCCAGGCTATTTCTTAATTTTAACTTTTACACAACTTTATAACACACACACACACACACACACACACACACACACAATATATTATATATATCATGTTAATTGAAAACTGTCAAATGTTAATATCTCATCATTATGACACATAATTGTTCTCTCATTTAAAACCTCTGTCATGGTGGGCTAGCACCTTTAAAATCCACCCGAGTGCTCAGTAGTATAATAATCCTAATCCACACTAGTTCTGGGCACATCACCACTAGTCCTAGCAAAGTACAGTGTGATATTTAATCCGTATATGTAACTTCTAATTTAGTGCTGATGCAGTTGCAGGTATTTAAGCTGTATCTATAAGAAAGAGTTTTTTTTTTGACATACTACTGCTTAAAGAAAATTACATTGTCAACGTTACAATAGTGTCCAATGTACAGAAAGTGGCATTTTTAACAACGTTGTTGTCAGCTCATATGGTCCAGTAATTGTTAAGTGATGTTAATATATAACACAAATACCTGTTAAATTTTGATTTGCCATCTGTGTACATGTCGGAAAATCATTCCTCATCAGTGACACTGGGGGCCGAAAAGTTTGATAGAAAAAAAACATTAGCCAAACAGTTGAAAATTAAATAATCTGAAGTTACAAAATTACATGAATCCAAATCAAGCTAAGGAATGCTTTGATTGAGGTAACAAACCTTAATTTTAATCAAATTTTAAAAATTAAGACGGCTGAAAATTTTTGCGAAATGTTTTTTTTTTTTCTGACAGCACAAAGTACTGTTTACTGAATGATGGATACCCTCGGGAGTTTACTCCACTATCACCGTGGAAAATTTCCTTTTTGTCATTATTTATAACTTAAAATAATTATGACTTATTTTATAAAACTTAAACTTGTTATAAATAATATATGGTTTACATTTAATTTATATGTTTTATCTTCTTACAGTTTTATTATGTAATTTAATGTTTGTCGGCATTATAGAATATGGCAGATTTAGTTTTCGCCCATTACGGAACTTGAAATAATGTTCTAATCGAAGTAATGAGGATCAGCGTTGATTGACTCAATTGTTAATATTCTTTGTATTGTATTTGCCTCTAGCTACCCGCGGATATTACTTACGTAATTAAACATTTTGTTATAAACATATTTTTTGTAAATAAATAGATATGAACGAGTAGTTAGACTCGCTTGGGCTGTCCATCGAGGCACATCTAAATACATGTATATAAAGTGTAGAAATTGTATATGAGTTTAGACTTTAATTTTAAATCGAATTATAAGATAACCGACCTACCACAAATTTAACGGTTATACCACCATCAGCGGTACCCGCTCAGGGGTAGTAAATATATCATAAATACCTGTTAAATTCTGATGTGCCATATGTGCAAATTTCTGAAAATCATTCTTAATCAGTGATAATAGTGGCCGAAAAGTTTGATAGAAAAGAAAACATCAGCCAAACAGTTGAAAATTAATGAATCTAAAGTTCCAAAATTACATGAATCCAAATCAAGCTACAAATGCTTTGCATGAGGGAACAAACCTTAGTTCTAATTAGATTTTAAAAATTAAGACGGCTGAATTTTTTTCTAAATGGTATTTTTCTGACAGCACAAAGTACTGTTAACTGATTCTAACATTTAGTTAAGAAATTATACCGTCATAAAATTGTTTATAATTATTTATCTGTATTAATATTATACAATTCCGA